>OY992791.1:15538614-16788614 GCA_963921375.1 Tiliacea citrago | reverse complement strand
CCAAAAGTAATAGCCGAGTCTAAAAATATAACAATAACACAAGAACTTCAAAGATAGCGTGAGAATACGCGGAGCATTGATGAATCAATGACGTTTGAGACAGAAAATGGAGGATATTTTTTTTTTTTCAATATCGTGGGGTGGACTTCGGGCTTTTTAACCAAATCATTTCGTATCCAGAATATTCATATTAAATATCAAAATAAAGCTAAAAATATATGTGATCAGATTTTGTTTTTATATGTTTAAATATTAAATAATACAGTAATTAGTGAAGTGAGACAGTGAGACTAAGTCTGTCTGTCTGTCTGTCTGTCACACCTGGATATCTCAAGGACTGCTAATGCTATCAACTTGAAATTTAGAATGGTGTTAGATGACGTTTGCCCAACTATTTTGCGAACAAGAAAAAAATTAAAAATAATATATCTTTTTTGCAAAAGGGACTGAAAGGGGGTCTTAAAAATTTGAACTGGGGCTACTAGGGCATGTGGGGTATCATATGAAAGAGCGCTGTTTGCACATTCTCAAACATTTTTATTTTTTTAGTTTCCGACGATTTTTGATGAAAAATTAAAAAAAAATACCGTTACCCCTTATCTCCGAAGTTTGCATAGATAAAAATCTGAAATTATTTTATGTGATAGAAATATGTGTAAAGATTACAGGAAAAATAAAACTAAGTCTCTAAATAGCACAGTTTTTCAGAAATCATCAACATCATATATACGTACGGAACTCTCGGTGCGCGAGTCCGAGTCGCTCTTGACCGGTTTTTTATATCATCAACATCATATATACGTACGGAACCCTCGGTGCGCGAGTCCGACTCGCTCTTGACCGGTTTTTTAAATGTAATGTTTGTAAACGAGCCAAAATGCCCGTTACCAAGATCGTTCGTTAGCGTTTATATTATTTATACTACACAGCTTTAAATAATGGTTATTTTCCCGCAGCAGAACTATTTGCCCTCACTTACTATCAAAACATACCTACAGCAGTTGAACTTAACAATAATCATGTTTTTTTGTTTTTAAATAATTTAAAAGTATTCATCAACTCTAAGAAACAATAGTAACTCATTAGACGTAACCCCTCCGTATCAAAAAGTCCTTAACGCAAATTATCCTAATAGAAAAACGACCTTTAGTCAAAACGACACTTTAGCAAAATCGTCCTAAGAGCAGTTTGTCCTATTACCAGTTTATCCTATTTGTAAAGTAAAATAATGCTGAAAAATAATCATCGCAAGACGTGCCAGTTCATCATATTTTTTAAAAGCCTATTCATCAATTTTAAAAGATGAGAGTTAAGTATATCACCAGAATACGACCAATTTTATAAAGATAGAATACCATCCACTTCTGCGGCTATGGTTAACAATAATTGTAGTGACACTGAATCTTCTGAAGATCAGGTTGAAGAAATTTAAGTTTTTATTCATTTTTAGGGCTCCGGATCTCAAAACGAAAAAACGGAACCCTTGAAGTATCATTCGTGTATCTGTCTGACTGAATGGCTGTCTGCCTGTCTCTCTCAATTTCTGTAACCCGAACACGGACGCACTAAATTGTTTCTTAGAACCCAGCACTATAAATTTGGTTTTGAGGGGGTTCAGAAGAAGAGAGTTCTCCTCCGACCATACAACTCTATGCAAGTCCTCATTTATTTTCTGCACTGCCAAAGATGTTTCATCTCCTTTGAAGGATATGTACAACTGGATATTATCGTCAGCATACATATTATGATATTTAACTCAGGTCATGGTCTACCCATACGCCAAATTTCATCCAAATCCGTTCAGGTATTTTAGCATGAAAGCGTAACAAACAATCAAACAGACAAACTCACTTTCGCATTTATAATATTAGTTAGGACTAAAGTGTTTTTTTAAGCATTGAACTGCCAGACTTTTGTGGGATCAATGGGACTTATAAAATTAGTAATTTTTTCCCGTTCGTCCCACTAACAAAATCAGTGGGACGAACGGGAATAACTATTTATTTATTATAATTTTAATAATTATTTATTGAATTTCCGTTCGTCCCATCAGTGGGACGACGCGCTACGGCAGTGGGATGACGCGGGACGGCAGTGAGACGACGCGCGACGGCAGTAGGACGACGTGCGACGGCAGTACGACGAAGTGCGACGGCAGTGGGATGACGCGCGACGGCAGTGAGACGACGCGCGACGGCAGTAGGACGACGTGCAACGGCAGTAGGACGACGCGTGATGGCAGTTGGACGACGTGCGACGGCAGTGAGACGACGTGCGACGGCAGTGGGACGACGCGTGACGGCAATAGGACAACGTGCAACGGCAGTGGGATGACACGCGATGGCAGTGAGACGACGCGCGACGGCAGTAGGACGACGTGCGACGGCAGTAGGAGGACGTGCGACGGCAGTAAGACGACTCATGACGGCATTACGATGACGTGCGACGGCAGTAGGATGACGCGCGACAGCAATCAGACGACGCGCGACGGCAGTAGGATGACGCGCGACAGCAGTGAGACGACGCGCGATGGCAGTAGGACGACGTGCGACGGCAGTAGGACGACTCGTGACGGCAGTAGGACGACGTCCGACGGCAGTAGGATGACGCGCGACAGCAGTGAGACGACGCGCGACGGCAGTAGGATGACGCGCGACAGCAGTGAGACGACGCGCGACGGCAGTAGGATGACGTGCGACGGCAGTAGGATGACTCGTGACAGCAGTAGGACGACGTGCGACGGCAGTAGGATGACGCGCGACAGCAGTGAGACGACGCGCGACGGCAGTAGGACGGCGTGCCACGGCAGTGGGACGACGCGTGACGGCAGTGGAACGACGCGCGATGGCAGTGAGACGACGCGCGACGGCAGTGTTATGATGCGCGACGGCAGTGGAACGAACGAGAATATACGCTTTAAACAGCCGTATATTTTGTTCTTATGCTTAATGATATTTTAAGTAAAAAGAGATACATAGGTTACCTACCCAATATTCGATCTTAAAAAGCGAATCACTATCATACAAATAACGAGAGCTTAGGGAAGTTATCAAATTGTCACGGATATCATTTTCATGTTATTGGAGAACGCTGATGCCGCCCGTGTGTATAATTGATCTATGCTTTCGTACAATTATATATAGGTATATTAAAAATAATATAAAATAAACTGGTTAAAACTAAGTACTTACTACTTATGATTGTATATATGGTAAAACTTGGTTATTATGTCACCCCAGCCGTCGAACATTTGTGGAGAACGACAGAAGAATGAAACCATTGCACCGCCGAACAAAAGAACCACCATCTGAAAATAAAATAACGCTAGAGGAAACTGTACGAAATGAGCCGAGTGTGTTAAGCCGAGGGTCTGCTGCGCCATATTTGCGTGTTTCAACAGTTATAAACATGTTTCAAACACAATGTGGGGGCGTGGCCTAAATCAAAATCATAAACATGCTTGCCGCGATAAACGAATAACATCACCTGCGTTCGCCTGCGGGGGGATTCACTCATTTCGTGTTTAGTGCTCTCCAGACGAAGACCCTTCGTAACATTTTTAAAGTTTGTGTAATTATACAGTGATCGGAAAAAGTGACCTAATATACCTAAAGTTCTAGGAACATAGTCAAAAAAGTGGAGATTTCTTTACGACTAATTTTTTTTTCGGAAATTTATTATTTATATTAATTTTGGTTTTTCTTTTTTGCCTAGGACGCATCGTTTTCGAGATATTTGGTTTTCTATTTTTTTTTAATTATTTAAAAAAAAACATCTATGATCAGTATTGCATGTAATATAGAGTTTATTTTAGCTTGGCTACTTTACTACGTTTTCGAGATACTTGAATTTCATTTTTTTTTTTTGCGGGTGGCTTGTAAACAGGGGTTTATAACACGGAATCTATTTATAATATAAATAGTTTTTTTGTAAAACTACAACTTTACTATTGCTAGAACAGCAGACACGTCTTCCTCGTCGGAACTCGTTGTTGAAAAGAAAATGTGTGTGAACCGTTTGCTTGTGAATTGTATGTAGGCTATGTACGCGTTGAATATAGCTGCATACAATATGAACTAAAATAGGCGCAACCAGTTGCGTCTCGCTTTCTGGCCGATTGGATGCGAGGCACAAGTTATCAAAATTATCCACACCTCCCATATTCACAGTATATTCGGCAATAGCAGTGGGGATAGTAATATCTTTCTTGGAACCATCCTTCTGTGGTCGTTTGACATATATTTTGGGTTGTAAAAGTAAGTAAAAGTAAAAAAAGGTTATCAATATATTCACCAGTTGAGTATCCATCTACTGTATAAAATAAACTTTGTTTTTTTTATACATGAACTCGAGCTTTTCAAGTTTTTACTTCTTGGGTTTATTTTTGGGCAACAAGTTTTCCGGAAAGCCTTTTCAGTTCAAACGCACGATACCGACGCCATATTTTCCTTTCTTTGTCAGCATATCATTCATTAGAGGAATGCCAAATGGAAAATGTTGTCAAAAGCTACAAGAGTATTGCGTGGAACACCTTATGACATTATATCCTAAGCCTTCCTTACTTGATGCATTTTCGTCTGCTTTGCCAATATAGATATCGAAGACATACAAGTATCCGCATACCTTAAAACCCCTTTTTATTGGTTTTTTCGGCATGTATTGTTTGAGTGTGCTTTATCCTTGAACTTTACCATGCTTTCGTCCACTGATTGGGTGCTTGATTGAGAACACTGAGTCTTGAATACTTCGTTTACTTTTGTTATCTTATGACGTATTTTATAAAGCCTATCATGATCTAGCGTATTTTTTGCGGGTTCTTTGGTATTATCATTCACGTGAATGTTTTCAGTTAGTTTTTTTTAAATCTCTTTTGAGTGAAAGTTTGGGCAATATCAGGATTTCTATAAAAAAGTATCGGTTGACCAATATAGATTGACATCGGGTAAGGGGTGAAGACCAGACATTATCAAGATACCAAGATATGCACGCATTCCAGCTACAAATGTCGGACTCCAGTGAAGCGTTTGCCTCTGTACCGCGTAAATTTTTGTTTGTTCTACCAGCAACTCTTACGAGATTACGAGGGAAGTAATTGTCAAAAAATTTAATAGGCAGTGGTTTATGAGTGACGCGCATGTTTACAGTCAGCCGTTTATTAAACTTTGGTATGCTATGATTTGGAACCTTATCTGACCAGTTTTGTGCCACACGAATAGCCTAATTACTATGTTTATGCTCGCCGTTTCATGACGCTGCGTTAAGTCAGACTGAGCAATGTAATAATAATACTAATGTACTCGCTATAGGCTTTGATGCTTAGCTAAATATCCATCTCTAGTCTAGAACCTTAACTCCAGAGCAGCGGTGGACAGTTGCGGAGAGATAACTACAAAATCTTCCAAATTCTTGTTAAGTAAACATGGATAGAGGTTTATTTCGTTGGTCTATACCAAAATTAAAACAATATCAAGAAAATAAAGCTCTTGCTCTTGTTTTGGTTCTGTTTCTATGTTCATTTGATATAAACCCACCTTTAGATTATTTAGAGAGCTACAATGATCTTTTGACGCCTGAATATCGTTGACAGGGAAATCAGTTGTTGGTAAACATTGTGAAATTAATGTGACAAATTATATTAAACAACAAGATCGTAGTTAGTTCCGATTTTGACCACGCGCCAACATCTTTGTATCACACACACGATTTGTTTTTGTTTTTAAAGTAATAGTACATTGTGATACAAGGTTGGAAAGAAGGTACACACCCGTGTATCACACGCCGTTTTTCAATACACTTGTGGGAAAATAATTAAATTAAAACTTAATTAAAACCATTTAAAACACTTTTGAGAATTCAATGCTAAGACGTACGGACTCATTCATTTTTCCTCGTATAAAATCTATCCCATTTTATTCTATGTATGAAAACTCCTTGCTACTAAACTTTTTAAATTGACTTATCAACTTAAAACTCAACTGAAAAACTAATGATAGTGCTCGTAAACAAAAGTCACGACCGTGTAACAGAAAGATAAGCCTATTTAAAAGATATAATTTTCGAATCATAATTATAGCCTCTGAAAGTACGCTATGTTTAACAACTGTCAGTATTGAAAAGTTTATTTTAATACACTTCCTCGAAAACCGGTATTGCACCACGATTAGATTCACAATGCAATGTATTTCACACGCGTGTGATTTTTTATTTTCCAACACATGTGCGGGAATAAAAATTACCACAGATAACTTATACCTATACTTAGTCCAAATTGGTTCAATGCCTATATTCACACCGTCTCGCGCCAGAGACGGTCGTCTCTATTCGGAGTTGATTTTTTTTTTAAATCTCGGCAAAGTTGAAGATATTTTTTTTTCTTCAAAAGTGTATTGAAAAACGTCGTTTGATACACGTGGACATTTGTTATTGCAGTTCTTGGCTCAAAAACAACCTCGCCTACGGCTCGGGTGTTAATTCCGCCTCGAATGCATTAACAAACATTCTCCACTTGTATCAAAATGTACTATTTCTAGATTTGCACAGACAGATTATGACCTTACCATTTCCCAGTACGACATTGGACCTCTTTTCTTGAGATTTGCGTCTATAACATCTTTTGCAGCATTCTGTACGGCTATTGGTATTACTGAATCTCTTGCTGTTTTACTCTTAGGTCTAGAACATTAAATTTGTTTTTATCAATTTTCGTCTGCGCAATTATGGACGAAGTTGGTCTTGACGAATAACTACCGGAGACGTTATGAAGGACGGGATGGTTGACATGTGTCGGGCATGCCACCATCCGGGGGTGTCCATCAGAATAATATAATATCTCTAGTTGTTCTCGTCTGGCTAACGGCGAGTACTAGGCACAGGCATATCCAAGTGACTAGATGTGGCACGCAGAAGCGGGCCGGCATCAGCTGGGGATCGCAGAAGTCGCACATGATCCCAAGATCTTGAAGATCCCAAGATTCTTGAAGTGTGGGAAGGGAACACCGGGGTGGTTTTTAGTCAATAAGAGTCTGACAGACCCTGCCACCCACCCCAGGGTGGAGGACATGCATGAGGATTTTCCAACCGGGGGCAAAACAAAAGGTATGTGGCTAGGATTATGCACCAGCAACTTGCTTTGAAATATAAACTTGTGGACTTGAGGTACCGTATGTGCCCCACCCAGTTCTCGAAAATGACCATGTCATGTTGTACTAGGATCGGTCTATCATTAGTCATTACTGACGGGACTTATGTCGCCAATAGGCCAGGTGAGACCCTGGCCTATTGGCGAAATTAGTCGACATTAGTCTGTTATTACAATAGTGTCAGAATGGTCGATCATTGATTTTATAATTGTTGATTTTGACAAGTTTGGTAATCTACTATTATAATGGCGTCATTATGACTTTCCAATGGTCGGCCACTGACACTACATTGAAAGAAATTGCATATATTAGTAATCTCGTACATAATGACAAATTAATGACATTTCTACTAATGGGTTTTATAATAATGGCAGTACGACAATGCCATTATAATAACACAATTATATTACGAGAACATTGACCGACCAATGACCGACCATTATGAATTTACCAGATTACGAACTTTTAGCAAAATGACAATGGCATGACAATGGGATCGTGTTGGAATGACTGAATTTATAAAAATAGCAGACTTGGGCCCCTGATATAGTGGTGATAGATCGATTAGCGAGCAGCGCAATCAAAGTCGATGTTACCATTCCACAAAGCTGAGAAAGAGAAACAAATAAACAAGATTTATAAACAATCTCATGCAGTCGGAGGCAATAGGTACTTATTATTAAATTTAAGAAGATGTCTCCGACTGCCTGAGTTTGTTTATAGTATTAAGTTGTATAAATCTGGTTTCCATCTTTTTTAAAGTTCACTTTTTACGTAGTCGGGTTTTTAGATTTTATTATAAGACAGTAAATTAGGTTACCTATGTACCCTACTTATAATCGGGTGATAACGGCCTCTTACTCACTCACTCCACAGGTTCGGGATAGTTTTTAGGGTTCCGTACCCAAAGGGTAAAACGGGAACCCTATTACTAAGGCTCCGCCGTCTGTCTGTCCGTCTGTCACCAGGCTGTGTCTCATGAACCGTGATAGTTAGACAGTTGAAATTTTCACAGATGATGTATTTCTGTTGCTGCTATTACAACAAACACAAAAAACAGAATAAAATAAATATTTAAGGGGGCTCCCATACAACAAACGTGATTTTTTTGCTCGGTTTTGCTCGTTATTGATAACGGTAACAGGTAGACGCTTGAAATGTTGACAGAATATTTGGTTATACAGGGTGGAAACTTTCAGCGGGGCAGTAAGGGGAAGTACCTTATCCGTTGCAGCTACGCGAAAATGGTCTTAAGAGACTATCCATATTTTTGTATGGAATTTTGATCCCCTTTCACAGATTTAAAAAAAAAAAAAAAGCAAGAAAATAGCCATTTTACACTAAAAATTTTTTTGATGCCAATCGACCCTGTTTCTAATACTGATCAAAAACTTTTATCGGACCAACCATCGTTGGAGTACTCAAAAAGTCACAAATTGCAAAAAAAAATTCCCGTACATTTTGTATGAAAATTTTACGCAAAAGATTTTTAAGTGACGGTTGAGATCTTTTAGTTGAATGAATAAAAAGATAAAGTTTAAAAACAATTCAACTTTCGAACTCGTTATTATTAAATAAAAAACAATCTTGACAGTTTGTTGCGTCAGAAAAGCTCTGAGTGTGTTGTGGATTTTACATTAAGTGCATAATTGGACAGCTATTGATAAGAGAAAAATGACCTGCAACTTAGAACGTTTAGACTTGCTAGAAGCATGTTACGTAAATAATAAAAATACCTCGGCTGCGTTAGGATGGTATAGTATCAAATATCCAAATCGTCATGTGCCAACCAGAAAGGTTATTAGGTACAAATCTTTTAAGAAATCTTGCACAAGGTGGCTCTTTCAAGAAAAAATCTGTACGCCACCCATTTATACTAGATGAAAATTTGATCATTTCTGTTCTTACACTTGTCGAAGCTTATCCCGAAATATCATCAAGAGCAGTCGCTGAAGAAGTAGGTGTCTCACATTGTTTTGTACTAAAGATATGGAAGAAGTATGGATAGAAATGTTACCGACAGGGGCGACTAGTTCAAGCCTTACATTCAGGGGATGCCGCTCGAAGACTTACTTTTTGCAGGTGGTTAAGAGGAAAAATAAGCAGATATTACCATTTTCTGAATTTCATATTATGGTCTGATGAAACCATTTTTTCTAATAATGGAATGTACAACCGGCGAAATCACCATTATTGGTGTAGAGAAAATCCTCTTAGGTTTCGCGAAACACATAATCAAGTGCGATTTTCTTTTAATTAGGTGGAATTTTATGAAGGCACCTTGAATTCCAACATTTATAAACACAGAATATTAGAGAATCTTGAAAACCTCGTCGATGATTTACCACTGTCGGAATCAAGAAGAATGTTTTTTCAACAAGATGGCGCTCCACCTCACAACAGCCGCAGTACGCGTTCGACTTTGAACCGACAGTTTGGTAATCAATAGATGGGAACACATGGTCCTATTTCTTGGCCAGCGCGTACTTCAGATCTGACACCTCTTGATTTCTTTTTGTGGGGCTACCTGAAAACTGAGGTTTACAAAAAGCAAAACGATAGTGTTCAAGAACTTAAAGACTCAGTAACCACAATTTTGTATGGAATTCATACAAATAAATTGTCAGCAGCCACTAGGTCGGTACAGAAACGAATCAATTTATGTATTCGTCAAAATGGCGATCACTTCGAGCACTTGATATCGTAGGGCAAGAAACAGCAAGATTTTAAATAAGAATAACATCATCAAGTTATGTTAGTTAACAAAAAAAGAAACTTAATACGCCATCTTTTTGATATGTGTAGAATTCTACGTGATCATTTGTCTTTTGTTTTTTTTTTGTATTTCAGTTACACAAATTCCTTACAAAATATAAGGGAATAGTTGTTTGCAATTTGTGACTTTTTGAGTACTCCAACGATTGGTCTCATAAAAGTTTTTGATCAGTATTAGAAACAGGATCGATTGGCTTCAAAAAATTTTTTTGTGTAAAATGGCTATTTTCTTGCTAACTGTATTTTTTTTTTTTTTATCTGTGAATGGGTATCAAAATTCCATAAAAAATTATGGATAGTCTTCTACGACCATTTTCGCGTAGCTGCAACGGATAAGGTACTTCCCCTTACTGCCCCGCTGAAAGTTTCTATCCTGTATATTCACTTAAAAAATAAATAATAAAATAAAAAAAAAAACAAATATTTAAGGGGGGCTCTCATACAACAAACGTGATTTTTTGCCATTTTTATAGATAATGAATGGTACGAGACCCTCCGTGCGCGAGTCCGACTCGCACTTGGCCGGTTTTTTATCATTTATTATTACAAATTACATTTAAACATATAATTTGTATATATTTTTGTAATCACCTTTTAAAACCATTTTGATACCCCATTTTTGGAGACAAAAATCCGCCATTTGGATTTTTTATTATTTGATATACCAAGTGAAACCCGTGCAATAAAGACGAATCTAACGACATATCATTCATCAAAATCGGTTCAGCCGTTTAGTAGTTACGAGGATACATAGGGACGGACATACATACGAGCATACATGTCAAACACATATCCCTCCGTTTTTGGCTTCGCAGCAGTCGGGTAAATATGTCTACTTAGCATTCGAGGTTGTTGACATGTGGAATGTGAGCTCGACTGCCATTGTGCCGATTCTCGTAACGGCCAAGATAAATACTATAAGGTACTTAACCATCCATATTCTACTGCCATAACCATGAACTTGTTTGTGGCCAGGGCCTGCAGTCTCGACATAGATAACGACACTGTCGGAAACTACCGATCGCTAAATAATAACGAAAAAACTCGCTTGCCGTAACGTTGCTAGCGACAAACGCAAGTCTCTACATCCAAGATGCCGTGCAAAATCGAACATAACCTTGACATTACGACGAGACTTGTCCAAACGATCCGAATGTAACGATATTTGGTAGTCTCGACACTTAAAATTATCGTCTTTCATCGGTATGTGACCAATCTTTGTCGCAAACTTTACAATTTACGTAATGTTTACGATTTTACTTTGCTACCATTTTTGACAGCCCGCAAAGTTATTCGGTGGCATCGTTAGCAATAATTCTTTGATGTTTTAAGATAGTTATAAACAAAATTTATGCAAAATGGGCGTATTGGAAGGTGTGTCTGTACCGATGAGGATTTGACGTCCACCTATAGGTTCCGGACTGTTCCGGACCGGACATACTACATGCGAACAAGCCTCGCCGATATTCACCGCATTATAGTTGATAAGAGGAAACCAAAGACATATAAATCTCTTTGAAGGGATCAAATCATGCGATTTTCGTGTATAAATAAATAACACACAACCACAATCATGTTTTCAACTTTATTAAATCTCCCAATACCTATCACAATCATCTCTTTAGGTTAACACATTCTAATTTTAGACACTGTTTACACGATACATATTACATAGCTATCCACATGACATTAAAAATGTACTCAGCAGTTTAATAAAGTGACTCGACAATAACAGTTTAATTATAAATCTACAATAACCCAAAATCATGCACTTTTACCAACGGTTATCCGTGAAAGATATGAATATAAATGACAATAGTTAAACTGTAGAAAAAATATATACAAAATGGTTATATTAGACACTGATTACACGAGACATATTGCATAGCTATCCACATGACATGAAAAATGCACTCAGCAGTTTAATAAAGTGACTCGACAATAACAGTTTAATTATAAATCTACAATAACCCAAAATCATGCACTTTTACCAACGGTTATCCGTGAAAGACATGAATATAAATTACAATAGTCAAACTGTAGAAACAGTAAATATCAAAAAAGGTTTTAAGGATCTTAACAAACAGCCAGTTAACGTGGAAGTTACAGGCAGAAGACATTTTTGTAAAATACTTAGTACATCAGCATAGTGGTACAGTACGATTGACATTCCTATAAACCACGTAAAGAGTATCATGTGTTTACAAAATATAAATCAAGTCCAATGAATACTTTAGCCACAGGAAATTATTTTCCATTTTTAACAGACTTCACAAAAAGGGAGGGACTTCAAAAAAAAAAAAACATACAGATGACTTGAGAACCTTCAAGTCATCTGTATGTTTTTTTTTTTTTTTAGTGTTTGTTACTAAACTACAAACTAAACTCCGTCGTTTAAGAACCGATTTGGAAAATTCTTTTTTTATTTGAAAGGTTCAAGGTATCAAAATTTAGTTTTGATGTTGGGATCCATGAGTAACTGAAGGAACTTCTCAAATATTATAGGCATACATATAGCAATTTTTATATTTTCATCAATAAGTCAATCATTTGCATTCAGAAAGTATAATTTGGTGAAGTGAAGCTGATGAAGAACGAAAAAAAAAATGGATGGCCACCGAAACTTCTCAATGATAAGTATTTCCCGGGTGGCGATAAGATATCTGGATTAAGATAGTTAAGCGAAGCAAATTTAAATAAATAGTTCTGATCAAAATGGTACCATCAAACTGATCTGATGATGAAGCCGGAAGGTAGGCACTGGAACTCCGTAATAAAACAATGTATCCTACCCATGTTTGGTCTTATTGGAATTGTCATGAGATGCACTCTGGCTATAAATGATTTTTAACCGACTTCAAAAAAGAGGAGGTTCTCAATATAATATCTAGCCTTATATAAAAGGAAACCGTGGCTGATTGGTCTGTCAACACATAGCTCAAACCACTGAACAGATTGGGCTGAAATTTGGCACACAGAACAGTTCTATGACGTAGGCCTAGGCATCCGCTAAGGGGTTTTTGGAAATTTGAATTTAAAGGGTTGGGGGGGGGGGGGGGGGGGGGAGGATTTGTATGCATGAAAAATATTATTCCTAGAGTATAGAACTTCTTGTCACTGTTGTTTTCATAGCTAGTAGTGGTATACGAATTGATGTGGGGTAGGTACCACAGCTAAAAAGTGAAAAATAAAAAACTTTTTTACAAGTCTTTTTTTATTTTTTTTATTCTTATAAGTCTATACGTGAGGATTTGTAAGTGGCTTTCTGGTGACTATTCCATTTTTTATCTGTTTTTATTAGCTGTAAGTCCTCCATGTTCTAAATTAATTAATTTAAAAAAACCGACTTCCAAAAAAACACTAAAAAGTGAAAAAGAACTTTTTTAATATTATATTTAATTTCTCTGCGCCTCAATACGCTTGAAAGAGAGAAAGGTAACATACGATTCTACTCTGACGCGCCCCGCTCAGACCCACAAAATCCTACAGTTAGAAAAAAAAAGAAATATTACTTATGCAAATTATGCATTAGTGGTGCATAAGACAATTGCGAGTGTGTGTGTGTGAGCGGAAATATTTCGGCGATTCTCGCGAATTTGGTCAGTGCATGGCGGCCGCGCCCTTTGAGGAAGCACACGCCTATTTTTGTATCGCGAGACGAGCCGCGTGGGCGCGCGCGCATTGTCGTGACTTTATGAAAAGTTTTAGTTGTTATTGTGATTAACCTTTGAGACCTCATTCGCGTTTTGACAAGCCATTACTCTGGCACCGACCTTTTTTTATGGCCTGTCATTGTTATGACAGGGGCCGCCGGCAATTATTAACATATTTAAAAAAAAATAACAATAGACGTCAAGCGTTAAGAGTAAATTTTTCTGAGAAGCTAATTAGACAGGTCATAATACACAATTGCAAGAATGGATCTGGGAAGTGTATTGTTTTTCTAAACAAAATATGATTTCAGATAACAGCTGCCATTGTATTGGGATTACCTTATTTCTATTTCTGGTAAAAGGCCTGCTTGAATTTACACGAAAGTTTGCACCTTGCATTATGAATAGATAAGTAATTTAACAACAGCGTTTTTTAGAGAGTTCTATGTCAAATTTGCGTAATAATAAATTTCAAACATCACAGTGCATGGGGCCGCCTTTAGACGTATGATTTTTCGAAATATTTCATATGTATTTATGATATTATTAGTGATATTATTATCTAAAACGATGTAGTAAGTATTATTTTATGATTATTCATCTATTTCCAGGCGATAAAACACAAAATGAGCCATATTTTGTAAAAAAATTAGTCGGCGGAACGAATTTTCAAGTAACATTTCTTTGTTCAAAAATTTAAATTTTACGACGTGATTTCGTGCAATTATTATCTAAAACGATGTAATAATAACATATAAATGAAAATAAGTCCACTTACCCCGATTTCTATTAAAAACGATTTATCATACTCGTAGTTGGATTAGTGCATAGGTTAGTGACTTATTGTTAAGTGCTAGTGTAATATTAGTTAGTTAGGCATTTACCTAATCCCCACCGAGTGTCTCCACGTTGTCGTCGTGGTGGGGCTTGCGTGTCTCAATGATCTTGGGGGCTTTGCCGGTAGAGTCACTCATGCCGGAAGGCCTCAAGTGAGAGACCTGACTAAGAGAGACATGGGGCGGAGTCAATAACATCTGACTTCCGCGAGGGGCGCGCCGTCTGAGGACTTCAACAGTTGTTGGTGTTGTGGACGGCGCGCGTTTCTCTCCTCATCGTTTGGAGAGTGGGAAGAGTGGTTCACCTCTAGTACGTGTCTGCTCATCAGACATGACTGAGGTGAAGAAGTGGTCTGGGGACCCCACCCCATAAAAAAGGCAAAGCTGTGTTCAGCAACAATAATGGAAGCGAGTCATGAAAACAAACTACCCCAGGAGGGTACCTGCTGCTTCGCAGTAGGAGAATCCCTCACCGAGCGGAGCTCGGTCAGTTTCTCGTATTCTGGGGGGGGGGGGGGGGGGGCTATGAACGCCCAAAATCCCAAACGGATTTTTACCCGTCCTTCTGAGACGCATTGAGCCAGGGTGGCTCACTTACCGGTGCACAGGAGTCGCTGGGTTCTATTCCCAGTACATCCACATGCCTTCCATAAACGGTTTTCCGTTCTGGAGGGCACTGCCCTACGCCCTCCGCTAGCGCCGAACAAGCCAGCCACCTTTGCCGCCACCGTGGCTGCCACGGCCCGGCCCACGGCCAAGCCCGTGGCGAAACCCGCGGCCAAACCCGCGGCGGTGAAATTGGTGCCACCCAAGGCTAAAAAGGGCGGGACAGCTGCGCAGGCGGCTGTGCAAAAGGCGAGGGCCCCAGCCCTAGCGGCGGGAAGGCTGCCCCCACCCCCGCCTTCTGATTCTTCTCCGGCGGATACCGAATGGCAGAGAGAACAGGAAGGCGGGTAAGGCCAAAAGGTGCGGCCAATAGAAAGGAGAGGCGGCAACGGCGCAAGAAGCGAAGTGCCGCGGCTAGGCTCCGCGCCCCGAAGTCCTCAGCTGTAGTAATTACACTACAGCCGGAAGCGGAGAAGAAAGCCGTGACCTACCGTGCGGTGCTCGCTAAGGCGTGGACGGCAGTGAATCTGGAGAAGATCGGTGTCGCCGATGGCTTCCGGATGAAGGTCACTGTGACGAGAGCCCAGATGCTGGAGATCCCCCGGGTGGCCAGCAGCCCTACCGCTGACGCCCTTGCCGAAAGGCTCAGGGCGTCCTTAAATGCGGAAGAGGATCGGGTGTCCAGGCCTACCAAGTGCGCTGACATGCGCATTTTGGCCCTGAATGACTGCGTGACGGCGGAAGAAGTTGTGGCCGCCGTGGCTAGGACTGGAGGGTGCTCTGCCGAGCAGGTGAGGGCGGGCACCATCCGTCCTGATAACACAGGGATGCAAACCGTTACGGTGAGCTGCCCCGTTTCGGCGGCCCAAAAGATAGCCGGGGAGGGCCGAAGGCTCCGGGTGGGCTGGGTATTGGGTATCCGCGCAGGTGAAACTGCTGGAACCCAGACCTTTGAGGTGCTTCCGCTGCCGGGTGGGTAACCACGTGGGAGCATGTTGCACCTCGGAGGTGGAGCGCAGCGATCACTGCTTCCGCTGTGGTCAGCCCGATCACAAGGCTGGCTCTTGCAATGCCACGTGCGTTTTGCATGTACGGCGGGATCACCGGGCTGGGGGGCAAGGCCTGCGCTCCCCTCCCCAAACCGAGGGGCAGAGAGGCAAGCCCTCCGCCACCGCCGCAGCCGCCACTATTGCCGCCGCCCTTGCCGCCACCACCGTCGTTGCTGCCACTCCAGGAGGGGGCTGAAATTGAGTGCCAATAAATGGCCGTAATGGGGCCATTTATTGGCACTCAATTTCAGCCCCCTCCAGGCGACCATCAACCACTGCGCCATCGCTCAGGATCTCTTGCTCCAGAGCATGGCGCAGTGGCCGATTGACATCGCCGTGGTCGCTGAGCCGTACTTTGTCCCGCCCAGGGACGACTGGGTGGAGGACCTGAGCGGCTCAGTGACCATTATTTCGTCAGCCGCCGCCGGTACCCCGTCCCTTGAGGCTGTCAAGAGGGGAGGGGGTTCACGGTGCACGGTTCGGGGAGATTGTCGTGGTGGGAGTATACTTCTCCCCGAACCGTGCTGCCACGCAAACTCTCGCTGAGTTTCACAACTCCCTTGGGGAGTTGAGAGTCATCGTCGTCGGGTACCATCCCCTCCCAGTGATCGTCCTCGGGGACTTCAATGCCAAGAACGTGGCTTGGGGTTCCCGGTATACGGACACACGGGGCAGGATGGTGGAGGACTGGGCTCTGGAGACAGGCCTGGTCGTTCTAAACCGGGGTTCTGTCCCCACGTGTGTGCGGATGCGGGGTGAATCAGTGGTGGACATCTCGTTCGCCAGCCCCGCTCTGTCGCCACGTGTCATCGACTGGCGCGTCATGGAGGGGGTGGAGACCTATTCCGATCACCGGTATATCCGGTTTGACGTCTCCGCCCAGACCTCGGGCGCGCCGGTCCGACAGACCCCGAGTGGTCCGCGGTGGGCGCTGAAGCAGCTGGACCGGGAGCTCCTCCAGGAAGCCACGATCGTGCAGGCCTGGGTGTCATCACCGGACAGGCCTGCCGACATCAATGACGAGGCGGAGTGGTTCCGGGAGGCCATGTCCGAAATATGTGACGTGGCAATGCTCCGGGTCCAGCCCGGACGTGCCCGGCGCCAGGTGTGCTGGTGGTCGCGTGAGCTGACCGCTTTACGCGAGGCGTGCGTTGCTGCGCGCCACCGGTACTCCAGGCACCGCAGACTCCGTGTCCGCCCTCCGGATACGGAAGCCATTCAGGCGGAGCTATACGAGGGGTACAGAGCAGCGAAGACTGCCCTCCGAGCAGAGATCCAGCGGGCCAGAGGACTGGCCCGCGAGGAGACGCTGGAGACTCTCAACAGAGACCCGTGGGGACGCCCCTACAAATGGGTGCGAGATAAACTCCGCCCATGGGCCCCCCATGGCTGACGCAGAGTCTCCGGCCCCAGCTCGTGGAGGACGTGGTGAGCGGTCTGTTCTCTTCGCGAGGGGAACATACTCCCCCGCCCATGGCTCCGCCTCCTGCGGTGCCAGATGCGGACCACACCGATGACGACGATGCTCCAGAGGTGACCGAGGTAGATCTGAGAGTGGCGGTACGTAGGTTGAGTGCCAAAAATACCGCCCCAGGACCCGACGGCTTGCCTGGAAAAGCCTGGGTTCTGGCCTTGGAGGCTCTCGGGCCTTGACTAAGGGGGCTCCTAAGCGCATGCTTGGAGAGGGGCCAGTTTCCATTTCGTTGGAAGACGGGGAAACTGGTCCTCATAAAGAAGCCAGGGCGCCCGGCGGACTCTCCGTCCGCTTACCAGCCCATCGTGCTGCTTGACGAGGTACGCAAGCTCTTTGAGATTGTATTATTCGCAGATGATACTTCCCTCATTTTTAAAATCAAACGTCAGCTAGTCAATTTTGAACATGTTAACGATGCACTCTCGAAGGTTGTCCATTGTTTCAATGTAAATAATCTTCTCCTGAACGAAAAAAAGACTAAGCTCATTAAATTTTCAATGCCAAATGTCAGGCAGCTAACTACCAATGTTCAACTTAATGGAATAGAGTTGGACCCTGTTGAGTCGACAGTTTTTCTTGGGATAACTATTGACGGTAAATTACAATGGGGCCCACACGTAGAAAAATTGTCAGGAAGGCGTAGTTCGGCCGCCTATGCTGTTAAAAAAATCGACAGATAACTGACGGAGATACTGCCAGAATTGTTTATTTTAGTTATTTTCATAGTCTTATGTCATATGGGATTCTTCTCTAGGGAACCTGTGCGGACATTAATACTATCTTTGTTTTACAGAAAAGGGCTGTTCGAGCCATTTACAATCTAGGTCCAAGAGATTCACTTCGTGAAAAATTCAACGAAATAGATATTCTGACTGTAGCCTCTCAATATATATTTGAAAATCTATTGTATGTACACAAAAATATATCAAATTTTAAGAAAATGTCCGATATTCATTGTTTAAATACCAGGAATAAACACAATCTTGCTGTACATCGCACTCGCCTCCACAGAGTAGGCAACTCGTTCATGGGTCAATGTATACGCTTTTACAACAAACTTCCTACTGACATTCGAAACTTACCCATTAAACGATTTAAAAGCTGTATTAAAACCAAACTTTCTAAAAAGGGTACTATAAAATTTCTGATTATTTAGAAGACAAAAAAGCTTGGGATTGAGCTGGTCGCTCTGCAAGCCTTGTGATCAAACTGGAGAACTTGACATTTAATGTTATTATGCATGATTTTATATAAATATTGACATTGCAGAATATTATATACAATATTACATTAATGTTTACTTTGAAAAGTATTATATTTACTGCTTTAATTTATTGTGAATGTGAGCACTATGTGGGTCATTTTTTTTTCTTTAAATATTATCCTATTATTTTATGCTTTTTCTCAGTTTTAATGGTGGTCTGGCATTTTGAGCACTTTATGAGGCCTACCCAAATGTACTTTCTTTGGTATTGTTCGTCGAGTCGTTGAGCTCCTTAAGTCTTGAGTCGAGCTGCACGATTACGACAAATGCTTGCACTGATTGGACAGGTCCCCTCAAAATTGTGTGGTTCTTTCCTCAAAAGACCATTTCAGACACAGATCTACATGATCCTCACATGATCTGACCAAGATTATGTCTGGACTTTAAAAGAGACTTTGACCCCTGAGTTCGTTTCGCCATTTCTTCTCATTTCTTAGTCAGATAGGAAATGTCGACTACATCTAGCTTATTTTTTACTTTTTAATATGACGTGTAAAAGTGATTCTGATATCCTATTTACAGAATAAACGATTTCATTTCATTTCATTTGAAAGAGTAATTGCAGACCGCCTTGTCGGGCGGCTGGTGCGGGTGGGGCCGGATTTGGCAGAGAGCCAGTTTGGTTTTCGTAAAGCGCGCTCTACGGTGGATGCCATCATGCGCGTTCGAGCCCTCACGACGGGGGATGCTGTTGCCTGGGGTGGGGTCGACTTGGTAGTGTCTCTTGACATCGCCAATGCCTTCAATACCTTACCCTGGAGTTGCATTAGGGAGGCACTTCGATATCACCGGATGCCAACCTACCTCTGTCTCTCTGACGGACAAGGCCGTCATCTACCCCAGTCACCACGGAGAGTGGAACCGGCGAGAGATGTCGTGCGGTGTCCCACAGGGATCGGTCCTGGGGCCGCATCTGTGGGACATCGGGTACGACTGGGTTGCTGCGTGCCGACCTCCCTAGTGGTGTTAGCGGTGTCAGCGTAGTCTGTTACGCTGACGACACGCTGGTCCTGGCGCAGGAGAGGTCGCATCAGGCGGCGGCCGAACTGGCGGCACGCGGGGTTGCGACAATCGTCGGTAGAATCCGGCAATTGGGACTCGAGGTGGCATTGCACAAGTCCGAGGCCATGTGCTTTTATGGTCCTCGGAACGTGCCACTGTCGGGTTCCCAGATAACGGCGGGAGGGGTTCACATCGGCGTCGAGTCGACGATGAAGTACCTGGGACTCGTCCTTGACAGCCGGTGGAACTTCGTGGAGCATTTTCGACGTTTGGCTCCCAGACTGGAGCGGGCCGGGGTTGCCTTGAAGTGGCTCCTGCCCAACCTAGGGGGTCCAAACGCCTCCTGCCAGAGGCTTTATGCGGGGATCGTGCTGTCCATGGCCCTTTACGGGGCACCGGTGTGGGCGCGTTCCTTAAGGCTGCGACCAGCCCAGCGGTTGAACGCGTCCCAAAGGGTCATGGCCATCAGGCTGGTACGGGGTTACCGCACGGTCTCCCGTGAGGCGGCGAGCCTCCTTGTCGGACTGCCGCCATGGTATCTGGAGGCAAAAGTGCTTGCGTACATCTGGGAGTGGCGCGAGGAGGCGAAACGCCAGGGTGAAACTCCGCTGCCGCGAGAAATCACGGCACAGTGGACAGAGCTCCAGCGGGATCTCATGGCGACATGGAGAGTGCGATTGTCGCAACCCAGCGCTGGGTACGCCACAATTGTGGCGATAAGTCGATTCTCTTTGAGGAGTGGCTAGAGAGGTGCCACGGCATCCTCACCTTCCACCTGACGGAGGTCCTCACCGGACACGGTTGTTTCGGGAGGTTCCTGTTCAGGATAAAGCGGGAGGAAACGCCCGGGTGTCACCACTGTGTAGATCACCCGGAGGACGCGCTGGAACATATGGTGGAGGTCTGCCCAGTTTGGGCGGAGAACCGCCGCGTCGTCACGGAGGCGATCGGCGGCGGCGATCTCTCGCGTCCGGCCCTGGTTCGGGCCATGGTTCGGAGCGAGAGTGCATGGGAGGCCGTCACCTCCTTCTGCGAAGCAGTTATGCTAGCGAAGGAGGAGGCCGAACGCGTGAGGGTGAGACAAGGTTCGCGTCCTCGCGCCCTTAGTCGCCGCAGGAGACGCCCCGTCGGGAGTCGCAAGCCGATTTCCGGCCACCGTAGGCGCGGGCCTGCGGACGGTGAGCGATGGGTAGCTCGCCCTCCGATAAGGACCAGGCCCGGGTCGACGGCGCGTTGTGTTCCACGCACGCCTCAAAGAGATGTCAGCACAAACTGACGGGGTCCGTTAGGACCAATGCCTGCCAGGGTTGCAAGTTTGTCCGAAAGGGATATCGTGGCCCTGGCACACTGGCAACGGAAGGAACACGGGTGGGTTTTAGTCAGTAGAAGTCTGACACGCCCCCTTCGCCCCCTCCCGCTCCGCCCATAGCGGGAGAAGTTATTTGATAATTTCCCACCCAAAAATAAAAAAAAAGGCATTTACCTAATAGGTAGTTAGTTTGATTTAGGTTTGGAGATTTTGTAGTTTAATAATGTCTCAATTAAGGTACACAGCTGCCGAGTACACTGACGTGATACTTACGTATGGAGAATGTAAACAAAATGCGGCTTCAGCATTGCGTACATACCGGGAGAGATATGATGGTGCCCCACCAAGAGCCGTGTTTTTACCCTGGCCCTCCAGGGGTTTCTAGAGAATCGGCATTTGGTTCCTCAATGAGAGGGCTTGGCGTGGCTCCAAATTCAATAATCGAGGAGCGGATATTACAATATTTTGAAAACAACCCGACTTGTAGTAGCCTTGTAAATTTTGATTCTGATTTGATATTATGTGATTAATTATTCAATCAGTGATATTTTAATTAACAACACGCAACTTAGTGACTTTTTGCTACTACCGCTGCTTTGTGGTTCTCCGACTAAAGTACCTACCTACGCGCCGCACCGCGCCACGCATCAGGTTAGTAACTTTTTGTAGATAAAGCGTGTTTACTTTTATGCAGTTGATTCTGCTATTTATTTTGTTTGAAAATTGCTATTTATTTTGTTTGAAAATTGCTATTTATTTTGTTTGAAAATTGCAATTTTTAAATTTTCCAGTAACTACTAATCTGCGTGTTTTAAAATGTTTGGATGTACTGTGCTCGTTTTAATTTACTGTCGTACATCCAGAGCCACATTGTATATAATATATGTATGCTGCATTATTTATCAAAAAAAGTTAATCTGCCGACAATATTGGTTGGTTACCATGGTTTGGTACTTTCTGTTTAAGATTTGGTGTCTCATAAATTATTAACCTTTACATTCTTTGATGTAGCCATATTTGTAAAAACTACTTCTACCTCAAATTAAACTAGAAAACATGGTTCAGATATGAGATCTCAATAGATAGATACATAAAATACTGTTTATTATGCACACGACTACACATCAAGCTATAAATTTCCAGTATAAGCTGATCTCGCATTGTATTGGATTTCCATACAATGAGAGGTCAGCGTAGGTTTACTGGAATTTATAGCTTGATGTGTACCCGCATGACACCATAAAAATAACAGGTATAAATGTAGAAATTTTACATAGCACAATGCCAATGCACAGTGGTTCTGCGCCCTAAGAGAGGCGGTCATAGGGTTTCGCGAAGGTAATGACTGTCGTTATCAATACTAAATATTATCATTATGCTTTTTTGTAATACTTCATGTTATAATAAAATAAAAAAACCGAATTAATGTTAAAAAACTTATTTTATTTGAATAAATAATGCATTTATTGTACTTGACGAAATACTTACTAAAATACAATAAAGGAATTGGAACTAATAAACTTAAATATATACATTTTTATAATAAAAATAAAGTAAATACCTTATTATTACCTAACTACAAATACAGAAATGGACAAAAAATATATTATTTACATGTTAATAGTTACATAATAGGAGCTGTATCTAAAATAATGTAAATCTAGTGTTTATTATATAACTATATACATTTTATTCTATACCGACAACAAATGCAACACCTCTTTAGATAGAATAGACTTCTTTTTCCGTGGTAACCTTCTCAAACCAGAAATACAAGGATCCGAATTAAGAAGAAGTCTATGTATCAAGTCGGTGTTTGTGACAACCCGGGACATTTTCCTCGTGTTGTCACGCCTAAACTGTTTAACTAACTTATTGCAAGATTCGGCGGCCTCTTCCGAAAGCTCACCTATTGACAATAATGTGTGGTCAATTACTTCCGAACCATGAATGAGGACCTTATGTACAGACGAGGGGAGGTTGTACCATGGATAGGTAGCAACAAGCTTACGTGCTGTGTCTAGAGCATACTCTTTAAAAGCCACGTTATTAATTTTGTATCCCGACGAAAGACACTGCAGCAGATTATGACATCTGTCAATAAGGTCTTTGTCTAATCCAGTAATTTCCGCTGAAATAGCTGAATTAGAAAAAAACCTTCTGGCAGTGTTTCCATCGTTGGATGTGCCACTTCCTCCACTTCGTGGTTTGTCGACTATTAGACCAAGTCGTTGCCTAAACTGTTGCTGGACATGTTGTCTTTTCTGTGCAAGAAGAGCTTTATCGTCTGAAGAACGCGCCCGCCATTTTTTGAAATCTAATCTATAGGTAACGTGATTAAAATATTCAAAGAATCGGATATGCGAGTGAAGAGGAGATAGTCCAAATTGATATTTACTACTGTCTACAGTTTTGCTACATGATTTATCTATATCATTCATGTCTTTTGGACAGAAGATGTATCACTCAGAGCACTGCACACTTTACCATCAACCATGGTTAATTGTAAAGAATGCCGCACCTTTATTTCACATCCATTGTGAGTGAAAGATGATGGCTGTAAACTGTCAATTTTAGTCTTGAAATAAGCTTCTTCTTGCACGGAAAGGTCTTTCGATTCTTTGGCAAATTGGAATCGAATAGGCCTACAATACCTGGTGGAGGAAGGGCGCGGGTTTTTCCAAACTATTTGGTCTGGGTCGGAAGTATTTGACTTACAAACTAATTGGAGAGGACAATATGAAGTAAGAAACATACTGCCATCATCCTCGATACCAGAATCACCAAAACACTGTTTATATTCGCTGTGCCCCGTACTCCCATCGAATCCCCATTTTCCAATTAAAATAAATTCTTTATTAAGGTCAATATTATTTAAAACGTGTTTTTGGGATTCTAGTATCCGGCATGCAGTATGGTCTAACAATGATTGTAATTCTACTTCAGCCGATGATTCCGTGATAAACTCTTGCGATGGATAACACCGCTTCTTAGCTTCCAACACTTTTGGATAAGATCGTAATGCATTCGGTGATTTTGCATTAATGAACTCTTTCATCATAAGATACTGATGTTTAGTCAGTTTAGTCTCAGTTATGAGAGACAAGACTTCATCAGTGTTGAAATTTAAAGAAGCGTAAGCGGCGTCAGATCGACTTGAATCATCCAACAATTAATTGATCGCGGAACTGTCTACTTTACTTAACTCTGCAAGCCTGCGGCGTTTTGATCTCTTGCTACACTCTTCGAAGTCCTTCCTGTGCTGATGCTGTTGAGTGCTCGTCGAAGCCTCTGCTGCTGGCCGTTGAGTGTCGTGGCTCCCTGCTGCTGCACAATTTGACAGAACGCAAACTTCAATTTCGTTCAGCCAGTCTCCGTACTTAGATACCATGCGAGATTGATTGCGAGAGACTTGCTTCCAAATACAACAGGGCTTGAAAAACTCGACGCCACCGTTGCAGTTCGGAATTGCTGTCCTTCATAGACAGCCAAGTATCTAGTACAAGGATTCTTTTAAAAGAACACTCAATACTAGTACCTAAAACAAAACAACAAACAGTTAAATGCGGATCAAAAACAATACATATTTCGTAGCAAGTGCTACGCGCCCAGCCGCTCGGCGTAGACCCTGGCTGCACCTTACACATGCAGCATGCAGCAAGTATTTTTTTTAAATTCTAGTAGTAGAGATTTTAAGCGACATTTTTATACCTAATTCAATGGCACAAGTAGATACAAACATAAGTAAAAGCTTCAATATAAAAAAAATACAGAAATAAATACGCAAGAAATGCTGCGGCGTAGCACTCTATTTAAAAAAAAATGGTGTATTAAAAATGCAAAATAGTAAAGTAAATTAATAATACATACCTGTAACTTGAATGTCCATTGCAAAATAACAGGTCACAAACAAGTTCGATCTTGAAAACACGCTTCGCGTCTTAGGGTAATTAGCGCTTGGTGATAACACGGTTGATGACTAATTTAAAACTTTTTTTTATTTTTATTTTTTTTAAACTTGTTTACTTCCGATGCCAAAAAAGGAATGTTGCGAACAATAGATTGCAAACCTTTTATACCCTCAGGTAGTATGACAACTAGTGGGTAACTGAACCAGATATAATGGCTTAGCTCAGTCATTGCCATTGGAAGCCTATGACCTACTAACGGGACCACTGTGCAATGGGCTCAATATCAGAACTTGTTATGCATGGGAAACTTCAACTGAACTCTTAAGATAATCTTACAACTTCTTTTCTCAAGCAAAATGTTATCCGTATGGCACCTCACCTGTAATTTATAATAAAATACCTAACAATATTAACAACCTACCTTTGAAAAATAAACAGCTAACAGCATTATTAATAGGTTTCTTAGTACAACATTTCTTAGCTGATTGAAATTTAGTTTTTGTAATTTATTTAAATGAATTAAATTTGTATGCTATACTTATTAGGTAGAAAGTAAGTACTTAGTTTCCTAACAACTGTAACAACGAATTTTAGTATGTACATTCTTTGCTAATAAATCATATTCTCTATTCTACTAAAAAAATAATAACACAAGGCCACAAAACATGTTTACAACTTTATTAAATCTCCATTATCACAATCATATCCTAGTTCACACATTCTAATAATCTACACTGTTCGTGAGGTTTGATGCTTATGCTTACTTAGATTAGGTATATACTTGTCTAGATGACGCATTGACTGTACCGAACGGCCCGAATAAAGTGTACATTTTGGTAGACTCGCTTGTCACTTACGTCAGTGTCATTTGAATCACCTAAGGATATCTTACTCACGGAAAATAATTAATTATGACAGTTTGTGCTGTCAAATTGTGTCGCAATTATGTGGGAAAACCGCATAATAACGCCAAGATCACTTTCCATCGATAAGTTTTGCTATACAACCACTATTATTTTAAGAAACACGATTTTTTTCATTCGTTTTTTTGCAGGTTAGTCTGATTAGCAGGTGTTGTTTATTACTAGGGAGATTTGGCGAAACTATGGGAGATAAAATACAAATATCATGTAGGTATCATCATTCGATCAGGAGAACATTATTATTTTAAAAATGACAGTATTTATTTGATCAGTACATGATAACTTACCTACATAATAGTACATTTTGATACAAGTGGAGAATATATGTTTGTTATTGCATTCGAGGCGGAATTTACACCCGAGCCGTAGGCGAGGTTGTTTTTGAGGCGAAAACTAAAATAACAAATGTCCACGTTTATCAAAAGACGTTTTTCAACACACTTTTGAAGAAATAAAATAAATAACGAAAAATATTTTTGTCATGAATTATTGTGAAACTAGGATTTAATTTTTGTTTTTTTCCGCGCTTTGCTTTCGCCAGGTTGAAGGAAAAGCAAATATATAAAGCCGATGAACAGCCTAATATGAAAGATAGAAAATTAAAATATTTTTGAGTTTAGAACACAAAAAAATGTTAATTTGTTCATGAACGTTTTTTTATTGTAATAATCATGGTATTCTATTTATAAACATTATATAATATTCCAAAAACATTAACGCCGTAAAGACGCATCTTTGCCCAGATAAAAAAAAATCACCTCCGAATAGAGAGGACCGTCTCTGGCGCGAGATGGTGTGAATAGAGGCATTGAACCGATTTAATTGTATTTTTTGTTATTACTACTAAATTAATAAAACACTAATCTACAAAATAATTACTTTATTTAACCTATTTTGATTAACCTTCATCTTATTTAATGGAGAAATGGTAAGTCAATAATTTGGAGCAGGCATCCCTAAACACGCACACCTTGGCAGTTTGGCTACAATAAGTACACGAGCGATACTCACACATAGCACGCAATTGGAGAGTTTTCGCGTGCCGTTTGTTTGCATTGCTCAATCTAGACAATTATATAATCTACGGGTGCATAACTATCGAAAAATCTTTATCTAATTAAAATTGAACTTTCACTATTTCACTTAGTTTGACATTTTAGTGTACTCCTTGAGGTAAGCGGGTGCGTGGAGATAATTAAAAGTTTTCACACCGACACAGTAACGTTAATTGTTTATTGGAAGAACTTAGAGCGATAGATAGGTACACAGGTTAAAGTCCACAGCACAGTAAGTATGAAGAGTAGCAAAAGATAGTAAGATAGGAGTAGACAGATAGAAAGCACAGCACAATACAATTAGGTAATAGTTATGTTAGCGAAAGCGCGATAGCGGACCGAATGACACAGTGGTCACTTAGATAGTGATACGCTGACTGGTGGGCCGCCGCCGGTATGCACTGGCGCGCGAGCGCGGCTCTGGAATGCTAGCCCCACCTCGCGCGTCAAACAATGGAGCGATCTGCTGGGCGGCCGACCGGTTTGGTCACTCATAACAAACGTGGTTTGTTTGTCCGTCCGGTTAAACAGAATTATTTATGTTTATATTTTAAGTTTACAACATTTGGAAAATGAAAACAATTATTATCATTATTAGATACTACTTAGATATTAATCTACGCCACAACACGTTTACTTCTTCTTCTAAGTCATTCTTTCACTACATACATATCATAGACATATCAACCACATACGACGCATCTCCAAGCTATGCGGCCTTCCGAGTATGGAGCGCTTGCTTTATGCTGCCTCCAGAGTCTTTCGATAGCCTTGATGAAGCTATGCGATGGCAAATCGCAAGAAATGGTTGCGAAAGCCAAAATCCCTTGAACTTGTTCATTTCTGTACCTTTACAGAATAACCGGAGACTTGTTTACCAAGCTCCTAGGTAAACGTTAGCCATTTCTTGAAATACAACAGCATTACGGACTTTCTGCTGTCTTAAGTATCATTAAGCAGCTATCTATATATTAATGAGAAACTATATGCAGTGGGGTCGCCGCTTGAGCCAGAAATGGGTTAGCCGAGTAATTATATGCTGTAATCTTGGCTATCAATGAAAAATTATTAAGATAATCTGATTGAAAATACTTAGGCTGCATTCCGTATTAGACTTTAATCGCTGACAGCGCTCACATCAATAATTTGCGTACCGAATTAGTTATTACGATTATGACAGCCGACAACTGTCAACAATTCGGAACGCTCGTGACCGCGCTCACGGTTGGATTACAGTATTTCTTTGTTTAAACACTGCACACACACATTTGTATACTTCTTCTTTGGTTAGGTGGTGACTGTAGCCAGAAGCACAATTTCGAAAATGAAATTTTGAAAATGCCATGCTATTATATAGTATAAGATAAGACTCAAAACAAAACAACGCAACTATCATTTTTGACAGCGCTCACGGTGATATTTTAATTCGGAATGCATCCAAATATTTTGGTTTCCAATGACAACGAAAAATTTACAGTTTGTTGACACTCGACAAGTTTGACATTAGGTTAATAATATTGCAAGGAGGCAAAATTTGATGTCCTTAGATATTTAACAAGTTATTTTCATTCTAAAAAATGGTTATGGCTATAGGTACTTATTAGTTTCCATGAAAAATAGTGTTTTCAAGATAAGGTTTACATAGTCACTATACACTTTTCATGAAAAATAATGATTTTTATGAAATCATATTCTCCAAGTTTCCCTACAATTCAAGGAGATTTTGTTACGGCCAATAATTGTATCCGAAAAACCAAACTATCGTTAGCGTACCGACGTCGTAATTTCAAGGTTATGTACGATTATGTTTAAATTGTTGTCATTGGAAACCAACATATTGTATTTTCGATTAATTTTCTTATGAGTTTTTCATTAGTATCCAAGATTTCAGTATATTATTACTTGGCTAAACCATTTCTGGCTCAAGCGGCGACCCACTGCATATAGTTTCTCATCCAAATCTAGATAGAGTCTGTCAAGCGAGTCGAGTCCACAACCATTTTACTGATTTCTTATAATGGCAATACTATTATCTGTCAAACAGATTGTCACAATTTCTGTTCTAACCTCGAAGCATTCCGGTTTTTGTTGAATTTTTTAATGTTATAATGCCAAAACCTATTAAAAGTAGTGTCAGGAGCCTGCTGTTTACAATGATTAATAAATATAATCATGTAAAGATTGAATCTGATGACGTGTTAACAGAAAAACGACGACTTTTGGATGAAATTGTTTCAACAACAGGTAGGTTGGCTACAAAATGTTGATACTTTTAGCACAATTGTCTAATTTTGTTTATTTTACTATGATGTGATCACGATTTCGGTTTTGGTTTAGATTCAGACGTCGTATACATGACATTGAATCTCAATGGGGCACCTATAAGTGAAAAGTATTATAAGAGATTGTTGTCATCTTTTTTCAGCCACCTTGGATGATGAATTAATAAAAAGCACAATTGATAATTTAGTTAAGAAAGTCATAGCCATAGATGAGAATAAAAAAATGAAATCTGAAACAGACTATTTGACAAAAATTGCTGCTATGACAGGTTAGTACAGATTTATTTGTTTACATTGTTTGCATTTTCTACAAATATTATCATAAAATTTGTGCGTTTGATACTGAACTGACATATTGAACTTTCAGATTTAAGTGTGAAAACACTGCGAAGAATTAAAAAAGAAGGTGCTATTAACCAAGGCGAGTGGAACACACCGGGGAAAAAACGTCCACGACAGCCAACTGTAGCCAATCTGGATAATTTTGACTTATCAGCCATACGCAATAAAATTAATGAATTTTACTGTGTGAAAAAGCAAGTTCCAACTCTACGAAGTTTGCTTGCAGATTTAAGAGAGTCAATTGGATTTACTGGATGTCATGAAACATTGAGACAATTATTACTCAAAAATGGATTTGAATTCAAAAAAAATAAAAATGAGAGATCTCTTCTTATTGAAAAGTATGAACTAGCTGCATGGCGACATAGGTATCTCAGAGCTATTGATGAAAAGCGGAAACAAGGAAAATTAATAGTTTATCTTGATGAGACCTATGTCCACCAAAATTATAAAGTTAAAAAATCATGGCAAGGGCCATCAACAAGCGGTGTAATTGACAAAATATCGTCAGGCAAAAGACATATTGTTGTTCATGCTGGATCCGAAAAAGGTTTTGTTCCCAATGCATTATTGGTATTCAGTACTAAATCAAAAATGGCAGATTATCATGATGATATGAACAGAAATAATTTTATGAAATGGTTACGTGAAAAATTAATACCCAATTTAAGTCAGCCCAGTGTCATTGTTATGGACAACGCTAGCTACCATGTAACACAAATAAATAAGCCACCATCTATGAATGATTTAAAAGCTGACATTCAGAAATGGCTAACTGAAAATGGAATTCATTATGAAGAATTCTTTACAAAGGCTGAGCTTATGTGCCTTGTGAATGAACATAAAACAACTCCAATGTATGAAGCTGAAGAATTTTTGAAACAACATGGCCATGAGGTTTTGAAACTTCCGCCATATCATTGTGACCTGAACGCAATTGAACTCATATGGAGTTTGGCTAAAAGAAAAATAGCCAGCAAAAACTTAGGGATTCCAGGTAAAGAAATGGAGAACCTTATAAAAGAATGCTTTAATAGTGTCACAGCCAATGATTGGAAAAAATGCACAGATCACACTATTAGTGTCGAAAATAAGTATAAAGTAAGAGACAGGATATCCGAAACCGAGTTGGAACCCTTCATCATTTCTGTGCGTAATGATTCTACTGACAGTGATTTCTCATTTGAAGGCATTGAATTTCTTGATTCTGATTTTAGTTCTGATGAATAAATACGTACATTGAAATGCTTTTTTTTTAATTTATCCCAAGTAATTTTTTTATCAAAATTCAAGTATCAACAAGTTTTCAGCGCGCTATATCAGTGTTGACACCTGAAAGATTTTTGAATTTGCCGCCTTTTTCATGGGACTAGACTCGCTTGACAGACTCTAGCTGCGTAATGATACTTAGGACTCATCAGAAAGTCCGTAAGACTGTTGTATTTGAAGAAATGGCTAAAGTTCACCTAGGAGCTCGGTAAAATAAGTCTCCTGTTATTCTGTAAAGGTACAGAAATGAAAAAGTCCAAAGAATTATCATTTTCGTACCGGTTTCGTGCGATTTGCCATTGCAAGGCAAGGCAAGGCTGTTGGAAGACTCGGGACCCAGTATGAAGCAAGCGCTCCACACTTTGGAAGGCCGCATAGCTTGAAGATGTGTCTTAAGTGGTCGATATCTCCTGTATTGCAGGAACGACGTAGAAGAAGTAAACATGTCATACTAAGTGAAATAGTGAAAGTTTAAATAATCATTTGATAAAGATTTTTCGATAGGTATGCATCATACCTCATGTAAACAGTGTAGATTATTAGAATGAGTGAACTAGGATATGATTGTGATAATGGAGATTTAATAAAGTTGTAAACATGTTTTGCGGTCTTGTGTTATTTATTTTTCAATAGAATAATTATTTATTTGCAAAGAATTTACCTACATATTAAAATCAGTTGTAAATGTTGTGAGAAAACTACATACATTTTACCTAATAATTATAGCATGCAAATTGTGTACATTTAACTGATGGAATACCTAATAAAACGGTAACTATTATAATATTGTAATTTATATTCATATCTCTCACGGACATCCGTTGGTAAAAGTGCATGATTTTGAGTTTTTGCGGATTTATAATTAAAATGTTATTGTTGAGTCACTTTATTAAACTGCTGAGTGCATTGTTAATGTCATGTGGATAGCTAAGCAATATATCTCGTGTAATCAGTGTCTAGAATTAAAATGTGTTAACATAAAGAGATAATTGTGATAGGTAGGTAATGGAGATATAATAAAGTTGAAAACATGATTATGGTTGTGTGTTATTTATTCATACACGAAAATCACATGATTTGATCCCTTCAAAGAGATTTATATGTCTTTGGCTTCCACCAATGCGGTGAATATTGGCGAGGCTTGTTCGCACGTAGTATGTCCAGTTCGGAACAGTCCGGAACCTATGTTTTGGTGGAACTAAAAGCCTTATCGGTACAGACGCACCTTCGAATACGCCCATTCCGCACAATTTTTGTTTATAACTATCTAAAAACACCAAAGAATTATAGCTAACGATGCTACCGAATGACTTTGCGGGCTGTCAAAAATGGTTGTAAAGTAAAATCATAAATATTACGAAATCGTACAGTTTGCGACAAAGTACGGTGACATACCGATGACAGTCAAGACTGCAGGCCCAGGCCGCAAACGAAGCACCTACACGTTTTGACATTGCATTAGCATGGTAATGAATAGTTTTGTTTTAATTACATTCGAGCTGCAGGGCGAACATAATTAAAGCATCAAAAAGTATTTAGAGGATCAATTCAATATTCCCATAACGGAAAAAAAACCATACCTTAATAATCCAAACTGTACAATTGCCATATAGAGATAAACAAAGCATTCGCTGACAATCATGAATGGAACAGTAAAGGCGGAAAACCTCGGAAAGGATAAATATTCTGGAGCTAACGGGAATGACCTGAAACAAAAATAAACGACTAAGGTCATTGGTCCACCGTCACGACAATGGGACGAACGTGACGTCCCGATGACGGCGATCATTTGTTCACCGCGATCTCGGCGGTTGAGTCATAACATACTCAAACGCCCGTTAGCCTGCTAGACCCCGTTATCTTGTCGCACTGACGTCACTTTTTTGTAGGGATTGAATGTTTTAATTTATCGACCATCTCTATTTATAGACGTCGTCGGGTGCCTGACGAAGAAGCCGCGATATATGAGGTATACCGCACGGCAGGGCAGACTCTGTGCCTGGCCATCGGCGAAGCGAGGATGTGAGCCAGGGAGGAGATGTTGGAGACTCTCGACGGGGATCCGTGGGGGCGCACCTATCGTGCAGTTCGAGGGAAACTTCGAGCCACGGCGCCTCCACTCACGGAGAGTCTCCAACCTGAGCTGCTGGAGGAGGTAGTTACAGCCCTCTTCCCGGCAAGAGCAGAGCATACTCCGCCGCCGATGGCTTTGCCCATAGCCGCAGAGCCTGCAGAAGAAGAGAATCCAATCAGGGTCCCGGCGTGACACAGGCAGAGATGGGGGCGGCCGTGATGCGGCTCCGGGCATGTTAGCCCTCGCTCTGAAAGAGCAAGAGCCCCAACTGAGAGGACTCTACACAGCGTGCCTTGAGTAGGGCCAGTTTCCCACTTTGTGGAAATGTGGTCGTCTGGTCCTGCTCAGGAAGGCGGGGCGCCCTGCGGACTCATCGTCCGTGTACAGGCCCATAGTGCTGCTAGACGAGGTGGGTAAGCTGTTCGAGCGGATAATAAATTAATATGAGTTTTAATAAAGTCCCCTAAAAAGATAATTTGATAATTTAGTATGTACAATTTTTTTAATTCAATAAACATTTGTTTTGGTTTTTCAAAAACCACAAATCATGACTTATGTTTGGATATGCCTACTTTTCGTCTAGAATCTTTATTTGTGATAGTAGTATTTTAAGCCACAATCAAAAACATTGTTATAGAACAACTTATGCATCGAAATAGCATTATTAAATCAAGAAATGTTTTAAATACAATTTATAATTGCTGTTATCATTAAATTTTAAGAAATCCTTAAATAAATGTACAAGGATGTGTAATTCTTTGTTCAGACAAGGCAAAAATTGCATGCAATAATCGCCTTGCAATAAATACCTTGGTGAAAACAGAAGTCACATGCAATTATTGCACGTGTGTTACTTGTACGCAATTCTTGAATCGCATGGAATAATTGAACGTGTCTTTTGACATGCAATTAGTGCTCTTGTGCGTGTAAATGGGGCATTAAGCTACTCTATCTACGACTTACGTTTGAAAAAATCCTTTAAATACTAAATTTGTACCGGTACCCACAAGTGTGCCGATTCCACCTGCAAGTAATTATTTTATTAAGCTAGAGACACAGAAAGAACACAGCAGTATTAAGTTTCAACCTCTTTAGGCGACCCATCACCACGGGCGAGAAAATCACGGCGTTAGTCTCGCCGTGCTATGAAATTCGATAGTCTTAACAAAAATGTATTAATTAGATAGTCTTAAATAAACAATCTCCACGCGGCGACTTCATCGCGGCGACTTCATCGCGGCGATAATTTAAAGGCACCGCGTGATTATTTTTATTAACATACATTAAATAACTCACGGCTCCCTGTCGTTTCGGGTGACGCAGGTGCTCTCGGGGCATGGTTGCTTCGGGAAGTACCTGTGTCGCATAAACAGGGAGCCGGACGCCCGGTGTCACCACTGCGTCGACTGCCGGGAGGACACGGCGCGGCATACGCTGGCAGAGTTAGCCGCTTGGGAGGAGCCTCGCCGTGCCCTCATCTCAGGAGTAGGCAGTGACCTTTCGCTGCCGGCCGTGGTCGAGTCGATGGCCGGCAGCGAGGAGTCCTGGGACGAGGTGGTATCCTTCTGTGAAACAGTCGTGTCGCAGAAGGAGGCTGCGGAAAGGGAGCGGGAGATCTCGTCCGCTCACCCGGCCCGCAGCAGGCGCACCAGGCGTCGGCAGAGGGCAGATAATGCCCTCTTCCGGCCCCCCTAAATGGGTCCAGGGACGGCGGACACGGGGACGTCCGCCACCCCCTATCACACTGGACCCGAGGCGCCCCTTTTAGACGTTGCGGGGGGCTTTAACACCTCGGTGGGAGGTGAAAGACGCTATCGTCGTCCATTGGACGGGGGAACTCGCCACTGCAGCCTTCGGCCACCGAACCCTCGACGCGACTGGGCCAGTCCTGCGAGACTGGCTCGAGCGGTCGCACGGGTTCCTCTCGTTCCGTCTTGTGCAGGTGCTGTCCGGACACGGTTGTTTTGGGTCGTACCTGCATCGAATCGGACGGGAGGAGACGCCGTCGTGCCACCACTGTGGCGCGGCGGAGGACACGGCACAGCACACCTTCGAGGTGTGCCCGTCGTGGTCCGAGCCGCGCCACAGTCTGAACGCGGTGATTGGATCGGACCTCTCACGCCCCGACTTGGTTAACGCCATGCTGAGGGATGAGGGGTCCTGGGCGGCAGTCGCCTCCTTCTGCGAACACGTCATGTCCCAGACGGAGGCGGCAGAGCGCACGCGGGAGGACGATCCTGCCGCGGCGCCGCTCCGAAGGCGGAGGAGGGGTCGAAGAAGGCGTCAGTTTGAACGTCATCTCCGACTCCTCCCAGATGGAGGCCAGCAGGCAACGGGTGCGGGGGCACCCTTACCTGTATTGCACAGGCCTCCACCAGTGTCGGACGGGAATGGCCCGGTGTTCCCAGCCATTCCCGTAGCCCCCCAGTAACGGGGGGGGGGCATGAGGGGCCAGCCGGCTAGGCGGGCATGCGCCGGGAGGGTTGTGGAAGAAAAGGCTGAGCCGTTATCCCATGGCCCTCCCAATACGGCGATGTGGGAACACCGCTGAGTTTTAGTGGGTATACTGTAGTGACAGGAGTCCCACATACCCCGACTCGTCCCCCACGAGCGTAATGCATTTCCCAGCGTGAAAAAAAAAAATCATTTATGAAATTTTCGACGTTCAAATATGTACCCCCAGGAACATGCTGCCAGAACTGTCGCGGATTTTTGCCTATGTTATCTCTAAGGTATTACAGTATAATCGATAGGCGTCTTGGGTTCTTGCTTTTAGATTTGACCGCAGAGCACTAAACTCCGCATAATATGTGATGTCACATCGCGAAAGTTTCCATTTACTAAGCAGTTTAGTTTTACGCTGAGTATCGTTTACTGTCTCTAGTGAACCAGACTGAACACCGCCTATTTCCAACGTCATTCTCTTCTTTGGAATTGAAAAATCGAATAAGTAATTAATTATTTTGTAAAAATTACCAGAAGTGGAAGGTACGTCATTGCAACGAAAAAGTCTTGCCATGGAGCAGAACAAGTTAGATCGCATAAAAGTGCGAAGTCCCCTTTGACAAAGTTCCAATCCCTACTACGATCAATGTTGTGATGATAATCGCAATATCTAACGGAGGATGATACAAGTCGATGGGAACCAGCTCCGTACCTTCGACATGCTCTCAGGATACACTCCCGAGCCAAGACTACGTCTAACTAACTCCCACACATTCTCATAATTTCATTCATCTCAGCTAGACTACAAAATATCTGTCTACAATCGAGTGGCTTCTTTTGCTATAAAATAAGACAAATAATTTAAGTAATTACCCATAGTTGCTGAAAACGTGACCGAACAAAAATAAGACGATGTTACATCACTAGCAACATCGTCACCTTCAACTGTCTTGTCATACATTTTAATTACACCTTGCTGTAAATAAATAAAAATCAATTAGGGTTAAAATATCCCTTTAGAAGAATTATTATAAAAGAGGAAAAGCTGTTATTTGTACGAAATCGCTATTTAGCGTAAAAAAATTGACTACCAGGAAAAAAAAATACTGTATTTGGACTCGGCCTATGCTTTATGGGGTGCTAAATTTAGAGAGATAAAACTTTGATCAAAAACTTATTATTTACGAGCCACACTTCAATTGACTACAAAATGATATCACGCTTGTATTCCTCAAAGGGTTAGGCAGACGTGTACCTATAGTACATTTCACCAGTTATGTTTTAGTCCCACGTAATATGAAGCGAGCCTACTACTCAACAAATCACAACTCAATCACAAATCAACCCGGCACAAATCCAGACTCCGTGTTGCTCAACGGCGATTGTAGCATGCCCGCAATAGTAAATAATAAAATGACGGTTAAGAATACTCACTTCTTCAAATACTTTTAGTATAGCGAAATTTATAGGAACCATCATAGTTGTGGCAGCGGTGTTTGTTATCCACATGGAGGCAAAGGTCGTGACGCAGCACAAAGCCAAGAGCAGCCTGTAAAAAAGAGTGTTGACAACATTAGATATTTGTAAGGTGCTTTTATGATTGTTTCAACCCTATCTATTATTAGGTTTTCACAATGAAACTTGGAATACTATTCTTACAACGCAAAATATTGCGATGCGAGTGGGGGGCTACTATAAAAACATTTTTTTTTGTACTAAGACTTATCAAAATAGAAAATATATCTATATAAAAATCAATGCTTGTTTGTCTATATATAAATCCGGCCAAGTGCGTGTTGGACCACGCAGAATGAAGGGTTCTGTAGTGTGGATGAAATTGTCCCAAAAAAAAAAAAATTTTTTTTAACATTAAAGATGGGTTGACCAAGACTAATTTTTATTAAGTAACCACAACCTAACTATTATTCTAACGACAAGACAATCGCCTCTCAGAACCTACCTACATAATACACGACAAGTCGACAACATTGTAATTGAAAAACATTGTTCTCCATAATACATCGATATACGTCACGGTCAATTAATTTAATTCTTTCAACACACTTACACTTGCTCCAAAAATGGCTGGGATAGTACCAACTAGTACCAACATTTTAATAATTAGTATATTAGTACTAATTGTTTTTGTTATTAAACATTCAAACTCTTGAAATGGGCCTGTGGTCCAGACGTTCACACTTTGGCCCACAAAATTACTGCCGCTGATGACTGAGCAGGAAGGTGATTGCAGGAACTTGATCGTATAAATCGTAGACCCACCGAGTTTGGACTCTTGTAATTAATCTAGTAAGTGTAGACAGACGATGAAAAAGATCTGAGGAGATAGTCCGTCAATGGGTGTCTGGTTTTTAAATGGCAGTCCCTTACTTCCAGCCATTCTAAGCTGGCAACTTAATTATGTTTTCATCCATTGTTAAATTCAATAGTTATCTATGTTCTATGTTAGTAGGTTTGGTTTCCGCACTCAGTCCTTCATGTGAACCATTGTGCGTGGGCCATGGTGGCCGTCGTTGGTTATTCCAACCAGCTCACCTCCCTCCAGAAGTTGATTAGGTATCCTGGTCTGCTTAAGATATCTGAGAAGGATCTGGGTGACCCGAGGGTGTCTGTTCTGACCTGGGTGACGCCCGTGCATTCAAAGAGCACATGCGCAACAGTTTTTTCAGCTTCCATGCAAGCCCTGCCAGAGGGCTGTCCGTTATGCCTATTGTGTGGAAGTGCTTGTTTAGTGAGCAGTGTCCCGTGATGGTCCCCGTTACCAGGCGTAGATCGTTCCTGTCCAGGCGTAGTAGACGCCTGGTTAGCCTGCCATCTAAGGATGGCATAGCTTTCCTGGACTGCCTGCAGCTCGGTGTTAACGTCCACCAGTACTCCGCTTGTGTGTGTGTGAACTCCTGTAACCACCTGCGTAGTTGATTGAAAGGGATGATGGGTATGATAGGTTCAGGTCCACTGTCTGACGCGCTGGATACTCTCCTAGCTAGTTCGTCAGCTGTGTTTTTACTTAGTGATCCGCTGTCAAACTCAAACTCAAACTCAAAGCATTTATTTCAATTAAACCATTTACAGGCACTTTTGAATTGTCAACAAGTCGGTCAGTTACAAATATGAAGCTAGTTGCCCATTCCAAATAGTAGGTTCCTATGGAGAAGAACGGGCAAGAAACTCCACAGACACTCTTTTAAAATAAAATATTTCATACAAAGTATTGGTTACATCATTCTTATTGAAAATATACATGTGAGAACGATGCAAAACGTCAGAAGCGTCCGTGATAAAAAAAAACAATTCAAAACTAAAATAATTAAAAATAAGCCGTGGCAGCTAAGAGATGACCAGTCCCAACTGACAGCGCCCGTTCACGAACATGACGCATGGATCAGCACCATTCAGCTCAACCATTTTGAAGGGAGCTAAATGATCCAACACACACGCCACCATCAGCGAGACATCTGAGTGAGCATGACATACTCTCAGCTGCCAGGACATATTCAAGTCAATGAAAGACATATTACCCGGTAAATGGTAGCTCTATTGTACATAGTACTCACACCTGTGTTATGCAATTATATAATACAAAGGTGATTGAGTTTATACAATGAAAAGATAGTCTTACAATCTTCAGCAGCTCCAACAGTATTTTCAAATGTTAATCAATTAGTTGACGTTGTGGAGCAGGACCAGCATTGAGCCAAGCATTTCTATCAGCGATGTAATCCCCCAGCCTATAATATGCCTGCTTGCATAGTGTGCGTTTTATACAAGATTTGAATTTCGTCTCATTCAGTTGAAGTATGTGGGGAGGAATTTTATTATAACATTTTAAACAGTACCCCATGAAAGATGAGTCTACTTTAGCCAGTCTGAAACCTGGTTGAGCTAATAGATCCCTACTTCTAGTACTATAATTATGTCTTTCGCCTCTTTTACTAAAAAGATGTAAATTTTTTCTTACGTACATGATGTTTTCATAGATATATTGACAAGACACCGTCATGATGTTAATATTCTTAAACAGTTCCCTAAGAGAATCGCGCCTGCGGAGATTATATATGGCTCTGATGGCTCTTTTCTGCAGAATAAAAATAGACTCGATGTCTGCAGCCCGTCCCCAAAGTAAAATACCGTAAGACATGATACTATGAAAGTAACTAAAATAGACTAGCCTTGCGGTATCTACATCAGTAAATTGACGGATTTTTCTGACAGCATATGCTGCTGAACTTAGCCGTCCTGCAAGAGATGTTAAATGAGGACCCCATTGAAGCCTAGAGTCGAGCGTGATCCCCAGGAAAACAGTTTTATCGACGAATTCTAGTTTCTCTTGATTCAATACTATCTCATAATCACTACTTTTTACATTTGGTAAAGAAAATCGTATGCACTTAGTTTTCTTTCCATTTAATACTAAATTATTGGCAGTGAACCAATTTTGGACCTGCAGTAGGGCGTTATTTACGTCGTCAAAATTTGTAGCACGTCTATCTACCTTAAAAATCAAGGAAGTATCGTCAGCAAATAACACCATTTGTGGTTGATTTTTTAATAAATGGAGAAGATCATTAATATACACTAAAAAGAGGAAAGGACCCAATATCGAGCCTTGAGGAACACCCATTTTTACTTTTAAACCGAGTGAATTGATACCATTTATTTGAACTAGCTGTTGTCTATCGTTTAAATAAGATTTTACTAAACTAAGCGCAAGTTTTCCAAGTCCGTAATGCTCAAGCTTCAAGAGTAAGGTTTCGTGATCGACGCAATCAAATGCCTTGGAAAGGTCACAAAAGATTCCTATGGCGTCTTGGGCCTCTTCCCACGCGTTAAAAATGTGTCTTAATAAGGTTACACCGGCGTCGGTCGTACAACGTCCTTTGGTGAAACCATACTGTTGATCGTGAAGGATTTTATTCGCGTTGAAATGATTGAGCATTTGATTAAGCATTACCTTTTCAAACACCTTGCTGAAAACCGGCAAAACGGATACGGGTCTATAATTATTTGTGTCTTTACTGTCTCCGGATTTGAAAAGTGGTATTACCTTACTGTATTTCATTAAATCCGGGAAGACTCCTTGATCCACACAGAAATTAAATATTAAGGCTAAGTAAGGCGCTATAGTCTCAATTATTGAGGTACAGACTTTAATGGACATTCCCCAAAGATCTTCGGACAATTTGATCTTGATTTGCTTAAAAGCTTTTAATACTATTATGGGGTTAATATGCTTAAAGTTAAATTCAATCGGGCAGGCTGCAACGTTCGCCCTTACAGAGTCAAAAGCGAGCAAGGGCGAGGAATTTATTATATTTGTGTCCTTTTATCTATTGCAGTGTCACTATGTTACGGTTACACAACGTCATCCGTTCCAGTGCATTGTGACATTATATTATTAGTCTCGAGGTAATATATTTTTTCCCTAAGGATTGTAGAACAGAGGCGCTGGCGGAGATTATACGTATACGGGTGTCCGTAACTCGTAACTCCTGGCTTCTATGGCGTAAGCCGCTTGTATAATGCCCACGGACCGCCTGGTAGACGGTGTTGAATTTCGTTTTGTTTTGTGTTGAATTTCGTTTCGTAAATTCGTAGCGGGCTGCATATATTTATGTTGAAATCGTGTGAGATAACTTCGACTTCGCTTCCGGACTCGGTTTTTGATCCATCGGTGTATACTCTTACTTCATTGGGCCTGAGTAGTCACACCGTTCTTCTCTGAATATGATGTTGTAGTGCTTCTGAAAGAAGTGTAGCTTCGGGGCTTTGTCACGTGATGCCATCATCGTTTGTCGTTTGATTGCATCTTCCTTTATGCGTGCGTGCTTGACCCTAGAGTCTTTGCTCAGGGTTCCCGATATATGGAGCCTAAAGGCGGCCAGGGCTGCCTCCTCCCTCACGATGAGGTGTAGGGGTGGCAGTACAAGCATTGCTTGTAGGGCGGCAGTAGGTGTAGTTCTCATACTGCTAGTGATTGCTACATAATTCAATAGTTAAATATTATAAATAATAATATTGTTGCGTATGTTGGTGAAATACATAATAATAATAAAACTATTCTTACCTTAAGTGAGAATAACCGATCGTTTGTATAAAAAAATATGCCAAGCGTGCATGTAATCCAGACTGTTCCACTGAATAGGATATGAACAAACTTCCCATAAACATCATGACAGTACCCTGTGAAAAGAAAAATCAGTTAAAATTATTTTATTTATAAAGAGAATTATACGATATTATTACTCGCTGAATGGTGGCAAAGACCTGCCAAATATAACAGAAGTCCAAAGAACTATATACTGACATGACATTTTTTTTGTACCTTTATTTTCAGTACCAATGAAGGTCTCCGATAGCTTTAAGTTAGCTTTGATTTAGCTTAAGGCGCTACCCTAAGCAAACCCTCGTTTTTCTTTTTTATTCAGAGGCATTAACTCATTTATACATATTACATACATAAACGAAGCAGTAATGCTAGCGAAGGAGGAGGCGGAACGCGTGAGGGTGAGGCTAGGTTCGCGCCCTCCGCCCCGGGCGTCGGGAGTCGCAAGCCGATTCCGGCCACCGTAGGTGCGGGCTTGCGGACGGTGAGCGATGGGCAGCTCGCCATCCGATAAGGACCAGGCTTGGGTCGATGGCGTGTTGTGTTCCACGCGCGCCTCAAAGAGATGTCAGCACCAACTGAGGGGGTCCGTTAAGACCAATGCCTGCCAGGGTTGCGAGTTTGTCTGAAAGTGATTGGCCCTGGCACATAGACAACGGAAGGAACACGGGTGGGTTTTAGTCAGTAAAAGTCTGACACGCCCTCTCGTTCCGCCCATAGCGGGAGAAGTTATTTGATAATTTCCCACGCAACAAAAAAAAGGGTCGCGGGTGTATTTCTCAGAAATGGTCGAAAAAATCTGAAAAATGAGTACCTAATTAGTACCAAATTTTACACCACTTCCTTACATATTAAACCAAGTCCCCCGCTGTGTCTGCCTCTGTGTCTGAACGCGAAATACTCAAAAAATACTCAATAATTTATTGCATTCCATAATGTGTACATTTATTATAACAGTTGGTATGTTAAAACATCGAATCAAATATGGACCCTGTCGGGCTCAGCAAAGTTAATTTTGAATAGGAGAGAGGATGAATGCGGTTTTTGTTAAGCAAAAAATAAATAAAAATAAAATAATATTAAATTAAAATAGTATCATTAAAATAATATAATTTGTTTTTCCTGTATTTATATTATATTTTAAATAAGTATTTATATATTTGGTTTATGTGCGCGTGTGTATATTTGTCTATGGGCGCTGTAGGCAGGAGCTAGCTAGAACGTTTGTTGTCCATGGGCGCTGTAGGCAGGAGCTAGCTGGAACGTTTGTTGTCCATGGGCGCTGTAGGCAGGAGCTAGCCGGAACGTTTGTTGTCTATGGGCGCTGTAGGCAGGAGCTAGCCGGAACGTTTGTTGTCTATGGGCGCTGTAGGCAGGAGCTAGCTGGGACGTTTGTTGTCCATGGGCGCTGTAGGCAGGAGCTAGGTGGAACGTTTGTTGTCCATGGGCGCTGTAGGTAGGAGCTAGCTGGGACGTTTGTTGTCCATGGGCGCTGTAGGCAGGAGCTAGGTGGAACGTTTGTTGTCCATGTGCACGGATTTTAAAACGGTTTTCACCAATGGACGGAGTGATTCATGCGGAAGGTTGACGTGTATATTCATTAAGGTTTTGTGTAAATGGCTGAAATATGACGATTCATGCCGACTAGGAACTTTACTGGCCGTGCGCCGCGTAAGCCGTAAGAGATACACACAATTTATATTCTAGTGGATTCATAAACATTTCAACAAAAATATCGGTGATAGCATATTATATGTATATAGCAATCATTACAGCAAGCTAAGTTACAAATCAAAAAAAAAATGAACAAAAAAAAACAATTTCGGATAAAAAATTTATAAATAAAAAAAAATCTGTATGTTGGTGTGATGAGCTTGTTGTTAGTGTGGTGATAATTTTGGTTAATTTATGTAGTGTGTGATGCATGTATGTGTTTAAATGATCACTTCCTTCTTAAGGAATTCTTCGGTTTCGTCGTAGGTACTTTAGGTTTAGAAAGAAGGAGCGAACAGTCTTTTTGCATTTAGAGTTAAGCCGTAAATAAAATGTTTGCGTTAGGTTTATTCTAGTATGATGGGCCAAGGTAGAGGGCAAACTTGTTTTATAAAAGCTGTGCGTGTAGGTGGTGTTGTGCAGATTAGGTATTTGCAGCGTTTGGAGATAAGTACGCTTCATGATTGATACATTAGCAACTTATAGAATAGCTCTGTGTGCGACCTCCAGAGGCTTAAGTATGGTCTTTGTAGCACCACCTCAGCATGAGATACAATATATTAGTAATGTGTAAAATGTGATGAAAAAAATGTAACCTTACATTCATGTAATTTTGGCAGCACATTCGAGTAGTCATTACATCAAGAAGTGGAAACAGTGCCAATGGAATGAATGCTGTTATAGCCAATGGGATACATTCTGATACCCAAAAACCGGCCATTAAAAGAAGCGTGTACGCGACCCATTGGGCTTTCTGAAAAACAAGAATTTAATTTAAGGATATGGTGTAAAAAATATTTAACCAATAGATTCTTTATAATGGGAGGAATAAACCTACCTACTAATAAAGCATAAGTAATTGAAATTCTCGAATACATGGGGGATCCGAGGTATTACGGTGACAAAGTTTGTATTATAAGCTGGCAACCCGATTACCCCTATAAAAAGGCTGACTCGCTCATTTCTCGTTCCTTTTCTTCGTTGGCGCTGAGGGTAGTCGGATCGCAGCTGGGTATAGATACGGTGGTCTCCACATAGGACACGTGAGCCATTTCCTTGAGTGATGTTGTCATCTAATTACTGTGTTCGGTGTTATTTTGTTTCTATTTGATTTATTAAAGATTAAATACTATTGTTGCAAGGAAATAAATATTAGGTTAACCACCCACGTGGTTTTCCTTAAACCTTATACCACTTCTGACCCAAAAGTATAATACATCCTAATGTGTGACCCGATCAATTTGAAACTTGGCTCCAATACTAAAATAAATAATTTTTTGGCATACGTTTTTCAAAACCAGCCCCCTCAAAGAGGTAAAAAAACCGGCCAAGTGTGAGTCAGACTCGCGCACGAAGGGTTCCGTACCTTTATCTATAAAAACGGCAAAAAAATCACGTTTTTTGTATGGGAGCCCCCTTAAATATTTGTTTTATTTAAATTTAATTATTTATTTTTAAAGTGAATATATAAATAAATATTCTGTGAATATTTCAAGTGCTTACCTGTTGCCGTTATCAATATAGAGCAAAAAGGTGCAAAAAAAATCACGTTTGTTGTATGGGAGCCCCCTTTAATATTTATTTTATTCTGTTTTTTAGTATTTGTTGTTATAGCGGCAACAGAAATACATCATCTGTGAAATTTTCAACTATCTAACTATCACGGTTCATGAGATACAGCCTGGTGACAGACGGACAGACAGACAGACAAACGGCGGAGCCTTAGTAATAGAGTTCCCGTTTTACCCTTTGGGTACGGAACCCTAAAAACTAAGTTTGGGGTTCAAATTTGTATGGAAAAATCGTTAATGTGCGATTTGATTAAAACGAAACTGTAAATAAATTGAAGTTTTACTGCAAAGCTCGATTACTCCAAAGGTTGCACTAATGCATACTAGGGGGGTACGCGTCGGTTGGCGCCTCATTTCGTTAAAAGTGTCTAACGGGCCTCTGAGAGTTAGCTAAACCTCCCAAATTTAAAGACCTGTGATATCTCAAAAACAGTTCAAGAATAATTATAATAAACCACATCCTGGTTGACCACCTAATCACCTGGAGGGGGGACGACGACACGATAATAAGAAAATTACTGGCGTTGCTAACGTCTGGAAACCCATTCTAATCTACTTCAGTGCGGGCAATACTCGCCCTAGGAGCATAGGTTCCAACCAGTGGGGTGCGCCCCATTTGGGGGGCGTAAAGTGACGAAAAATAGATGTGTATGTTCTTGGTATTATGGGTAGATTCCAAAACATTGATTTACCGCAAACATATTTAATTCTTTAAAGAAATATAACATCCTGTAGCACGATAGATGGTCGATAATATGCATAAATGCCATCCTGTGGTGACTACTAAAGTCCAACTTACGACCGTATTTTTTATAATTCTAGATTAGTTAAAATGAAACAAAGCATATTTACCGATGGAGGGAATGGCATCAATAACGGGAGCAATAAAATTGGTATTGCAATAACTACAACACCTCGCCAATGACAAACCATAAATATTTTTAATTTCTGCCCAAACGTCAGATCGGGCTCCGGTGTTTTAGAAACAAAGAAAGGGATCCGCTTCGGAGCGGTCTCCGTTTTTCTGCAAAAAAGGCAATATTTTTCATAGGCATCACACATCCACCAATCCGCACTGGGCCTGTGAGGTTGATAACGGCCACTCCCTCGCACTGTACCTAAGGTCTAGTCCAAAATTAGTGATAATGTGCTTATTATTAGGAACTTAGGAACGAGGTGATCCGGCAGAGAACCAAAGTTGTCGACATAGCCCACAGAATAAGCAAGCTGAAGTGGCAATGGGCCGGCCATATTAGCCGTAGAACCGATGACCGTTGGGGTAGACGTGTTCTTGAGTGGAGACCGCGAATCGGTAAATGTAAGGTAGGACGCGCTCAGGCTAGGTGGAGCGACGATCTTCGCAGGGTGGCTGGTGGCAGCTGGATGACAGTTGCCGAGAATCGAGCTGAATGGCGTGCAATTGGAGAGCCCTATGTCCAGCAGTGGACTGCTATAGGCTGATGATGTGCTTATTATTCGCCCAACCGCTGTTACTACATTATCTCTGGCGGCAATAGCGGTGCGTTATTGCAACAGCTGATCAGGGGGGGGGGGGGGGGGGGGGGGGGAATACCACAATGAGTAATATTCCTCTAAAAGAGATTCATTCCCCGAATTCCTAGCAGATCATTAGCAATAACTCCGCCCCTAAGACGACCCACTGGCCGCAATTCCTCTAATATTCGTAAAATGGTGACTGTACATAATATATTAGCTGAATCATACTCAATTAGTTTCATATTATAATCATATTTGGTTGTGGGACAGTTACTATGGCGTGTACCCTCGCGGTGGAATGTTGGATATGTGTGGCATTTGTACAATATTATTTTTTTAATTTTTGATGAAATAGGTACTATATTAACGATGGCATCGATTTATATCTCTGAACCTGAATCCTTATCAACCAAATTTATTAAAAGAAAAACACTAATCATTACTCACGCGCCCATTTTCAAACCGTTTTTATATTATTCGTAGCTATCCAATTCTTTTTTCTGTAATTATGTATGCTACACAAAAAGTCAAAAGATGAAGGATTTTCACCGTTCTCTTTGACTTCTGCGATTTGATTAAAAAGAAGTATTCTATCTTTCAAAATTTGGAATCCGGTTAATGCCAGTATTTTTGGTCAGATCAAGGTATCGGCATAATATTCCTTTAAAAAAAGGAATATTATGCCGATACCTTGACTCGGACGCGTGGCAGTAGTGATAAGTGAAAATCTGAGGATAAATACTCAAAGGTCACAGCATGTTCGCCACCGTTAAATGCTCTAAGACGCCACCGCTTATTGTACACATTGGTAGATACAATAATAATTATAATTACGACGACGACGGTGCCCGGGTGCGGCCCGGGCACCGTCGTCGTCGTAAATTTAGCAAAATGCCTGATTTACAGGATACGATTTAATTTCCTGTGGCCGTACCATAACTTGCAAGCAACAATAAATTTGCACCGTCAAGTATCAAGTGGCCCTCCTCCTTCCAGGTTAAGATAAGATAAGATCATTTATTTGTTGTTTAGTTTTGTATATATGTATTTGTTTTGTTGTGTGTACAATACAATTATATAACAGTCATGTTTTTGCATTAAGAGCGTACACATGGACCTAAAAAAAAAGTCGGACGTAACTCCCGCTAAGACAAAACTGTGTCCCGTAATGGCGGCGACAGTCTTAGGTGTGAGTTAATTTAGGGTTGTCATGATAGCCAAAATTACCCACATATTGTTTTATTTTACGATAAATATCGTGTCGTTTTCGTAATTTCAAAATAAATACCATGTTACTAACATGTTAGCTTAGATTGTTAATTTACCTTTTGAGGTACTGCATATATGCAGTACCTCAAAAGGTAAATTAACTCCGGCGTGTTGTTACATATATGTGACAACACGCCGCCGCGCCGCGGCGCCGGAGTTCTCCTTTAGTTGTATAAAAGTCATTCGTTTCAAAATGTAAACTGCAAATGACACTGTATTTGTTTGGAATCCAGTCATTTTGACAGTTACAATTTCGATTTTTTTCAATCCAATCATTTCGCCAAACTTCATTTACTTTAGGAAATCTAGTAGAAAGAATATAAAACAACTAGTAATAATTAACCTAAATAAATTGAATTGATTAAAAAATATTTTAATTTCCCATATATTTAGGGTAATTTGCACACGTGAATATTGGCAACACTGACCTTTTGATGAATTATTTTGTTCTGGTGGATAAATATTGATTGTAATCTATAAAATCGGGAACTAAGTTGAATTATTCATTTAACTATGAAACGTGATTCCTGTATTTTTTTTCTTCCGATCGCTACGGTTTTTGCAACATTTCACCACACAAGACATGCTGTATTTCAATACTTTTTTTGCCGCGTAAACGTGTCGACTGTGTTGACGTTTGCACGGGTAATGAGTGAGTATGCTGTGAATGTGTGCGTGGGCCTGTACGTATAGCGAGCTGGCTGACTCTGAGTGACACAGTTTTCTGTTAGCGAGAATCCGTCCGAGTTTTTTATATGTCCATGAGCGTACAAATATAAATATGTAGGTTATTAAATTAACGTCAGTTTCCGATATGTGAAAAAAATCACGGCATTAGTATAAACAACGAATTTAAAAGGGAAGCTTAGTAGGCTTTACAAGTTAACGAGAAATAGTCGACCAACTTAAATTTGCAGTTGGAGAATTGTTCGTGACGTATATCGATGTATGAGAGAACATGTTTTTCAACTACAATATTAAGTTTGTATGCCACAACACAAGCAGCAAGTTCCGTGTGGTGTCGGACGTGTTCCATGTGGTGCCGGACGTAAAGAATAGAACCATCCCATTTGTTCCCGTGGGTGTCGTAAAAAGCGACTAAGGGACTTACTAGAGAATGGGCAGCAGCGTACTCTATGCATTTTAACACCATACTGCGATCGCCAACCCGCCTGCCAGCCAAGCGTGGCGATTATGGCAACCCCCCCTCCTTTTGGAGGAGGCCTATGTCCAGCAGTGGACGTCTTTCGGCTGAAATGATGATGACGATGATGATGCAGCAAGATAATTGCAGTGTGTAAATAAAGCTTTCGGTGGTCCCTACTCCTTGGAGCAATCAACCTAGAGTGTTACAAGGATATTCTGGCGCCTGGATAACATTGACAGAGGGGCGTCGTCAATTGTGAAATTGTGACACAGAAAGGACAATGCCCACATATTAGAACAACCGTGGCCTACATTGATCACTGATAAATAGCTTATAGAATTATAGTTTAAGTTGTTTTGAACACTTTCTAGTGCTTATCAGTTAAGAAAATAATATCAATATTGTAAAAAGGTAAATTTGCCAGAATGGACCCCAACGGATCGAGACTGGTCAAGAGCCCATAATATAGCAACAGAAGACCGTATAAAGTGGGCTATCAACACGTTTCAGCCTTTTAAGTCAGCAGGACTGGATGGCATCTTTCCAGCCCTGCTACAATGGGGGATAGATCACCTGACACCGTGGCTGGTGGAGATCTATCGAGCGTGCATAGCACTTAGACACATACCACTAGCATGGCGCGAAGTGAAAGTCATCTTCATACCCAAACCTGGCAAAATCGACTACACACAACCCAAGGCTTATAGGCCTATTAGCCTTACATCCTTCCTACTGAAAACCCTGGAGAGACTCTGTGATAGACACATTCGAGACGGACCTCTTCGGAGAAAACCACTCCATAAACAACAGCATGCGTACTCCACAGGCAAATCAACAGAATCCGCGCTACACAGCGTGGTTTCTAAGATTGAATGCGCAGTGGACCACAAATGTTCATCACTGGCTGCCTTCATTGATATCGAGGGCGCCTTTGACAAAACCATGTTTAACAGCATTAACATGGCCCTAGACAGACACAACATAGACTCGACCCTGAGCGGCTGGATCACCAATATGCTCAAAATGAGAGCTGTACAGGTCACGATAAATGACACCACAAGGGCCATCGTGGCGAAGGGCTGCCCGCAAGGGGGCGTCCTCTCGCCACTTCTATGGAACCTGGTTGTAGACAGCCTCATTAAAACACTCAATGACAAAGGTTATTTCACCGTAGGCTACGCCGACGACATAACCATAATAATAAATGGCACCCACGAAAACACCTTATGTAACCTAATGCGCCAGGCTTTGAAAATAGTAGAAGACTGGTGCAACAAACACCAATTGTCAGTAAATCCGACAAAAACCGAACTGATTCTCTTCACAAAAAAGAGGAAGCTGGCGACACTACAACTGCCACGACTCTTTGGAACTACCCTAAGCCTATCAACCGAAACCAAATACCTGGGCATCTATTTGGACAAACAGCTGAACTGGGCAAAACATACCAACTACATTACCACAAAAGCCAGTGTATCCTTGTGGCAGTGCAAACGACTGCTCGGAAGGAATTGGGGCATCAGCCCCAAGGTCACCCACTGGCTATACACCACAGTCATCCGACCAATTATCACATATGGCTCACTGGTCTGGTGGCCCAGGACGGACCTGAGCACAGCCCAAAAAGACCTCGAAAAACTGCAGCGGTTTGCTTGTGTAGCAATAACTGGCAGTATGAGGACTGCACCAACTGCCGCTTTACAGGTAATGCTAGGACTGCCACCCCTACACCTCATCGTGCGGGAGGAGGCAGCCTTGGCCGCCTTCAGGCTCCACCTATCGGGAACCCTGAGCAAAGACTCTAGGGTCAAACACACACGCATAAGGGAAGATGCAATCAAACGACAACCGATGATGGCATCACCCTGCGACAAAGCCCCGAAACTACACTTCTTTCAGAAGCATTACAGCGTTACACTCACGGAAGAACGGTGTGACCACTCAGGCCCAAGAGAGATGAGAGTATACACCGACGGATCAAAGACCAACTCCGGAACCGGAGTCGGAGTCTTTTCACACGATTTTAACATAAATATATCCAGCCCGCTTGGAATGTTCAACACCGTCTACCAGGCGGAATGCGTGGGCATTATACAAGCGGCTTACGCCATAGAAGCCAGGAAAGTTACGGACACCCGTATACGTATACTGTCCGACAGTGCCTCAGTTCTGCAATCCCTAGAGAAAAAATATATTACATCCAGACTAACACTAGAATGTCACAATGCACTGGAGCGGGTGACAGTGTGCCACCGTAACGCAGTGACACTGCAATGGATAAAAGGACACAGCGGATCTCTGGGTAACGACGCAGCTGACGAACTAGCTAGGAGAGCATCCAGCGCGTCAGTCTGTGGGCCCGAGCCTATTGTACCCATCCCCTTTAACCAAATACGCAGGTGGCTACAGGAGTTCACCCACACACAAGCGGAGAACTGGTGGACCTCGACACCGGGCTGCAGGCAGTCCAGGGAAGCCATGCCATCCTTAGATGGCAGACTAACCAGGCGTTTGCTACGCCTGGACAGGAACGGCCTGCGCTTGGTGACGGGGACCATCACGGGACACTGCTCACTAAACAAACACTTCCACAATATAGGAATAACGGACAGCCCTCTGTGCAGGGCTTGCATGGAGGCTGATGAAACCGTTGCACATGTGCTCTTTGACTGCACAGGCGTCAGCCAGATAAGAACAGAAACCCTCGGGTCACCCAGATCTTTCACAGATATTCTACGCAGACCAGAAGATCTAATAAGCTTCTGGAGGGAGGTGGGCTGGTTGGAATAAACCAATGACGGCCGCCATGGCCCACGCACAATGGTCCACATGAAGGACTAAGTGCGGAAACCAAACCCTCTAACATAGAACATAGAACATAGAAGGTAAATTTATAAAAATATATAATAATTTATTATTTAAAATTCTTTTACCCATAGAAAGTCACGTTATTTGTGAGTGTCATAATATTAATCCGAAAAAATAAAAGACTTTCCGCCCAACGAAGTGGGCACGGGTCAGCTAGTAATTAATAATTATAATGATTAATTAATCCTTAATCGATTAGATGTTATTAAATTTATGAATCGAACTTAAATGGACCCAAACCCTAAACTTAGCCTTAAAGTGAAATTCACTTTGATAATAAGTTTAATGACTGTTTTTGACTTTAGTTGGTATGTTTAAGTTCAAGTCCATTTTACATTGCAGGTGTCATTTTTGTATCATTTTAATTATTATATTACTTTATTCTTCCTTTTTATTTTAAATTTGTTTTAATTGAATATTGACGTAGTCATTTTTTTATTTCTCTTTTAACATGTATAAAATTTTTTAATTTTTTTAGTAAATCAAATAATATCGTTTGATTAATGTAATAATGTTATCAATTTTAGTAAGTAAGTCAATTACATCTATGAATATTTGTACGCCTTCTCGTATAACATAGCGCGCTTGTAATTTTCTTTTATAACGACTATTTTATTGTACTTATGTTAACAAATGAATAAATGATTATGATTATGATTATTATGGTTAAATTACTTGTTTCTTTGTTACTAGCTGCGCCCCGCGGTTTCACCCGCGTAAGTTTCGATCTCGTGGGAATATCGGGATAAAGATTAGCCTATGTATTAATCCAGGGTGTCAGCTACTTCCATACAAAATTTATTCAAATTTGGTCTAGCCGTTTGAGTGTGAAGAAGTAACAAAAACACACACACACACACACACTCACAAACTTTCACTTTTATAATATTAGTGTAATCGGTATAAAGAGTAGCATTTGTCTTAATCCAGGGTGTCAGCTACCTCTATACAAAATTTTATCAAAATTGGTCCAGCCGTTTGAGCGTGAAGAAGTAACAAACACACACACACACACACAAACACAATTACAAACTTTTGCCTTTATAATATTAGTGTGATGTGGAAGTGTGATAACCACGGCGTCATAGTTAGAAATAGAACTTAAACGGATAATTCCTATTTAAAAAACTTCTATTTTTTGAATATCTTTCAAAAACTGTTCGAGGTGGGCCATATCCTGGCATTGTTATTTTAATGAAAAAACTACACTCGCGAGCAATAAACTGGAATCACTTCGTCACGCGTTGCTCAAGACAATTTTTTACAATTTCTATGCAATGAGCTGTGGATTGTGGTGTATCACCTGAAAGGTAACTTTGTTAGCTTTCAAATGATGTCCAAAAGATTTAAAATTAATTAAATTTTCTATCTAAATTTAGAGAATTATTGCAATGATGGCACGTCTGGCGCAGTGCTTAAGCGATTGACTGCTGCGCTGTGTGTCGCGGGTTCGATTCCTGCACGGAACAAATATTTGTATGACCTACAAGTAGTTGTTCCGGGTCTGGCTGTTTGTATAAGTGAGTTTAAATGTTTGTGAACGCACCCACGATACAGGAGAAATTCATAGTATGGGGCAAAGTTTAAAAAAAAAATGGTTGAAGTTGTGGACGTCTAAATGAATATGAAATTCAAAAACGTCTAAATGGAGGTACTATAATTTTTTTTTTTTTTTTACAATTTATGTTATTTACCACTTAATATTTTGTGTTACCCCCCTGGCCCTAATGACTGCCTGTAATCAGTTTTTCATTGACCGAATGAGTTTCCTGATGGAATCCTGTTGGATATCCTGCCACTCTTCGACTAAAGCAGTTTTCAGGTCTTTTATTGACGCTGGAGCTGGACATCTTCCTCGTGCCCCCCTTTTTAGCTCGTCCCATATATGTTCAATCGGATTTAAGTCAGGACTAAGGGCTGGCCAGTCTAGTGTGGGAATCCCGACTTCTACAAGGTACTGTCTAGTCACTGCAGCGGTGTAGCAGCGGGCATTATTGTGCATTAGCAGGAAATCTTCGCCAATAAATCCGGCGTAGGGAGCACATGGCCTAGCAGAACGTCGCCCCCTCCCCGACCTCCACCAGGTACGAATATCAACTCCGCTTTTGCTTCAGTACATATCCCCACCCACATCATACAAGACCCACCCCCGTATGCCACTGTTTCCGCAAAACAGCATTGTGCGAATCACTCCCCCGGACTAATATAGATTCTCTGTTGACGGTCGCTACTATGCAGGCACATCCTGGATTCGTCAGAGAACAGGACTCGGCTCCATTGCTCGATATCCCAATCTAAGTGATCGCGATGCAAACTGAAGTCTGGGGGTCTACTCCGAAGCGATAATCCGAAGTATCAGCCGAATGTTTGGCCGTTTTATAACTTCCACAGTTTCCTTATTGGACTTTGTCCTTACCCTACTTCAAGTCACAGTTTTGACTTTGGCTTATCTCTTCGACTGTCATTCTTTTTTTTTCCGATACTTTGGATTTATGTTCGGAGTAGACCCCATGGCTTGTCGGTGGGCTGGAGACAATTTAGATCCCATAGCTGGCCTTTTCGGGGTCAAGTTCGTTTCTTTGAGTCTTCGCCTCACTGTCAACTCGCTGACAACTCTCCCTTGAACTTCTCTGAGCTGCTGCTGGACGTCCACGCCGGTCAGTTGTCGATTTTGGAGAGAAGAGGTGACAATAAATCGATCATCTCTGTTGCATCGCTGTTGTCCAGATCCTGGTCTCCGGACTAAGTTTCCAGTCTCCCTGAACCTTTCGTAAACCTTCGCGATGCAAGACTAGCTCAAATGAAGATGTCGAGCGATAGTACGCTGAGACAATCCTTGCTGGATTAGGATGACGACTTGGGTGGCTTCTATAGGTGTGGTTTCCATTTTCTTTTAGCTTCAGTATTTCCAGTGACGTGAAATATTGGACTGATGATCAATTTTTATAAACGCCCCCTTTTTATAGGGTTTCAGGACTGCCAAACAGTATGGTGATTTATTTAAAAAAAAAATGTGTTTTCATTTACGTTCCATGACATAAGGTGAATAATCTTTGGTTCATCATCTGCATAGCCTTTTCCCAACTTTGTTGGGGTCAGCTTCCAGTCTAACCGGATGCAGCTGAAGACCAGTATTTTACATGGAGCGACTGCTTATCTGACCTCCACAACCCAGTTACTGGGTAACACGATATCGTGAATAATCTTTGGTTATGATATTGAAATAGGTTGAAAGCTAACAAAATTGCCTTTCAAATGATATGCCACAATCCATAGTTCATTGCATAGAAGTTGTAAAAATTTGTTTCGAGCAGCTGACGATGAAGTGATTCCAGTTTATTGCTCGCGAGTGTAGTTGGCGACGTAAGTCCGATAATGGCCACGCGCTAATTTGTACCACTGACAACTTAGAACTGACAAGTATCGTTGACCTGAAATGAGATCTGTCGAGGCAAAATTAAACTATGGAATTAGTATGTTTAAGCAAGTCGCAGCGCTCCCAAAGATAAGGTTGAGCCATGGAATTAGTATGTACTATATTATTTACTTAACAATAGACGGGACCTATTGAATTAAATCGTAATCTGATACATTTGTCCTAGTGGGCAAAAGTCGCTCAGTCTATTAAGTGTGGTATGCCTGTATGTCAAGTCGCATTCGTATCCACAAAAGAAAAATATTTTATAAGAAAATGACTCCGAGTTGCGCATTACGATATTGCAAATCTCGTTATGGTAAAACGACTGGACGTAACTTCGGATTATTTTCGATATATGCTCGATGGAGTCACTGAGAAATAGCATCACCGGTTTTATTTGCCATTTCTTCGCATAGCCTCTCCATAGTAAGTATCATATATCTCTTTGCTTCCTAAATTAATTCTTAGGAAACCTAAAAAGCAATCAATATGATCTATTTTCGTATAAACGAAAATGATAGTATATTATGGATAGTCGATACCTAAACTGTATGCATAACAATATACTACTCATTTATGAACCATCATGTCTTAGTGTGCACAGAGTACATTTGTATATAGGGTAAGTGTGCGTCCACACTGAATGCCCGGTGACTAGGGCCTGTGGCGGGCAAGGAACATAATACTCACCTACGGCGAGTGGCGGGCGCGACGGCGCGCAGCGGGGGCGTGCGGTGGCCACAGTGACGTGCGAGCTGTTGTTTCACTGAGACGTATCTCATAGGCCACCCTGTTAAACGAATATCTATAAAAACCTCATATGTACAAACTTTTTAATTAAAATCTAAAGCTATATTCTTCGTAACAAATCGACTTTTGTTTTACGAGATATTCAATTGTTTTCTAAACTTGACAAATATCAACCACCTAAGTCAAACGCAAAATAGAAGATACGATAGAGATGATTGTTTTATATTCTAAGCCAGAGATATAAATCGATGAAGATACCGGTGTACTAAGTGTTTTGTGGAAAAATAATACTACACAGCATAATGGCAACGTAAGTATTGCCTTCATAACTGTATGAAGGCTTCATAAAAGCCTTCCTCTAAACAAAAATGTGCTGCTGTATATCTGTATCGGTTAGTAAAATAAAAAGGAGGTTCCGAAGAGTTTACAATCAAGTAGATCAAATAGCTTAGCATGATCCTCCGTTATATAGAAAATACTGCAGCATTATTTATTTTGAAATAAATATATGGTAAAGTTGAGGATTAATGTTAAGTACCACTATGTTTGACGAAGAAACGTATATCCATAAAATTTTCTCGACAGATTTTTTTTTTTACAAAGTTACGTCCATACTGAACAATAAACCGCTAGTATTAAAAAAAATACTTTAAATTAGATCATAAAACTGCATATTATGTGAACTAAATATAGAGCAGACACTGTTTTTTGGGGTTGGATCTAGTATCGTTTCTCAGGACTTGGAGGGTAAAAGGGTTAAAGCTAGTAGGGGTAGGTCCCCCATTATAAAGTTACCACTGGTAATGCATATTTTTCGAGAAATTAATAAAAAAATGTTTCTAACCCCAAATCAGATAAAAAGCGAAAACGAAACGTTAAAATGGGCGATTGACAACCAAATCTGTCCCAATACGTATATTGTTCGATGTTCGTGGTGTAAAATGTCGTGAAAAGGAAAAAAAAAATATGCCAAAACCATTTTACAATAATCTACAAAATGACAATTACAATAATCGTGCTAATAATAATGATTAAATCTGTGGAGAAGACAAATGTAGAAAGAAATAAATAAAAGAGATCCTTTTTCATAACAACCTAGAAATCCAGCTTAGAAGAAAGTTAGTGTACCTCCACTGATATGTGTATGTGTACAAAAGGCAATGTTACTACTGTTACTAGGAGAACTTAGGATGCAAGAGCGAGCGAAGCGAGCTCGGGACTTGGGGCACCCCGATTCGGACAGGTTAGGTTCGAAGGGGATGGTGGGGTCTAGTGAGCGAGCGAAGCGAGCAAACTCAGACCCCACCATCCCCTTCGTAGTTATTTTTTTTAAACCAAAGAGCCCCGTCAAGCGGGGCTCCCCGACTACGCCTTTTCAAATGTTTTGAGGTTAGGTTACAATAATTTGTTTTTCTTAAAACCGGTGCGTTACCTTTTCATGGGAGTAGTGCCAGAGGAAAGGGGGAACCCCCCCCACCCCCTTCAAAAAATGAACTGAAAGAAGATCACAAAAGTCAGTTTTTTTGCTAATAGTTCGTAAAATATTGGTTGGTTGCCACAGTCATGTTGAAGCAATTAACTTTTCACACAATATTTCTAAAGTCTGAATAAATATCGCCCCGGTGAGAATCCTTCACAAAGGTTTTTTTTGCAGTAAATATCAAGTATTTTTCTGAGCTAAAAAGAGTAACTTATAGTCATAGACTTATAAAAAAAGTCAGACGGAACTCCCGCTAAGACAAAACTGTGTCCCGTAATGGCGGCGACAGTCTTATGTGTGAGTGAATTTAGGGTTGTCATGATAGCCAAAATTACCCACTTAATATTGTTTTATTTTAAGAAAAATACAGGTCGGCATACAAATTTGAGGTACTGCATATGTAACAACTCGCCGGAGTCCTCCTTTAGTTGTATAAAAGTCATTCGTTTCAAAATGTAAACTGCAAATGCCACTGTATTTGTTTAGAATCCAATCATTTTGACAGTTACAATTTCGAATTTTTTCAATCTAATCATTTAGCCAAACTTCAATTACTTTAGGAAATCTAGTAGAAAGAATATAAAACAACTAGTAATAATTAACCTAAATAATTGAATTGATTAAAAATATATTAATTTCCCGTATATTTAGTGTAATTTGCAGACGTGAATATTGGCAACACTGGCCTTGTGATGAATTATTTTGTTCTGGTGAATAAAGATTGATTGTAATCTATAAAATCGGGAACTAAGTTGTTGAATTATTCATTTACCTGTGGAACGTGATTCCTGTATTTTTTTTCTTCCGATCGCTACAGTTTTTGCAACATTCCACCACACAAGACATTATTTCAATACTTTTTTTGCCGCATAGACGTGTCGACTGTGTTGACGTTTGCACGCGTAATGGGTGAGTATGCTGTGAATGTGTGCGTGGGGGCCTGTACGTACAGCGAGCTGGCTGACTCTGAGTGACACAGTTTTCTGTTAGCGAGAATCCGTCCGAAGTTTTATACGTCCATGCTTATAGTAAAATTAAAAAGACAGAGAAAATTGTTATAATATTTATTAGAAACAGTAGTAAAAAAACAAGGGTATCAAAAATAACCGCCTATTTGGTGTAACAGAAAAACACAAATCAAATGAAAAACACCTTCCGTGATTTAATGTGGACGTTAAACCAATATTTTACGAACTATTAGCAAAAAAACAATGTGGAAAGATGGTGTTCTTTCACTCTTCTTTTAAATACTGCAACAGTTTGGCAGTCCTTAATGTTCAGACAGAAGTTTATGCCACAACCGAACAGCGAGTACAGTTAAGGAGTAGGAGTAGTAGAAGTGCGTGGAGTGGGGAAGGGATTTAAAGCGGTTTCTAAGATGTTTTCAAATTCAAAATCTTTAATTCGAGCGAAGATTCATATTAGGGTTAATAACATTGTCCTTAAAACTTAAGTGTTAGTAAACAACACGATACGTCAGCACATGTGTAACTGACAGCAGGGAATAACATACGGACAGTCTACTCTATCAGCATTTTTAGAACCCTGTTAGGGCTGGTCATGACTCGAGCCACCACCGATGCTGCGCGCTTGCGCATTATTGTGTAAAAGCAAATCTATACGCGCCACTACAAACATCCCTGACTGACGTACTGTAACGCCATGGCAACCCCATCAGTTTACTGAACGCATTATTAATTGAACACGAAGGGCTCCATACGACGCCCGCGAATACTTCTCCCACAAGCTGCATGACATTTGTAAAAGTTGATGTACCTAATGTGCTTTAGTTGCTAAAAAAATATTTAATTTTCTTTATTAATTTTGTTTTTATTTGGATATGCCTCAAAACACAGCTTTCTTTTTGTTTACAGGAAGTCAGTGATCGAGAAGATATCAGAGTAAGTACCAAGGCTGAAATTAGTGAAATGCTTTCTTTATGGAGGATGCGCTAGGGTACCGGAGAAGTTCAAATTTTCTTCTGTTTTAGGGTTCCGTACCCAAAGGGTAAAAAGGGAACCCTATTACTAAGGCTCCGCTGTCTGTCTGTCTGTCTGTCCGTCTGTCACCAGGCTGTATCTCATGAACCGTGATAGTTAGACAGTTGAAATTTTCATAGATGATGTATTTCTGTTGCCGCTATAACAACAAATACAAAAAAAAGAATAAAACAAATATTTAAGGGGACTCCCATTCAACACACGTGATTTTTAGGGTTCTGTACCCAAAGGGTAAAACGGGAACCCTATTACTAAGGCTCCACCGTCTGTCTGTCTGCCTGTCTGTCCGTCCGTTTGTCACCAGGCTGTATCTCTTCGTGATATCTAGACAGTTGAAATTTTCACAAATGATGTATTTCTGTTGCCACTATAGCAACAAATACTAAAAACCAGAATAACATAAATATTTAAGGGGGCTCCCACACAACAAACGTGATTTTTTTTGCTCGTTTTTGCTCGATATTGATAACGGTAACAGGTAGACACTTGAAATATTTACGGAATATTTAGTTATACATATATTCACTTTAAAAATCAATAATTAAATTAAAATAATACAAATATTTAGGGGGGCGCCCATACAACAAACGTGATTTTTTTTGCCGTTTTTATAAATAATGGTACGGAACCCTTCGTGCGCGAGTCCGACTCGCACTTGGCCGGTTTTTTTTTTGCTCGTTTTTGCTTGAAATTGATAACGGCAACAGGTAGACGCTTGAAATATTCATTAGTTATATATTCACTTTAAAAATAAATAATTAAATTAAAATAAAACAAATATTAATATTTAAAATTAAAATTTTTCCCATACTACAAACGTGATTTTTTTTGCCGTTTTTATAGATAACGGTACGGAACCCTTCGTGCGCGAGTCCGACTCGCACTTGGACGGTTTTTAGTAATTAGCTGGTCTGGTCAGGTTACATGTTGAACAAAATAATCATACGCCGACCGTAACAAATATTAGTACAGGCGGTGGTGATGGTTCAAGAAGTTATTTTATACCGGCTGAAAATCATAACAGTAATAGTTTTCCCTTAGTGCATAAGAGATCTGAGCGTCAGCTACTCCAGTAGTGAAGGAATCCAAAGTTAATTTAAGGTATGTTACAGTTGTAAAAAAAACCTTTCATACCGCGCCAAAACATTATTGCACGATTTTTGGGATCATCTTCAACCAAATAAAAATAGTCAGCAGCATGGAAGTGAGGGGAATACTATGACATAATTATAATCGAAAGAACCATTAATACAACTCTCTTAGGTTAGAATGGGCCTCAAATATCATGATTTAATTAATGAAATAGTCATTCAATGTGTAAAAGTTGTACTGATCATTGTAAATAATTATACATTTATAAACTGTCTTTTTTCCATGAGGGGTGGTAGAAACTACAGAGCGTCACCTGCTACGATCCTCACACATACTTACTCTTTTTGCTTCGTTTACGTGCATGCATCTGGTGATTATAATTCTGTAAATTTATATTTGTTACGGACGCGAATCATATTTAGATCCACATACAATCTGATATTGACCTGCAAATTGCAAAAAAGAACGTAAGAAAATATGAATTTCGCGGGCTACCATAACGCATCCCCCTAAGTCCCATGTCCCCCCAAGCATTAATATATAACTCTACTAGCTGCGCCCCGCGGTTTCACCCGCGTAAGTCTCAATCCCGTGGGAATATCGGGATTAAAAGTAGCCTATGTCTTAATCCATGATGGTAGCTACCTCCATACAAAATTTTATCAAAATTGGTCAGGCCGTTTGAGCGTGAAGAAGTAACAAACATACACACACACACACTCACAAACATTCACTTTTATAATATTAGTGTGATAGTGTGATTAGTGTGATGATAAACCCGAACAATAGTTGGGCAGTAGCCTACCAGAGACAACACCCGCCAGGTCGGAGGATCTAGCCTACCAGAGACAACACCCGCCTGGTCGGAGGATCTAGCCTACCAGAGACAACACCCGCCTGGTCGGAGGATCTAGCCTACCAGAGACAACACCCGCCTGGTCGGAGGATCTAGCCTACCAGAGACAACACCCGCCTGGTCGAAGGATCTAGCCTACCAGAGACAACACCCGCCTGGTCGGAGGATCTAGCCTACCAGAGACAACACCCGCCTGGTCGGAGGATCTAGCCTACCAGAGACAACACCCGCCTGGTCGAAGGATCTAGCCTACCAGAGACAACACCCGCCTGGTCGGAGGATCTAGCTTACCAGAGACAACACCCGCCTGGGCGGAGGATCTAGCCTACCAGAGACAACACCCGCCTGGTCGGAGGATCTAGCCTACCAGAGACAACACCCGCCTGGTCGGAGGATCTAGCCTACCAGAGACAACACCCGCCTGGTCGGAGGATCTAGCCTACCAGAGACAACACCCGCCTGGTCGAAGGATCTAGCCTACCAGAGACAACACCCGCCTGGTCGGAGGATCTAGCCTATCAGAGACAACACCCGCCTGGTCGGAGGATCTAGCCTACCAGAGACAACACCCGCCTGGTCGGAGGATCTAGCCTACCAGAGACAACACCCGCCTGGTCGGAGGATCTAGCCTACCAGAGACAACACCCGCCTGGTCGGAGGATCTAGCCTACCAGAGACAACACCCGCCTGGTCGGAGGATCTAGCCTACCAGAGACAACACCCGCCTGGTCGGAGGATCTAGCCTACCAGAGACAACACCCGCCTGGTCGGAGGATCTAGCCTACAAGAGACAACACCCGCCTGGTCGGAGGATCTAGCCTACCAGAGACAACACCCGCCTGGGCGGAGGATCTAGCCTACCAGAGACAACACCCGCCTGGCCGGAGAATCTTTTCTATGTAGGAAGACGAACTTTCCACCCTAATTCTCAAATCTCTATAATGGATGGTGGGTGTAGTGATAGGTGTATCTTGTGATCAGCTAAACAGTGGTGCTGTTTAGCTGATCACCAAATACACCTTCTTGCCAATTTTCGTCGATATAAATAGTGCCAAATTGTCTCCGAATGTAATGGTTGTGTGACTTCCGGACAGACTACGGACCGACAAACGGACCGACGCGACGGACATGACTAAATTATAAAGGTTCCGTTTTTGACATTTGGCTACGAAAACCTAGCCTAGCCTTTTCCCAACTCTATTGGGGTAGGCTTCCAGTCTCGTCGCAGCTTCGCGCAGCCCTGGTGGCGGACAGGCGGAATGGCGGGACAGGCTTTCCCACCGCTCCTGTGGATCATTGGGTACGACTGGGTGCTGCGAGACGGGCTCCAGTTGGACCTCTAGGTGAAAGTACTCGCGGCACTGTATCGGTGGCGCGAGGAAGCGAGGGCACGGGGCGAGTGGCCAATGCAGCGCCATGAGCAGTTGCGTCGGTCGCAGCTTCGCGCAGCCCTGGTGGGGGAATAGCGGGACAGGCTTTCACGCCCTATCACCGGCCTCGTCACCATTGGGGTGGTCCGCCCGGTATTCGAGCTCTGGCTCAGGAGGAAGCACGACTCCCTGTCGTTTCAGATGACGCAGTTAAACAGAGAGAGGCAAACACCTCACCACCCCCGAGGATCGTGAGGCCTGCCGAGAATCGCGAAAGTCGCATATGATCCCATGATCCCCGGTGCAAGTGTGGGAAGAGAACACTGGGGTGGTTTTTGGTCAGTAAGAGTCCGACAGACAGCTCCGCTCACCCCAGGGCGGAGAACATCCATGATGATTTTTCACCTTGGGAACAAAAAAATAAGGCTTCCAGTCTAACTGGATGCAGCTGAATCTTATATCGAGTATCTTACATGGAGCCTGTCTGACCTCGGAACTCAACAATGTGTCATAAATTCAAAATTTATTCGCAGCTCAAGACATAAATTAGGTAAAAAAGTTTGGTCGAAGTCGCACTAATAAATAATATCTATTTATTATAGGGTACAATTTAAATGCTCACCAAAATAATTTATAGACCCTATGACTAAGTACCAAGTAAAATATATTAACTTCAAATAAAATAAACCCACTCTATACCCCGAGGTGCCTAAAGAACTATATTTATTTTGGAACAAGTTACAAAACAAATATACACTCATCAGAATAATTGTACGTGTTGTATTTATATTCTTTTTGCTTACCAAAATGGATTAAATGCTCACCAAATCTCCACTGGGAGAGTTTCGACGATTTTAGGCAGCAGTTTTTCAGTGAATGGGAAGTAATGACACCAATCAACAGTGATGATTGGCTAACCGGTAGATGTAACTGTCCTTACATTCTTGAAACAGTATAATTATGTGCAAATATTTGCTGGGTTTAGTAATAGGGCTGAATATAGTACGTGAAACCACCTCCTGAAGCCAGGAATATACCTATTGGTCAGAAGAGAAAGAGAGGACGGCCAGCTAAATCTAAATAAAACCGGCCAAGTGCGAGTCGTACTCTCGCACGAAGGGTTCCGTACCATCATCTATAAAAACGGCAAAAAAATCACGTTTTTTGTATGGGAGGAGCCCCCCTTCAATATTTGTTTTATTTTAATTTAATTATTTACATTTAAAGTGAATATATATTTAAATAGTCTGTGGATATTTCAAGCGTCTACCTGTTGCCGTTATCAATATCGAGCAAAAACGAGCAAAAAAATCAAGTTTGGTGTATGGGAGCCCCCTTAAATATTTATTTTATTTTAATTTAATTATATATTTTTAAAGTGAATATATAACTAAATATTCTGTGAATATTTCAAGCGTCTACCTGTTGCCGTTATCAATATCGAGCTAAAACGAGCAAAAAAATCACGTTGTATGGGAGCCCCCTTAAATATTTATTTTATTCTGATTTTTAGTATTTGTTGTTATAGCGGCAACAGAAATACATCATCTGTGAAAATTTCAACTGTCTAACTATCACGGTTCATGAGATACAGCCTGGTGACAGACGGACAGACAGACACAGACGGCGGAGTCTTAGTAAATAGGGTTCCCGTTTTACCCTTTGGGTACGGAACCCTAAAAAGGAAAATATGTTCATTTCTACAATACTTTATGAAAAACAATTTCGTGGGCAAATTAATATCCATTCTGGCAGGTATTTCGATTTTTTTGGTAGTAAAATAGGTACATTTCTAGTAGGCGTTTAAACACAAGCCTTTAATATTATATATTATTACGTGATTTTGATAAATGTTTTTTGTTTCAGGTATTTGTTTAGTCCATTGTAAGTGCTTTATTTTATTATTAGTGTTTTACTCCGGGTTAGATGTGATATGGTGCCGACAAGCCTTATACACTGTGTCAAAAAGCTTCCCTTATGATCCATGCCTCTTGTTCAAACACTGTGTGTTGTTTGTAAACAACACGGATGACCATACCTACTTCATGAATCATGAAGAACATATTTTGGGGGTTAAAACTATGTAGCATAATTTGCCTATGTTCTCGCTGCTGGAACACTGGCCACCTCTCATCGAGAGGGAATGGGCTGTAATCTACCACGCGGGCCCAGCGCGGGTTGGTAGATGTCACATGTCTTCCAATTTTTTGGTTCTAGGATATGCCGGTTTTCTGACGATGTTTTCCTTCACCGTTTTGCGAGGAGTGGCGATGAAATTATTTTTACAAAATAAAGTTCCTATCTGGGTTCGAACCCCACGAACTGCAACTCGTAAGTCGGGGCCGTTACCATTGGGCCACCTACCAAACTAAGGAGTACTACAAAATTTAAAATAATAATTGCAGATTAGATTTTGAAGTTCGTATATTAATTGTTATTCCGTGGCAGTAAGGTTGGATTTCGTAATTCAAGTGTCACTGTTGACGTGAGGTTGACGGTAGTACAACATCCTAAATTCTTAATTATCTTTGTCTTAGTACTTTTACAATTTATTTTCATATTCTAATCATTTTTATCATCGTGTAGTTTTTGGTAGTTTAAGTAAACTAATGTACAGTAACATCCAAAATATGTTCCTCGCATTAAGGCACAGATATATGTCTGCGCCGTATATATGTTACGGCTAATACCCGAAGTGCGGCTACACCTAGTTTTAGCCGGTTAGAACTAGGTGTAGCCACTTACTCTTGGTTAAACCTAGTACGAGCCGATTGTTTTCGGGTAAAATCATTTGGGTTAGGTTAGGTTAGAACAAGCGAAGGCGAGCGAGCGTAGCGAGCGTGCCGCGGTAGCAGCCGCCGAGCGCCAGATCCCCTATTGTTGGTAAATTGGTTTTATCCAACAGGGATTGTCTGGACCTATAATTCTAACCGGCTAAAACTAGGTGTAGCCGCACTTCGGGTATTAGCCGTAACATATGTATAGACTTTAAAAGCGAAAAAAAGTGATTTGAACAAAGAGGCAATAGGGCTCAGTTACTAGTTGGTGTTGAAAATAATAGTACAACGGTACTTAGTACACACATCAGCACAAAGTTACCACAAACTGTCAAATTTTCTCTTTCGATTTTGAACTTGACCTTCAACATTTTAAGGTTTAAAATCATTTGGAGAAATTTGACATAACGCGTGCACGCGAAAATTCCGACAACATCAATGCAACTCAACATCAACTCAATGCACAAAAAAAAACAAATGTGTGATACCACGCTTTTGGCTAGGCGTAAGCCAGGCCACGGAGACGTGCAAGCATGGTGACGCCGACGACCCCATGTAAGTGAGGCGATGCCCCGTCATATGCTCGCTATCGCTGAGCCGTAGCCGCGGTCATGCCCGCCAGAAGCTCGGTGACTAGCTGATCCCAAGGCAAGGCGATGCGCCTCTACGAAGTTGATAAAGGTGCCTACATACTCGATTTATGAAAATCAATAAGCTGTTAAGATCTGTCAGGTTCATAGAGATTTAAGACGAAAAATAACGTCTCTTGCTTACAGCTTTTGTTTGACACGTGTCGATTTTCAAAAATCGCGCAAATCTGTAAGCACATTTAGTGTACGTTGCAGTGTTACATAGAAAAAAAATGCTGACGAATCGAATTAAGCCGATCCGGCAGTGAGCTGATATGTGTGCGGTTTACCTTTAATTAAAAGCGTTTTTGTAAAAGCAAGTAGATGAAACACAACTTTGCATTTGCATGATGTAATAAAAACGACGTGTTTGATGGTGATCTGGGATTACGTTAAAAATAATATTATTTTTTCTAGCAAAAAAGAGGAACCTAAGAAAACTCCAATCGGAGGCATTGGCGAACGACTTGAAAATGTGCTAAGAAACAACTTCAGGGGCATAATTGGCATAATAGTACCAATATGTGTACTACTACCCCAAGTAGAAAGATTTAATGTGAGTACAATAAATACCTAAATATCAATGGTCATCAAATAAGGTTGCAATGTTCACACTCTTTTATTTATTAAAGTTAAAACCATGAAAGCCGAGCATAATAAAAGAGTTCAAAAAAAGCTCGTACAAGTTAGCCCATACACGTACCTTGAGGTACACTTACAAGTGAACCGAATTGTAAAGAAAAAAACCGGCCTAGTGCGTGTCGGACCACACAATGAAGAAGTGGTAGTTGAGATGAATTTATCTCAAAAACAAACAATGTTGTAGTTGAAAAACATGATGTCCCGTACATCGATATATGCCACGGTCAGTTTTCTAACTACTAATGTAAGTTTGTAATAGCATTTTTTGTATGTGATAAAACTCAAATTATCTATTTTCGGATTTTTTTTCTTTACTTGTGTTGTGAGACCTTGCTTTTTGCCAAATTTCAAGATGGCCAACGGGAAGTATCTTGTAGGTTTTGATTTACTTGCGAGTATCTAAATATGTTTCATAGATCGCCGTATTTTTATTGCGAAAAAGAATCTGCTGCTGTTATTTTCAAAAAAATAAAGTATTTTTCATTTTAATTGGTAGCAATGATTGTCTTTTTTACCAAATAAGGTATTAGAAAGTGATAACAATCAATTTTTTTTTATCAAATTTAAAATGTCTACGAAGCGGAATGGATGTACCTGCGACACAGGTAAGTTTTTTAAGTTTTTCTTCTTTTTGGTTGGACTTGTTTTTATTTAGGCTTAGAATTGCATGAGGTCTTCATTAATAATATCACTAAATCGTAACTATACATGTTAATCACGGAATCATAACTTCATTGGTTCAAAAGTACTCCGTGAATGCCGTTGCCAAGTAAGCTGTAAACAACATAGAATAGACTTCGGTATTTACGAAAGTACATTGTAAAGTACTCAACAAAATACTCTTTTGTTTATTTTGATCAAAAATTAAAAGCGGTTGACGTGAGAATTGTATGTTGTACAGCATGTTTTCATTATTTTCCTACCGTGCCCCTTCGTTTAAACCTGAAAAGATGTAAGCTTTGGTCCGAAAGAAAAACGCATGTTGCGATGAAAGTTCTAGTTCTGATGACCAACCACATTACCTTCCACCATCTTCACCTATGCTCAGCTCCGATCCGACCTTCTAAAGACTGAACATTCTGGAGAACGACCATAACTGCGAGGCGATAGCGACCATAGTGACTCTGATTATAACAATAACTGCTCTCATAATGCATTTGATTCTAACTTGTGTGATTTACCACTAATATCAAGAGGTTTTTCTATTCCATCTATAGGACATTTACAGTCACCGTTTCCTAGCACGTCAAAAGCTTTGCCAATTACTGATGATGATGTAAGCGGAGGAAACTTATAAAAGTAGCTAAAATTGTAAAGAAATTTTCACTCAATTGCAGCTGGAAAAAGAAAATATCTCTAACTGAACGACGAGTAGATACGTTTTCAGATATCATACATTTTTAAATGTTTTGAGTTCAAATAGTTTTTATTTTAATTGGTTCAATCAAGTGGCAATCGTTAGTATCTTAATTTATGAAATGTTCTCTAAGTTTAATTTGTCTTTGATTAGTTGTAAGGTAAGAATGCTCCGAAAATGACTGAATTTTCCAGAATCTGCGAATAAATAATCACGCTGTAGGTTCTGCAAACAGGGCAGAACCAAAGTCTTTTGTGCGAAGTTCAACATGCCTTTAGTTTTTTGTGGTAAGAGAAACTAATATAAAAAACTTTTTACAAAAAAAAAAAATACAACATCAACATCATCAGTTCAATTCATCATCAGTTCCACTTCACCAAATGGTGCTTTTCGAATGCAAGGTATGCCTATAAAATTTGAGCATTTCCTCGATTTCCATGGGATCCCCTCATCTGATTCTGATTTGGTGGCAATGGGACCACCTCGGGAGCATACCCTTCCATACAAAAAAAGAATTTTCAAAATCCGTCCACAATTGACAGAGTAATCGGTGAACATACATAAATAAAAAAATAAAAAAAAACATACAGCCGAACATAATATAACCTCCTCCTTTTTGGAAGTCGGTTAAAAAAAGTAACAGTTTCCGCCAATTTCACTGTAAATTATATTTTTATAAGAATTATGCAAGTTTATTATAACTAACAAGTGTTTTATTGGTATCTTCGCACCGTACTTTACGTAGTACAAATTAACTTGCAATGTTTGTTTTTTATGTCAAATCTTGTAAGCTTTGAATTAAAGCCAATTCTTCATACTCTACGGAGTTGACATTTTACATGTTGGTTCAGTTCCTAAGACAATGCATTTGATGTTTTAGCATGACCTGGGCCCTCAAGTCTGCTATTACAATAGTGTCAGAATGGTCGATCATTGATTTCATAATTGTTGATTTTGACAAGTTTGGTAATCTACTATTATAATAGCGTCATTATGACTTTCCAATGGTCGGCCACTGACACTACATTGAAAGAAATTGCATATATTGGTAATCTCGTACATAATGACAAATGAATGACATTTCTACTAATGAGTTTTATAATAATGGCAATACGACAATGCCATTATAATAACACAATTATATTACGAGAACATTGACCGACCAATGATGGACCATTATGAATTTACCAGATTACGAACTTTTAGCATGACATGATCGTGTTGCAATGACTGAATTTATAAAAATAGCAGACATGGGCCCCTGATTTTTCACCCAGAAACTCCTCAAACTCCTCAATGGTCAACAAGTACAGACACGAAATTTTATATACGCACTTAATTATGATAGTTCGTTTAAAAGTCAACCATGACTGAACTGAAATTAATAAAATTTTAATTTTATACGAAGTTCAGAATATGGTAGCAGCATTCGATATTATCGGATGTTCTAAAACATTTCTTTCTGAATCAAAAAGAAACTTCCAAGTTAATACTCGTATCTATAATTTTATACTGTCCTGATAAAGGCGACATTGGCCATTACAAAGCCAACTGTTTACGTCAAATGGTAATTGGGAATGTCATGACAATCTGGATACTAGAGCAAAGCTCATCAAATAAAATAAAATAAAACATATCACATTGCGTAGTTTATGTGAAATAATAGTTAAGATATTAATTTAAAAATATATACTATGACATAATGTATGTATATATTTATGTGCACATTATTATTTATCTACTTACCTTAAACGAAACGTTGTCATGCTGACCTTACTTTTTGCGAACAAAACTACATTAAACTTAAAGTTAACGGATCTCTTTTCACCGTTAATTATGACGTTTATCACAAAAAACGCATTGATCCCCGTAAGTACAATGAAAATGTTTTAATTTGGCGTCCGATTTTCACTTGTAAATATTAAGGATAATGAGGACCCCGCAAGCGTAGTGTGGGGCCCCCCAGCTAGAAGGACCGACGACCTTAAAAAGGTGGCTGGGACAAACTGGATGCGGAAAGCGGAGGACAGGGTGTTGTGGCGCAGCCTGGGAGAGGCCTATGTCCAGCAGTGGACTGCTATAGGCTGAGTTGATTGGTTTGGTTGAATAAAGGACCCCGCTGGATAGAAAAAAAATTACGAATGTAATTTATATACTATAAAGATTTTTGTAAATAAATGAATAATTTGAAAAGTACATTGGAAGGTGTATCTCCAATAAAGTTTTTAAGTCTCTAAGCAATAGAATAACGAGAGGGCCCCGCTGCATACTCGTAGAAACCGAAATTAAATGCCATTTCTGTCGTAAGTGGCGGAGGTAAATTGAATATTTTTCTTCGACTAGACAAGTACATTCTATAAGCTAACAGTCTACGTCAGTTTCATTGCTGTGGCTCAGGTTGGCTAGCTAGATAGAAACACATAAACTGGATTAGATACCCCTCCTAAAAAAAATGGTTTATATAATCATAGTCAAATAGTGGAAACATACCAATTGATTTTTCAAAAATCAACCCCAGCCCTGTCGGTGTGATAAGGGGAAATACAATTCGTATAAAAAATGCCCTTCCTTCGGTTTGGAAACTTGAAATGATGTTACTTCTGTATAACTTTATCACTTTTTTTGTTTTAGAAACATGTAAAGCTTCAGCTTATGTGGATGTTGATGGTGTGGTTCTACCTGGTCCAACCAATAGCGGTTCCCGTCACATCACTAATCCCTGTATTTATGCTGCCCATGGGTGGTATATACTCTGGGAAATTAACATGTGCAGCTTACATGAACGTAAGCTATTTTAATATTCATAGTAATTATTACAATATTTCGCTATCTGGTATACCCATTCGACCTTGAGAGTCGAGAAGTTGGAGTCGCATCATAAGATTAACTTTAAATCTTTTGTGGTGCGCGTACCGACTCATCACCTGGACTGCACGTTCACGAAGGAGGAATTTTGGCCGACGGGTGTCATGTATCGGCGTTTTCGCGAAAGGCTACATGACACCACGACTCAGCGCAATACGTCGCCGACCCAACGTAGCAACTAAATTTTGTAGTGATGTTTTTATCATGTATTATTAGTTTATTATTTTGTGAGATTATTTGTGTATTTTGTCGATGGGCCTTATGTTGCCTGAAAATAAAGCAATTATTATTATTATTTCCTTTATTAATTTAAATACATACAAATTATATTTTTAAATATCAGAATATAAAAAATATATAAAAACATTTAAAAATATAAAAAATAGTTGTCCACCGGTATCGGGAGCAGGGTCCAAGCTACCGGTGGCTAGGGCTGCAGAGATAGGAACCTCCTCACGATGCGAGCCGTATCGAGGAGTACTGCCTTCTGAATCAGGCCCTTGATCCAACCACCTAACGAGAGCCTCGAAAGATGTTGCTCGAGACTTTCGGCCATCAGGCCATTGGCCGATACGACAATCGGCACAATGATAGCCGAGCTCACATTCCACATGTCAACAACCTCGTGTGCTAAGTCAAGATATTTTATTTGTTTCTCTTTCTCAGCTTTCACGAGGTTCTCGTCATGCGGAATGGTAACATCGATAATCATTGCGCGGCGCGCTAATCGATCTATCACTACTATGTCGGGCTTATTCGCGACAATAGTCCTGTCAGTAATGATAGACCGATCCCAGTACAACGTGACATGGTCATTTTCGAGAACTGGGTCGGGTATATACTTGTAATACGGTACCTCAGAATCCACAAGTTTATATTTCAAAGCAAGTTGCTGGTGAATAATCCTGGCTACTTGGTTATGCCTGTGCAAGTACTCGCCATTAGCAAGACGAGAACAGCCAGAGATAATATGTCTGATGGACTCACCCGGACGGTGGCATGCCCGACACACGTCAACCGTCCCGTCCTTCATAATATGTCTCCGGTAGTTATTCGTCAAGATAACTTCGTCCATAATTGCACAGACAAAACCTTCGGTTTCCCCGAAAAGGTCACCAAAACGTAGCCAGGATACGGACGCTAAGAAATCTACACCGGGTTCATGAAGAGCCCGATAGAAGCGTCCGTGAAGCTCCTTGCTTTGCCATACCTCCTTGCGGTCATCGGTAGTAAGTATTACAGGTTTGCGCCAGTTCTCTTTAGCCATGGAGAGCGGGGTGAGTCCCTTGTCCACTGCGACCACATCACGGTGCATACCCAGTTCGGCTTGTAAAAAATATTCCCTGAGACTGCACACCTCGCGGTTATGGAGGGTCTTTGCATTTAAAAAGCCTCGACTCCCGCACTTCCGCGGGATGTACAGTCTCATCACCGATGATCGTGGGTGATGCATCCGATTTGCGGTCAGCAGTGTACGGACCCTCCTATCCAGGGCGTCTAGTTCGGTCTGAGTCCATTTAAGTATGCCAAAAGAGTACATCAAAACCGGCATGACCCAACCGTTGAAGGCGCGCACCTTGTTTCCGCCTGAAAGAAGACTAATAAATACCTTCTTCAGGCGACCAAAGAAGCGCTCCTTCAACGATTGCTTCATGTCAGCAACGTTGATCCCTAACGCTTCTGACATACCCAAATACTTATAGCTTTCGGATGAGGAAAGGGATCTAAGGTGTATGGAATCCGAGAGTTGGGTTCCTTCGGATTCCATAATCTCTCCTCGTTTTACATGCATGACTGCACATTTGTCCACACCAAATTCCATCCTGATGGCGCTACTGAATGTTTCAGTTACCTTCAGTAGCTCGATCAGTCGCAATTTGTTGGGGGCAAAGAGTTTCAAGTCATCCATGTAGAAGAGGTGAGATATGACCTGACCTCCTCTCCTCAACCGATAGCCTAGACCTGAATCCTCCAACAGTGTACTTAGAGGATTCAGGGTTAAGCAGAACCAAAGTGGACTTAAACTGTCGCCCTGAAATATTCCCCGTTTAATCCATACAGGCTCATCATTCCCCTGGATCTGCCGACATCCTGGATAGCGAAGGACCGTTCTCCATTGCCCCATACATGACATCAGGAAGTTGCGCAGAGTTGTATCTATCTTGTACAACTCCAGCACCCTCATGAGCCATGTATGTGGCACCGAGTCGTAGGCCTTCTTATAGTCTATCCAGCATGTCGACAGATCCTTGCGGGATCGACGAACCTGTTGGCTTATGGCCATGTCGATGAGGAGTAGCTCCTTAGTACCGCGGGACCCATTCCTACATCCATTCTGAGAGCCAGACATAATGGAGTTATTGTCAATGTGCGTATTAATTTTCACTCTCAAAATGGATGTAAGAAGTTTATAGACCGTTGACAAACATGTGATCGGTCTATAATTCTTGGGTTCCGCGGGACTACCTGACTTATGGAGCAGGTGGGTAACGCCTGTTGTTAGAAACTGTGGTAGCGACCCAGACTCTAAGGATGACTGGAACTGAGATGCCAGGCAAGTGTGTGAACTAATTAAACATTTCAACCAGAAGTTGTGCAGTCCGTCCGGTCCCGGTGATTTCCAATTTGGTAACAGACGGACTGCTCTGGCTACGTCTAATGGGGTGATTATGACTGCTTCCATTTCTGGTATAGTTTCACACACTCGCTCAACTTCCCGCATCCAGTCAGCCTCTGCGTGACAGACGGGCTCCGACCAGATGCTGCGCCAGAATGCACTCGTGGCTGCATCATCCGGGCGGCACACGTCTGTCACATTTTGTTCAGGTCGCTCCCAAGCTCTATATACCCACCTTTCATTGCTCTGGAACATGCGATTCTGCGTGTATCGATCCACCCGCCGCTTATACCGCCGAATACGGCTCGCCCATGCACAAACTTTCTGCTTCAGGAAGTCGATGCGCTCTGTGACACGGGACATGTATTCTCGAGGGCTGATTCCAGTCCCCGAGAAAGCCCGTCTTACAAAGCGCATCACTCGTGGTCGTGTATTGCCCTCCCTGAAGCAGTATAGTTTGCCGATGAGTACCCTGGCCCCATCAATACGGCGCTCGATCCTGCACTGCCAGGCTGGTACGGCTGGTTTTGGTCGAGTAGCTCCGTCACAGTTTGGAAATTTGACGTTAGCTAAACGACATGCCGCAACAGCCGCGCAATACAGAATCGAGTGTGTATCAATGAGATCCTCGCTGCTTTGGAAGAAATTCTTAAGCTGCGAGTCCAAGGCACACACCAGCGCCCTATTTTTCTTGTGCATAGGTAGGCGTGGTAATCGGGGTCTAAGTTCGGTCGGAGTGGACCTATACTCGCCAAATGCATCCTCCAGTGCGCTCCTCAATCGGGCGTTGCATTGGCTACTTACTGTGGCAACCCTATCATCCTCTTCTTCAACATCATGATTGGACCGCGGCGGGATTCCATCAATAATTGACATTCGTACCGCGGTTTGTGCCGGAGTCGAGACGATATGGTTGCTAAGTACCTCTGAGCGCAGCCTATCAAGTGCAACATCGTCCAACCTATGATCGCGTTGGATGACCCGCACCTGATCCGATAGTCGTTGGGCCGAGATGTTGATGGTTGGTTCTAGTTCCTGAAACAGAGACAGCATCCTAGCACGGTACGCAGTGAGGTTAGTTCCTCCCTCTGTAGACCCGTAATATGCGCGCATGACGTTCTCGTTCATAGATTGAGTCCATCTCATGCGCTGCACACAACCACCGGCAGCGGGGACCCGGCTCGGGGCCGGATGGCCCCTAAGTCCCAAGCTCCTCGGTGGCCGGCCTCTCCCCTGCCGACGTACAGGTGTTGGCGACGTCGGCGGGGAAAAATACTCGTCGCTCGAGCTCGACGCAACTACCACGGCCAGTGTCGTCACAGCGCTTACAGTGAGGCTGGATACCGGCGGCGGCGAGGCGGAGCTGAGCGAAGAGTCCGGAGGTGGTGGGCGTGCTCGTCTCGTAGCTGATCTCGTCAACATCTTTTCTTTATTTTAAAATCGGTGGATTTTATCGGAGGTGACATGACAGATGTCACCTTCGATTCGGCAGTTTTTGATAAAATTCTTGGTTTTTATTATGATTCATTTTGATTTTTTTTATTTAGGCTTGATTATTTGGGTTTCAGGCTTATTGTATACTAATAGAATTAAATAAACTGCGTCTAAAATGAATATATAACTGAAGATAAAGAAAACGTATTCCGTGACGTGTTGGTGTTGCCAGCTTATTATTATTATTATTATACAGAAAGACGTTTGTATTTCTGTAATTTTTATTTATTTATTTTCTCATCATAATAAACATACAGACATTATTAACATAAATGTACATGAAAAGGCTTAAATTTACTGTGGGAGACTGGTGCCTAAGCTAGGCTTTAAGGGCCTGTGTTTCAGGTCACCAGGTCTCCACCCTCTAGCAGTTAGAACATAAAAAAAAGAAAGAGTGAGTTAACAATTTCAAATTAAGTCTGTTTCTCAACACAAAAGTTTGAGAAATAAAAAATGAAAATGAAAAATGTAATTAACCCCAAGGGACCTAATTCTCGCACAATTTTAGATGGAGGTCCAGTAAATAGTGCGATATACTGCGAGTGGTGATAGCTTGGGTTAGCAACCCACCAATAGAGCACAATATTAGTTTCCGCGAAATGTTACGATTTTCAAGTTATATGAAGTTCCGATTTTTAACCAGGTTGTAATTAAAAATCGTTTCTACTGTATTTTTTTTGTGAAGTAAACTTGAATGAAGAAAATGAATAAACAACACTTTAACTTAATTTACAGGAGGCTGTCATGCTGTTCGTATTATCGGGGTGGATAATAGTACTGATCAATAATTCAGGCGTGGACAAACGTATTACTCTTTGGTTTTTATGTTCTGGAGATGCTAGTCAGTATTCAGGACAAAAGTAAGTACCTTTCACGGTATATCATTGTACAAGTCGTGTCTGCAAAGATGCGTTACATGGAATGTGGAAAATGGGATTAAGTTAAATAATTATTTCCTTAGTGGGCACTAACTAGTACCTACGAGTATTGTACCGTACTGTAACATTCGACTAGCGAGACGCTAGTATAAAAGCCAAACAATTTATGGGGTTGACATAAGCTATTAAAATGTCACGTGATTATAGGTCAACTAATAGAAATTAGATAGACAATGTTCATTACCGCCTTTGTACATTATTGTGTGTGAGAAGTTTAAATAAATAAACAATAATAAATAAATGTTATCATCATTCGATTCTACGAAACGAATCGACAGCGTCGAATGATAACTACCTACTCTGTTTGGGTCGGCATGATTCGGTACAACCGGGAGGAAAAATCGACCCGTGCAAGATTAAGCGAGGGCAAATACCGAACGAAGCCCTCCCGTGCCACGGAAAGCTCTTTAAGCCGTTGGTCGCGACTGTCAATCATAGATCTTTAACAGTCGTTAAGGGTCGACAGAGCTGTAGAGCAGTGGTGACCCAGTGGTTAACGGCCTCGACTTACGAGTAGTAGGTCGTAGGTTCGAACCCAGACAGTCGCTTTACTTTGTGTAAATTATTTCATCACCACTGCTCTCAAAACGGTGAAGGAAAACATCGTGAAGAAACCGGCATGTCCTAGAACTAAAAATTCGAAGACATGCGACATCCACCAACCCGCACTGGGCCCACGTGGTGGATTACGGCCCATTCCCTCTCACAGAAAGAGGAGGCCTGTGTCCCAGCAGTGGGAACATTATAGGCAGATTTTGTAAGGGTCGTCAGAAGATCCAAAGTCTGACAGCCAGTCTTACCAAGGGGTAACGTATTACCCAGTAACTGGGTGGTGGAGTTTAAATAGGCAGTCGCTCCATGTAAAGTACTGGTATTCAGCTACATCCGGTTAGAATGGAAGCCCCGATCCCAACATTGTTTGGATAAGGCTGGGCAGACGATGATGATGAGATGCCGAACGAAGTTTTGAAATCAACATTTCAATCCATAATACCTACACATATTCGTGCAATAGTTGCTTCGGGTTGGCTTTGATGTCCAACAAATATGGCCGAATCGAATAATAAATAAATAATAATAATAAAAATCGTTTATTTATAAAAGGGTCACAAGTACAATAAATATCTTAAAAATTAAAATAGAGCACAGTTGCTTATTTGCCTGAACTAGGTTGAACCTGTGTTTCAGGCTAGAAAGTGCATAAATGCTTATTGTAATAAATTAACAATGAGTATGTATAAAGTAAAAATTAAAACTTAGGTAACTAAAAGTAAAATAGCATGTTAGCGGTTCTATTTGCAGACAACAAGTAGATCTTCTGACTGCGTATAATTTATGGTTAGTAAATATTTGAGTAACATTTTTTTACAGCTAAAGTAATTTAATTTATAGATACTAAGTTTTCTATTTAATCTATTGTACAGAAATGGGCCTAAGAAGGTAAAAAATCTTTCTACAAAGACACGTTTTGAGGTTGCATTAGATAGGCATACTATATCATTCCGTCTCTTGTTAGTGTTGTCAGCATTGTAGGTAAGCATAGTGTGCTGTTTTAATACTAAGTTCATAATGAAAAGCTGGCGAACCGTCAATACGTTACAGGATTTGTATAGTAGATCTGTGGGAAAGAAGAAGGGATGGAAGTTAGCCACCTTTAAAATTGCTCTCTGAGCTCTTTCAAGAGGAAGTAAATTAGTTTTTGGTGCGCCACCCCAAGAGGTGATACAGTATTGAATTATAGACTGACATAGGGCCAAATAAACTTGTGTGATTAATTTTGAATCTGCAAAAGAGCGTAATTTTTTAAAAACATAAATTAGTTTGCGCACTCTTTTATTACCCTATTATTACCCCGAGGTATTTTATGTTGCTCGTTTTGAGGATAAAAGCACAATTACACGTGTTGACTGTACGGTTTACACATTGATGGGCATATAGAAGAGGATTAGTAATATTAAGTTGAGTCTTGCGCATTGAGAATAAAATATATTTTGTCTTGTCAGCATTTAATGTTAGTAAATTGCTTTGAAGCCAATTAGTCACAGTATTAAAACCTAGTTGAGCGATTTCGAACAGTTCGCTACTGGTTTTAGCGGTAAAAATTAACGCCGTGTCATCAGCATAAGATATAATTTTGCAGTCTGTAATATTGAGACTACACAAGTCGTTAATATAAATCAGGAATAGCGTGGGACCCAAAATGCTCCCCTGAGGAACACCAAAACCAGTATTTTTCTGCTCATCGCTCGTAGTATCATCTATTCTAACACATTGGTAGCGGCCCCCTAAATAGTCAGCAAATAGTTTCAGCGGCGTTCCCCTTATTCCTATGGTCTCTAATTTGTTTATAAGCACAGGAACAGACACCGTGTCGAAGGCCTTGGTTAAATCAAGGAAGACTCCCAAGGTCTGGTTTCCTTTGCCGAGTTCTTCTGAAATGTAATCAGTCAGACTATGCACTGTATCGGCTGTCGATAATTTGGCTCTAAAACCAAACTGCGCAGGGGATAAGAAGTTGTTTTTTTCTAGGTAGTTAACTAGTCTACTGTTCATAATTTTCTCTAGTATTTTTGATATTGAGGGGAGTATGGATATTGGCCTATAATTATTAACTAAGTCTTTACTTCCCGATTTAAAGATAGGAACCACAACTGCTTTTTTAAGGCAACTAGGGAAAATTCCTTCGGAAAGACAGCTTCGAAATATATGCGTTAAAGGAGGTACCAAAATATGCTTAAAGAGTTTAAGGATCTTATTACTTATATTATCCCATCCAACTGCACAGTCGTCTTTTAGCGCAGAAATTATTCGGTTAATTTCATCTTCATCAGTGTCCAGCATAGCAAAAGATTTCGGGTTACAGCCATTACATGATTTTTGAAAAGATGGTTGGTCACAATGTTTCGGGATCTGTTCAGCAAGAGTTTTCCCAACATTTACAAAAAAGTTATTTACATTGTTAGCTGACAAGAGTGGTGAAGGATTATTAAGCAGTAAACTTGAGTTTGATTCACGCTTTTTAGACATATTGGTGACATTTTTAATATGTTTCCAAAGTTGCTTGCTATTGTTACCTGCTCTATTTAATTCATTTTTATCGTAATTATTTTTTAGATTCTTTAGGAGATTGTTGCAGAAGTTCCTGTATCTTTTATAGGTGGTTTGAATTATTAAATTTTCCGGGTATCTCTTTGTTCTTTGGTGAAGTTTATTTCTGTGTCTTATACACCGAATTAGTCCAGGAGTAATCCAAGGTTTGATGTTATAAAGTTTCTTATTTACTGTAGAAACTATCGTGTTACGTAATATTGCTTGTTGCACATGTTTTATTAAGTACGATAAAGCCAAATTAGCGTCAGCAGTATTGTAAACTAGGCTAAAATCAAGTTTGCATAAATCATATTCGAGTTTGTTTGTGTTTAATTTGCTCATAGTCTGGGGACGATTTAGCTTAGGCAGCGTTAAATTTACGGTAAGTAGGACAGCGTGATGGTCAGTAATTGTTGAGTTAGTAACAAGCGTAATATATGATAAGCTGGTTTTGATCATCATATGATCGAGGCAGGAACCGCTCTGATGAGTAGGCAATGTGTGACCGGGGAGAAAACCATGGTATGAGCAGATATTAAGGTAATCTTGGGTCCCTGCATCGCTGTTTTCGGAGCCAATATTTATATTTAAATCACCTGTTAATACAACATTCTTAAATGGACTTAGTGCTTGAAAAATCTGGTTTAAGGAATTGTTAAAAGGATCTAAGTTTCTAGCCGAAGGGGATCTATACATAGCTATTATCGCAGTGGTTGTACCAATTTTGATGACTAAACAATTACTCATACAGTCTTGTAGAGTATGTTCCTCGACTATGACCTTTATTGATTCCTTAACAAAGACTACCACACCATCATTTTGATTGTGGTTTATTGTGGTATGCAATAAGTTGTAGCCCGGTATTACTGGGAGGTTTTCGTAACGATTAGATAGCCAGCACTCAGTAAGTACCATTAAATCACAATCAAATTTAAGTCTCTGAAGAAAAATGTTAAAGCTGTCTATATTCTTATAAATACTACGAATGTTTTGGGTTAGTATGGTTAGTGAATTTTGATAGTCGGAAAGATATTGTCTGCAGTCCTCAACATCACATGTCTTTGACACAGTTAAAAATGTGTTATCTATATCGGTAAATAAGTTAACATCCATATTGAACTAAAACTAACAATAATAAATTAAGTCTAAAATATAAACAAGTATGTGGCGCTCTTAGGCGCCTTCATAATCTATCGAATTTATGTACCTGTATTCGGCAGCTTTTTTAGCCGGGCAATCTGTGTCTCCCGTCTTGTGGTTTGCTTGTTTTTTAAAGCGCGAACATGTAGCACATTTTGGCGGATTGGCTTTCTTTGCGCAGTCTTGGATTGGATGCCCCTCTTCTCCGCAATGTCCACATGTGGGGGCAGCAATTTTACACGACTTGGCTGCATGACCGTACTGCTGGCACTTGTAACATCTAGTTACCAGTGTAAAATCTCGTACCGGGCAGGACGTCCAATTTATAAACAATCTGTCCTGTGTGATGAGGGCCTTACGAATGACGGCTGGAACTTCCATGATATAGTTACAATTATCACCATCTTTCCTGCCAGATTTGTGACTCAGTTTTATTGAGGTCAAAAATGTATCTTGGGACAAAGTCGGCAGTTTTTCGCTCAAGTTTTGTTCATAAATACATTTATAAACCTCATTTTCGGCCATTGATGTGAGAATTCCTATAACTATAATGCAAGGTTTGCGCTTTTGTGGTTCGTCGACGGTAAGCCCTGACGAAGCGCGTTGGACAGTTTGCTTGAGCTTATCGAGATCATCTTTGGTCTCAGTGCTGATTTTGAGCCCTCCTTTTCCGATTTTGCGTACGCCTCGTACTTTCAGCTTCATTTCTCCAGGGCATATGATTTTTTGGACCATGTTCTTGGTTTCGTGACTGGTTTTGGTGGTATCACAGGGATAAATCACCACGGCGCTAAAAGTATTAGGACGAACGAAGCTGTTGGACCCCTTCTTCACCATATCTGCAAAAGATGAAGTAGCCGCACCCTGGTTCGTACAGGACTCCTGAATCGTCCGGTTCATCTCCGTTAAACAGTCCGATAGGTCTCGAGCTTCAGTCATGGTTTTAAGGGAGGTATGAGTTTGTATGGCTTTTTGCTTAAGCGACTGGTATTGAACAGCCATTTGCGAAACTCCATGTCCAACTTTTCGGCAAAGAGTGCTTACTTTTAGCTTCTGCTCAGCGTTAAGCTTTCCCTCAGAAGTAATAATACAAACCTCATTCAGGCACTGCTCAATAGATCCCATCCAGTTTTGGATCTCCGGAGTGGACACTACTTCAACTTTCTCATCTTGGTCCTGTCTTGGCTGTTGGGGCGATGTCGGTCCCTGGGTTGGTACAGGGGTCGGTGTCGGTGGAGGGCTGCGTCGCATCATTGCGCTCCGATTAAAGGGGCTGCCTTCCATATACTTATCACAAATATTATAACAAATAATCCAGTCTGTTCATTATTTTAGCTTGTCACTTAAAACGTTTCTCTGTATAACACGCTAATACACTAAAACTAGGTCACTATTTATGCAAACGTTAATTTATTTTACTTTTAATGTGCATTGATGAGCACGTCTGTATGCTTTGAATGTCACGCAATCGAATGTGTCGAAGAACTGATCATTTGTGTAGCACACCCTTTTTTTTTTTTTTTGGGTGGGAAATTATCAAATAACTTCTCCTGCTCTGGGCGGGGCGTCGCGCATTGCATGCAGCGTGGCGTCTCGCAGCGCGTCGGACGATTTTTCTGTTTACAGAGAGGCGGTGCGTGCAGCGGCCCGCGTCATCACACGCCTCAACACAAACGTAAGGCAATGTACGATGTTGTTTATGGAGACGCGGGGCGTGAAGAGTAGCGGGTATCGCCGTATACTCGTACTGGGACGTGCGACGCCGCGGGTGTTGTTACGTTTTACCCTGAATGGAGAATTACAGAAACGCAACGCCGCCGCGCGATAAACGTCGCGTGCGACGCGGCAGTGCCATCCGCGTGCTCCGCCTGCATTTGAAGCAAACGCGTGTATAATCGCTTCTCCGTAAACGCCCTCATACAACACCATATTATGTTTGAATTAAGTGCGGGCCGGACCGCCTAACGCGATGCGCGACGCCCCGTGTCTCCGTAAACAAGGCTTCCTGTACATGACGCCGGAGCCGCACCGGCCACCGCGCACCGCGCCGAACCGCATGTTTGTGTATACGAATGAATACCGCTCATGTGCCGCACCGTACACTGCTGCTGCTGATTTAAATAGTAAACTGCTTTCAGCTAGTAAGCGCTCTCGCCTTCAGCTCAGGTTGCAATCCCACCTCGTGTGCATTGATAAACTTTGCAAACTATTATCAACAATTTTTTTTTTTTAGAATGGTTTTCAAATGTAGTACTGCGGCGTTCTTTCTTTCGATGTTTAGTAGTCGGCTAATAGTGACATATAACATCACACAGATTATGAGTAATGCATACGGAAAAATAGCCGTAAGTACATTTTTATTAATAATGTATGACCTATTATTATTTCCATTTTGACAATAATACACAGATCACGCCATTCAATTTGGACGAAGAAACTAAACTAAACCGTTTAACTATAACAGTGCTTCATTCAATGTCAGCCATATCAGAAAATTTGGTCGAGCCTTGAAATATTGCCTACCTGAACTCAAGTCGGGCGAAGGGAAGAAACCTTGCTGAGCTGGGGTTTGCACAGATAGTTTCGACTTCAGATACCAACGTGGTATCGATTCTTTATTTCATATCTTGGCTAGCATCCCCTGTATCGTCCGTGAGGCAGAACAATGGGCTTACAAAATATTGTCATTGACACTATAATTATAAAATAAGTTTTTTTTTTCAAATCAACGTTTTCTGAATTGAATCAAGCCCATATTAAAAAAAACTACCTTGAACTTCAGTTAGGCTTTTAATGTGGAGGCCTGTGATGCTTAGTGTCAACAGTGTAGATGAGGTTATAATATTAACGAATGGGGGGGAATCTGCCACGAATACACGGTGATAGATATTTTTCCCCATTTTATTATATATTTTTGTTTTTTTTTTTATAATTAATGCTTAAATAGGCATTAATTAACTTGATATTACTGTAAGATAAAAACGCAGTTACTGCCTACCTCATGGGATAAAGGCGTGAGTTTATGTATGTAAGTATGTATAAAGTCGCAGACCATGACACCGTGCTCTCTAAATACATTTATCTGCATACGATAGTCTTGTCAGTATAGATATGAATGTTTTTGTTTCAGCAGACGGCAAAGAAAGGCACCGGAGCTCCTGACTACAGTGCTACGCGTGATGTAGTTAATAATGCAATTCAAACCTCATCGGGAATTGGTACGTAATATAAAAAAAAGTAGTATACCTACTTTTACTGTAATACCCATTTGTATATTTTCAGTAGCTCAGTAACTTTTTTTGCGTCGACACCTTGTTGTTGTAGCGTTCCCCATGTTAAGTTATGATTCAATAAATCAAACGCTTTTTTCTAGTCTATAAAACACACAGTATTTATTGAATATACTCCGTTACTCCGTTTCACTTTTCTTGTATGGGATCCACGAGTCGCGACAGAGTAGTTCTTTCGAAAACTGCTTGTTTGCTTGGTTAATTTTCATCTAAAGTTTTATTCTATTGAGAATCAATTAAGAAAATAGTTTATATATTCGGACTGATGAACCTATAGTTGTTAAGGTCACGATCACCTTTTTTGTGAAGAAGTACTGAATACTGAAGCTCTCAACTATTGTCAAATAGTGCTTGTAGAACGCTTTGCAATGGTTCTAGGAGGGATTTCAAGAAGCTCGTTTGTTTTATTATCTGCCCCCAGTGTTTTATTGTTTTTTGGCTCAGCTTGTAGAACATTAAGATTGCTGGATAAGTCATGCTCAATGGTATACTGAGGATGTAGTCTTGTTGGTAACGGTTTGTTAAATTCATAGAAAGCGGTATAGAAGTCTGTTGCCACTTTCTATATTTCTGGTTTCTCCTTTCGGCTTCTTCCACCAAAGTGGAGATGTGCGGGAGGTGTTCGAAGCGGAGACAAGAAGAGATGTTTTTCAACTAGGAGGTACCCACCGAAGCTGTGTGAAGATGCGTGCTGGCTACTGGAGCGGAGATGTGAGCTGGCTAAAGCGGAGATGTGTACTGGCTAGAGCAGAGATGTGTGCAGGCTAAGGCCCGATTTCCACCAAAGGGGAGAGGAGAGATGTTTGTAAACGACCTATAAGATATCTTTATTTCCACATCTCCTCTTCGCGTAGTTATCTTATTGGTCGTTTACAAACATCTCTCCTCTCCGCTTTGGTGAAAACCGGGCCTCAAACGGAGATGTGTGCTGGCTAAAGCGGAGATGTGTGCTAGCTAGAGCGGAGATGTGCGCTGGCTAGAGCAGAGATGTGCGCTGGCTAGAGCGGAGATGTGTGCTGGCTAGAAAGGAGATGTGTGCTGGCTAGAACGGAGATATGTGCTGGCTGGAACGGAGATGTGTGCTGGCTAAGTAAGTAAGTAAGTAAAATTTTATTTGTTTAAACATGGTGTACATGATATATACATTACATGCAAGATAATATGACATACAGAAAGTTCTAACATGTTCAGCCGCATATCGTGGCGTACAAATTGGTAGGAAGAGATGGTGCAAAAACCGTGTTATTATTCATCAAAATTAAATTATAGAAATTATAAAATCATCATTATTAATTAAAGATTAAGTATCATTACAATTCAGCAAGCATATTTTTTAGATAAAATTAAATGTCAAAGTAGTCATTAAATAAATTTGTCAATAAAAAAAATATTAAATACTATCATACAAAATTACAACTACAGCGGCTAGAGCAGAGATCTGTTCTGGCTAGAGCAGAGATGTGTGCTGGCTAGAGCGGAGACGTGTGCTGAATAGAGCGGAAATGTGTGCTGACTGGAGCGAAGATCTGTGCTGGCTAGAGTGGCGATATGAGCGGGCTAGAGTGGCCAAGCGAGGCACAGCTCAAATCTCCGCAGTGCGCCGAAGACAGCAAGCGAGGAACAGCTCACATCTCCGCATTGTACCGCCACCCAGTTCAATCTCGGCGAGGCACAGCTCACATCGCTTCGATCACGCCATTCAAATAAAAAACATCTCCGCTCAGTGTGGCATCCACTGCTGAGTGGAGACGTATGAATAACGAAGTTCTATTGGTTGAACACATCTCTCCTCTCGTCTCGTCTCCGCTTCGGTGGAGTCCAGGCCTTATCCTGTCTTTTTGGTACCTACTTGTTTCCCTGCTTTAATTTTTATGTCAGTTGCCCACTTAGATTGGTTTTTTAGCTCCTTAAATGCTTTCTTAATTGCTCCAGTTTTTGTATATAGGTTTCAAAAATATACTGGCTTATGTCTTCTATCTCGTCTTTCCGTAGACTTCGATTTATTTCCTTATTTTTTTGGTTAATTTTTGTTCGTGTACTATATATATAATAACCTAAAAGTAAATAATTACTAATAATAATTATGAATTTCAGGTGGTATTGCAATTATGCATTCTTCGATCGTGAATATACTCTTTCGGGGATGTTATCAAGAGTAAGTATGTTGTTAAAACTGTCATCAGCATTACTTAGGGTCGGCCCAAACTGAGGGATTGGCCCCACACCAAGAGAGTGGTGGCAAAGTGCGTTATTCTATAACAACTGAAAGTAGATTTTATTACATACATTAGCAAATTACAGTTTGTTTTTTTTGCATCAGTTTTGTTCGTTACACATAATATTAATAAAGTAAATAAATGATAAGTACAATATTTATCCAGAAATATGCTTTTTTAATACTTCTCGTGGCGCGGTAAGGGAGTATCACACGAATTACCACGATATGGTATCCTTGAGAGCATAAAAAAAGATATTGCATCAGTTTTATTTTTAACTGTTACTATAATATGATAACATTCGTTTATCGATTCACGGGTTCGGCCCTGGATCCTTACGCACGTAGTAAAAGATAAGCAGAGCAAAAAAAATATTACCAAAACTAAAATACGTACAAAATAAGGTATATTTCATTGTTTTTTTTTTTTTAATTTGGGGTTAATTTTCAGTAGCGGTATATTAAAATATTCATGAAACCCTGATTTTAGTTCCGCTACTTCGCGATAGATGACAGCGTGTGGAGAGCAGCTATCATATCAAACACTTCATTTTACATCTGAAATGATGACTGTTTCATGTTCCGAAATCCACGTTTAAAAGGTTTTTATTTTTTTTATTTTTTTTTCTCCTGTGGCAACACTACAGCTAACAGCTGATTTGAATTTGTTTTTGTAATTTTAATCTTAAATATTAAAATTCTTTGTTTTTTATGGCCTATTTCCAATTACTCTTCAAGTAAATAGGATAATAATGTGTATTGTGTATTAGCATCACTTATCAAGTGCAAAATAAGTGTAAATATCAAAGTGATTCGGTGACAGGTTAGGTACTCCCGGCACAAGTGACTTTTTGCATTGTCATCTTGTTAACAGGTACAATATTTCATATTTTACTTGTTATTAGTTTGTTTACGTACTATAACTTCTACATCAATTACTTTGTGCATTTTTAGTACGGCTTCTTATTGATGCCAATGAACTTTGAACGTATACATAACCTTAATTTGTTTTGGTGACAGAACTCCTGTACATCTAAATTTCATTTTTCTTTTATACTAATCATCTCTTTAACTGCTGTCGTGCCACACCTACCTACTCTCTTCCATCTTCTTGTCGTTTACTTATTTGAGTTATAATCATGATTATGACTCGCAGCGCCCGTGCTCGCCTTGAAGAGTCCAAACTTAATCAGGCTTAGAGCGAATTAAAGGCGTCAAGGGAGTCCTGTGACAAACTGAATAAGGAAATAGATGACAATGAGAGGGTGCTCTTTGATGCCCATGAAAAGAATAGGAAGCTGAAAATCGAAATGGCTCAGTTATATACTCAATTCACTGATGCCATAGAAGAACGGGATAGACTTCAGCTTGTTGTGGACAGTTTCAGCCAGTGTAGCATAGAGTATGAACAAGCTCTTAGTCACAAATATTTATTACAACAGCAGCTACATGAGGCTCAAACTCAAATAACAGAACTTCAAACCACAAATCTTAACATCACTGCCTCGCTGAATCAAAGCCTGTTCAGTGAGTTGATGCCTGTTGCCCCGTCAATGGTTTCTGCCATAAACCCCTCCTACACTATTGATTTGACAGGTAATGATGATTCAAAGTCATGTAATTCAGTGTGGGTAGTCACCAGTAAAAATAAACTTAAAAAATACATTAAAATTAATAAATACATTATTAAAACTCAAAAGATGGTTAAAAGACAAAAGTTCTTTATTAAAAATGTTAAACTTAATAAAGAAAGGCTTAATCTACTAAAACAATTAGATATGTATTCTTTTAATTTGGAACAAAGTACCAGGAAATACAACATTGACACAGAGTACTTGCAATCTAAGCTTGACCATTTACAGGAAAATCTTAGTTCAATGACTATCAAATATAATACCTCTGAAGATCTAATGAGGGAATATGTGTTGGCAATGAATGAGCTGGTAAACTCACAAACAAGCAATTGTGAGCAGTGTCAAATACCATCCAATGTACTTACACCGGACCATTCATTGACAACATGCAATGCCACCTTACCGCAGCCCTGTGTTGATTTGATATTTCCTACTGTAAAAAGTGATATAGTGTTATTTTGCGATGAAATTGGAAAGGACTTGGGCCACTTGCTGACAGATGAATATCCGGGACACTCCATAATAAATTACTGTATGCCTGGTTGTTCTTTATTTGTTATTATGAAAGAAATTATTAAATGTAACTTTAACCAGGACACTACATTATTAATTTTTATGGGTAATAGGGGAAATGTGAACAAAGGAGAATTGCTCCAATATTATAGGACTTTGTGTAATCTTAGTTTAAAAAAAGTTGTATTGTTTACATTCCCTTACAGTAACAGTTTGCCACAGGAAGAAAATAAAATACGATTTGAAATAAATTTGACATTGCATAATTTGACATTTAACAATAACCTATTCCATCTAGTGGATATTAACAATTATGTTAGTAATAATTTATATCTGACAAAAGATAGATATAATATTTATATGTACTATCTTTCTAACTATAACAAAAGACAGATAGCTGTGTTGCTATCATATTTTTTTTCTATTTCAGCCAAAAATTTGGCTAAACAACTTGCTTCTTTTGAGCAATGCAATGACTTTTTAAATAATTCTGCCAATAATTTGGCAACAACTAATGACATTGATTATCATTTAAATTAGAAATTAGGACAATAGAGGACACCTCTTGCTTAATAAATGTTACACAAACTTCTTTGATATCACACCCATCAAATTGTAGTAATCAAAATAAATGTAATAATAATACTTTAAAAATAGTTCATCAAAATATACAGGGTGTGATAGGTAAGGAATTAGAATTAGAGTTGTTCATGAACTGTAGTTATATTGATATCCTATGTGTAACTGAACATTGGTTAAAAGTCCACCAGTTCATGTTCAGCTTTAACAACCACCAGGTTGCCAGCTCATTCAGCAGAGTTAATATGATATGTGGTGGCTCTTTAATAATTGTTCGTAATAATATGAAATTTAAAGAACGTAAGGATATTGTGAGCCTCTCTGTTGAGCGAGTTATTGAAATAGCTTGCATTGAGCTTGAGCAGTTCATTGTAGTGAGTGTATACAGGCCCCCATGTGCTTCATATGATATTTTTGAGAAATATATGGAAGAAATATTATTAAAGACTTGTAACAGTAATAAAACAGTTGCTGTCTGTGGAGATTTCAACATTAATATACTGGAAAAATCTTCTACAGTAAATAAGTTTATAACCTTATTAAAGTCATATAATTTGTACAATACATTCTTTGAGCCGACTAGAATAACTGCCACTAGCGCTACCTGTATTGACAATATTTTTACAAACTTAAGACCTTCTAGCCATTTAATTCTAAATGAATTGGACTCCGATCACTGTGGCCAGTTAGTCACTTTCCCTCAGAAAATAGTCAGAGCTCAAAGAAAACTTGTGAGTTTTATTCCTGTAAACATAAGTCGCTTAGAACAATTTAAAAATAATTTAATGGAAAAACTACCGGGTTTGCCTTATCACACCGACCCAGATCAAGCTTATACTTCACTATTTAACCTCATTAATAGTGAATTTAGGAAGGTATTCACCACAAAAACATTGCCTGTTTGTGACCGCGTTATATTTAGTGATTGGGCAACACCAGGTATTTACAAAAGTAGGCAGAGGTTATATGAATTATATCATGAAAAAACATATAACCATGATGAAACTTTTAAAGAATTCGTTAAAAATTATTCTAAAACTTTTAAACGAGCCTGTTCCTCAGCAAAAGCCATACATATTAAAAATAAAATAAAATCTTCTGGTAATAAAATTAAAACAACTTGGAATATTATTAATTCAGAAACGGGTAGAACGACAGTACGTAATCGTGACTTCCACCTAAAAATCAATGATGTAGATATTAAGGCAGACGTGGAGGTGGCAACTGAGTTTGAAAATTTCTTTACTAATATTCCCATTTTAACAACCAAAACTCTGTCATCGTCGTCCTCCACTTCTGCTTACTCCATACTAAAAGAATGCGTACCAGAATGTGATAAACACTGTAAATTCACGGTTGTTACCGCTAAGGATATTAAGTATAGAATCTTTTAAAGATCTTGATGTAAAAAAAAACTGCTGACCTTTGGGGATTATCAGTACATACCATGTCTTCAATAATCGATGTTATTTCACCGTTTTTAGCAATTGTTTTTAATTCTTGTATTGTATCTGGTGTATTTCCTGATCTGATGAAACTTAGTAAAGTGATTCCACTGTTCAAATCTGGCAGCACAACTGATCCCACGAATTTTCGGCCAATTTCGATATTACCTACATTGAGCAAAATCTTTGAAAAGTTAATTTTAAAACAAATGTTAGGACATTTCAATACAAATAATTTACTTCATCTGAAACAGTTTGGTTTTACAAAGGGTCGTTCAACTACAGACGCGGGCGTGGAATTACTGAAGAGCATATTCGAGGCTTGGGAGGAGTCGCAGGATGCTCTTGGCATTTTCTGCGACTTGTCTAAGGCCTTTGATTGCGTTCATCATGATACACTCATCCGAAAACTGCACCACTATGGTATGAGGGACAGTGCTCTCGACCTTCTGACTTCTTATCTGAACAACAGAATTCAGAGGGTTGATGTTAATGGCAAGAGATCTGCAGGATCTGCGGTCACTATGGGAGTTCCGCAGGGTTCAATTCTAGGTCCTTTCTTGTTTCTAATTTATATAAATGACTTACCTTATCACATAAGGGATAATCACAAGATTGTATTATTCGCAGATGATACTTCCCTCATTTTTAAAATCAAACGTCAGCTAGTCAATTTTGAACATGTTAACGATGCACTCTCTAAGGTTGTCCATTGGTTTAATGTAAATAATCTTCTCCTGAACGAAAAAAAGACTAAGCTCATTAAATTTTCAATGCCAAATGTCAGGCAGCTAACTACCAATGTTCAACTTAATGGAATAGAGTTGGACCCTGTTGAGTCGACAGTTTTTCTTGGGATAACTATTGACGGTAAATTACAATGGGGCCCACACGTAGAAAAATTGTCAGGAAGGCTTAGTTCGGCCGCCTATGCTGTTAAAAAAATTCGACAGATAACTGATGTAGATACTGCCAGAATTGTTTATTTTAGTTATTTTCATAGTCTTATGTCATATGGGATTCTTCTCTGGGGAACTTGTGCGGACATTAATACTATCTTTGTTTTACAGAAAAGGGCTGTTCGAGCCATTTACAATCTAGGTCCAAGAGATTCACTTCGTGAAAAATTCAAAGAAATAGATATTCTGACTGTAGCCTCTCAATATATATTTGAAAATCTATTGTATGTACACAAAAATATATCAAATTTTAAGAAAATGTCCGATATTCATTGTTTAAATACCAGGAATAAACACAATCTTGCTGTACATCGCACTCGCCTCCACAGAGTATGCAACTCGTTCATGGGTCAATGTATACGCTTTTACAACAAACTTCCTACTGACATTCGAAACTTACCCATTAAACGATTTAAAAGCTGTATTAAAACCAAACTTTGTAAAAAAGGGTACTATAAAATTTCTGATTATTTAGAAGACAAAAAAGCTTGGGATTGAGCTGCTCGCTCTGCAAGCCTTGTGATCAAACTGGAAAACTTTCCCGCCCGGCTTTCTTGCCCGATTTAATGTTATTATGCATGATTTTCAGCAATTTTGCAGATCCAGCAATCAACATGATTGTAAACTAGAACTAGTACCTAAACAGTAGCTGCTCTTTTTGTACTAACCTCGAGGGTCATGGCCTACGGGCAATGGATATGGCTTTCCAACAGTTGCATGGCGGCTGATTCCTCCCAGTTTAGGTCCGGTCTGTGTCATTGTTACAGGAGTCGGGGTCTTTTTGAAGCTACGTTATCTGGGTGGGACAATATTGGTATAATTTCAATTTTACGGGTTTCTGCGTTGAGTTGTACTTTATGTAGGTACTACGTACGTACATTAGGTATAACTCCATGGGTTTCTGTTTCAATTTATTTAGTAAGGAGTGCAATGCAAATACCTATAATAACACTTACCATTAGGATCAGGAGGCTTGGCATTGTTGCAATGAGCAAATTTATAGCTCTGTGCGAAAAAGCATGGTTCACGTTTGCCAACGCCATGGATTGATGATGAATGCCGTTTGCAAATGGCCGCCATCGTAAGTCCCATGGTGCATCTGAAATTATGGTGTCTAAATGAAAACTTAATTGTATCTTTGTAGAGTATTGTTAGTGTATCGAATTTATATTATTATTAAGTAATTTTTTTAGTTCCATTTATTTGTATTACAGTGTTTGTTTATGTATTATTCATTTTTATTTTAACAATTACGCATTAATACACGTAAATATATATAAGTACTTTTTAATTTTATCGATAAGTACATACTACATATTGACTATAATCAGAATCACACATATTATTCTGTGGAATTTATTTTACTTACCCGATTTATTATGTCACACAGGGGGGCGTCATTACGTTATTCCATGGTTTCTGCTGAAAATCAGCGCTGTGACGATAGGTTTGTCCGAAGTCACAGCATTTTGCTGAGCAGAGACCTGTTCTTGCACAGATGTGACGCACGGTTATTGTAATTGTTCATAATTAGTATAGTTTGTTTGTTTCAAAAGTAGTTATTTTTCCACTCGGCAATCGGCATTTTGTTTTTGTTTTCATTGTTTGTTTGTCGACTTTGTTGTCATCACATAGACCATAGACTAATATATATATAATGAGTTTTTATACTAGTAAACAGTTTGTAAATTGTCTTTGGTCCCTGACATCAACCAATGAACAAGATTGTCAAAATGTTTAGGGTATTGGATGCGAGGCTTTTGGCTACTTTGTATGTGTGTTTTTTGACTTTTAGTTGTACTGTGCGTTTTGTTTGTGCAGAATAAATAATTTTTCTTTCTTTCTATTTTATATAAATATTGACATTGCAGAATATTATATACAATATTACATTAATGTTTACTTTGAAAAGTATTATATTTACTGCTTTAATTTATTGTGAATGTGAGCACTATGTGGGTCTTTTTTTTTTCCTTAAATATTTTCCTATTATTTTATGCTTTTTCTCAGTTTTAATGGTGGTCTGGCATTTTGAGCACTTTATGAGGCCTACCCAAATGTACTTTATTTGGTATTGTTCGTCGAGTCGTCGAGCTCCTTAAGTCTTGAGTCGAGCTGCACGATTACGACAAATGCTTGCACTGATTGGACAGGTCCACTCAAAATTGTGTGGTTCTTTCCTCAAAAGACCATTTCAGACACAGATCTACATGGTCCTCACATGATCTGACCAAGATTATGTCTGGACTTTAAAAGAGACTTTGACCCCTGAGTTTGTTTCGCCATTTCTTCTCACGGGTAGTCAGATAGGAAATGTCGACTACATCTAGCTTATTTTTTACTTTTTAATATGACGTGTAAAAGTGATTCCGATATCCTATTTACAGAATAAACGATTTCATTTCATTTCATATTGTTTAAGAGCTTTCCGCCATTTTTGATTCATCACCTGTTTTATTTTCCGCAGGTTAGCAGAGGGCAACCATGAGTTTCCAGATATATTTAACTACCTACAATATTCGGCATTTGCGTTTCCTGTAGCTTTTGTTATGTTTATTATTAATTTAGTCTACCACATGCTACTTGTTGACATGTAAGTTAAATAATAATCTTAATTAGACATGACTATCGATTCGCGATGTCTATCGATGTTAGCTCAAAACAGAAAACATCTGTTTTCACTACAACAATAAAGCTAACCCTAGTTCTAAACAAAAGCTCGTACCGAAAAGTTCGCTGGCGAAGCTCCGTTCTCATTCTCCCTCGGTAGTTATGGACGATCATGACGTATCATCGTAATCAAGATGTACTTTTGCTCCATTGATTTCACACATCTTAAAAAATGCGTCAGTTGACAAGCAAAGTTCGCCGGTCTAGTTATGATTCGTGCCTAAATCTTGTTAAATATATTCTTATAGGGTGTCTAAGGGCAATTCCTCGGGCACGAGCGGAGATCATACGAGAGAATTAAAGAAGATTATTGAGAGAGAGCATGCCACCATACCAAAACAAGTCAGTCTACATGAAAAGGTAAGGTATTTAAAAAAGCTTAGTGATGGGTTTTCCATTAAGGGTGAAAACCTGTTAATTTTGCCCGCGGCTTCACCCACGTAGAGGTTGGAAAGTAATGATAACGGACTGTTTAATTATTCATTTTTGACATTTTAACGTCTTTTAACTATAAGCAACCTTCATGAATAAAGAGGTATAATCAGCCTATAATGCTCCCACTGCCGGGACGCAGGCCTCGTCTCTGTGTGAGGAAGTGGGCCCATAATCCACCACGCGGGCCCAGTGCGGGTTGATTGAATAAAGAGAACAATGAATCGTGAAAAGGTAACACTGACAGATAGACATTTATCGCATTTTTGTTCGCATTTATCCTTAAAAAATGAATAAAGCTGAAGAGTTCGTTTGTGTCCTTCTGGACTATAATGTTGAATTCGCATAATGTTGTATCCCAAAATGTTGAATTGGGAAAGTTCAGAAATATAATTCTGATGGAAAGTTCAGAAACAGCCAAGGAGCTGCGACCAACTTGGATGTAGCGCTCGCCAGCCGCTTCCGCGGCACCGCTCGCTACGCTCGCTCGGCTCCCGCACTGTTTGTTACAGTTCTAAACTAACAAAACAAGTCAACATTTTAGGATTCAACATTTTGCGAACTCAACATTTCGGGTTTAACATTTTGCAAATTCAACACTGCTCCGGATGGGTATGTTTGTTTTATTTGGTTGGAACGCACCAACTTCTGGAACCTCTTGGATTGATAGCCCGATTCCTGGGGAAGGTTATAGGCTAATTACAAAAAGCAATAGTCAAAAGTTTCGAAATAACGCTTAGTGAAAACGACGTAAAAGTTAAAACGTAAATTTGACGCGGAAGAAGTCGCGGGCAGAAGTTAGGTATTATTACAACTACACTCGCGAGCAATAAACTGGAATCAGTTCATCGCGCGTTGCTTAAGACAATTTTTTGCAATTTCTATGCAATGAGCTGCGGATTGTGGTATATCACCTGAAAGATAATTTTGTTAACTGTCAAATGATATCAGAAAGATTTAAAATTAATTAAAATTTTTACCTAAATTTAGAGAATAATTGCAATAGGTCGAAGATGTGGACGTATAAATGAATAGGAAGTAATATGAAAAGATAAAAAAAAAATTACATTCTTTGCTCCTACTTAGAGCCGGTGAAACGCAGAGCCTGCACTACGCTACTCGCAAAATTGCTTCGCCGAAGTACTCATTGATGTTAACCGAAGTACTTGATTATACACTAGTGTAATCTCGCGACGAGCTACCCCTTAATATTTTGTGTTACCCCCACTGGCCCTAACGACTGCCTGTAAACGGTTTTTCTCATTGACCGAATGAGTTTCCTGATGGAATCCTGTGTGATTTCCTGCCACTCTTCGACTAAAGCAGTTTTCAGGTCTTCTATTGACGCCGGAGCTAGACATCTTCCTCGTATCCGCCTTTACAGCTCGTCCCATATATGTTCAATCGGATTTAAGTCAGGGCTGAGGGCTGGCTTGTCTGGTGTGGTAATCCCGACTTTTACAAGGTCTTGTCTAGTCACTGCAGCGGTGTGGCAGCGGGCATTAACGTGCATTAGCAGGAAATCTTCGCCAATAAACCCGTAGGGGAACACATGGCCTAGCAGAATGTCGTTGATGTATTTTTTTGCGGTTAGCCCCCCCGACCTCCACCAGGTACGAATATCAACTCCGTTTTTGCTTCAATAGATATCCCCCCGCCCACATAATACAGGACCCACCCCCGTTTGCCACTGTTTCCGCAAAACAGCATTGTGCGAATCGCTCCCCCGGTCTCTCAAAGACTCTCTGTCCACGGTTGCTACTATGCAGGCACATCCTGGATTCGATCGAGAACAGGACTCGCCTCCATTGCTCGATATCCTAATCTAAGTGATCGCGAGCAAACTGAAGCCTTGTCAGTAGGCTGGAGACAATTTAGGTCCCGTGGCTGGCTTTTTCGGGGTCAAGTTCGCTTCTTTGAGTCTTAGGCTCACTGTCCACTTGCTGACAGCCCTCCCTCGAACTTCTCTCGAGCTGCTGCTGGACGTCCACGCCGGTCAGTTGTCGATTTTGGAGAAAAGAGGTGACAATAAATTGATCATCTCGCACCGAAGTGCATCGCTGTTGTCCATATCCTGGTCTCCGGACTAAGTTTCCAGTCTCCCTGAACCTTTTGTAAACCTTCGAGATACAAGACTGGCTTAAATGAAGCTGTCGAGCGATAGTACGCTGAGACAATCCTTGCTGGATTAGGATGACGATTTGAGCGGCTGCTATAGGTGTGGTTTCCATTTTCTTTTAGCTTCAGTATTCCCAGTGACGTGATATATTGGACTGATGATCAATTTTTATAAACGCCCCCTTTATATAGGGTTTCAGGACTACCAAACAATATGGTGTTTTATTAAAAAAATTGATGTTTTTTGTTCTATGTTCCATGACATAAGGTGAATAATTAAAGAAATAATTGAAACAGGTTGAAAGCTAACAAAATTGCCTTTCAAATGATATGAATCCATAGTTGATTTGCATAAAAATTGTAAAAATTTGTTTCGAGCTGCGGAGGATGAAGTCATTCCAGTTTATTGCTCGCGAGTGTATAATTGTGACCTTTAAGATGGAGAGACTAAGTCATGGATTTCAAATCAGCATAGAGGTATTACAGATAATTGTAAATCTACTATTTAATCGCTACCTATTGCAGAATTGTCATTCTACATTATTTTGTTCCGTATGATGCCGGTCGTAAAGAATAGCACCATCCTGTTTCTTCCCGTGGGTGTCGTAAAAAGCGACTAAGGGACTTACTAGAGAATGAGCAGCAGCGTTCTCTATGCATTTTAAAACCATACTGCGATCGCCAACCCGCCTGCCAAGCGTGGCGATTACGGCAATCCCTCCCTCATTTTGGGGAGGCCTATGTCCAGCAGTGGACGTCTTTCGGCTGAAATGATTAAGATTTATAATAATAATTTTTATTTTATTAAGGTTTGTAATATCTATGTACGTATGCCATTCCTATGTTCCCTTGGAACTACTAAACGGCACTTTGATGAATGACATGTCGTTAGATTCGTCATTATTGAGCGAGTGTCACTGCCATATTAAAATTATAAAAAATCAAAACAGATTTTTGGTGCCAAAATGTATCTTTAAAAAAAACATATCTCCCACTCGGTAGGTTTGGGAGATATTTTTTTTAAAGATACATAATTATTTGCAGACACAGGTGCACTCATTCTTCCTTCACTCTCATAGTCCGATGGAACTGCAATCCGAAAAGATCGGAGAGATCAGGTGCAAGATCAACTTAACGTGTTTTCCGAGGCACTTTGGTATAACATGAGACCTACGGGAAATAATGTGCCGTGATAAAAATAAGCTAAAATATGAAAAAAATAATCTAAAGATGAAACAGCTATCTAGAAAGACGTTACACGATTCCGTCACAAACAAAAAAAAACTTTTTACAAAAAAAAAACACTACTGTTTGGATCTGTATTTTAGTTTTTTGCCACCGACTTCCGAAATTAAAGTTATTTTTCACTTTGTAGTGTTTTTTTTGGAAGTCGGTTGTTTTTTATTTGTAAAAAGTTTTTTATTTTTCACTTTTTAGTGGGTTAGTTTGTAATTTATCTAATTTAGAATAGCCTAATGTCAAATTCTCATCACCTTTTACAAAATATTACTTTTCGCGATGCAGGGACGTTAATTGTTGAGGAGTTCTCCTGGTAAGAACCAGGAGAACTGATAGTGACTTTACCATATGCATTTTGACGAGCATAAATTGCTTAGCAACCATATTACAGTGCCTAATCGAATCGCAACGGTGAAATACTTATTATTAAGTAGTTCCGGTGGCCATCTGTGGTCTTCATCATCAGTTCCACTTCACCAAATGGTGCTTTTCGAGTGCATATGTTTGAGTTACTATAAAAAATACTCAAATCGCTATAGGTATGCCTATAAAATTTGAGGATTTCCCTCGATTTCCACCAGATTCTGATTTGGTGGCAATGGGACCACCTCGGGAGCATACATTTTCAAACAAAATAAGAATTTTCAAAATCGGTCCACAATTGACGGAGTAATCGGTGAACATACATAAAAAAAAAAAAAAAAAAAAAACATACAGCCGAACATATAACCTCCTCCTTTTTGGAAGTCGGTTAAAAAATCATCTCTAATACTTGACTAATTCATTATTTTTTTCTTATTTTTTTCCCTCTCACAGAAAGAGGAGGCCTGTGTACCAGCAGTGGGAACATTATAGGCAGATAATGTAATTCATTATTTTTTTCTTGCAGTATTCCATTGTTTTTGCGGGACTTTTTTTGATCGCTGTTATGTTCCGCTGGAACAAGTGGATGACAGGATGGGCTGATTTTACTAAAGATAAACTGGAGCCAGTAGTACCAGGGTAATAACTATCAAACATTTTGTAAATTTTGAGAAAATTGATTTTAATGTACCTATTTTGTTGGTTTTCGGCAATGAACACTATATCATCAGTTCCTTGTCGCCGTGGACTAACTAGTTACTCATCTAGACCAATCCAACGAGTCTAAACTTTGTTAGTCTAAGATTTATAAGGCTGAGGTCGTGTAACCACCTTCCTGCTGCATCGTCGGGCTATGTTCCCTTGTTCACCATCTCCAAGTCTACTTACTCATGGATATCAATTTAATGATATCAAACACCATAAATATCTGCTGTAAGTGGTTAAGGAGTTTGTTATTCTGCAGACTTTCCTGGCTTCAGCATCAGCTCAAGATTACCACATAATTGTGGTGTTGCAAATTTCAAGTCGATCGGATGAGATAAAGTGAAATAAATTACCATTTTTTGATTGATATGAGTATTGCCTACACCAATTTAAAAAAAAAACCTTATTATCTTTAAAATTCCTGAACAGATTTTAAAAAAAAACGCATTCAAATCGGACCACATAATTATGCTTCATGGAAATCTGTTCAGCAACAATAGGGAATATGCATGTATTTTTTTTTTCACTAAATCAATAATAGACAGTAATATAAACCTAAGAAAAGTATTGAAACTTAAATTGAACTACTGATTGATGCTCAAAAAAATTATGAAACTGCAACAATTTTCTACTACAGTTCAAACGTCCGTTGTCGCGGTCATGATGTGACGTCATTGTTCACGAAACTGCTTTGTTTACATCTGTTTTTAGCCCCAAATCTTATATATTAAATTATTGTTTATGCTTTAACCAAGTAGAAATCGCACTTACATATTTACCTTAGTGAGATTTCAAGCATTTGGCAAAGAATAGATTTCACATGTTTTGTTTCGTCACTTCCGGCATTTTCGAAGAGGACGCGTTTTGAGTTTGCGTTCCGTTCCACTAAAAAAAAGCAACATAAATTAATTAATTGTAAAATGAATGTAAAAAATATTGGAATTTGTTTCTTGACTTCTACACAATGCATATTAAAATAATGGATACGTTTTGAATGACGTGAATATTCCCTGTTTGTGTGCCGAACTGCCCTCTTTATGTCGTGGGTTAAAATGTTTGGTTTCAGGCGAATACAGAATTTTTGGGAAATTGCATTTTTTTTGTTTCAGATGTAAAGATGCGACTGTTGCAGCTATATTTGCTATAATCTTACATGTTTTACCTAAAAGCTTTAATTTTATGAAGATCTGGAGTATTCAAAGTAAGTTAACATTATTTTCGCTTTGGAAGTTTTATAAGACGAAACCCGTTTAGTGTAGGCATAATGACTGTAGCTTTGTAAACCATTGTCTATTTTGTTAAGTACCTGGTACTTGTTGACGGGCCTACACTGTCCTCATGTTTTCAAGTTAGTGTTAATAAACACTAACTTGAAAACATTGTAAAAGCCCATTATTTTTAAAAGAGTAACTGTGGAGTTTCTTGACGGCTCTCTTCTTCATAGGAAACGACTAATTGAAACCATGCACCAGCCCATGTTTATATAAAATAAAATATATTGTTTTTTTATCCGATTATTAAAATTAGAAACGCCCAAAAATTCCACGACATACCTTATGTGACGCACAAACCCTCAACAGTAAAAGAACTATGTCATGTAAATGCTCATATTCCAAATTAATTTTAAATTCATGAGTACCTACCAATTTTTAACTCAATCGGTCCAGTAGATTCGAGCAAATCAGCTGTGATAGACGGACGGACAGACAGACAAACACACGAGTAATTATGCAATTTTATTTTCTTTTTCCTCGCAAGTGTGTTGAGAAACACCCTTTAATACGCGTTGGCTGCATACTTCAGCTTAAACAATACTATATAATTGGCTTGAAAAGTTAAAACAGAATTTAGCTATTACTTGTCATGTATACACAAATTATATATGCGCACATACAGTTGAAAGAAAAAAAAGACATGGACAGAAGCTCGTTAACCAGTAGTAAAACAAGTAACTATAATGAAATAATAGTATAAAAATAAAATACAGTCATGTGAACGCGGGCAAACCATCCACCTCATTTGGAGGCTGCACGTCCACGCGCAGTTCTTGACACAAATAAATCACCATAGGCTTTTTCAGGCAGATCTCGCGCATTCGCGCGTTAATGGTCACTATTCTAACCTATCCTAACCCAAATGATTCAATAACAGTAGATGTTATCTGACGCAGGTTACGCATAAACAAGATTATTTTTAGTATGCGAAACCTGAATATAGTTTATTCAGAATAAGGAACTGAATCTATTTCAATATTTTTTACACCATGGTATATTTTGTCCCATAAATATTTAAGTATGATGGAAAATGTTATCACCATTTAATTATTTACAATACAATCGCCGTACGGTTAGGCACCTATTGCCAATCCAATATAATATATTATCAATGAGCGAATGACGACCCTGGAGGCGCGGGGGCGCGGCGCCGCGCAGCTGTTTTTGTACGGACAGTACGGTAACATAACAACCTTATAACTTTGTGATTTTTCATGATAGTTTTGTAATTTTATACTATAGACTTATAAAAAAAGTCAGACGGAACTCCCGCTAAGACAAAACTTTGTCCCGTAATGGCGGCGACAGTCTGTGTGAGTGAATTTAGGGTAGTCATGATAGCCAAAATTACCCACTTAATATTGTTTTATTTTAAGAAAAATACAGGTGGGCATACAAATTTGAGGTACTGCATATGTAACAACTCACCGGAGTCCTCCTTTAGTTGTATAAAAGTCATTCGTTTCAAAATGTAAACTGCAAATGGCACTGTATTTGCTTAGAATCCAGTCATTTTGACAGTTACAATTTCGAATTTTTTCAATCCAATAATTTCGCCAAACTTCATTTAATTTAGGAAATCTAGTAGAAAGAATATAAAACAACTAGTAATAATTAACCTAAATAATTGAATTGATTAAAAATATATTATTTTCCCGTATATTTAGTGCAATTTGCACACGTGAATATTGGCAACACTGGCCTTGGATGAATTATTTTGTTCTGGTGAATAAATATTGATTGTAATCTATAAAATCGAGAACTAAGTTGTTGAATTATTCATTTACCTATGAAACATGATTCCTGTATTTTGTTCTTCCGATCGCTACAGTTTTTGCAACATTTCACCACACAAGACATGCTGTATTTCAATACTTTTTTTGCCGCATAGACGTGTCGACTGTGTTGACGTTTGCACGCGTGATGGGTGAGTATGCTGTGAATGTGTGCGTGGGGGCCTGTACGTACAGCGAGCTGGCTGACTCTGAGTGACACAGTTTTCTGTTAGCGAGAATCCGTCCGAAGTTTTATACGTCCATGTTTTATACATAGATTCTTTACATAAAAATACTAGACACGTGTTTCGGGTTTCCCATATACTAAAACTAATATTGTTTAAGCAGGTAACGCAGGTATATATAATATATATAATATTATAATATAATATAATCTTTATTTATATAAAAAAAACAGATTTTAGTACATAGTTTTCACGAAGTAGGTAGTATAAAATATCTGGCAATCAAGTGGGTGACGTGCTATTCTCCTTGCTAGGCTATGCAATGCAATAGCCTGTATTAAGGAGTAACAGTGCCGATCCCCTCTAATTGTATTAGATATAATATAATTATATATATATGGAAGACTTTTAAAATCTTATCAGTTTTTGCAAAAATATACAAAAAAAGTAGACGTTGCTAAATTATATTAAAAATTACTTATGAATAATGTAGTAACTGAATATTAATTCAAATGTACATTATAGAAAATGTTCATTAAACCATATAAAATAAGGTAAAATTAAATGAATATAGCAATAATTCATTATATCTTCCAAAGTTATAATAAAAAAAATGTATATTAAATGAAATTTAGTCATATGACCAAAGTTACAGGGTCTAAGGGCCATCCCACCGCACCTTAACCTACTTAAAATTGCTCTCCGTTATTCTCATACATTTTATGCCATAACACTATTATGCTAAAAGTCATTACGCCAAGTAACATTATGCGAATTAAAATTATGCCAAATAAAATTATCCAATATGATAATTATGTCAACAGCAACTGTATACCAAAAACTATTACCTATGGCAAAAAAATAATAAACAAAAAAAAAATGATACCAAAACAGTTATGCCAAAATATATTAGTAAAAAAAATATTCGAAAAAAAGAGATCCCGTAATATTCTCCCCATAGTTTTTGGCTGTAAAAGTAGGTACAGCAAAGAAAAAGATTTTTTTTAAAACGTTGCCCCACACTAGGAATTTATCCTGAATCGTGGGTGCGTTTACAAACTCAAACTCAAACTCAAAGCATTTATTTCAATTAAACCATTTACAGGCACTTTTGAATTGTCAACAAGTCGGTCAGTTACAAATATGAAGCTAGTTGCCCATTCCAAATAGTAGGTTCCTATGGAGAAGAACGGGCAAGAAACTCCACAGACACTCTTTTAAAATAAAATATTTGATACAAAGTATTGATTACATCATTCTTATTGAAAATATACATGTGAGAACGATGCAAAACGTCAGAAGCGTCCGTGATAAAAAAAAAACAATTCAAAACTAAAATAATTAAAAATAAGCCGTGGCAGCTAAGAGATGACCAGTCCCAACTGACAGCGCCCGTTCACGAACATGACGCATGGATCAGCACCATTCAGCTCAACCATTTTGAAGGGAGCTAAATGATCCAACACACACGCCACCATCAGCGAGACATCTGAGTGAGCATGACATACTCTCAGCTGCCAGGATATATTCAAGTCAATGAAAGACATATTACCCGGTAAATGGTAGCTCTATTGTACATAGTACTCACACCTGTGTTATGCAATTATATAATACAAAGGTGATGAGTTTATACAATGAAAAGATAGTCTTACAATCTTCAGCAACATTTAAACTCACTTACACATACAGCCAGACCCGGAACAACTACTTGTAGGTCATAAAAATATTTGTTCAGTGCGGGAACCGAAACCGCGACACGCAACGCAGCAGTCAATCGCTTAACCACTGCGCCAACCGTGCCGTCAACTAAAGGTAACATAAAATATTAAAGGTGACATAATTATGTTTTTGTTTCAGAAAAAAGTGATTTGCCGGCTCTAAAACCAGAATCAGCCATACTATGGTGGCGGTTTGTTGATAAGAACATAAACTATGGTTATATATTCACATTTGGTAATGATACAGGGTCAAATTAGATTAGCTAGCGAAACTCTGCAGACGTGATAGGTATCGACATCTAAACACGATAAAATAAAAAACAAAAACATTTGAATTTTTTTTTGGGGGTCCATGATATTTGGTAGTGTTTTTACTTGAAGTATGAGTTGAGAAAATCTGTTTTCTTTTGTTTTATCGTGTTTAGGTGAGGATACCAAACACGTCTGTCAAGTCTACACAACAAAAATGGATTTTTTAAATGATATTTCAAATGACTAACCAACTGCGGTCAATGATCCCACAAAAAATCATCAAATTAATGATTTTTTTGTTTTATCATGTTTGGGTATCGATACCCATTACGTCTGTGAAGTTTCGCTAGTTATTTTTATTTGACCCTGTATATCTTTTATATTTGCAAAGAGTAGAACGAAGTAAAGTGAGTATACCTAAAATTCAGCTAGTCGGGGTAGCCGGATTTTCATGGGTTTTTTGTTGAGGTCCTATAAGGATGGGGGGAGGAGTACGAAGTCAAAAAAAAAGTTCGACTCCTTTTCCGTTGCTTCTTTTCTGATATTTATTTCTGTAAGTAGGTTTATAAACAAGTTTTACACGTGAAAATGTCAAAAGTTTGTCACATTTTTGGGCTGCAATCCCGCCTTGAGTGCAATGACAAGCTGAGAGTGGAATGAAAAATGCACACGAGTATGAAACCACTATTTTACTTTTTCCATTTATCCACTCCATCTGGGGTGGATAGATGAACACGCGTTTATCGAAAGTATCCACCCTAGGGTTGCTGATTTAGGGTGGATAAACGGAACTTCGTCGAGCACTTCCGACGTTTGGCTACCAGACTGGAGCGGGCCGGGGCTGCCTTGAAGCGGCTCTTGCCCAATCTCGGGGGTCCAAACGCCTCCTGCGGTCCATGGCCCTTTACGGGGCACCGGTGTGGGCGCATTCCCTAAGGCTGCGACCAGCCCAGCGGTTCAACGCGTCCCAAAGGGTCATGGCCATCAGGCTAGTACGGGGCTACCGCACGGTCTCCCGTGAGGCGGCGAGCCTCCTTGCCGGACTGCCGCCATGGGATCTGGAGGCGAAAGTCCTCGCGCACATCTGGGAGTGGCGCGAGGAGGCGAAACGCCGGGGCGAAACTCCGCTGCCGCGAGAAATCACGGCACAGCGGACAGAGCTCCGGCGGGATCTCATGGGGACATCGAGAGTGCGATTGTCGCAACCCAGCGCTGGGCACGCCACTATTGCGGCGATAAGTCCCCTCTTTGAGGAGTGGCTAGAGAGGCGCCACGGTGTCCTCACGTCCCGCCTGACGCAGGTCCTCACCGGACACGGATGTTTCGGGAGGTTCCTGTTCAGGATAAAGCGGGAGGAAACGCCCGGGAGTCACCACTGTGTGGATCGCCCGGAGGACACGGTGGAGCATACGGTGGAGGTCTGCCCTGCTTGGGCGGAGCACCGCCGTGTCCTCACGGAGGCGATCGGCGGCGGCGATCTCTTGCGTCTGGCCCTGGTTCAGGCCATGGTTCGGAGCGAGAGTGCATGGGAGGCCGTCACTTCCTTCTGCGAAGCAGTAATGCTAGCGAAGAAGGAGGCGGAACGCGTGAGGGAGAGGCAGGGTTCGCTCTCTCACTCCCCTAGTCGCCGCAGGAGACGCCCTGGGCGTCGGGAGTCGCAAGCCGATTTCCGGCCACCGTAGGTGCGGGCCTGCGGATGGTGAGCGATGGGTAGCTCGCCGTCCGATAAGGACCAGGCCCGGGTCGACGGCGCGTTGTGTTCCACGCGCGCCTCAGAGACGTCAGCACGAATTGACGGGGTCCATTAGAGCCAATGCCTGCCAGGGTTGCGAGTTTGTCCGAAAGGGATATCGTGGCCCTGGCACACAGGCAAATGAAGGAACACGGGTGGGTTTTAGTCAGTAAAAGTCTGACACTAACTTCTCCCGCTCCGCACAGAGCGGGAGAAGTTATGTGATAATTTCCCATCCAAAAAAAAAAAAAAGGGTGGATAAACGGAATAACGCTTCAAGGCGACTCGTACAATCTGTGTTACTATCGTGATTCTTAAATCCCGGAATGAAAAGGTCATGATTATTATTCCGAGATTTTAGAAGTCCGTATTATCCACTCTGTTACTTAACTTCTTTGAAGTTTAGTCAAATAGGCAGAAAATAAACACATCTCAAGGTGGGTCTAGCGTAGCTCAGACACCTTAATAGCACCGTTTTCCCCCCAAAGGGTAGAAAACGGATATTTAGGTTCCAGCGTAGCTAGACCCACCACTTTAGGCCTTGCCAGCTTGAGAGAGTACTGAAGAACAAGCGAAGCGATCGCCCAGCGCAACATGGCGGCGTGCGTACTATGGGGGAGAAGGCGCGCGCGCAAGGTATAGGTAGTTAGGTAGGATAGGAATTTGGTGTTGTCACATGCGAAAATCCAAGGGGTAATCTATAATCTATCCTTTATCATCTACATATGATATCTATTCCGATCTCTGATGATGAAACTATTGATTTTTATTTTTCAGGGAGTGCTTATGCTATTCTTCATGCCTCTACAAGCATTGGCATGGATCATGTAATTGGCTTAAATTTAGGTGCAACTATTACAGACCTAGGTTGGAATATTGGGATATTACTATGTGTTATTATCGCGTCGATACTATGCAACGTGATGACTGCGTTGGCAGCGTGCTCAATATTCTGTCCCTTTGTGCTGCTCATGGTAAACTTTTTGACATATTATACACAAACATAAACTCATGCTTTTTTCACATGAAGGTAGGTAGAAACGACAGAACGATAATCATAATCACTCCAAAGCACCCTCACGCAAACGCACACTTCTAACACTTTCTTAATTTTAATATACATACTTCAATGTCAATGAATATTTTTTTGTGTTTTTAGAACACAACATAAAAGGCTATTGGTATCAGAGTGACAGCAGAACACTGACTCCTAAGTCACAGGATCACCTAGTTTAGGAATCAGGGTTTACCTTATCCGTATGACCTTTAGTTAACCAAGTTATGTATCGTAGTCTTGAGCAATGTCAAAGGTTTTTGTATCAATAAAGATTTTTATTATTATTATTAATCATTTATTTGTCAGAATATGGTACATTATGGTCTTAAGATTAGTCAATGGTATCATCACATTCTGGCAAGTGTGGCGTGCAAATATTAGGTATATACAATTATTAGGTTAGTATTAACATTTCAAAAATCCTATCCTATTGATACCTATTACAAAAAGAAAAATAGTAGGTCGGTGTTACCTACTGGTTTTAAGGATCAAATTATGAAAAATTATAGCAGTAGCAGGTAGTATTTTAGTACCTACACTAGTAGGTCCTACAGTCTTTGAGGAAACTAGAGGTGAGGGGTGTTCATAGTAGATCGGTATCGATAAAATACATTTATTTACGATAGGTATCTTGTAAATAAATGTATTTTATTTACTTTCCGGCCACCACAAAGACACAAACGTTGCATTAAGGCTCGTACAGACGCGAGTCGCGAGCGCGACGTGACACTAGTAGCACAATTTCTTTGACGGTGCCTGTCACGCCCGCGATATCGCGCGAGTCTGTACGAGCCTTTACTTATTATCTATTATTAGTGGAACTATAATTATTATATGGATAGTTATGCCTTTAGGCATAGAAGGGACGATAAATGCATTATTATTTAACGTTCTACTTTTCTATAAAATCTAGGTCATAGTTCCATTGAACACTTTGCTCTACTACCCATAGTTTTCGATTTAGCCAAGACTAAAACAAAAATGGTGACATTACTCAGTCTGGACTGATTTTTAGGGTTCCGTACCCAAAGGGTAAAACGGGAACCCTATTAACTAAGGTTCCGCCGTCTGTCTGTCCGTCTGTCACCAGGCTGTATCTCATGAACCGTGATAGTTAGACAGTTGAAATTTTCACAGATAATGTATTTCTGTTTCCGCTAAAACAAAAAATACTAAGAAACAGAATAAAACAAATATTTAAGGGGGGCTCCCATACAACAAACGCGATTTTTTTGCCGTTTTTATAGATAATGTTACGGAACCCTTGGTGCGCGAGTCCGACTCGCACTTGGCCGGTTTTTTTTAAAGGCGCTTTGATTAACAATAGTATATTATTTTGTCAGTAAAGTTATATTGTATCTCATTTTTTAAGATTCATGAATGGCTGCTAATAAAAAAAAATCACCCCTGCGCCATACATTTTGGTCAAATAGTTATTAAATTTACGAGTTCAGTCTTGATATTTTAATATTGCCAAATGTTTTATTTTTCTTATTGCAGGCAGCTGATGGCGCTCATCCTTGGCCATCACAAGTTTATATTGCGGCATTAGGTGTGGGGATAGCATGTAATTTCGGATTCTGCATACCTTTCCAATATACTCCTGCCTACTATTGTCATAAAACTGGGAAAACACCAATCTCGAAAATGGTAAATATGTTAGACATACTTTTAAGATTATAGGCCAACTTGTTCGTTGATGACATTTCCATCAGCCCGGAAAAGTAATTCTTAGTCTACAAAAGAAATCCTAGTGAAGTTTTCTCATCGGGGTTATTTTTACTGGTACTAGCGTAGTATAGGAAATGGCGGGACGAAAAGGAGGTCTACTCCGAAGTTTTAAACCGAAGTATCGGCTGAATGTTTGGTTATGGATGGCGTCGGTTCCGTCAAAGCAGAAGGTCGTGCGGGGTCACGAAAGATGGAAGGAGTGGAGGGAAGCCTCGCCTAGGAGTGAGACAGAGCAGGCTAGAAAAAAAACTAGCACTAGCATTTCGTTCGCGAAAATTTCATATTTCCAATAACTCTTTAAATGGTAGTTTTCGAAGATTAATGATTATGATCTTGATTATTTTTAGATAAGTATTCGGGCCAAGTTTCAAGTTTTTAGATTAAAGGAATAAGATTTGTCATACAAACCGAGTATCCCCTTTTTTCGCCCCAAGTGGAATTTCGTTTGGGACTTTTCCATTATTTGACTTAGATTTATACGATTTTTAGGGTTTCCGTAGTCAACGGCCTTATTACAAAACAAGGTTTATCCAGGTTTAAACCATCGTGTCATTTTTGATTTTCGATCTTATATTATATTGGAGACATTTTTTTCTCGATTTATGAGGTATCATTGGGAAGGACGTTAAAAAATATTGCGGGTCTGTGAAAACCATTTTTCAATTTAGGGATCCCTTTGCGTAAAGTTAAGCTTTAATGTGCTAAGTTTTGTTAGTGTCAATTGTGTTAATGGTTGTTTTTGGATATGTGAAGAAATTTACGGCACTAGTATATATTATAACGAAGTTAAAAGGAGAACTATCATAGCTAAGTAGGCGTTACAAGTTAATGAGTAATAGACGACCAACTTAAATTTGCAGTTGGAATGTATAGGCATTATAAGTATGGAACATGTTTTTCAACTATAATACTAAGTTTGTTCTTGGCATAAATTCATCCCAACCACGGAACCCATTGTGCGTAGTCTGTTCAAATGAAAACAGTTACAAACAGATAATATACTAATTTACATAACTATGCTGTTAATGAGGTACCAGGGAGGCCACATGTGCAGAAGGAATTATTGCCAAAAATCCTTGGGGCCTACTCCGAAGCGCTAAACCGAAGTATCGGCCGAATGTTCGGTCGTCTCTTTACTACGGCTAACTATCGCTGACTACAGCGAAAAAAAAAAAAGACAGTCGAACAGATAAGCCAAAGTCAAAACAGTGACTTGAAGTCGGGTAAGGACTCAAAGTCAAAAGAGGAAACTGTGGAAGTTATAAAACGGCCGATACTTCGGTTTAGCGCTTTCAAGTAGACCCTCTGGTCTTCAAGAACATTATAATTATAATGAAAGTCTATTTAATTTTATTATATGATTTTTTGATAAGGACGCGTTTGATGTGGGTGGAGTGATAGTGAGTAAAGTAGTAGGTATGTGACACTACAGTACTATCATCACTGGTTAATTAGGGAACTCCCTTCCATTGAGTATATTTTTAATGTAGGTAGATACTAAACTACCTAGGTTAATATTGTAATTTATTTATTTTACAGATAAAATATTCCATACCGTCTGTTATAGTATGCTCGATAATTTTATATCTTGCTTTAATCATGTATGCTCCATCTTTGTGGGATCCTGACGGAGAGGGCTTCTTGGCAGTACTACCTTCTACAGGTCGGAAGGCGAATACGACTACAACAGAAGTCCCAACCGTCGGACCTGCGGGACCCGGTAATCTCTAACTTTATGTTGTCGTTTAAGAAAAGTCATTTTAATTTAATTTGTGTGGCTGAAGAGGGCAAGCCTTTGTTTTTTCTGCTAAAATAAACGTACGTATTTAAAATCTCAATGTTGTTTTTTTTCTGATAATGATTGAAGCTTAAATCCATGTACAAAATATTGTGTTTCTAACCCATCCGTATCAAACTCCCTAAAAGCAAATGGTACAGTCATACCAGACAACGTCAGGATGGGTGTCCGTTTCGGTACTGGCCCCGTGGTCCCCCAGTCTAGTCCCCCTTGGGGTACCACGAACAAATAGTTTTGCCCGTGGAACCCCCAAGGGGGACAGAGTTACCATGGGAAAATTATTTGAACCGCGGTACCCCCGCTAATCGCCAGATAAATAAAATGCAAATACAAGCTCTTCGCTTAATGCATTAAGTGATGGATGACCAATGATAAAGAACCTGAACCTTCTGGACTACAATGTTGAATTTGCAAAATGTAGAATTCGCAAAATGTTGAATCCCAAAATGTTGTTAGCGTCAGAATGGCTGGTTGCCTATGGCAAGCGGCTCTGAAAGTATATTCAAGAATAAATAAATAAATAAAAAAGAATTGCTATCCAATTGCTTATATTTGCTACTTTTGTTCAATAATTGCTACATTATGATACATTTAGAGAAATATGAATCTAAAATGGTGGCTCTGCGGCAGAGCATGACACCTTTTTTTGACCAGCCGTTCTGACATCAGGATGGATGGTTGCCTCCGTATTCAGCATGAAGGACGCAGAATTTCTAAAAGTAGATATTATATGTTGTATCAATAATTGCTAACCAATTGCTACTTTCACGAATTTAAGTTTGAGCTTCTTACTTCTATTAAGTAAAAAAATATAGCTTTTATTAGAATTTATACGAAGAAGTGCCTAAAAATTTGGTAAGGCAACATTGTTTTACTACAGCGTCTTTCTTGTTCAAATCTTGCAGGCGTTTACTTCAACTTAATTTGATGTATGGTGAGTACAGTCTGATTTTTAATTCGATTGAATTCTGACAGCTGTAATTTTTTGACATTTCAGATATCCTAAACCTTTTCTGTCTTGTCCTTTTTATAAGCTACTAGCTTTGGCTGGCGGCTTCGCTCGCGTTAATTTAAAATTTATCAATCGATTCGGGTTGTACACTGCTTGTTGTTTGGCGTTTGGTGGCAAAAAAACTCTCAACACACTATTAAAGTTTCTATAATAATATAATTCAATCATGATTCGAAAGACACGTGGCGCCATCTATCATCATAAGAACGTTATTGTTGTTTTCCTTGGGAACAGTACTTTTTTTCGGGATGAAAGGTACCATAATGTCCGTTTCTGTACACCTGACAACATAATATTAAAAAAAAATCAGGATGATCGGTTCAGTAGTTTAAGTGTGAAAAGGTAACAAACTTACTTTCGCATTTATAATATTAGTAAGGATTAGGATATAAATGACCAGAAATTTTTGGTCATAAAATAACAAAAAACATGAAAGAGAATATATAATATACAGTACTTAAAGTTTTCTTGATCTCAATCAAGAAAACTACATGACAATGTAAATAATATTTTTTATGTGCATTCAATGCACATTAACTAAAATATTGATTTTAAATGGCTAAATGGAAAAAGAGTAAAATAACATATTTTTAAAATTTAAATACATATTTATAAAAGTATCATTATCACTAATCATCATCGTCGTTATCATCATCGACTCGAATTACAAAAGTATCACACACATTGTCCATCAGATCATTAAGAGGGTACATTTTATGCTCTTCTTTAGTAATGTGGTTTATGCATTCTTGCCATTTTTCAGCTTTGATATTGTTTATGCCTTCTAATATTAATGGATTCACTTCCGCCATCAAGTTTTTTTTATTTTTAGCCACATGCGCCTTTGCTTTAGCCCATATAGACTCTATGGGGTTTAGCTCGCAGTGGTATGGGGGCAGTCGGAGCACCTTGTGCTGCAACCATGTCATCTACAACACATTGTGAAATATTTATGTTTTTCTTGTTTTACGATTTCCAACTTTGCGGTCAGCATTGTTTCACTAAAATCTAAGTTTTTTGACAATAACCAACTTTGGATGTCAGATTTTCTTCATGCTGCTGGAGTGATACAGTGCATTGGCCATGACGAGTACGGCTTTTGATTTCAATTTAGGTAGTACTACTCGCCCAAAGCACTCCTTAAATACTTCTGCAGTCATCTTTTTGTGATAATCTGCCAATTCATTTTTCGATTAAAAAATTAACAAACTTACTTCTAAAAACTCTTCTTCACTTCCTTTAGGGTTAATAATTAATCACCTCTCTTTTCCTGAAAGAGCCTTTAGTCTTGTTGTTAAGCCCTTGAGAAAAGCTTCACGACAAGACTGTATGGACGTATCAACCCATACTTTATTTAAGGTTGTCAGAACAGGCTAAGAGATCCAGGCCCATACTGCCAAATCTGTAGTTACAAGAAGCGAAGGTTTTACAGACAAAAAGGTTTGTAACCTATGGATTAGTGAACAGGGGTTCCTGTGAATGAAAAATTTGTACCTTACTAATTATTGTAACTTCAATCTGATTACCATTTTAAAATTATCAGTGAATTTTTAAGTTTTAGTTTTTCTAATTGAAACCTTAAATTCAAGAAACATTTTTTTTTAAATCGCATAAATGCGTTCCGTTTTTAGTAGGACCATTTTAATATGTGCAACACAAAAGAACTGGCAGAATTCCGTCAAATTAAAAATCTGACTACTCACCAAAAATCAATTAAGTCGAAGTGAACGCCTGCAAGATTTGAACAACCAAGACGCTGTAGTAAAACAATCTGTTGCCTTTCCAAATTATTAGGTACTTGTTCGTACACAATTTTAATAAAAGCTATATTTTTTTACTTAGTATAAGAACGAAGCTCAAATTTTAATTCATGAAAGAAGCAATTAGTAAGCAATTATTGATACAACAAACTTTTAGAAATTCTGCGTCCTTCATGCTGAACACGGAGGCAACCAACCATCCTGACGTCAGAATGGCTGGTCAAAAAAAGATTCATATTTCTCTGAATGTATCATAATTATGTAGCAATTATTGAAGAAATGTAGCAAATATAAGCAATTGAGTAGCAATTCTTGAATATACTTTCAGAGCAGCTTGCTCGTGTTGAAAGGGGAACACTACGCGCCGCCACCTCGGTTCCAGTGTGATAGGGGGCGGCGGACGTCCCCGAGTCTGCCGTCATTGGACCCATTTGGGGGGGGCCGGAAGAGGGCATTGTCTGCCTTCTGCCGACACACTCCCAGTGCGCCTGCTGCGAGCCGGGTGAGCGGACGAGATCTCCGAGAAATTCGAGTTGCGAGATTCCAACAAACAAACAACCTCATCACAGGTTGTTTGTTACTTTTTTTTATGTGAAACATCTATAGCCGCACGTAACGTAACGAAGATATTACCTTCCATGCCGGAAGATATTCTCGTCAACCGTCGAGATCGAGTGAAACCACCTATCCACCACCAGCTATCCCAAGAACCAACTATCGGTTTTACATGCGGCTTTAGACGTTTCAAACAAAAAAAACAACAACAAACAACCTGTCAACAGGTTGTTCTTTTGTTGGGATCTTGCAACTCGAATTTCGAGCACTTCCCGATTAGCGCTATCTAGGTAAATCTTTCAGGGTAGCTCACAACTCAATGACAATGCATTCTAAATCTATTTATTAACATGAAATGCCGATCTAACCTAAAAAAAAAACATAAAAACCGCTATAACTTCTAAAGGAAGCGAGATAGAGCAAAAATAACACTTTTTGGGCGGTTCCTAAAGGGGTTTACTTTCACACACACTAATCGAATGAAACAATGAACAAAATCCAATAAAATTTAACAACCCATGATTATCTCAATAAAATTAAAAATAATAAAATTATATTTGTATTATCTTCAAATTTTCCACCTTTCCGTAGTACACACAAAACTATTTCGATTCATATGTTCTTCTAAAATTTTCGTCCTTATAACACTATCACTTATTTATTGACCCTTTTTGGGTTGTTTTATATTTTTAGCAACTCAAAGAAAGTACTCTTTCTATTTTCTGTATGAAAGATAAGATTAACTTGTTCAGCTCTGGATTAACCTAAGAGTAGGTACCTTAAATTTTTGGCAGGTGCAATAACAAGTTACGATCCATACAAAATCCAAGCCGATGTAGTCCTTAGTATTTTATAAAAAAAAAAAACAGAAATAGAATCAATTAATGACCGTCATTATTGTTGATTGCCAAAGCATTTGATTGTAGCTAGTTATCTTGAAACAGTTCTATAGAACCATTTTTACAGTGCCTTATTTACAAAACTTCTATTCTTCTATCTTCTGTTACTGCACATCGATTCCAATAGAAAGAGAATTTACTTTCTTACCACTCAATTCGGATATGTGATCCGTTTTTGGGATCGAGTGTTAAACAATATAAAACAACCCAAAAGGGGTCAATAAATAAGTGATAGTGTTATAAGGACGAAAATATTAGTAGAAAATATGAATCGAAATAGTTTTGTGTGTACTACGGAAAGGTTGAAAAGAACAATGCCAACTTCCCATATATTTGAAAACCTGATAATGAAAGTTTATGTTAGTGTTAGTTAGAAGGTATAGTAGAAAGACTACATGTAAGTTTAGAAAATAATGTCATCGAACTACTGCTACTAGAGGATTTTTACAATTTAAACGCTACTAAGTCCAAAAAATATTAATATTACTTTTTAGGTTAGGAATTTCCGATACCAAATACGAGTGTAAAGAAATAAATGTGCTAGAAATAATTATTAACGCTTGAAGTTCAGTTTAAAATAGGAATACTTGGTCAGTAGGTCGTCATAGGGGTACCTACTTACCTAGCTATGGTCTAAAACGTCTTTTTTACTTTGTGAATTCCTTGAAACCAACTGCCCTCGTCACTGCTTAGACTCTCGATGATTGTAAATATAAATTGAGTGTCGAGCATTAATTACTGTTGTTTCTCCAGCACACTTATGTCCTTACTAACTACATTTTTGTATAATAAACGATAGTTAGATAGTTTCTATACCTTTAAAATGTCTAACTTAGTTCTTGTATTGTCAAAAGTGATCACTTATCTACGCAACACATTTCATTGGCCTACGGTACATACATACATACCTGATGAATAAAACGGGAAAAACAAATAAAACACTATGTTAAAGTGGAATGTTTTATTAATTATCATCATTTTCCTCTAAATCTCTTATAACTACGTCATCCAGAAATGCTGCTGAAACAGATATATTTTATTGATTGGTACCTATTGGTACCAAGGAAATAGCCCATAAGCCCATCCAAGGTCGTAAAAAGAAGTAACACACAAAATGGCACAGTTCACAACGAGACGCCAACGCAACTATGAAGAACTTAGGGGCAAGGCGTATTTATCGTAACAGATAGAAATAACAGATATTTAAAAATAACAAATAACAATTGTTCCTACCAATATAAATTATTTGTTACTTAAATACCAGTCCGTGAGGGTCTATAATTTTAGTAAAAAATCCTGTAACCGTGGCTGTTACATACATACATACTCACACAAAAAAGGAATATAGTTCGAAAAAGTGACTCCTCGATTAGGTCATGTTACCTGTTACTGTGATCAGTGACCAATATAAAAACAACTTAATAAATACGTATTTATCGTCCGTATATAAATAACAGGCTGTTATTTAATAACAGATATTTGGATCTGTTATTTTTTTGCAATAGTAACAGTGGTAACAGATATCGTGTTTAACCTGTTACAACCCATACCTCAGTAGGTACTGCGCCAATGCCAATCGAAGAACTGTCAAATGCTGCATGATTAATTTATTTAATTATTATGTTATTTTTATTGGTAATTATACAAAGACTAATAAATAAATACTAACTGATTAAATAAAACGTATCTTGACGTAGAATGAGTAAAGAAATATTAAAAAATATATTTTTCCTGCGTTTCTTTTAACATTGTGATTTATTTCATGTCTATACATAGTCAGGTGAAAAATGAATATTCTTCTTTGAAGATAATAAAATATAATTTATTATTTTTAATTTTATTGAGATAATCATGGGTTGTTAAATTTTATTGGATTTTGTTCATTCTGATGTATTGATCTAACTATAAATTTATTGTTATTATTTTTAATTAATTCTATCAATCATTGCTAATTTATCTTGAATAAATTATTTTATTGTTATTATTTTAGATTTTAAGGTGTTGGCTACATTGTTTAAATTACATGTCGAAGTTCTATTGCAGAAATGTAAAATTATTATTTTTAATTTTTTTATGTAATGTACGAAATTCAAAAGTAATTTAGTTTTGTAATTGTGTAATCAAATGTGTAAAATCAGATACAAATTACTTGTTTATGAATAAATGACTATAACTAATGCTATATCACCTACAACTTCCGCTGCACTATCATAAACTATTGTTTTGTAACTACACTAAATTTTACGGTTTATTCCCACTAGTTCTACTGAACAGTTCTACGGTAGAACTAATGGGATTTTTTTTTCTCACTAGTACTACGATATTAGGTATAACAAAATAGTAGAACTATTGGGATTCTCTATTCTCTCTATTCCCACTTGTTCTACTGAACAGTTCCACGGTAGAACTAATGGGAGTTTTTGTTTTGTTCTCACTAGTACTACGATATACTATATTACAAAATAGTACAACTAGTGGGAGTCTCTATTTCCCACTTGTTCTACCTATAACGATACTCAGTTTAATGTAGTTATTGAGGATGAGGATGGCTGATGCAAAGGAAACACGACCACAGTTTTTAGGGTGTCTATTTTTCACACATAGCAAAGTGACAGCAACAAAACATAATTATGAATAAATTTTATAAAAAAAAGGAAACATAAATATAGTACCTATAAAAAAGGTAAGTTGCTGGTCGTCAACAGTAGTATTATAGTGAATGTCACAATTTTTATCGGCCTACCCTCATAATTGTTAATAAATTAATTTTAAAGTATGAACTATGCACGTTCAGAAATTAACACTGAATGATCATTCTTTACCTACTAGAGTACATTGTTGATAGATATGTAGGTAAGTTAATTAGTTTGATTCCAGTATATTATTGCATAATTGAGTGATTGATCTCTCAAAAGGAAAATAACTAGAAAAAATAAATATTATTACAATATTTACCATTATATAAACAATGTGTCTTTTAATTAATAGTGTTGTAATGTTTCCAGTAATATCTAAGTGTCTTTTAAACCTAATATTGAGATACGACTAGCATATTTGGTACTTTACTTCCATTTCTAGAACCTATCAAAACGTAGTACTAGTGAGAACAAAATATCCCATTAGTTCTAACGATGGATCAGGTAGATCAAGTGGAAAAGAGAGACTAGTTGTACTATTTTGTAATATAGTATATCGTAGTACTAGTGAGAACAAAACAAAAACTCCCATTAGTTCTACCGTGGAACTGTTCAGTAGAACAAGTGGGAATAGGGAATCCCAATAGTTCTACTATTTTGTTATACCTCATATCGTAGTACTAGTGAGAAAAAAAAATCCCATTAGTTCTACCGTAGAACTGTTCAGTAGAACTAGTGGGAACAAACTAATTTTACAACTATTTTGCATAATATGTAAACAATACAATAGCTTGTGAGGTATAATTACTTTGCGACCGCAGATGGAATTAAAACATCATTCAGAATCACCACTAACAAAGTAGATAAAATGAGGGTAAAAAAAAAATATTGTCACCCTACTCACATACACAATTAAAAAATAGTTTATTTCGGTATCTATTAAGGTTTGTAGTTTTATGGTAATTCTTATTGGTAACAAATAACATCAATTTGTTGCACAATTTTTTTCACAAAGAGACAATTTGGTCCTATCTAGGTTTGATTCATGGGCCGGGCATAATGTAAATTACAATTTCCTCTGGCTTGGCCACGCCGGACCGTGGCGCAGGCTTGCAGCACGGAATTGAAAGCAGCAACAGCACAGTTTTATTGCTGGCTTCCAATTGAGCTAGGCGGGTACGTTAATTCTCCGTGACTGAACTGAATGAACGGGCGGTCATAATAATATCTTACTGCTGTCTCTAATCGCAAGCGGCGATTTCGTGTTCTGTGAGCCAGAAGGTAGCTGTGGGAACTTTTCGACTAAACAACATTGCCCGTAGCCCGATAAAAGAACAAAAAAAATATATTAAGTTATAATAATACCGGCTAAGCTCCGCCGGCACCGATTAGGTGCCGAGAATAATAGGTTAATTAGCAGTAGGTATTAAAAGAGTTAAACCAAATAATATGTACGTTATATAAAAGAAAATATAGTATGCTACCCTCAATTGTTCTATTTAGTACCTTCATTAGAAAAATGTGTAAAAAAATAATTTTAATTTGAATCCATACGTACAAAAAATAACACGTTATCTGCCTCGTATAAGCTAATTAAAAGGATAATGAAATAAAAATATCAGGGAAGCGCGTTCAACTTTTATTCGATCCAAGTCAATTCCTCCGTTTGTTTATTCAAGTCGGGCCATATTACAGGTGCCCAGAAAGAAATACATATCAACGATAATAATACTGTTGTGACTGTAGGACCAACACCCGCTTTTACCTGTAATATGCAAGTTAAAGCTTTATATCGAACGTATACAGATGCAGAGATATAAAATAAGACACTAAGACAACGCGATCCCGAGAAAAATCGACCCGGACTACCTCGTGACAATTCAACCACGAGACAACTGGACCCTGCAAACTTTCCCCGACAACTCGACCCCGACAACTTGACCCCAACAACTCGACCCAGACAACTTGACCCCGACAACTCGGCCCCGAAAATTCGACCCCGACAAGTTGACCCGAGTACTAGACCCCGACGATAGGGGGTGGTAGACGTCCCCGAGTCCGCCATACCTGACCCATTTATGGGGGCCGGAAGTGGGCATTATCTGCCCTCTGCCGACGCCCGGTGCGCCTGTTGTGGACCGTGAGAGCACTCGAAATCTACCTTTCTCTTTCCGCTGCCTCCTGCGAGATGACATTTTTGCAGAAAGAGATCAGCGTGTCCCACGACGCTACGCTGGCGACCATAGAACGAATCAGAGCCGACAGCGACTGGTCGCTTCCCACTTCCGAAACGAGTACACGGCGCGGCTCCTTCCAAGCTGCACACAGGTCAGTTCACAGTTTTAACCCCAACCCATTTGGTCGGGGTGCAATTAACTTAGTTTCTAAGAACTTGTTGTCGTCAAGGTTGGGGTCTAGTAGTCGAGGTCGAGTTTTTGGGATCAAGTTGTTGGGTTGAATATCTGAGGTCGAGTTGTCGGGGTCGAGTTGTCCTGGAGTTGAATTGTCACGGGGTTGAGTTGTCCGGGTGTAGTTGTCCGGTTCAAGATATCTCAGGGTCGAGTTTTCGTGATACCTTATATCTTGCGATGTTTACAACTCTATTTTAGTTGAATTTAAGTTCTGTATCCATAAATACCAATACAAACCATTTCTGGTGTACTGGTACAAAACAAACATGAACCTGTATTAAGACAGTATGCTTATATAAATAAATTTAATAAATAAATACTTTTGTACTAAAAATCTGTATTTTCAGTATTTTGTATCATTAACGTTCCTTCTTTTCTGTTTCTTTAATGTTACTCACCATTTTCATTGTAGGTATATTAGCAGCGCTCTGAATAACTAAATTTCCTGGAGTGCCTACAGGTAAGCAGAAACAAAACGAAGCCGAAATACCGGAGGCAATATTGTACCACAACGGGTTTATGTTAATTTCTCTAGCCTGTAATAAAATGGATTTTATTTACCTAAAGGACACCATTCAAATGTAGCATTATTATGAAAGACCCACACAAAAAATTTTGTGTTCCGACAGAATATATTTTTCTCTTCATCGTTTACTATGGGGCCAAAATCTGTGGGGTCATTCTCCGCGCTGATAAATTTATTTATTTATAGTTCATTAAAACGGTACATCACCAATAACAATAATTGAAAGACGGCACGGTTGGCGCAGTGGTTAAGCGATTGACTGCTGCGCTGGGTCGCGGGTTCGATTCCCGCACGGAACAAATATTTGTATGACCTACAAGTAGTTGTTCCGGGTCTGGCTGTTTGTGTATGTGAGTTTAAATGTTTGTAAACGCACCCACGATACAGGAGAAATTCCTAGTGTGGGGCAACGTTTAAAAAAAAAAAAAAATAACATAGAAGCATAAAAGAAGATTAATATTGACTTATTTTTGTATAAATGTTATACAGATTCAATCTAATTTAATAATGCGTTGTTAAAACTAACATGGAACTGGACTCGCTTGCATACTTTCTTTCACAGAAAACCAGACTTATACGCATAATTTTTCTCCATTCATCCGCAAACACATAACAGAAAGATGCTCAACGCCCTTCTGACTGCCGGGTTGGCAGTCAGAAGGGCGTTGAGGATCTTCAAAGTACGACACAGTTGGAGATTCAACTCTGGCGATAGATTGGGATGAAGGCTGCGCAAACAGATTGTGCCGGCGGCTCGGACGGTGTCCGATGTATTTGTCGTAGGGTACATATAAGGAAAGAAATTGTATAACCCTTGGAAAAGGAATCTTAAAAAGGTTTTCTGGACCTTTTCAAGCATCAGCGTTTGTATCGTGGTATAGACATGCCAAACACAGGCACTGGACTCGAGTTTGCTTCGAATGTCCATTTGTAGGAGTTTACAATCTTGGTCTGTTATAATGTGTGCGACAAGCTTTAGGTCGTCGGCATAAAGCAGGCATTTGGCAAACAACATTTGCTATGAAACCATTGATTATAATCAGGAACAGTGGCGATTGAACCCTGACTGAACCCTGAGACTGAAACCTGATTGTTATAAGGCTTGGACTCGAAGCAGCCATGTCTGACAACCTGCTTTCGTTTACGCAGGTAGTCGGAAAAGAAGTTAAGAAGAACGGATGAGAAACCGATGGCCCCCAGCTTTGCCAAGAGTACATCGTTATCAACTCTGTCGAATGCTTTCCGGAAATCGAAATACAGGGTGTCAACCTGTGAACCGATGTCCAAGCCACTCGAAATGTAGTTCACGTGAATCAATAGATTCGAATTTACAGAGCGACCCGGCCGAAAACCGTTTTGGGCATCAGACAAGAGACATATCGCGTTTGAAAATTAAGGTATTTTTTTTTTTTTTTTTTGGGTGGGAAATCATCATATAACTTCTCCCGCTCTGGGCGGAGCAGGAGGGCGTGTCAGACTTTTACTGACTAAAACCCACCCGTGTTCCTTCCGTTGCCTGTGTGCCAGGGCCACGATATCCCTTTCGGACAAACTCGCAACCCCGGCAGGCATTGGTCCTAACGGACCCCGTCAGTTTGTGCTGACATCTCTTTGAGGCGCGCGTGGAACACAACGCGCCGTCGACCCGGGCCTGGTCCTTATCGGACGGCGAGCTACCCATCGCTCACCGTCCGCAGGCCCGCGCCTACGGTGGCCGGAAATCGGCTTGCGACTCCCGACGCCCGGGGCGTCTCCTGCGGCGACTAGGGGCATGAGGGCGCGAACCTTGTCTCACCCTCACGCGTTCCGCCTCCTCCTTCGCTAGCATAACTGCTTCGCAGAAGGAGGTGACGGCCTCCCATGCACTTTCGCTCCGAACCATGGCCTGAACCAGGCCCGGACGCGAGAGATCGCCGCCGCCGATCGCCTCCGTGAGGACACGGCGGTGCTCCGCCCAAGCTGGGCAGACCTCCACCGTATGCTCCACCGTGTCCTCCGGGCGATCCACACAGTGGTGACACCCGGGCGTTTCCTCCCGCTTAATCCTAAACAGGAACCTCCCGAAACATCCATGTCCGGTGAGGACCTGCGTCAGGCGGAAGGTGAGGACGCCGTGGCGCCTCTCCAGCCACTCCTCAAAGAGGGGACTTATCGCCACAATTGTGGCGTGCCCAAAAATTAAGGTATGGAGTATATTCTCGAACAGTAGTTACGGTTGTAATGACTGTCAAAAATGTACGAATGACAGCCGGGACCAAGGGCTTAACGTTCTTTCCGAGGCACGGAGGGGTGTCGATATGTAATAATATATGGTCACCCATCCACGAACCGACACCGATAAGCGTAACTTAACCTTTGATGGACCCATGCGCCTTTTATCATTTAGCTACAATTCCTTTGCGAGCAGCTAATTGGACTTGTTAAGTATACAAAGCATACCTTCGAAAAATGATGTTCTTACCAGTCGCATCACTATTGGCGTTATAACATTGCACACTGCCACATTTGAGGCAAGGTTTGTCATGAAAACAGTGATGATAATTACTAACAATATGATAAAGTAATTTGAGAAGACGTTGAGGTTTCTTAGTAAATTCCCAATTTTCCCATTCAGATCTGAATGTTCCTTCTTGGCTGCCTCTGAGAGCGCGAATCCACCTCCTAAAATGTATATACGCATTTTATTTTTTTATTTTATTTATTTTTTTCAATCAACTTTGGATCATTCAATTACTAAATTAAAAATTATTAATACAAATAAATAAATACATTATATTGAAAATTAAAAAATATACTTTTTTAATTTTCAATATAATGTATTTATTTATTTGTATTAATAATTTTATATAAAAAAAAAAAACAAATTAAAATAAAATGTTAATGCACATCATACAATTTTGAAATTTAGCACACGTAACATTTAAAAGGATGAAATGACAAGAAAATAAGTTAAATTGCTTATTTCAATTAGGATAGAATATAATAAATTATGGCACGTATTTAACACGACAAATTAATCTGAATTTGGGATTAAAAAATAATTAAAGCCGGTAGCAAAAATAATAGGTTGGCAGCAAAAATAATAGGTTGGCAGCTACAGCGAAGTATTATTTTAAGTAGAAAGTAGCAGCTCAATAATCAGTTTTTAGCTTTATTTTAATTTAAACTGGCATCGAATTTTTGTTTTGGTAACTGAATTTACCAACAATAGAGGGGATCTGGCGCTGGGCGGCCGCTACCGCGGCACGCTCGCTTCGCTCGCTCGCCTTCGCTTGTTAATGGTTACTGTTCTAACCTAACCTAACCCAAATGATTCAATAACAGTAGATGACTAATAATCGCTGCCAAGTTATTATTTTAGTAGCAAATAGTTAGTCGCCCTTTAAGTTATTAGTCGCCAAGTTATTATTTTAGTAGCAAATAGTTAGTCGCCCTTTAAGTTATTAGTCGCCTGGAAAATTGTTATCCATAAATTATTAAGACCTTTTTAGTTCTCATTAATACAGAAAAAAAAATAACTTTTTAGGCATAATAATGAAGGCTCTTTGCTAACATTAACAAAAAACGTACATTATTATCTGAATAGTATAATAAATAAAATTGAATGCAAAAACTAGTGTTAAATACACTGAATTGTGAACCGGTGCAGTAAGAGCCACTTTTCGAGTAAGTAAGTTGAAAAATGATTTATATCTTTATGAATAGGTTGTTTAAATCTGAATACTCGTACTGGTGTAAATTCTTCTAAAGTCATCCTTGAAATTGCTTTCATGCATGGCTTATGGTCATCAAAAATAATATTGAACACAACTTGTGAGAAATTAGCCTAGCCTTTTAAGTCTTGTATTTGAAAAATAACAGTATTTAAATTAAACGTTAAGCAATAGTTTAGTAATAAAATTTTATGTATGTGTTACCTAAGAGGAACATAAAACTGTACGGCATAACTTCATTCATCAATACCCAATTTAATATTGAAGGAACCGGCTTGTCAGGTAGTTCGTCAACTGAAAAATGTATTATGCAATTATTTTCTTTTTTTACTGGGATGGTCATGCGAAGACTCAACTGACTAAACTAGCCGTAATTTAAAGCCAAACTGTCCGTTGTAATATATTTATGCTCCTGAATGTACCTATGGTACCCTGAGATATCAGGACAAGGGCGAGAAAGTTCCTCCTCCTCCTCCTCATCCTTCATAAAAAAGGAAGGATCTACCGACCAGACCGGTGTTGTCTCTGGTGGGGTACTTACTGCCCGACGTTTTTTATTGGGTTACGGCATGCCGCGTAGTTCGCATGTGGCGTTAGATATACCCATGAACAGAAGTTGGTCAAGGTATCTATGATCTGAATTTGGCAAGCACGGGTAGAATGTAAACTTAGCGATCATAATGGTTATACATGAGCAACTCTAAATAATTAGGTATTTCAATAAAATGTCAGCGTTACTGTTTGCGGAGCAGTTTAAGAAAATATCCAAAGTAGATGGCAGAAGAAGCATTAAGAAACAAACGAGGAAAGCCGCTGCAGAGTCTCGTACGCTGAAAAAACAAAAACATCTTTACAGGTTGTAAGCTTAAAATGGCTTAGTTAAAAACGATACTTTTTTTTAAGGTGGCGTACAAGAATTCAAAATAAAGTTAATAAATTTTATTTTTATAAAAACACAGTTAATCCTGCTTGAGTAGGTGTTGTAAGTATTTTGTTTATGGCTATAAGTTTTTGATTATCTATTAATTCAGTATCTCTCACCTTACCACCTTGTATATTTTGTTTAAGGGATAACACAGTCTGAGCAGCAAAATGCTCGAGCAGTTTTAATTGCTATTGAGCAAAATCATAATAAATATTATAGAAAACACATTCTTACACATTTTGCTAAATATGCCTACTACCGCGGTATCGTACTCTTCTGCTCATCATGAGGTCCTGATCGATTCCAGGGTCAAACAAAGTGTTATTGGGTTTGCCATCTGGAATTCTGGAGTCTAGATTTGTGCCCGGTTAATGAGAAAAATGATAAATGATTTTTTTTTCTGTAAGTAGGTTTGTACAAACACTTTTACACGTCAATCATATTTTTAAAACTAGATAAGGTCGGCGTTTCGTATCCGACTACTCTGAAAATAAAGGCCGAAACAAACTCAGAGGTCACAGTCTCTTTTAAAGTCCAGGCATAATCCAGCATGTCGATTCTGTAACTATCTCACCGTGAAAACTTATGATATACAAATGTACTCTGTGAACTTATGTGAACTGAGTGTGGAGTGAACTGTCAGAGTCATCCCACCTGATGCTAGGGATGACGAAATATTACATTTACAATCATAATCGAGATTTTAATAATATTTTTTAGGGTAATTCTGTTGATAATTTTATATGTATTATTTTAAAGCTAGTATTTAAGTGTCTAAACATAGTAATGTTTAAGGACTAGCTATTTTATCTAAAAACCACGAATTAGTAATGTTTAGATACTTAAATACTAGCTTTGAAATAATATAAAATGCTTAATAGAATTAGCATAAAAAAAATATTATAAAAATCTCGATTATGATTGTAAATGTAATTTTTGATCAATCCCTAGCATCAGTGAGATAACACTGACAGCTAACTCCACGAAATATTTCACGGTGAGATTTTTACAGAATAGCACTGCTGGTCAGATCATGTTAAGGCCATGTAGATAGGTGTCTGAAATGGTATTTTGAGGAAATAACTACACAGATTGATTATTAACCACACAGATTCGTTGATGGTAATAGATTCGCCCCCTGTGACATGGGACTTAAACATAACTGGCGAAATGCGGGTGTATTACAGGTACAGGTTCCCTGAAAGGATAGGCAGAGGCCTATCCTTTCAGGGAATACAGGCGTTATGTTATGTTTAACGACTAATTAGTCAAATTAAAGCCCTCTTCCTCTTTCTTACTTTGCTCTGCCCGAGAGGGTCCACAATGATCATGCCTTTGTAAAACAGAGGTTCAGATTGTGGAATGCAATAAATATGTTGAGTATTGAGTAATGCTAGGACGCAGTTCCACGCAACGCAGGGCAGAGTAGATTTTGTAAACTATGAAATTATGTTTATTTCTTTATGTTTATTAAGACAGTTTTACACTTAAATTTTTTGGTCAACATCTTAAAATTATAGCGCTACAAGGTTATTTGGTTCGAGATCAGCACTAACGCCGCCATATTGTTTTTTTTAAACAAGTGACATTTCACAAAACAATTGAAATAAAGAAAGCAAGAATAAGTATTTATTGGGACTCGCACAGGAGATCACAAATTAAACATACATTACGTCCTGTACGAGGCCGAAAGGCTCCTATCTCAGCATGATGCTGCAAAAATGTTTACCAACAGCGCCCCCTGTCAACGAAATTCAACCGCTAAGAAGCAGCAGTAGCAGTGTGGATGGCGCTGGCAATTCCTAGCCGAATCCCTGAGAAGAAATGCCGTAACAAACTATTTTATGGTCTCTTTTTCCGAACATTATGTCGTTCGCTTGTAGATTACAATGTTGTTCACTTTGTCCCGTGTATCTTAAGTAGATATAATTATGTAAATGTTTTTGGTCTGCGTCAACTGCCATGCCCGGCTTAATCTGTGCTTTACTATGTTGCATTGTCCGCGTCATTCTTCATTTTCATTAGTCGATAACCCGGTCGACATACAGCATGCGAGGACTGGGCAGGCCTAATTACTAATTAAAGTCGTAAGCCAATAACGCGGGCGGTACAACGTTTACGGGAAATCCCCGTAACGGGCGAAGTGACCAATGAAATTCTTCGGTCGGTAAAAAGCGTGCGGAGAATCACACTCCTTAAAAAATATTTTTTAAAGCATCCGCCAAACGTGCGGTGCAGGTTCTCTGTATACCACAATCGATCCCTATCGTCTCATAAAAACGGTTCCCAGAATACGTGACCTATGGCATGCTTTACAGAAATCTTCTGCACCCCACATGCGGGACCTATCGACTAATGAAAACGGCTGCCTGCATGCGGGCCCTATGGCATGCGTTACAGAAATCTTCCGCACCCCGTATACGAGCCCTATCGACCAGTGAAAATGAGCCTTTATAGATTTAAAATTGCTTTAGCTTACATGTTGCACCTTTTTTTTTTAAAAAAAAAAAAACGTTGCCTACACTAGGGATTTCTCCTGTATCGTAGGTGCGTTTACAAACATTTCAACTCACATACACAAACAGCCACACCCGGAACAACTACTTGTAGGTCATACACATATTTGTTCCGTGCGGGAATCTAACCCGCGACACGCAGCGCAGCAGTCAATCGCTTAACCACTGCGCCAACCGTGCCGTCAAAGACAAACCGTTGCTAAACAAAATACAAAATTTTACATAGGAGATAAAAAAAATGCATGACCTTTTCGCAATTGATGGAAAAATGTACGGTATTTAATTTTTGTTTAGTAACGGTTTGTCTATAAAAGTGTGTGTGGCTTTATTAGATTTAAAATAATAATATAATATATTTTTTACGTACAATTTATAATCGTTTAACTTGAAGTAATCGGACATAAATTCACCCCATCCGTGAAATATTTGTGGTGAACGACAGAAGAACAGAAACATAGCGCCACTAAACAATATTATAACCATCTGTAACAAACATTTTTTTCTGAAAATGTTATTTTTAGCTTAGTGTAACTAAAGCGCTGGCCACACTGGGAACGAAGCAAAACAAAGCTAAGTTTGTTCGCTTTTTCCGCATCTTTTCATACCGCCGATTTCGTTTCGCTTATTACAGTCTCGAGCACCAATTTGTATACACTCAGCAACTTTTAAAAGTGATTTCCTCCAACTATATTGATTGAACGTAGAACGTAGAATCGAACATAGTATTTTGGAACCCAAACTATTAAGAAATAGATCCTTTGTCAAAGTTGCAATCGTTATTCCACGATAAAATCGGTTTTGAATTCTGCTAAGCGTTTACATAATTATTAGTTCTCATGACTGTACGTGGTGTGAACCGAAGTATCAAAAGACGCGGAACAAAGCTAAACCAACTTAGCTTCGTTTCGTGTCATTCCCAGTGTGGCCTGCGCTATAGAATCGTATTTTTATTAGGTTTCAGCCGAATACCAAAATCATGCAAACATTTTGGTCGTCAATTCTGTATCTACTTGTTGTTTCACGGCTTATGCCTGCATCTCGTCAAGAAACACGACAACAGGGGGCCGATTGCGCTATTTCTCAACATAATTACCGTTCGAACGGAACGTTTTTGGTTTTAGTTTAGTTTTGGTTTAGCTGGTGTAAAAAACGGTATCGTGCTTTTTTGTGAGAATATTGTTCGATCGATCGTTCCTCCAACGTAACTTCCAAACTAAAGCTAAATCGTTTGTGTTGAAATGATTAGCGCGATACGAAATGTGTCTAACGTAACGTTTTGGTTGTGGTTTAGTGTTGGTATTAGCGTTCAAAATTAGCGCGATCGGCCCCCTGTACTGTTTTCATCGGTTGACATTCGTTGTAGGGAGGTTCCTTTCTTTATAGGACTAAGGTCTCATTACGGTTAGTTGGACACTTCGTACGATGTCATTAGAAATTAGCAGCAAAATTAATCAAGATCTTACAATTTCCCAAAAAGTGATTTTCCCTAATTTTTTCCAGTTTTCTTCAACAACATTCTTAGTAGCTAGAACTCCCTCTTCAGATATCTCTGCATTTTGAGCAGCTGGACTCTTAGGCCTGAAATTATTAGTTTCATAGACTTCTGTTAACATAAATCGGTATTCTGCATGTTTGGCTTAAACGACGTTCGTTACCTATATAATAAAATTAGCAGATGTGTGAGCAGTTTTCTACTACTGCTAAATTGAATAAAGGACCCTGCACAAAATTTTAGGTTAACCCCTCCTCCTCGCATTAGTAGGATTTGCCGACCGAGGCATACTCTCTCGATTCCCGACAACGACACCACAACCCTCTTCCAGGAGATTAGTAGGGCCACCAGCACTGGACACAAACACAACATCCGACCGCCGGCCATCCTTCCGTCCTCGCTGCCAAGGCCCGTCGTGACGTCCCTCTCGTTCAACCCTGCCCTGACCCTTGCTCGAGCCAGCGTACTCCGCTGAGATTCGTCCCTAATTAATCTTAATCCAGCCTGTCCCTTGCTGTCCTCCCCCAGCGACGCCCTAAGCCAAGGTCCGTGGACCACATGTGTTGCCCTCAGCATGTAGTTGCTTATAGTATATAAGTTTATGTCCTGGCTGAAGGCCTTAATTTATTAAGGCACCCACAGGAAACCCCGTTTAAGCAAACGACAACCTCCTAGGTTGACCTGCGAGATGCCGTTTATACAAAATAAGTTTTAGAGATAAAGTAATTTTTATGTTGAAGTCAGGAACATGATTTTATGTTTTAAAGTTACAATAACAACAAGTTTCAATTCATATTAATTCTTTGTTTGTATACCCTAAAGGGGTAGGTAGAGATGTATATTACACATATTTCGCAAAGTAGACATGTCATTTACTGAAACTTTAAAAATAATTAGTCATTAGGTTATGTGTAAACACATTTGAACAACAGGTGACATATGAATGACGAGCCGAAATGTATTTCAGGGTGTCGATGGACTAGGCAGCATAAGCTATCGTCGGTCGTTCAGTTTCTGTACAAACAACAACCTCGAAGATCACGAATTCACGCGATACGAGTAATAGCTTCCTTTTAGGACACGCGCTTACTCCTACTTACCCGCACAGGCTATTGATTACTATTATATCTCTCAAACATTTCTGTCACTACTGTAGTTAGCTAACAGTGCGCGGCATTGTTGATGTCGTTTATTTTAATAATCTATGTGATCCTATTCCATTACAAGGTGAATTTCGCTGCGTGAACAAGAAAGACTTTTTGTGCTTTCTGTACAAGCTGCGACAAGGCCTTAGAGACGAATTTTTGGGGGTTTTATTTCATATAAATCAAGACAAGCTGCAAGCTTTGCAATTACTAAAGTAAGTCAATCTTTGATGGTATACTTTGTGTTCGCGAAAATGTAGGCTTTGAAGGAATTAAGAGACAAGATTATAATTATACATGTAACTTATTTGCTAATCATTTATATAATAATAATATCACTCCTCAGGAACCAAGTTATAGTGTACAACGACTGCACTTTAGATAGTAAAAAAATCAAAAACCCGACTGCGTAAAAAGTGACGTTAAAAAGATGGAAACAAGATTTACATAAATTAACTAGCTGTACCCGCGCGGTTTCACTCGCGTGTTTTATACGTTAGTGTTTATGAGATTGAGTGTGAAAGTTAATGTTCCAAACGAACAGACCAATTGCACTTCGGAACTCGCGCATTTAGTGTGTAAGTTAATGTTCCAAGTGAACAGTTCCGTACCAAATGTAGAAGTTATAAATTGTATAAGCTTAGTTAATCCATACGCAAAATTAAGTTTGTTGTAATAGTAAAATGAGGAAATTCTCAAAATGTATCAAGTTTTCTAAAATTTTATTATTTGTTGGTAAACATAATAATAAAGTAGCATAATATTTTAAATTTTGCTAGTTCCTTCGTTGGCAGTAGATTTACACAATCACATAAAGAGAAAATACAATATTATAACTTAAAATATATGAAGCTCATTGGCTCTGTGGGTTGGTACTACTATGACAAATTATATTACAATTTCGTAGGTATCGGTTTTAGTAACTGGGGTAGTTGTAGAAAATAATGTGGATGACGTCGTATGCGCATCGCCACTGCGGGTAGATGTGCATAATACAAATGTTTACTAAGGCCCATGACACAGTGATTGTTTCACTGCGTTTATAGTAATTAGATGTAATTAAACTTGGTAATAAAATATAAAGATAAAATCTTAATCTACTTAATGAGCTCTAAGAAATATTTCTCATGCATTTTACACTCAGGACAGTTTTTTCCTTACAAATCGGAAGCAAAAAAAAATATATTTTTTTGTTACTTTATTTATTACCTTGGGTCAGTAAAATATATAAATAGTATAAATATGAAGACTTTAGCTTCAAAGGTGTAGCCGCTAGAGTCTAATGTGACAGTCGGACGGACGGACGCATGAGCGAAAGCAACAGGCCTACATTTGGAGCCTTTGTGTACGGAACCCTAAAAACAGACTTTTGAACAGATTTAGTGATAGTTTTAAGAAAAGCAAGGAATTATTACAGAAGAGGGATCGATCGGCTATATACCAATAAAATTGTATTATAAACCTGCAAGCACTTGGGCTCATTTTTACATCCGGTTATTATTACTCGTAAAGCTAGTGCAAGACTTCCTTGTGAACTACATTTCATGTTTTATTTGTTGGTTGCAGTATTATGAGGTTTTCAGGTGAACTGACCCTAGAACACGCCACGTATAACTGTCCATGTGAAAAAAATCCCTTCTCAGGTCCACCCCAGCTACTTTTAAAGTTTGGCCCTGTGATTTGTTGATAGTCATTGAAATCTGAAGGGATAAGTGGGATTCGAGGGATAAAAACTGTTTCTCTTTGAATAAAGCCTGTAAAAATAGTTGCTTCAATCACATTCTTTTGAAGTTGGCGGACCTGCAGCCTTGTCCCGTTACATAATTTGGGCGGTTGCAGATTACCCAGTAACAGGATTGGTGCATCTACCTTTAGGTGGAGTACATGTGGTGGTAATCCTGGTGGATCCAGACTATTTAAGAACTCCACAGGGTAGTGAACAGCCTCTTCAACCTCCAGAACCTCATCCACAGATTAATAAGATACTCCTTCAGTTAGAAGTGTCTCCAACAAATAGTTGTTGAAGTTGTTGGCAGAATCGTTTCTTGAAGTAAGAATGGCTCTTTCTCTTAAAAAAGATACATTAGCCTGATTAATGTTGGAATATATTCTGTTAGTGAGACTGTCTAGATCCTCCACAATATCACAAAGTGTGCTCGGAATGGTTATTCGCCCATCTTCTTCAAATATATTGCCATCACCAACATCTGTAACCATTCTGAAAACTCTTCTGTCCACGGCTCTCGGTATAGGCGCACGCGCATATTTACTCTCAATGACAGAACTTTGACGTGATGCCACAATATCAAGGATTTGAGACAGGCCTTAACTTCGTCAGCACGTGTGCCTCGTGGTATAACAGTCAAGGTCTGTCTAAAGTCACCAGCCAAAAGGACCGTCAACCCACCCATTAGACAGTTTTGAGCTCTAACGTCCTGCAGAGTTCTATCAAAAGCCTCTACATCGCCGTTGTGAGCCATAATGCACTCACCCCATACATTTAATTTTGCTTCTTTATGCACCTGAGCCAGGTAACTTTGTTTGGGAATGTTACAAAGTGTAGACTCACAAGAGTTTAGGTTTAGAGACAATTTGAAAGCAGAGTGAGCAGTCTTGCCTCCGTCGAATGAGGTAGCAGCAATACCCGAAGAAGCAACAGCAACTACAATATTTTTGACGCATGTTACCGTGACCAGCAGCAGATTTAATAAGAAAGTTTTTCACGGTCCACCACTTTCCACAATTAAAATCAATGCGGTGAATGATCTCATCGTAAGCGTCTCTCTGTTCTTGATTTAATTTCGGAACGTTCATAGCTACTAATTCAGTTAGTTGACCGCCATCGAAAGCAATCTCATTGAGGTATTACCGATTGGCTAAATCGGACTCTATTTCACGGGACGGTGCTGGAAGTCCGAAATGATACAGTGCCTTACCCGACATGTTACGCATTTTTTGAAACGATCGGCTTGCAAGCCTGGATTAAGGTTAAACATTGTGAAGTTTTCCCCTTGGCATTCTCGACCGTATTGCTATAACTGCAACGTTCAAATTACCTGAATACCAATTAGAACCTCATTTCATTATCTTTTAGCAGACACCTGCATACTGAAAAATACTGGCCCCGTAGAAATTGGCATAAAAACTTTAGAACGTTATCACGCATGCATATTACTGAAACATCTTTAGTTTTTATGCCAATTTCTAAGTGGCCAGTCCACTTAGAAATTGGCATAAAAACTAAAGATAAACCTCAAGAAACATCCAAATTCTTATTTCAATGTAAAATATGCATTAACGCATTGTCGTAAAATTCAATTTGTATCTTTATCAGCTTCCGAATTCTAATTTCAATGTAAAGTATGCAATAACGCGTTGCCATAAGAATTTGGATCTTAACTGGATTTGGAACTTTTTTCATATAAACATTAAACACCCTTTTACACCCTTAAGTGCCGAATTTCGTAAAATCCTTTTTTAGTGAGCCCCTTGAATCCGAAAGAAACAATCAGGCCAACATTCATGTCTCTAACTTTAAAAACATAGGACTTTCATACAAACTTTGACACCCAACAAAAACAACATTTTAAAAAAATCCTTTCTTAGTGCGCGCCGGCACCCCATAGAGTGCTTGTGCCAAATTTTAGACCTCACGGCCCAGTAGTTTCCGAGATTTCGTGATGAGTGGTCAGTGAGTGGACTTCTATTTTATATAATTATGTATATAGATGCTATAAACAACCTCATGCAGTCGGAGGCATCTTCTACAATAACGACCTATTGCCTTTTGAGATTGAGATTTTTTTTTAACTTCACTTTTTACGCAGGCGGGTTTTTTACTTTTACCCGTCTGCGGCAAAGCCGAAAAAGGAGGGTTATGTGTTTGACCTGTATGTATGTATGTATGTCCGTCCCTATGTTCCCTTGTAACTACTAAATGAATTAACCGATTTTGATGAATGATATGTCGTAGATTCGTATTTATTGCGTGAGTGATAAAGGGTATATTAAAATTATTAAAAATAAAAACGGCGGATTTTTTACGCCATAACCCTCCTTTTACCTAACTTTTGCAGTGAGTGAGTAAGAGGCCGTTATCACCTGATTATAACTGAGTAAATAACCTAATTTACACTTTTTAGTTAGGATTATAAGACGGTAAATTAGGTAACACACTAAATTATCATCATCGGGTAATTACGGCCGTTACTCACTTAGGATTACTCACTCCAAAATTTCGGGATAACTTTTTTATCATTTCTCATTTAAATTACATTTTAATATGTCAATATTTTTGTAATAAACTTTTAAAGTCCCCCCCGTTGATACCCCACTCGATAGGCTTCGGAGATTTTTTTTTTTAACACGTCTACTAGCGCCAAAAATCCGCCATTTTGATTTTTAATAAAATTAATATACCCAGTGACACTCGTGCATTAAAGACGAATCTAACGACATATCATTCATCAAAATCGGTTCAGCCGTTTAGTAGTTACGAGGGAACATAGGGATAGACATACATACATACATGCAGGTCAAACACATAACCCTCCTTTTTTGGCTTCGCCGCAGTCGGGCAAAAAGAGTAGTTTTGTCAAGGCCTTGCGACACTCCTAATTGCTTTCATTAAAAAAAACACTTCCTTGTTGTAAGTTGCCCTCAATGGCTATATTGGGGACTATAATTTTCTAATCGTGTGAATAATTACGCTTAGAGAATTCTCATCTCATCAATGAGTCGGATAATGATTTGGTATGCAGGGTTGGTTCCAATTACATGCAATTTAACCACTAAATCGATTAGGCATTCAATTAATAGTAGGTACACTATGGATACTGCACTGGTAACGCTGAAGCAAGAACTCTTCGCACATGCGCTCATGTAACGGCAATCTTGTGATGTATGGGTTCACCCTTTATAATGAAAGCGTTATATATCCGATTTTAAGAATGTTGTTAACTGTACAAGATACTAGTAGCTGCAGTGGAGAACCTCTAAGTGGCGCAAATATAATATAACAACCACATCGACGGGTCATCTCCATTTTACCCGACTGCAGCGAAGCCAAAAAGAAGGGTTATGTGTTTTAGGGACGGACATACATACATTCATACCTACAGGCAGGGTATGAATGTATGTATGTCCGTCCCTATGTTCCCTCGTAACTACTAAACGGCTGAACCGATTTTGATGAATGATATGTCGTTAGATTTGTCTTTATAGTGCAAGAGTCACTGGGTATATTAAAATTGTTAAAAATCATAATGGCGGATTTTTGGCGCCAAAGGGTGTGTTTTCGAAAAAAAAATCTCCCCAGCCTATCGAGAGGGGTGTCAAAATGAAGGAATTTAAAAGGCCATTACAAAAATATATACATATTATGTAAGTGGCCGTTATCATCCAATTATTAAGTGAGTAAATAACCTAATTTACCGTTTTATTAATTTCTTAATCCTAATTTAACGCCACCATATTGTTTTTTTTTTAATTTCAAGTGACATTTCACAAAACAATTGAAAGCAAGAAAAAGTATTTATTGGGACTCGCACAGGTGATCACTAATTAAACTAAAACACACTCATAGAAACATAAAAAACACAAAGTAAAATGAAAATAAAAACTAAGTCCTGTTCGAGGCCGAAAGGCTCCTATCTCAGCATGATGCTGCAAAAATGTTTACCAACAGCGCCCCCTGTCAACGAAATTCAAGCGCTAAGAAGAAGCAGTAGCAGTGTAGATGGCGCTGGCAATTCCTAGCCGAATCCCTGAGAAGAAATGTCGTAACAAACTATTTTAGGGTCTATCCTTTATGGCAGAACTTTTTTTGTCATAATATTATTTTGCATAACAGCTGATAGCATAAACATCATTTCGCAGAAAATCGTTTGGCAGACACTGATTTATCATACATTCAAAACTCATAAGTTTGTAAGTCAGAATCATCATAATTTTTATATCCATTATATTTAAAAAGTAGAACCATCATATCGCAGAAAGTTCACAGTCAGAATCATCTTTTGGTATACATTTCATATCTAACAGTCATTAAAACGCAGAACTATCATTTCTCGGAAAGTTTACAGTCAGAATCATCTTTTGGCATACATTGCATACCCATAAAATTGAAAAACTCATCACATTACAGATTTTTTTTTCTATATAATCAATCTAGTCGTTTCCGGCATTCGCCGGCCGCTGCCGCGGCACCGCTCGGTTCGCTCGTTCGGCTCGCGTGTGAGGAGGTCACAGTTTTAACCTAACCTAACCATTTATTTTTTATAATTAACCTCGTCTAACTAGTTCGGTTCTTGATAGCCTGCTAAAAATAATCTCTTTTTTTCTATATTTTTTTTCTATATAGTCGTTTCTGGCACTCGCCGGCCGTGGCCGCGGGTCACAACCGCAGCTTCGGCTTGCTGGCCAGCCTCAGCCGCGGCGGCGGGCGGTAACCCACCTGCTCGTCAGTTCGCGGGCCGCTTCGCCACTCCGCGCTTAAGCGGGCTTAAATTACACTCTAATAGGGGTAGGGCAGACAAGACTACGTGGAGTCGGTTTTGCAGCGATTCTTTTCTGTCACTAACTTTAGTAGCACAACTTAATGACTTTAAGAATATTATTTTAATTTTAATTGAAAGTTAAAAATGCTATCAGGCATATTATGCCTAATAAAATTATTTCAAATTAAATTCTGCCATCTTCATAGTATGCCAAGTGAAATTGTACCAAATAATCGTCGCTTTAAATAAAAGGTATGCTCAATGAAATTATGCGGAATTTTAACTTTGCCATATGCCAAATGAAATTTTGCCATCTTAAAGGGTATGCCATTGTAAATTCGGTCATATAAACATTCGGCTAAACAATAATTATATTAAATAATTTTTATGCCTTAATAATATTCGTTTAAAGAAAATTATGCCAAATAAATTTCGGATCATCAAGATTCTGCCAGATAGAGGGAACCCACTATTTTATGGTCTCTTTTTCCAAATACTATGTAGTTCGCTTGTAGACTACAATGTTGTTCACTTTGTCCCGTGTATCGTAAGTAGATATAATTATGTAAATGTCTTTGGTCTGCGTCAACTGCCATGCCCAGCTTAATCTGTACTTTACTATGTTGCATCATCCGCGTCATTCGTCATTTTCATTAGTCGATATACAGCATGCGAGGACTCCCCGCAGACCTAATTACTCAGTTCGTAATCACACTCGGTGCAATCCGTACGCGTCTTTTTTAACTAGTGGTAAACAAAAACCTGTTTAGCTATAGCTAGCTAGCTATCGGCTTGCGCTCGCGCTGGCCGGTATCGCGTCGCGTGTGCTATTAGGCAATTATGAACTTTTTGTTTAATGGATAGTGATCAAAATCGCGATGAGAATTATGACGTAAGCAGAAACACTGATACATTAGATGACCAAACACAATTCAATAACGAATTAGAAATGGATACAATAACATCAGAGGGGAAACGACCAAGACCCGCAAATAATGAAGAATGTTGGCAAACTATAACGAAGAATGCTAAGAAGAAGGCAAAACCTAACGAGACTGTGTCAGAAAAATCACCAATACAAGTTACCGTAACCTCTAAGGAAAAGATTCCCAAACAATTTGCACTTGCAAAATTATTAAAACAAAATGAGATGATGGATATTGACCGAATAAAATATGTAAATGCATACAAATTGCTGGTCACGTTTAGTAACCAAAGCAGTGCAGATAGATTCATTTGTTGTCCGGTATTTAGTCAACTTGGTTGGCGAATACAAAAAACTTGGGAGGTTGGTATATCGTACGGCATTATTAGAGATATCGAATTGGGCTTATCTGAAAAAGAACTTATAGAATATATCTACTCTGAAAAGGAAGTTTTAACAGCTAAACGACTCAATAAAAAAGATGGAGGAGAATGGGTACAAAGTGAAACTTTCAGAATTGAAAATTTTAAGGTTCTTCCTTACCTACACACATATTGTTGTTTGAACTAAAAATAAGAGTAGAACCTTATACATTTCCTGTGACACAGTGTTCTAAGTGTTGGAGATTTGGGCATATAGCTAAAATGTGCCCAGCAGGTAAAGCATTATGCCCAAAGTGCTGTAGCTACCATGAGACTTGTGATACAATTAAATTCAAATGTGCTAATTGCTCAGGCAATCACGAGGCTATGTCGAAAAATTGCCTAGTGTATAAAAAAGAAAAGCGCATTAGAGAATTGATGTCAGAACACAATTGCACGTATCAAACAGCCCTTGGAAAATATTTTGATTCTCCCTCACTCCTTACACAAGAAGTTCAACGGGCTCCAAGCCCGATCATTGAATGTGTACTCGTATAGAGGCAGTTCAAAAAGGCAATCAAGATTCAGTAGCTTCTTTTCAAGAAGTTAATATTGAAACAGTTAATGGAAATGATCCTTCAAGTTCTGGAAAATCGAGAAACAAAAAGAAAAGTAATAAGAAAAAGAAAGTACCTTATCAAATAGCAGATAACCTGATGGCAGAAATTGAGATTTCGGATTCAGAAAAATCGACAGAAGGCCTTCCCGGTCCGGCGTTGCAGTCAGAAAATATGGATAGAACACATTGGAAATCATGGTCATTTGGCGAGGTTATACGAAAGATTAAGGACTTTATTAAGGAAAAGAAAGATATCGTAGTCACTAATCTCCAAGCTATAATTAAGATATGTACACACTTGGTTTACCTCGATTTTTACTAACCTTATGCCAGACTTATCCATGATAATTAAAATGTTTTTGGGTGATAATGGTTAACAAAACGAAAACTAGTATTGATTTTAACGTGATTCAATGGAATGCTCGTAGTCTTAGGCCTAAATTAAAATTATTTGAACAGCTATTAAACCGGGAACACATACATGTAGCTGCGGTTTGTGAAACGTGGCTTGATCGGGATAAACCCTTAAATATTAGTAACTACAATATTTTTCGTGAGGACAGGGACCTTTCTTTTGGTGGTGTAGCTATTATGACACACAAGTCGATTCAGGCAGTACGCGTACCTTTGACGAATAACAACTCGGGTCTGGAAATGGTGAAAGTAAAATTGTTTAACTGTGATGAGATTCAAAACATTATTGCTATTTATTGCCCGCCGGAACTTCACACAAATCAAAGAGCCTGGGATTATTTATTTTCACTTTGTAGTGGGAAGACCATGATCTTGAGGGATTTTAATGGTCATCCCACAAATTATGGGTTTTAGTTTTTTTTTTTACTCGAAAGTATATATAATGTATCTTGAATTGTTGGCAATTAGTGAAGCTTTATCATACACACAATCAATAAGTCATAGCGAGTTTGTTATACTAACTGACTCCAAGAGTTCTTTACAACATGTGGCTCGTTGTACCTCGACAATTCGAGGAACACCGATAGCTTACACAATAATCGATCAGATTCTGGAACTTCAACACAATTCTAAATTAGTTATACTGCAGTGGATTCCCTCACATATCGGGATACATGGCAATGAGGTGGTCGATGTTTATGCTAAGAGGGCCTGTATAGAGGGTACCCCGTTAGATATAGTACCAATTTTCTCGGATAACTTCTATGTGGTTAAAAAAAAATGTAATAAATTTTGGAAAGAATATCATGATGTGAGATCAAGAGAAAAAGGTATCTGGTGACAACACTATTCAGCCTGAGCCTCTAATAATTCCCTGGATAGTTAACTGTTCCCTCAATAGAAAAGATATTGTTACTGCCATGAGGCTTCGATCCGGTCACATCCCATCGAGGAAGTTTACGTTCCTTATGGGTATCACACCTTCACCTAATAGCGAGAAATGTGGAATAATCGAGGACGTACATCACATATTGATCGAGTGTGAGCGGGGCGAATGCCTCAGGAGAAATCTGTTTGATTTCCAAAATAAGTTTGGAATTGGTATCTAAAATAGTGTTTTAGCTAAACCTATGTCGGACGAGGCTAGAACTCTGTACAAAATATATTACAATCATATAAAATAATTTAAAATTCAAAATTTGGCTATGATGGAGCGACATAGTCAGTATTGTGACAAAGGTCCATAATAAAAATTAAAAAAAAAAACCTAATTACTAATGAAAGTCCCTATCGTAAGTGAAGATCCCTATCGTCTCATAAAAACGGTTCCCAGAATACGGGACCTATGGCATGCTTTACAGAAATCTTCAGCACCCCACATGGGGGACCTATCGACTAATGAAAACGGTAATATATTTATTTAAAGTAATATATTTACTAAAATTATGAAAATACGGTATACACACCTTAGAAATCCCAAATATACAACTATCAGGTAAAAGTATATTCCCGCTTCTAACAGGAGCATGTAAGGGATTGTAAATGCAGAGAATTTTGGAAACGATAAATATTCCGGTGCCATTGGATATGTTCTGAAATAACACAATTATTGATTTAATAAAAAAATATTTTAATTAGAATAGAACTTTATTTACGTGACGTCACATGCAAAAAGGGTCCAGCATAGATATTCACAACCAATCGATAGGCTATCGTGTCGAAAATGACACATTGTGATTACCTGATTTTCCTTGCCCCCGAGAGCAAACAGCTGTCGGAAGGATAGCGGTCAACTATTTGATTTAAACTTACAATATTTTCGGGTTTTAGAGTTGTCAACAGTGTTGAGAAGCCTCCCTTCGATACCATTGATTGATGTTCGATTCGGCACGGAAGCGTGTCGAATGGTTGTGAATAGCTATGCAGTTCTCGGCATTTAGTTTCCAAGATTTACGCAGTTTTGTAAAGTTGGGTGAAAAATTGCATTTCGCGATTTTAATTGGTTATTAATTAATTCTCAATTATTTACAAGTTCATATACTTAGTAAATGACTTTATTATGATGTTTCTAAGTACCAGAAATTTTAAAAGCTAAGTTTAGTTAAAAGGTACCAGTGGTATGCATGACAAACTTGAAAATGCTTTTTCTCATATCAAGCTTTTTCAGTTTCAACTTCAGTTGTCTGAAAAAAAAATGTGCTAGTTTTTGAATATTTTTTTAATCCTTATTATCAATTGTCTATTCTAGATACCGAAACCAGTCTTGACTTAACACCCCACTACTGAACCCTTTTTACTTGGACGCCCACAAATGTTTTGCATAGTCTCTTATCGTTAGTTAATTTACCTTTGGAAGAGTTCTTTGAAGACTAAGTTAGTAGCAGTGCCCACTAGTGTACCGATACCTCCTAGAACATTACATTAATCTGATAATATACATGTAGGAAATCTAGAAATAACAGATTTCTAGACAAAGCACTTTCGTGGGGAACACAGACGTCTATACAGAGTAGCGATTAGGTCAACTGTATCCGTCAAGGGGGTTTCTATCTGTCTTACTGAACAACTTTCACTATGAAACTCATATCTGACTGGGGAGAAAAAGAAAAAAATCCTATACAACAGTAGACTGACCATTTCGATGCATGTATGAAATACCTATTTGTTTTCGTGTTAGATTCCTTTAAACCCTGCTGATAGAAGTAAAAGCCCTGCCAAGGTCCGTCGACTACGCCTTAATAAAAAAAAATATTTACCTTATAAAATAGCCATAAAGTACAGTGTTTCCTCAAAAAAATATCAAAACATAACCTCAAACAAGATTCAATCAAATTGATTTTAAAAAACTATGCATTTCCTAAACTTCCCCCGTGAGTGGGGGGGGGGGGGTCTCCCCTGCCCCCTCCCTATTCTCCAACCCCCTCAAATACACACTTTTACATGAGTCCTTCCACAATTAATTTTTGCAAAAAACATTCGCGTGAGTACAGTCCTAAATAAGAATGGTGTCGACAAGGTGTCCAAATACGCACAGGACCGAAAAGATAGAATAGAATACAACTCACCTACAGTTGCTGAAAACGAAGCAGCACAAAAGTAACAAGTTGTTATATCGGAAGCTATCATTTCACCGTTGCTGTCTTTCTCATAAATGGTTATCAGGTTCTCCTGCAAGTATACAAACATTATGAATATTATTATTTTAGTAAACCTAAATCTGTTCGGTAGGTGCATAATGTAAAAACGAGAGTTTATCAAGGGTTGAATTATTAAAATATACTGCCTCGTTGGTCTAGTGGTTGCAAGCGCTACTACTGAGCACGATGTCCGGGGTTCGATTCCCAGGTCGGGCAGTAGTAGTAGCTAGTAGCAGCCCGGAGTCTGAATTTGTGCCTGGTTGGTGGCAATAGGTTCGCCCCCTATTACATGGGATCTAAACATAACTGACGAAACGTGTGTGTACCATAGGTACACCTCTGCCTAACCCTTCGGGGATCACAGGCGTGGTTTTATGTTATGGTGTGTAAAATAAATGAAAATCCCCATGAAAAGCCCAGGAAACAAAACCAATACATTGAACTTGCCTAGGAATAGAACGCGATATCTGCACGTCGCTGATTAATAATGATCCTAATAGCACACACATAATCACAATCACTTTTTCATCCCGTGGATCATCAGAAAACTATTAAATAATACTTTATTTTCATCACTAATAGTGAAAATCCGGGACGATGTTTGAACTCATTGTAGCGTTGTGGTTTCTAATTGGTAAATAGTCGAGAGATGCTAAATATTTTACAATTAGTAAGTTCTTAGGTGATGCACACTTAAGAATACTCTGTCTGTCATTTCGACATACCCTTGCTTAGCGAGAAGTCGCTGCCCTTCAGGATTCAATGTACCCCAACTTAGGGTGAGTTCCTCATTCACTTAGTATTTATACTAGACCCTCAGCACTGGATAACCGAGTTAATATCTCACCTATGTAATATGTGACTTCACAAATAGGTATAATTTCTAACTATGCGGCCGTGGTTAGCCGTTGCACAGGAGACTGATCTAAATATGGATGTATTGCTTCTCCCTCACTGTGTTCTATAAGCGATATAGCGAGCCATCTGCTTAGATCACTTATGAGAGATGTTTTACTTTCCCGAATGTCACATACTTAACCTCATGCATCTGTATTGTGGTGCTGTATTTGCAAAATCTCTCTATCTGCAAGCCGCTGTGTCAAGCTTCCTGCGTACCCTGCTTTCCACACCGTTCCTTGGTTGCTGAAAGTGGAAAAAGCGGCTAGCTACTTTCCCACCGCATCTAACATGCATTTCAGGCGGCTATGCTGAGAGCTGGACAACTACACACTGCATGGTGCTCCATCTGCACACAGCTCCGAGCTACGCGCTGCAAACCGGCGTCCTACGGCCTGCTACCAACGCATGCTAACTCTACAGTTAGTGAAGACTGCTCTTACAAACGCCTGACCGGCCTCTTGCCGAGCCTGTGCTGGCAAGTCCGTACGTATGCTACGTCCTGCTAAGGACGGTACCCTTCTTACTTTAAAGTGTGTGCGAGTACTCAGACCAGTCTACCTTACCCTACGACCTAGCTGGGTTACTCCTATCTATTTAATTATATGTATTAACCTGTCCTGCTGGGTTCAATTATCTCTCTACACTACCTATATCAGTTAACGGTCTGCGCAGCTTACCTGCAAAGCCCAAGCCGTTAGTTACACCATATTAAAAGTCAAACGACTGACATCTTTTTGTCTCGTCGAAATTATTTTTTTTCATTGTAATAAGTGATGGCCTATTAATAGATTATTAATAATCGATAATATATTATGTACAAAGAAAAGTTAAGAGCAGGCAGTCTAAATCAAATTTCGAACACATTCTCCGCCCCTTGCTCCCCGTTAGGTGCTAAACGCTAATACATCAGTAATAAATTGAATTGAATATCGCGTGCGCTCTTTGGTCGTGTTCGAACACGAAACTAAATAGCGTAAGTCTCAATTCTTATTTCGTTTTCTAAAGTATCTAATAATTGACATAGAGAAAAAATATCTAGTGGCTCGATAATAAACTATATTTATATATTATATATACAGGGTGGAATTTTGTAATGCCACCTGGAGGGAAATTACTCGTAATACTGCAGATAGAAAATTTTACTCAAAGGAAACATTCCTTTATTTTTGAATACCTAGAAAGCAAACTGCATTCAAAGATTTTCGAAAATTCTCTTCTCCCACACCCGGGAATCGAACCGGCTAAAATCTGAAAAAATTATACCCTGTACTTTTATTGCATCGATCGTTAGGGTCAATTATAAGGATGAAATCTCTCTAACAAACATGATAAATTAAATGAAAGGAAAACCAGGAAATCTTATATTAATTTAATTATTTACAAAAAATGGTAAACTAACTAATTAGTTGCTCGAAATGGGCTCCATTCTCTTGGATACACAAATTTATTCTTTTAACGAATTCATTTCTAGTAACCTTTAATAAAGTGTTATGGTGAATATTATAAATCGTATTCTGAACTTCAACTCTCAACTCGTTGTCATTCGCATAAGATTTCATGTAAATTTGATTTTTTACATATCCCCACAAAAAAATATCTAATGGGGTGAGATCTGGCGATCTCGCAGGCCATCTGATTGTGCCGTTTGTACCAATCCAGGTATTAAAATGGTTATTAATGTAGGCAGTAGTGATTCTGCTGTTATGTGCTGGAGCACCATCTTGCTGTAGAATTATTTGGTTTCGCTCTTCCTCGGGGAAACCATTTAACTCGTTTCTTAAGAGATCCAGTATTTCAATATACTTGACAGTGTTTAAATGACCTTCGTACACGTGGACTAACACTACATTATTTCTCATAATTCCGCACCAAACGTTGAAAGAAAATCTTACTTGACTGTTAGTTTCATGAACACGAACAGGATACACTCGAGACCAATAATGGTTATTGCGGCTATTGTATATGCCATTATTGCTGAAGTTGGTTTCGTCAGACCATACAATGTTACTCAAAAAATTAGGGTTTCGGTCAATTTCTCCAAGCATGTTTTCACAAAATTGTAATCGTCTGTCACGATCCCCAATATGCAATTTTTGCACCAACCGACCTTCACGATAGCATTTATACTTTTACTTTTTCAGCACTTTAAGTACGCGAGTGTGGGTTGTTCCTAATTCATCGGCAGCATCTATACTTGAAGTCTTTGGAAATGATTCAAAGTATGTGAAAAACATCTAGTTCAAAATCGAAATAGTTTTGCTGAATAGTTTGCCGTCTCTTCTTGAAACCACCCGTATTCTTTAAATTTTCTACCATTCTTTTCAATACGAACCGAGTTGGTGCCTGTCGGTCTTGATATCTCTCTCCATACCACCGCAGAGCTAGATTCACGTTTTTGTTATTTAAAAAATAAGCTTCCATTAAATCAAACTGTTCTTGATAAGCCATTTTCACCGTGAGACAAAATGTGAAATGAGTTGTAAAAACAATCAAATGTGAATAACAACTATGACAATCTAATTTTCAAATTTTAATCTAACATTCCATATTTAAATTACCTCATACACGCAGCTCCGAGTATGTCGCAAAGGAGTCTGCATTACAAAAGATGGATGTTAGTTAAAGAGCTGTAACTTGACTCATTGAATTTGTAACTTCAGATTTCCTGGTTTTCCTTTCATTTAATTTATCATGTTTGTTAAAGAGATTTCATCCTTATAATTGACCCTAACGATCCATGCAATAAAAGTACAGGGTATAATTTTTTCAGATTTTAGCCGGTTCGATTCCCGGGTGTGGGAGAAGAGAACTTTCGAAAATCTTTGAATGCAGTTTGCTTTCTATTCAAAAATAAAGGAATGTTTCCTTTGAGTAAAATTTTCTATCTGCAGTATTAAGAGTACTTTCCCTCCAGGTGGCACTATAAAAATTCCACCCTGTATATTTATTTATTATTTCTTGCTGTGAATATTTATTTTAGACATAAAAGCCAACCAATCTTGTTTGTTTTTTTAATAATTATCCTTATAACAGACATGATTTTCGAATAAAAAATGTATTGAGAGAAAATATTACAATTACGTAACTGTCTTCAACATGGAAAGAAAAAGATCTAATAAATCATATACTAAAGTTTCATTTTGCTTGTATGTGTGACTGTTTCAGAATATTCATGCAAATTAACATAAAAATAGGAAGCCTCCTCTGGGCGTCCAAGCAAAACGGGTCTCCAGTATATGAGTAATGAGTATGGGTATTGAGTTAAGACTAGATTCGGTATCTAGAATAATCAATTGATAATAAGGTTTAAAAAATGATCCAAAAGCTGGCACATTTATTTTTTATCACACATTTGAAGTTGAAACTCTGAAAAAGCCTGATTTGAGGAAAACTACGAGTATATGACCAAACTGCGCATGTCTCGGAAACTAAATGCCGAGAACTGGACCTTTTTTGCTTAGATGCCCGCAAATTATTAAGTCGTAGACGTTTATTTGATAACTATAGTATTATAAGCATTTGGAAAAATAGGGGAGAAATGATGCAATTTTCTTTTCATTAAATATTTTTTATACACATTCAGTGATCTACAAATAAAACTATTGATTTGGAGCCAATGTTTCATAATAAAAAAAATCGAGCAGCCATTGTTGTTTAAATCTTTGACTTTAGAAACGCCAGGTTTTAGCCTAAGTACGTAACGTATCATATGTTATAATAAATAATATATAATATATAAGTCAAAGATGACCAACATAAGCCGTGGGGTGCCTCAAGCACCGCAGCCGCTTTGCGAAATACATACACGAGCACGAATCACAAGAAGAACGTGAACTTAAGGAAAAAACTAGAAGAAACGTTATAAAAAATAAAATTGCACCGAAACTTAATATTGCTAAACATTGCTCTAAATACCAAGCAGTGGAATTATTTAATAAGTTGCCTACTGACCTAAGATCACTGTTTTACAGAGGTACTCTATTCAAAGCCAAACTTAAAGCATTCCTGTTAGATAAATGTTTATATTCTATATCTGAATTGGTGACAAATCATGGTGAATAGTATTTATATTAATTTACCTTTTTGACATTAAATATATATTCAAGACATTATCCGATTTTATGCATTTAATAGATTAGATTTATAAGCATTTGACATGATAATATTTACAATTTACAATAATTTATATAATTACTATTTACATTCTATTGACACAATATTTATATTATGTTATTGATTTTATTTTTAGTGAAATTGCTGTTTGATATTCATAATTTATTGTTTTTTTTTTTTGTGCGGGAAAATATGGATTAATGTACTACCTAATTCAAACACAATGCGAATTGTTATATGAATAAATAAATAAATAAATAAAAAACCAAACTCACATTTTCAAAAATCCGTAACACGGCAAAAATTATAGGCACCATCATAGTTGTCGCTGCGGTGTTAGTGATCCACATCGAGATAAACATGGTCGTGACAGACATCGCGAACAACAATCTGCTTAATATATTTTTTGTCAAAAACAAATCCAGAATTTCAAAATTAAATAACCTTAGTTAGTAGTAGTAATTAAAAACCTGTAGTGAGAGTAGCCAATAATCCGGATAGTATATAACGCCAGCCTTTGGTGTAATCCTGACTGCTCAACAGCATATGCAAGTACCATGCTTCCGTAGAACATCAGAACGGTATCCTGAGTTTAAAAATAAAACAATGACATGACAGAGTTAATTATTTGTTAGAGAAAATACGCTATGTATGTACTAAGTTCTGAAGCAACAGGAGACAGTGTGCAAAATTTACAGCTGTAAAGCTTTGGGTTCCTAAGAAAGTGAGCGCTGTCTACATAATAAGGGCCCGTTAAAACGTACTACAACAACACCACATCGTAGTGATCAAATGTGAGCAAGCAGTGGTTACGTGTGAATAGTATCACTGCAGCTTTTTGCAGTAGTGTTGTGGTAACCCTGACAGGCGCTTTACTTTGTGTAAATGATTTCATTACCACTGCTCTCAAAACGGTGAAGGAAAACATCGTGAGGAAACCGGCATGTCCTAGAACCAAAAATTCGAAAACATGTGACATCTACCAACCCGCACTGGGCCCGCGTGGTGGATTCTGGCCCACGCCCTCTCAGACAGAGGAGACCTGTGTCCCAGCAGTAGGAACGTTATAGACTGATTATATTGTGGTAACTCCAAAATCAAATAAAATGGACCACGCAACGCTGTGTTTGCGATGTGGCTAGCTGCTAGTGCGCGGTTTTACTGGTGGTTGCGACGTGGTCGGTTTCGCCGAAACGGTTTGATTTTGACGGTAAATTGTGGTTTATGTGAATAAACTACTCATGTTCATACAAAATAGCGCCCGACCACGTGTTGTCGTGGTGGTTGTTCCGTGTGGTGCCGGACATAAAGAATAGCAGCATCCTATTTCTTTCCGTGGGTGTCGTAAAAAGCGACTAAGGGACTTACTAGAGAATGGACAGCAGCGTTCTCTATGCATTTTAATACCTTACTGCGATCGCCAACCCGCCTGCCAAGCATGGCGATTTTGGCAACCTCCTTTTGGGATAGCCCTATGTCTAGCTGTGGACGTCTTTCGGCTGAAATGATGATGATGATGACGTGTTGTCGTTGGGGTGTGGTTGTGGTGAGGTTGTAGTTGTGGTTGTCGAAATTCAGATCCAAATACAGTCTATTTTTTGACACCTTTATGTAAAATACTTGTGAAAATTTCACATTTTCATGATTGCTGTTTTAACATGACGGAAACGCTATCCTAGCAAACCCTAGCTTTTCCTGTGTGGCATTAGTTCAAAAACCATGTGTGCCTTCTTTGCTTGCTCCCATTTTGCTGTCGTATGTCCTAAATAATTTGATCTGGGTTATTCAAATATTACAAAAAAACTTTATACCTACCGTTTACTTTAAAATGTATTTAACATTATCCTCATACCTACTTACATTCATATAACATTGACACGTAGTCCGTGTGTCCATAACATCAACCAGCGGAAAAATTACAACAGGGAGAAAAGACGTAATTGGCAAAGGAATACATTCCGTTACCCAGAAAATTGCCATTAACAGAAGAGTGTAGGCACACCACTCATGTTTCTGCAAAACAATAAAACATATTTTTGTTTCGGGAGAAAGCTTTAACGGGTTATAATTTTATTGCAACTTGTGACTGCAATGTTAACTTTGACCAGCACCCTAATTGTGTATAACACGATCGATCACAATGTGAATCATTTTGAGGTATATTGTTAATCCATTGCTTCATATGTTACATACATATGTCTGCTCAACAACGTAAATAACGCAATGTATGTTGTTGCACTGTCAAATTGAAATATATTGTGATTGATCGTGTGGCAATTAGGGTGACGCTCATTACATCACGGCAAATGGTGATGCGTGTTGCACACCCTGTGTTGTGCAACACGCTGTTTATTTATAAACTTTGCACATTATGCTTTTCTCAAAAAACCGACATCACATTTTTATTCTGTTAATCAAAAATATGAACTATTTCGAATGCAAGAGTAGAACTCCCGGATCTTAAATATACTTTAAAACGGAGTTATAATTTTTATTATATTTTATTGGATTTTCAGTTAAACGCAAAAATAAACGATGTGATGTAAACTTTATTGCGATATTAATACACAATTCTTTTTTCTTTTTCTTTTTTTTTTTTTAAAAACGTTGCCCCACACTAGGAATATCTCCTGTATCGTGGGTGCGTTTACAAACATTTAAACTCACATACACAAACAGCCAGACCCGGAACAACTACACACTACACACACACTAGACACTAGAACACACACAAACACACACACACACTAAACACACACACACTAGACACTTAAATACTAGCTTTTATATAATATAAAATGATCATCATAATTAGCATAAAAAATATTATTAAAATCTCGATTATGATTGTAAATGTAATACTTGGTCCATCCCTAGCATCAGGTGGGATGACACTGACAGTTCACTCCACGCTCACTTCACTTACGTTTTCACGGTGAGATGGTTACAGAATCGACATGTAGATCTCCGCCCTACCACCAACAGCAGTGGTCCGATGTTGACGTCACAGTTAGTTAGGTCACGTTTGTAGTTCTGGCCGCCAATAACAGATGGCGCTCGCTCCACAAAGTTGGCAACAGTGATGAAAATATTTGAACATTGGTTTTTGAAGTGTATTGATATTAGATATTAAGTCGTAGGATGATTTGATCATTCAAATTTTCGCGAAAACCCTAGGGATATTGCGAAAACACGGATAATTAGACATTGGTGAAAACATTTCTCAATCTTACTGGAAAAAGATTATTATTTAAATTTATGTTTTTTTTTTAAACAAACAAAAACATAAATTTAAATAATTATTTTTATTAGATATCCTGATTGGGCGTAAATATTACCATGGCTACAACAACTTTAACCACAACCTTTCGATCGCTATGTTTTGGTTTCTCTATCTGTGGCCCTAGTGTGTTTCTTTTATGGTGGTTTCTATTTATGTAACGGCGCTAACATTTATACCGATTTTTTTCCGCTATGTGGAGAGAAGAAAGTTAACCGAACTTCACTAAGCACAACATTTTGTTTCAATATGTACCAACATGAATTATTCTAAATATATGTAGTTCGTTTTCTTATCTTGACGTTGTTTCATATAGCAGTTTGGTATCTGCCTTACAATATATGCAGAAATGCTATAGTCAGAAATAAACACAAAAATGTTCGATACCGGAATCGCGGGATTTTTACGATCGATGCAAAAGTGCATTCCATATAAGCCATAATTTGAAAGGAAGTAAATATACATTCGATTCTATAATCAGAAAACTAAATTTGTCGATTCCAGAACCGCGGGATATTTTCGATACAAAAGCGCATTCCATATTAGCCAACTTCTCAACTTTAGGTCAATAAGCATCTGATCCGATCTCTTCTTATCACTCTCAGAACATAAAAAAGCAATTAATAAATTCAGTTGAGACAGTTAATTTTCTATTGTTACGCGGGGCCCGGCGCGTGGCACCCGGTTGCAGTACTTATCTATCTATAGAGCGTGGCGCTTTAGTGGCGACATTAATTTAACATAACATGTTTACCGTTTCTCCTTACGTTTTATGAAAATATATTAATTTCTTTAAACGTTACTTTTGATTTATTTACAATTTTATTTTCTAAAACAGCATTTTGGAGCAACCTGTAGGTACTTAAAGAACTGTGCATGGACCAGGTGAATTGAAGGAAAGAGAGAGCTTTATTATTATTATTTTTTTCAATTTTCTTATATTTATTTATCTTAATATAATATATAAAAAAATTAAAATGTATTTTTAAATAAAATATATAAAATATTATTTTTTTATGATTACTGGCCACTACCCGTGTGTTGAATTAATGTCGCCATGCATTGTGGCGGCACGCTGTATAAAGTGTATATATTATATGTTAGGTTGTAGGGGGTAATCTCTGGATCTACTGAACCGATTTAAAAAATTATTTTACCCATAGAAAGCCACGTTATTTTTGAGTATCATAGGCTATATTATTATACTAGCTGCGCCCCGCGGTTTCACCCGCGTAAGTCTCGATCCCGTAAAAATACCGGGATAAAAATAGCCTATGTCTTAATCCAGGATGTCAGCTACGTCCATACAAAATTTTATTAAAATTGGTCTAGCCGTTTGAGCGTGAAGAAGTAACAAACATACACACACACACACACTCACAAACTTTCGCCTTTATAATATTAGTGTGATTAATCCGAAAAATGAAAAGACTTTCCGCCTAACGAAGTGGGCACGGGTCAGCTAGTTATTTATAAAGAGGTACAATTTGTGAGTTTGTGAATTTATACGTAAGGGGTAATATCCGAAACTATAGTCGTCCGATTTCAACAATTATTTCACTAATAGAATTCTACATTATTGCAGAGTGCTATAGGATGTTTGTTGGTACAACCTTGTGATTTTCTCGCGGTCGAAGTCGCATGTCGAAGCTAGTAATTCAATTAGAGAAGAAAGCCTTCGTTTTCTGCCACAAGAGTTTGTGTGTCACTGTGTTCAAACTCTACGAGGCTTGTGACTAGACTGAAACAGATTCCTCTGCTTGGGATTCTTCTATATTGTTAAGGATATCAATGGACTTCAACAAATTCATAACTGTGATTGACAGAGGTTGGCGCTTTATCTTCTTTAATCCTTGTTGAAGCCTGATATCTGAAGACAGAACTAGCTTTTTGAGAAATAAATCCAACATGGTCTTTTCGCGGTCAGAAATCCTACTACATTTTTGTATTTATTTTTAATAAACGGATTTATTAATATAAATGTTTATTTTTATTTTTTTATAATATTGTAATCAATATAACAAACAAAAAAGAAAGTGATTTTTTTTTACGAAGTTTTTTTGCTAACTGGCTGTTAGCAAAAAAACTTCGACTACGAGTAATTTTTAAATTTCACAATATTATTTTCCGCTAAGAAAACTTTTTGTCCTATTTAATTACCTACGGGTACCTCTATACCTATTGTTTATACTAAATGAGTAATGCCTACTTCAATTTAAGAATTCAACATTTTTTCTAATTTAAAAGTAATATGGTTTCGACCTTTGATTAGTGAAAACCCTAACAAAAAAAACTAACTTCAAAAAATCCAAATTTCTTTGTGTTAAGCATCTGATATTTTACAGGCAGGTTAACATAACACTAATAATGATACAATAATAATGTGTGTAAAAATAAAATGCTACCTTAGAAAAAGTGCGCTAAAAATAATTTGCTTTAAACTAAATAAAAAAAAAAAATCGTCTCTAAAAATAGCAGATATTTGGCTTTTTAACATGCTATAATTAAAACATAAAAACGTTGCTTTATAATAAGTTATAACAATTCTTTTGATTTGGATAACCAGAATTAAATATTTAAAAATATATAACTTTGGTTCTAAGCTAAATTTGTTTTCTGAGAGTACTACTAAAATTCAAAACAGTGTATACGAGTACTATCGATTAGAAGAATATAAAAGCGATGTCCGTGTTTTGAGGCATTTATAATAATGTGCGTTGGTTAAATTTAGGTAATGATTAACGACTGTATAACCATACCTTCTAAGGCCCATTTCTGTACAATAGATTAAATAGAAAACTTAGTATCTATAAATTAAATTACTTTAGCTGTAAAAAAATGTTACTCAAATATTTACTAACCATAAATTATGCGCAGTCAGAAGATCTACTTGTTGTCTGCAAATAGAACCGCTAACATGCTATTTTACTTTTAGTTACCTAAGTTTTAATTTTTACTTTATACAACTCATTAAAAAAAAATGCACTTTCTAGCCTGAAACAGGTTCAACCTAGTTCAGGCAAATAAGCAACTGTGCTCTATTTTAATTTTTAACATAATTATGTATTGTACTTGCCCTTTTATAAATAAACGATTTTTATTATTATTATAAACATAGGGGTAAATCTCCTGCGTACTTGGCTAGTCTCCGTTATGATTAGCCGCCGTGTCAGATTTGGTCGGGAGGAAATTATTATTATCAACTAAAAATCTAAAATAATGAACTTGTGATAAGATCTAACCTTCGGAGGGAAAGGTGTGAGCACGATAATTAATACAAGCGGAGTGAACAGGCAAACCAGGCCGCGCCAGTAAGTGCTCAGGAACAATATAACTCTTCTCCACCTTGGGACTTTTGGATCTTCGGACCTGCGTTTAAATGAAACGTAGATAGTTAAGTACTGTGTAAAGGTTGAATAGATAATATTAATGTGTGAATTAAACTTTTAAAGGTATTGTAAGATGAATACACAGTTACATTAAAAAAAAAAATATGTTTATTTCAATTAACATACTTGGTTTTCATTATATGATTTGGAGAATCCTTTTAAGCAAGGAAATGCTTGTGTTAGGAGAAATTTAACTAGGCGTATTTACCGACGGGACGTGTTAGTGTGACCTATTTAGTAACTACTGTACTTTAACACCCGGCGGTTTTTTTCCGAGACAGGGTGTCCCAAACCTTTCATGCAAAGTAATCATTTTAATTTTTGATTTTATTGTCGATATTGTTTCCAATTTTAAATACACGTAGCTATTTTGTAATAGGTGATAAACTTTCAAAAAATTGGCAGAGTGATTCGTACTTGCGCACCCAGAGTTCGATACTTTTGTGGGAAGATATTTTAAAAGTTTCATACGGACATTTTATTTTTTTGTGATCGCATAAGTTAAAGACAAATAGCCATTTTGAACTATAAAACAGGATTCGTTAACGAGATGAAAATATTACCAAATAGAAGTACATTGTTAATGCATAATTACAACTGTATGCTACCCACAGAGTCCAGCGAGTAGACTGTGAGACATCCTAACCACTCAAATGCAGCGTCGTGACTTCCGAACGGGTCGCAAAAAGTTATCTGGCTAACGCATACAGGCATGATGGTTATGACTGGATGGTTAGAAGGTAGTGGAATTTTGTTAAAAGTTTTTAAAATAAATGAGAAGCCACACTCCCTTTACACCCGAGCTGAAACAAGAATGTGTTTCACTAGATTGGAACTAAAATTAATTTTTTCATGGGGCTGTATCGAAATTTAAAGCCCTTGGCAAGAGTCCTCTTAAAAATAATTTTGGACCTCTGTTAACGGGCAACCAATTATGTAGGTATATACAGGGTTACTGGTAACTCGACGTATTCCTTGCACGACGTCATAGTAAGGTTAAAATGCAACAAATTAAGCCACCAAATGTTCCGAAATTCAGTAGTTTTTGAGTTTTTTTTAAATAAAGTAATGACAAAAATTACGAAAAATAAAATGTTTAATTAGTGATCTCTGCCTAGTTTTCGGCATTTTGGATTTTTTAATTATTAAAAAAGATTTGCTACGGCATCAGCTATGATAATAAGTTAAATTCCAGTATAGTCACACCGTAAATCATTTTTAAATTGTATTTTTCATAAAACAACTAAAAACCTAATTAATTAAAAAACTACTGAATTTCGGTAGAACATTTGGTGGCTTAATTTGTTGCATTTTAACCTTACTATGACGTCCTGCAAGGAATACGTCGAGTTACCAGTAACCCTGTATAATACCTGTGTAGGTTTTTGCTAAAAAGGACTCTTGTTGGGTACTGGATTATAATTATGGATAATGTAATCGTCAGCAGCAAACTATTATTAATTCAACGTTAAAGCCATTTCCATTGTTTGTACCGACAATTCACCGGCGTCCTTATGCACTCTATTTTACCCAGTTCATCGTTCTGAGGATAGACTGGGCCATCCTGCAGCCTGGCACTCGTAAAAATTGGAGGAGGAGTATTTCTCGTCACTCCATTCTAGTAAAGGTCTTCTATTATGGCACCCGTCCCACCGCCGACGAGGAAGCGATTATCAACGATTTTCTCACTTAAGAAACGTACAAAAGATTCTAGGTTCCGTAAAAAAGATACATTATATTAATAGTTGATCGCTGAATGTTCACATCGCCATTGAGTACTCGTTTTTCGAAGAGACATGAGCTATCAAAGAGAGTATTCGCTCAGCGACGCTCGCTTAGCGGGCAGAATACTCGCTGTTAGACTCACGCTTGGTGGTCAAGGCTTAAAAATACTTACTCGTCAACGGGTTGATTTTCTGTTTGTGTCTCAGTAAAATCTTCCAAAGCTTCAGCCATGACCAGATGAGAATAAATCAATATTACGAGTACGTACTCATACAAACGAGATTTTCAGATAATTATCACTAGGCAACAAATCGAGTTGGCTATGCATCCAGCAGGCAAAAACTAGGCAGGTTCCTATAGTCCACCGCAAGTGGTAATTACAAACTAAAAATCCACTCTAACTCTAACTGGGTTTTTTGGGTTATTTTTAGCATTAGAATAAACTTTTTGTTCATACGTAGTTTCAGATTTTGAGTAAATTGTTACAAAAATGTAGCGCAAGTATGTTGGGTAGCTCATAAAATGAGGATATTTTTAAAACAATTTTTTTTGCTTAGTGTCATAGTAAAAATTGGAAATAATCGAGGGCTTAATATAAAAAAAAAAAAAATAGTGTGTGCCCGACGATATAGTCATTTTGCTAAAATTTTATTTTAATCAGTACTTTCAATTGTTTGGTAGTTTCATATTCAAATAGCAATTATTTGTTTTGTATCATAACCGGAATCTATCTTGAGTCAAGCACCTGTCTTTCAGCCTGTTCTCAGCATTTCCTTTGCTTCCCCGCTGGTGGCTCCCTATATACTTACCGTTGGTATTAAGTGTTTTAAGCGCGCATATGACGACTAGAGGAAATTACAGATTTTTAAATGTACCAGATTAATACATGTCAAACACATTTCTGCGGATCTACTTTTTGGGTAACCGTAGATTCATAAAAATCCTTTTTTTTCGAGGATTTTAGTTTTATACGTTATAAAAAACAATAAGATACGTTGGTACTAAGTGCTGACTTGTCCAGAAACATACACAAAAAAAATATAATTATACACACACTATACCAGAGTTTTTAAACATACGAATCCTATTTCTTGATTTCTCCTACGCCTACGTGACCAACCTATTAATTACCCGTTATGATTTTGCCAAAGCGGCCTTTTTAGACCCCTCATCCTCACCCCAACTTTCGTTAAGTAAAGCATAGTCTTAACAATTTTTTATTTTAATTAGCCAAATACCAACAAAATCAATATTAATAATATAATAATACAACAAACAATATTTTCTAAACAACACAACACTGACAACTCTTGAACTCGTTTCCACTCTAACTAGTAATATTCGTAAGAAGATAATACATCGAACATCAACTGGTATGACCCAGTGGCGCAGCATAGGAGTCCCACCGATCTGAGAACACGCTCGGGAGACCGTTAGTGGTGGCGCGCTGCCAGCCGGCTATGGAGGCGGTCCTTTTTCTTATTATGGTGTAAACATCGTCTGTGCCCACCTCCGCAAACATTGTGGACGCAGTACAACGCCACGACAGCCCCAACAGTATCCTAAACGCGTTATTTTATTGGACGCGCAGATCGCTGTATGTCCTCTGCGTAAAACGGGTCCAAAGACTGAAAAAGCTTTGAAAAGAGTGACTTTAACTTGATTTGTATAACGTGCAAATCTTCGAACCAGCATGTTACATCGAACAACCAACGACCTGCGCTCCGTCTCTCTGTCCATATTATCCCTAAGATCATCAGTGACCCAATGACCCAAGTACTTAAACTTAGCCACCCATTGCTACAGGAGTGCCACAGAGCGATAAACCGGGAATATCAGCATAGTTTATGGCACTCGCTTTAAACAAAATAAGTTCGCTCTTCTTAACATTGTACTTAGGTTATGGGTAGATTTTCCAAAAACCGTGATACCCTTTGTTCTTAATTTTTGCTCTTAAGTATAAATACCGGGTTTAGAGTTAATCGGACCACGCGTTAGAATTCTTCTATACAAACTTTGTCATCCCCCAATCCCCCTATAGAGGCTATTTTAGAAAACAAAAAATGCCAGACTTTATACTTTACTTAGGTAAGTATTCGTACCAATTTTCAAGTTTATTAACTCATGGAATACGATTTTTCATACGAATTTCCAAAAACCCCTTCTTAGGGGGTGCCTACATCATAATAGCTATCTGTGCCAAATTTCAACCCAATCCATTCAGTGGTTTGAGCTACAGGTTGATGGACTAGTCAGTCACGGTTGCCTTTTATAATATACGAGTATAAAGAAGATTAACGTGAAACTATTGCATAAATCAGTAAGTTTCCTTTGTGAGTCATGTATCTTTCAATCAACTCTACTTCGTCTAAATTATAGGATATTCCATTTCATAATTTCTTAATTAATATTCTCTCCCTCACGCAGCTGTATAATAACGCCGCTTTCGTGTACTATTAGCGTCTGTGCTTCCAAAAACCCAAATATTTCATAAGCATTCGCCATCTAGAATCAAACAAGAATGATATTCTAAGATCGATAACAATCGATCACAATGTCTTTCATTTTGACAGTAATTCATCCACGATCATTAGATTATGTACGTGTTTGAGCAGACGATTTTTGCAAATATTTAAAGCAATGGATTAGCAATATCGTTCAAAACCCTCACATTGTGATTGCAATTAGGGTGCTTTTTTTTTTTTTTTTTGGGTGGGAAATCATCAAATAACTTCTCCCGCTCTGGGCGGAGCGGGAGAAGTTATTTGATTGGGCGTGTCAGACTTTTACTGACTAAAACCCACCCGTGTTCCTTCCGTTGCCTGTGTGCCAGGGCCACGATATCCCTTTCGGGCAAACTCGCAACCCCGGCAGGCATTGGTCCTAACGGACCCCGTCAGTTTGTGCTGACATCTCTTTGAGGCGCGCGTGGAACACAACGCGCCGTCGACCCGGGCCTGGTCCTTATCGGACGGCGAGCTACCCATCGCTCACCGTCCGCAGGCCCGCGCCTACGGTGGCCGGAAATCGGCTTGCGACTCCCGACGCCCGGGGCGTCTCCTGCGGCGACTAGGGGCGCGAGGGCGCGAACCTTGTCTCACCCTCACGCGTTCCGCCTCCTCCTTCGCTAGCATAACTGCTTCGCAGAAGGAGGTGACGGCCTCCCATGCACTCTAGCTCCGAACCATGGCCTGAACCAGGCCCGGACGCGAGAGATCGCCGCCGCCGATCGCCTCCGTGAGGACACGGCGGTGCTCCGCCCAAGCTGGGCAGACCTCCACCGTATGCTCCACCGTGTCCTCCGGGCGATCCACACAGTGGTGACACCCGGGCGTTTCCTCCCGCTTAATCCTAAACAGGAACCTCCCGAAACATCCATGTCCGGTGAGGACCTGCATCAGGCGGAAGGTGAGGACGCCGTGGCGCCTCTCCAGCCACTCCTCAAAGAGGAGACTTATCGCCACGATTGTGGCGTGCCCAGCGCTGGGTTGCGACAATCGCACTCTCCGTGTCGCCATGAGATCCCTCCGGAGCTCCGTCCGCTGTGCCGCGATTTCTTGCGGCAGCGGAGTTATGCCCCGGAGTTTCGCCTCTTCGCGCCACACCCAAATGTGCGCGAGGACTTTCGCCTCCAGATCCCATGGCGGCAGTCCGGCAAGGAGGCTCGCCGCCTTACGGGAGACCGTGCGGTAACCCCGTACCATCCTGATGGCCATGACCCTTTGGGACGCGTTCAACCGCTGCGCTGGTCGCAGCCTCAGAGAACGCGCCCACACCGGTGCCCCGTAAAGGGCCATGGACCGCACGATCCCCGCGTAGAGCCTCCAGCAGGAGGCGTTTGGACCCCCTAGATTGGGCAGGAGCCGCTTCAAAGCAGCCCCGGCCCGCTCCAGTCTGGGAGCCAAACGTCGAAAATGCTCCACGAAGTTCCACCGGCTGTCGAGGACGAGTCCCAGGTACTTCATCGTCGACTCGACGCCGATGTGAACCCCTCCCGCCGTTATCTGGAAACCCGACAGTGGCGCGTTCCGAGGACCATAAAAACACATGGCCTCGGACTTGTGCAAAGCCACCTCGAGTCCCAATTGCCGGATCCTATCGATTGTCGCAACCCCACGTGCCGCCAGTTCGGCCGCCGCCTGATGCGAACTCCCTTGTGCCAGGACTAGCGTGTCGTCAGCGTAGCAGACTACGCTGACGCCACTAGGGAGGTGGGCGCGCAGCACCCAGTCGTACCCGATGTCCCACAGATGCGGCCCCAGGACCGATCCCTGTGGGACACCGCACGACATCTCTCGCCGGTTCCACTCTCCTTGCAATTAGGGTGCTGGTCTGGTGAATAACGCGGAAATCCGTTAGTTACGAGAAGGACAGAATAGGTCGTTGTGGCAACGCTTGGGGGGATGTCCAGCAGTGGAAGTCTTCCGGCTGAAATTATAATGCACTATAATCTCTAAAAACTTTTTACAAAAAAATTACAACCGATTACCAAAAATAACACTACAAAGTGAAAAATAACTTTAATTTCGGAAGTCGGTGTCTTTGGATCTGTATGTGAGTTATTTGCCACCGACACTTTGTAGTGTTATTTTTGGTAGCCGGTTGTTATTTTTTTGTAAAAAGTTTTTTATTTTTTACTTTTTAGTGGGTCAGTTTTGAATTTATCTAAGTTACAATGGCCTAATGTTATTAACTGCTCATCACCTTTTACAAAATATTGCTTTTCGCGATGCTGGGACGTTGATTGTTGAGGAGTTCTCCTGGTAAGAACCAGGAGAACTGCCACTCTCCATATGCATAGTGACGAGCATAAATTGCTTAATCGCAACCCGTTAAATAGTTAATAGTTATATACTCATTATTATATTGTTCCGGAGGCCATATGTGGTCTCCATCATCAGTTCCACTTCACCAAATGGTGCTTTCCGAGAGCAAATGCACGAGTTACTATAAAAATTACCCAAATCGCTATAGGTTTGCCTATAAAATTTGAGGGTTTCCCTCGATTTCCATGGGATCCCCTCATCTGATTCTGATTTGGTAGCAATGGGACTACCTCGGTAGTATACCCTTTCAAACAAAAACAAGAATTTTCAAAATCGGTCTATAATTAACGGAGTAATCGCGTAACAAACATACAAAAAAAAAAAAAAAACATACCACTGAATTGAGAACCTCCTCCTTTTTGGAAGTCGGTTAAAAACACAATTCAATGGACAAGTTACGACAACACATAATCCCCCGAAGCCTGTATCCCCGAAGGGTTGGGGCGAGGTTTTTAGTACCTACACCCACATCATCACACTAATATTTATAAAGGCGTAAATTTGTGAGTGTGTGTGTGTGTATGTTTGTTACATCTTCACGCTCAAATGGCTGGACCAATTGCGATAAAAATTTGTATGGAGGTAGCTGACACCCTGGATTAAGATATAGGCTACTTTTTATCCCGATATTCCCATGGGATCGAGACTTACGTGGGTGAAACCGCGGGGCGCAGCTAGTACGTAAATAAATATCGGTTTACTTACCTAAATACCGGTAAAAACTATGCATAAGAGCTTATGTTTGGTCTTAAAAGTACAGACAGCTGCAAACCATATTTAATTAAACATCAAATTCTCTCACTTCCTTCCTTGTATATATTAGAAACTGTATTTTTTGTTAAAAATAATCCCCAACTGTTTTCGAAGTCTTCAGATGATTCTGAAAGAATTCAACGTGAAAATCGGAAACGTCGTGTACCTAGTGCTAAAACAGCTCTCATGCGTAAGAGTGTATTATGGCCCCAAAATTATACAACAAGGTACCAAAGGCATACAAAGATTTATATATTAATAGTTTTATTAATAGCATGAAGAAACTTAAAAAAAAATGCTACTATAATGTTGACGATTATTTAAATGATGTACTTTAGACATTATTTATTATTATTTTTTAGATATTAATTTGACGTAACTTTATGATTTTTGTACTTTGAATTATATCATTATTGTATTTGTACGTCTTTCTTTTTTTCTTATTTTTTGTAATCACTCCAACTGATTGTAAATCTACACGTGTTTTTGACAAATAAATCTTATCCTATCTTACATACATTATTAACCACCGCCCCAACTGACCCAACTGACTACCCCGATGGGCTTGTAGGAGCGACTGCTGAGCGTTTTCAATTCCCAGTTCAGGAAAGTATTAGGTACTGGTTTTTTTCATTAGGATTTATTATATTGGGTTCCCTATACAACGTGGCGATTAGGTTATCACATTAATTCAAACCACGTATTCTACATTACGTATTTTAAGCATACATAAATAAAATAATTAATAAAAGTTAACATTCTACCCGTGAGACCTTTTTTTCCCTTTTAGTATTTAACAACATCATGTATTATAACGCCCCGCGCGTGAGCGTAAGTACCTACCCTCCGCTAGTCTCACTGTCGTTTGGCGTGTGCGCCGCCCGCCGCCTAGACGCCCGCGCAGTATCAAGGGTGGATTATTTATTGCCAATTTTTACGCTATTTAGTTTGTTAGAAAAATTCAGTTTTCTATTTTTAGGTCTATTTTTATTTTTATTATTTTAACAGACTGATAACAACTTGTAATAACCGCTGTACTATTTAATGTGATAACCTAATCGCCACGTTGTATATTGGGGACCTATGACATGACCTATATTTATCATAGCACCTATGATTGGCATTTTTTTCTCACAAATAGAGAACCTCGTCACTTCTATGATTTAAAATATTCATCAATTGCTTGGTATTATATCGAATACTGACCATCATAGACAATTACCAGTAGTTAAAAAACCTTATTACTTGTAGTTTTCTAAAATTACTCATTTTTTTTGCAGAAATTACCAATATTTGTTATAATTTAGCCAAAAGCGCATGCGCTAGCGCTTAATCTAAGTGGCATATCGTTATCTTAGTTTTGAAACATTAGTGCATAAAAGTTTTAAAACATTAGTGTTCATGGTTGTTATATAAATTAAGAATATGTTAGTATGAAAAATGCAAGTTTAAAATTCTCCATACAAAACGCTGATTTCATAGGTACCAATTATTTAGATATCGATACCCTTTAATTAAGTATGCGGAGTTTCGCTAGCTAAATAAATTTGACCTTGTATGTGTAAATTCAACATGAATGATGTAACATTATAATTTAAACGAGTAGAGGAGCTCGTGGCTAAGTAATAACAGCCGCACGGGTCGACCCATCAGGTTAAGCCACCCTTGCCGGAGTTGGTCCGTGGATGGGTGACCATCTTTACATACCGAGACTCCTCCGTGCCTCGGAAAGCTGCCCCGGGTGTCATTCGTGGATCTTTGACAGTCATTAGGGGTCGTCAGAAGCCCGAGAGTCTGACAGCCAGTCTTACCAACGGGTATCGTAGTACCCAGTACTGGGTTGTGGAGATCAGATAGGCATTCGCTCCATGTAAAATACTGGTATTCAGCTGCATCTGGTTACACTGGAAGCCGATCCCAATTATTAATTCGCTGGAGTAATGTGACATGTGCTAGCTGTCACTTTGTGTCATATTATTGTAATTTTGATCGATTACAACACACACACACACATAACATAACATCACGCCTGTAATCCCCGAAGGGGTAGGCAGAGGTGTACCTAATAGTACACCCACATTTCGCCAGTTATGTTTAAGTCCCATGTAATTGGGGGCGAACCTATTGCCATCAACCGGGCTATAAATCTAGACTCCGGGCTGCTTCTGAGAAATTCATAATGGAAAATCTCAATATCACTTTTCCCGACCTGGGAATCGAACCCGGGACCTCATGCTCAGCAGTCGTGCTTGCAACTACTAGACCAACGAGGCAGTGATCGTTTAGTTTAATCAAATATTATAAGTGCAAAATAAATGTATATAAGTGTAAAAGTCTAAAATACAATAAATAAGACCATTTTATTGCACAAAATGACAGCTAGCACATGTCAGATTACTCCAGTGAATTAATTCGACTTTAGCGTCATCTTTCTGACTGACCAAGTCCTTTGACAATTCAAAAGTGAATGTAAATAGTTAAATTGAGTTTTGAGACTATCCCCACGCAGACTGTCGTGCTCAAATAGTACATACTAATTCCATGGCCGTACTATTTATTGGATACCCTGTATAAATGAGCTTGATGCGAAATTCTTAAGAACATTAAAAATGTTCATTATTTTAATGTGTATTTTTGGTCGAGTGGACCAAAAATGACAGCTTTATTCAGGGGCGTAGCTAGCATAGGTGACATCCGGTGAGCATAATTATTGTGGTGTGGTGTCACCAAAGAATGAAAACCAGAAAAGTGCGTGCCGAACCACCCACTATGAAGGGTTCCGTAGTTGATATGAATTTATCCTAAGAACAAACTTTATACTTTAGTTGAAAAACATGTTCTCCCATACATTCCATCTGCAAAGAAAGTTGGTCGACTATTACTCGTTAACATGTAATGCCTAGTTTTCCTTTTAACTTCGTTATCTATACTACTGCCGTGATCTTTTCCTTCACTTTTGCTAATAGGTCAACTTCCATGGTGATCGATCAAACGGAGCTCGAGTTTATCAGTCTCGTAACACCAACTTCCATTTTTGTATACTTAGATACACTTAGATGAAAAAGTAAATAGACAAATGGCAGTGTTTATTTAAGGAATTATAACAATTAAAAATTTCATAACACAATTCACGTATGCACTTATTATACGTTCATAAATTCGAAAGACACTTCTTAACTGTATCCGGCTAGGTACGAACATTAACTATTTAGTACGTAGCACGTGAATAAAATCGTCACTTTATCACTTCTCGATATGCTTTATATTCGGGGTGGGAAACCCAAGTTCCTGGATCAGACGGGCGTCGTTCTGCGGTAAGGGTCGGTGCCCACAGCCCGGTCGTGGCGCGGCGGCGGCGGCTGTTCTTCGCCGCCTCTTGCGCCCGCGCCGAAAGTCACCATTTCTTCTTCCCGTGATGGCGGAGGCTCCACCGCCGAAGTATCTAGAAATCGGCCGCTTGCCACCGACGCCTGTGACTGAAATATTGACGCACTTCTTAATCCACTCAAGGTATTGGCGCTTTGAGGCATCTCTTTGAACTCTTCGAAGTAATTGTCGCAGGCCGTCGGTCGTGGCGCCGCTGGAAACCCGTACAGTGTTGACGACGACAAATCCTTTAATGATGCTGAACTTAAATTTATTCTTCTATTTTTATTGTGTATTGAACAATGTGGCATTTCATCGCCGTCGAACACGAAGCGTCTTCGCTCTCGTGGTGTTGCAGCTGAAGATCCTGAAGGGGGGTATGTGTCCCTTTTCATCATTCGCCTTTCTAGTAGTGTGGAATCTCGCTCTCTGAATTCTGTAAAGGCATACTCACGATCCCACGCCCGGCAATCAGCTTTGGCTTTTTCAGTAAGCTCTGTTATCCAATCTTTTTGGTACCACTGAAGAAATAGGAATATAGCCGAGGTGCCTGCTAACTCGGCAGCCACGAAGCCACTGATGTATAGCCCAAATGAATACCCGTAACTATATGACATTCTGGGGGTTTCAAAATAAGTCATGTAGCGTAACTTGTGGCCCACTTGTGATTTAAAGACGGATATGTACATGACGATTCCGGTCAGCATTATTAAACCTGAAATGAAAATTTAAAGATTATTGAATGAGCAACTATATGAGTACCTAATTAAAGGGTGGTCCAACCAACGAAACAAAGTTAAAACGAGTAATAACGGGATCGTTATCCCCAAACATTTGATTTTGCATCCATTTTAATTTGAAGTGTGTCTGCAATTTTTTTTTGCTGAAGAAAAACTTCTTCCCTTTCCGATTTAGTTTAAACGCGTGTTTACAAATGATTCTTTATGTCAACACTTGTAAAGGGTTGTGCTAAAGAAGCTTTTGGCTAAACCAATTGTAAATACGGGCAATGCAAATGCACAACTTTCAACAACATTTCTTAAACACAACACATAAGATGTGCCCGGGCCTGGGATTTTAGTCTGAATTTATAAAGCAATAACTGCAAAAATTAAATAAGTAGGTACTTAGCGATATATTTAAGTTTACATAAATAAATAAATTCATTTATTTCAGGTAAAAAACACAAAAAAAAGGGACATAATCATTAAAAAGTCCATCATGTCATTGCGGTTTAAAAGAAGATGTAGTAACAAAAATTGAAAAGAGTATGCTTAGATGGTTTGGTCATGTTGTGGTTTAAAAGAAGATGTAGTAACAAAAATTGAAAAGAGTATGCTTAGATGGTTTGGTCATGTTGAGAGGATGAATGAAAGGCGACTAACAAAAGGTAAGTTTACAAGGCAGATGTGAGTGGAAACGCTGGGACATGCCCTAGGAGGGCATAAATATAGGACAGTATATTTATGTCCTGCAAAAAGAGTCCAGTAGTGGGGTATTGAGTTCAAGTCTAGATTCAGTATCTAGAATAGTTAATTGATAATAAGGATTAAAAATGTTCAAAAACTGGCACATTTTTTGTATCAGACATTTGTTGTTGGAACTCTGAAAAAGCTTGATTTGAGAAAAAACATTTTTCAAATAATTTGACTGGTACCTTTTTAGTCAACTTTTCTCTTAAAATTTCTGGTATTTAGAAACATCTTAGGAAGTTATTTACCATTATGAATTCGTAGATAATTGAGCATTCATTAATAATCAATTAAAACCTCGAAATGCAATTTTTTCACCCAACTTTACAAAACTGCGTATATCTCGGAAACTAAATGCCTCTTTTGTCTTTTTTTTTAAAAAAAAAACGTTGCCCCACACTAGGAGTTTCTCCTGTATCGTGGGTGCGTTTACAAACATTTAAACTAATATACACAAACAGCCAGACCCGGAACAACTACTTATAGGTCGTACAAATATTTGTTCCGTGCGGGAATCGAACCCGCGACACGCAGCACAGCAATCAATCGCTTGACCACTGGGCCAACCGTGCCGTCAACTGCCGAGAACTGGACCCTTTTTGCTTGGCCGCCCGCATAATGTACAAGGAGGAGAAGACAAAAAGTTAAACTGCGTATATCTAATGACGTTCCCAGTCTGCATACGAAAATTCAATCAAAGATATACAATAATTTAGTCACATAGCTAGTCAAAGATTGGCAAAACCCATAGTCAATCCATCACTAACAACAACTACTTAGAAGTTTGTTTATTAGAAGAAAAAACTTCCAAAATACTCTCATGTATTATGTAATTGCCAGTGTTTTCATTTATTTTCATATTGTTTATAATATTTAAATAAATAAACAACCCCCCCATCTGTTATAGCTGTTGGTTCCCCTATATATATTTATATATAGGGGAACAGATGGATAACAATTTTATATGAAACGCAGAGCCAATAACAGGTTCTCACGGGTAAAAAACAGAAAAATTTGTAGAAATCTTAGGATCACTAACAAGCACGATAGAAAATAATATAATGTGGTACAATAAACACTATGCATTTCTAAAAAAAGCCGGTTGTCTCCACATTATACTTGTCATTGTACATCATTGCTGTTGGTTACACGTATTCTCTATGTTAAATCGATCGTCGATTTTAAGGATTCAGGCTTTTGATACATGCAAAACAAGTCTTCTATGATTCGGTGTAACCTGTGAACCCATTTTAGAACTGGGACCACAACTGACCAGCTTTCATACAATACCTAAAACTGTAAGTACCTACTTAGGAAACCCTTTAAAAAAATATGAGCCTCATGAGCAGTGGTGGCGTCGTGGTAAAGGCCGCGACTTACGAGTTGCAGGTCGTAGATTCGAACCCAGACAGGCGCTTTACTTTGTGTAAATTATTTCAGCACGACTGCTCTCAAAACAGTGAAGGATAACATCGTGAGGAAACCGGTATGTCCTAGAACCAAAAATTCGAAGACATTTACTATCCCGCACTGGGCCCACCTGGTGGATTACGGTCAAGTCACCCCCTCCTCTCTCACCGGGAGGAGGCCTGTGTCCCAGCAGTGGGAACATTATAGACTGATTATGGATAAGATTATAGAGCCTCATTGCTGTTGGTAATTTCGAGCCTAAGCCTAAGAAATGAATGAATGAATTGCGGTAGACGAGCATTTCGAAGGCAAAGATGGCGAATATTTTTTCACTGGGTTAAAAGTCCTTTATTACAAATGTAAGAAGTGCATTGAAGTAGAGGGAGATCACATATAAAAATAAATGTTATATACTTTTTTATCAGCATTTGTAACACCCTAGGCCCGAAATTTTTCAGCCGCCCTAGTACTAAATTGAATTCTAATATTTTACCTGAATATGATAGTGGATACAGAACTGGACATTAAAACCTACCCGTTGGCGAGTCTTAAGCCCAACCCGTGGTATATTTTTTCTTTTTCATTATTGCACGATACTGCTTCTAACCCATAACAAGTATATTATAAGTGTTTACTCACCAGATATAATAAAGAGGACGCCCGCAATGAATGTGCAGAGCCGTCTTCCTTTCACACAGTGCCCTAAGACGCAACATAGCGCTCCAACCGCTTGGGCGAACACAGCCAGAAGCAGAGGGGCTGCCGAACGGGTCACCACGTCTGAAACATATGCAATACCTATTATTATTATTGTGTAATTACTGCACAAGGCAAATGCTACTTGTACAGGAAGACACGAGCATTGTGATCAATGTAACAGGCAGTGAGCCAGTGTAGTGTCCTGGGGGCCAAGTCTGCTAACGCAGTTGTGTCCGAGTGGCCGATCATTGGCACCGTAATTGTAGAGTTTGACAGTTTTGCTAATCTCCTAATTGAAAGGCGTCTTTATGATTTTCCAATGACGAGCCATTGATACTCCATTGGAAAAATTGTCTGTATTTGGTAATCTCGTACTGACAAGCTCCTATTATATTGACTTCCTGAAGGACTGCTGTCACGCCATTATGAATTTAGGAGGTTACAAACTATTGACACAATGGTCATGGGGTTGCCTTGGTATGGTCGTCATAATGACCAATCATTACCAATCTCCCTAGGACAATCTAGAGTACAAAATCAAACTGGTTGTTTATTTAATTGTATAATTTATATTTTTATGACATTGATTTTAAATACTGTGACTACTTCACCTCACACACTGACTTATTACTGGTTAAAATTTTATGAAAATCGTCCAGTTTAACAAATGTTTGTGAATATGGCTATCACATAGTTAATTCTTCTGTCATCGCTACATTTTTAATTTATTCTGTTTACCTATCGTGATGTAGTAATTTTATTTCGTTTCGTTATCGTCTTCACATATAATTATAATTAATGTATACAAAATATTGTAAAACAAAATCATTTAAAATAAGTAACGTGTGGAGTTTCTTACCCATTCTTCTCCATACGAAACCTTTTGAAAGGGTCAACTAGAATCAGTTCTATTTTTCTGTAATTTTTTTATTTGAATTTTATTTATTACTATTTGAAATAAATGATTTAACTTTGACTTTCTTAGAAATAAGGAAAGAAAAGAACACACAGCTATGCTATACCAGAAGGCGTACAAATATTCATAGATGTCATTGACTTACTTACTAAAATTGATAACATAATTACATTAATCAAACGATATTATTTGATTTACTCAAAACAAAAAATATATACATGTTAAAAGAGAAATAAAAAATAAGATTACTACGTCAATATTCAATTAAAACAAATTTAAAATAAAAAGGAAGAATAAAGTAATATAATAATTAAAATGACACAAAAATGACACGTGCAATGTAAAATGGACTTGAACTTAAACATACCAACTAAAGTCAAAAACAGTCATTAAATTTTGTCTGTCAAAAATTCCGAAATGCTGTAATATGCTTTATTCAACAGTAAAGATTTAAGCCTTTTCTTCAATAATTTTATGTTTAATTCTTTAATTGAACTAGGTGTGTGGTAGAATATGATTTTGTAGGCCCGTTGTAGGCCCGTAGTATCGTACATATCACAACCAGGATAAAAGTATCCTACGTTATAACACAGGTCGTGGTCTATTCGTGTGCCTTTTATGCAAATCCGTTCAGCCATTAAAGTGTGAATAAGTAGCAGACAGACTGACCCTTTCTGAGTTATTTTCGTATTTATAATGTTACTAGCTTGTGGCCGTAACTTCATCTGCGTGAAATTTCTTGTACCCCCGATCCACCGCTTCACATCGAATTGATTACTTTCTGACTTTTTCTTTATACTCTGCTCCTGAGGGTCGTAGGTTGATGTTAAAAAGCCTATAAACCTTCCTCAAAAATTGGGCTATCAAATGCAAAAAAGATTTGCACGTTCAAGCAAATAAACAATCTCTTCAGCTGTATTATTAGTAGTAGCAACCCGCCCCGGGTACTTTGCACGGGTAGTAGAGCATAATATTTTTTTTCCTTCGTAGTGTCGTATCAGCTTGTTGTTTTTGTTGTTGACGGAGTCCGTTAGGGCCGATGTCTGCCCGAGTTGCGAGTTTGTATGAAATCCCATATCGCGGCCCTGGCACACAGGCAACTGAAGAAACACAGGTTGGCTTTTAGTCAGTAAAAGTCTGACTCGCCCTCCCGCTCCAGAGCGGGAGAAGTTATTTGATAAACCCATATAAAAAAAAAAAAATCTGTTGCGTCGAGCACGTCATGTTTTTATTTCTTATTAATATTTTAACTGGTCGACGTGATCACATAAATGCCGGCTGTCGCTGAAACCCAGCGCTGGGGCTCTGACTCGCATAAGGTCGCAGCATTATGCGGAGCGGTGGTCGTTTTGCGTGGATGTGACGCATATTTTCCCCCAACTTGTTCTTTTTAGCATTTGTGTTCTTTTTTTGCGTCATGTTTACCGCAAATAAACGTTTTTTTTTTTTCTTTCTTTTTTTTTCATGTGGATTAGATTCAAATGTAACTGATGTTCATACTACTTGGAGAATTTTACATCCTCATTATTTCAGCCAATTTAACCTTAAAGAATTATACATTTAAATCGTCCTTGGTGGAAACGTTTGGTAGTTTTTGAGCTTATCGCGTTCAGACAGACAGACAGACACACGCGGCGGGGGGACATTGTGCGAATTAATTTTTTGATGCTCTATGATTCTTTCCCGTCCTTTTTAATATATTTTTGTACATATTATTATTTTAAGACTATTAGCTTTTAAATTATGTAAATATTATCCAGAATTAAGCAGTACTGAATTATATAGAGCAGATATTTTATTTCCCTAACACTACCAATGTCATTTACATGCCTGTATAGTTTCAGAGCTAGCGCAGGTTTATTGATTTCGCAAAATATAGTAATTACGGCTGGCCAGAGACCGTTCCAAAGACTGCTTTCTGTGAGCCCGACTCGCTCTTGCCCGGTTTGGCGACGCAAGACATGTTAGGGGGAAAAAACCCTAACATGCCTTTTAATAAATTAAACAATAAAACGCTTCTATTCACATAGAACATACATAAGACAAAAGATTGAAAAAAACAAACAATTGAACGGTGATGTGCGACACCAACCCGCCTGCCAAGCGTGGCGATTTTGGCAAACACCCCCCTTAGGGGGAGGCCTATGTCCAGCAGTGGACGTCTTTTGGCTGAAATATTTCCTTTTGCTCACTTGACGAATGAGACTATAACGTGCGATATGGAATTTCGTTCCAAATAAATTCTAAAATATTCTTGTTGCTTATAGTTTGTTGAAAACAAAAATAAAACATACAAAACAAAAAACACAACAAAACAATAAATACATTTTAAAAATTTGGTTCACTTGTCTTGAGATCCTCTTTTGTTTTCGTCGGTTAAAAACAGGGAACACAGGGCACAGAAATCTTGATGTTTTGATATGTCGCCATTGCACCGTACGAAGCAGGAGCGAGTCGTTAGTTGAAAATAAGAATTATAGAAGTAAAACTCACATGGTATCGCGTTCGTAGAGTCACTCGGGTCAGGCTGCCATTGAGATAATGGAAAATATGGAATGTCAAGACACCGGAACACCGTGCTGCCAGCTGAAAAACACATTGAGTTCATGAAATTAATACTAGGTGTAATTAAAACCTAGAAAGGATGAGTATAAATGATAAGTGTTACATTTATCATTATGAACTACTTTAACTATGAGACCAACCAACCCGAAACACGCAAAAAAAAAACTATTCTCGAAATATTGTCGAGTTACGCGTACATATTATAAATGTGTATACTTTTCAGGTTTACAATTTGATTACATTAAAAACTCTCAAAATACTTATAGCCAGCGTCACTTTGTCAAGACAAATCTTGATAACTCATTATTTTTTTTTAACAATGCGAACTGTTTAGCTGAAATAGATAAATCTATTATTATAAAAATCAAAAATAAAAATGAAATGATTTGAACAACTCAACATTTACGAACGTTCTTTCTCAAAGTGCAAATTGCTGCTGCGTAACAGTATCGTGTTATATCGCGATCGCAGTATGGTGTTAAAATGCATAGAGAACACTGCTACCCATTCTCTAGTATTATGAATTGCTAATAAATACTTCGGACATACGGGCCGCTCGAATAGTTAATCGTTGGTCAAAGTATACGGGTTGGGCGTGGAGGGATGATTGCGTCAGAGCAGAAAACAGCTTGGGAAGTCGAGGGTAATCAGTGTGTCTTGTAACTGCTCGACCGGTCGAATTTTGCTATGCCCGAAACAGCCGCGGCTTCTCAAGCAGTCTCGTGTAAGACAATTAAGAGGGCCCTTCCCGGTCCGTCTATCCTCAACGCGAGCATGGTCGAAAAGTTTGTTGTTTCATCCAGTGCAAGTGAAAACTATTAACAAACGAGTGAGAACGCGATAACGTTAACGAAAAATAATGTGCGGAATTTTTATAAAACTTGTTCCAGGAAATACGAGTGTTTTTGAGTAAGCCTTACCAGTTTGTAAAATAAATGTTGGTCATTTAGAATCTCCATTACATTTGCAAGGTTTCTATCGTAATGTTTTCATAACATTTACAATTTATGAGTACATTTTGAATGGCCAAAGTTCAGGTAAAATTTATGCAAAAAGGCAGATTTTGCAGGCTTATACTGAATTTGTTTTTCAAAATTTTTATTTTTTGCTTGCATAGAAACCTACACACACACCACACAAGTACACAAGATACCTATTGGTTCAAAATTTTCAAATAAAGATGTGTTACAACGCCATAATCACGTACGAGCGTTTGTATGAAAAGTATGTCGGGTTGGCCGCTCTTAAAGGAAATAAATGACGTCCATTAAGAAGTTGCAGCAAATAGTCAGTCATGACTGCTTCAAGCGGCAATGTATAATGTATTTCCGATTCAACATTATCAGCAAACTTGAAACTACGAAATACCACAAGGCCTTCTTCATAGATTGGCCCCGTATAAAAAGCATCATTAAAATAACACACAAAGCCCGTTATTTAACGAAGGAAATGAACTAGTCTCAAATGGGAGTCCCTCGGTTACGGACGCATCAACGGACTTTGTAATAGAACGAAAGTGGGCCGGCTTGGACTGTGGGACAATGCATTTCCCACGTGCCGCGACGGAACCGGAACGCATTGTAGGACCGCGACACACGCGGAACTCTCCTACTCTATTGTACTAAAAAGTACCTACCACGTTCTATATTCCAAGCCGATACGTTTTATGTGGTTTTCAACGTTTTTATTATTCAAGAGTTTATTTATTGATAGAGGTATAAACTTTAAAAAATTATGGTTAAACAGTTGCTAATTACCTATTTATAGCTTTTTTCCAGCCCATTTAGGTTTTATTACCTTTTAGCCAGTGTGCCCAAGTCTCACAATAACATAAATGCTCAAACTATATAAATCATATATAAGGTGCCGTGTGGTGCTGGACACTAGCTAGCACCAACCTATTTCTTCCCGTGGGTGTCGTAAAAGGCGACTAAGTGACTTACTAGAGAATGGGCAGCAGCGTTCTCTATGCATTTTAACACCATACTGCGATCGCCAAACCGGCTGCCAAGCGTGGTGATTATGGTAAACCTATGTCCAGCAGTGGACGTCTTTTGGCTGAAAATGAGTTGCTAATCATTACATAACTTTAGGCAAGGCTTATGAATAAAGGGGTAGGTGTCGATTTATTCAGTGCGTGATACTGTAAGGAGAGCATTTAACATAGATACCTATGATCATCATCTTTTCAGCCGAAATTCGTCCACTGCTGGACATAGGCCTCCCCCAAAAGAATTAAAAAGGGTTGCCATAATCGCTACGCTTGGCAGACGGGTTGGCGATCGCAGTATGGTGTTGAAATGCATAGAGAACGCTGCTGCCTATTCTCTAGTAAGTCCCTTAGTCGCCTTTTACGACACCCACGGGAAGAAATAGGATGGTGCTAGCTAGTGTCCAGCATCACACGGCACCCTATATAGGGTACCTATATATGATTTATATTGTTTGTGCATTTATATTATTGTGAGACTTGGGCACACAGGCTAAAAAGTAATAAAACCTAAATAGGCTGGAAAAAAGCTATAGATAGATATAATAATTATATTTTAATTATGTTTTGAAATGGTCAAAAAACACTTACGATCTGTGTGGCATATCCTCCATAACCCGGACACGGTTTGCTTTGCAACTAGGTCATGTCTCCCCGTGCCGTTGTACAAAGGGTTCAGCATATTCTCCTGAGTGTGAAGCCAGTTGTTGGTCGATACTGCTACTAGAACTGCCACCACAGCTGTCCCAGCCGACAAAGGCGTCAGTAACCAGAGGCACGCTACTGAAGAATCGATTTGAGCCACTAAGGTTGGTGACGGAGGGGACGGCCTGAAAATTACCAGAAAATTATGTGAACAATTTGTAAGGCAGCTAAGGTAAACGCACATAAAAGTTTTCAAATTATTTTCTTCGCAATTTGTTTTTTATCCTTTATTCAAAATAACCAGGTTCTTAATAATTAATTACAATCTAGCAAATAAGACTAATAAGTAATTTAAATCTAACTTAATTTTTTACGAGATAATTATTTTTAAACTTAAAATTGTGTTGATTGTACAGACGCCAGCAGGGCAAGATACCCGAAACTGTCAAATTTTCCGAATCAACCTTGAACCTTATACTGTAGGGATCAAGTTGAAAATCTATTAAAGATTTTTGACAGATTATAGTAGCTTGATGTGCTGGCGTCTGTACTTTACACAAGTCCGTTCCACTTTCTTAGAGATTGATATAATATACTTTGTTCAATATACAGAACGCGGTGCTTCTACAGGCAGCCTGAAATGTACTGCATGACAACACTCTCTCTCACGTTTTGTCGACATTTGTCTACAATTCCGACGTCATCCTAATGTCTAACATGTACGGCAAGCTCATGAATGCTCGACTAAAGCATTTTGACGTTTAATTTTCGTAGTTATTAAAAACAAATATTTTTTAAGCTTAGGCTCAATTCACACAGCAGCCGGCAGCAAAGGAGTTTCAGTGTCAAATAAAATTAAACTTTATCTACATTTATACTAAAATACATAGTATCACATGTTGTCATTTACATTTACGAGTAGCTACCTAGTGACGGCCTGTAACTGCTCGCATACAAGTGAGCGGCCGCTGGCGGCATCCTGATAGGATCTAAGTTATATACATATGTGTATATGTGCACTAGTGTGTATATTTATTTATTTATTTAAACTTCTCACACACAATTAGGTACAAAGGCGGACTTAATGCCTTAGGCATTCTCTACCAGTCAACCAAGGGTGGTGAAGAGATAAGATGGCGGGTGCTCTGATTGAGAGAAAATAATAATATTAAAAAATATTAAATTATAACATAATTAATTATAAATAAAACGGGTGCTCGAGTACATAAATAGGTTAAAGACTTATAATACACATACATACATAATTATTTACTATAATATTTATATACCTACATTATATATATAAATATACATACAAATTCAAGGAAAATAAGTAATTGAGATGACTCTACGCTATTTGTTTTGTAAATAACTCTGCAATTTCCGCTTAAATGCATACCGACTGGTGGCCGTCCTGACATCAAGAGGAAGCGCATTCCAGAGAAGAATGGCCTGAATATGAAAGAAAGAATGAACAAAGTCAGAAGTATGAGAAGGACAGAGTAGAAGAAGATTGTTGGAAGAACGCAGATTCTTAGCGTGTGAAGAACATAGATACTGGAAGTGAGACATAAGATAAGAAGGAGGGCTGGGAGAGTTGAGAAGGGAGAAAAGTGTAGTCAAAGCGCGCAAACTTCTTCTCTGGCGAATGGACATCCATTTGAGCTCAGTCCTATAACTCGAGACATGGTCATATTTTCTTAGATTAAATATGAACCGGATACCATTGTTGAGTAGTCTGTCGAGCTTATCCAACAAAACCGCATTCAAGTCAAAGTAGCACACGTCACCATAGTCGATGATAGGGAAAATCAAAGTCTGCACAAGCATAGTCTTCGTCTTAGCGGGCAAAAAGTTTCTCAGAGGATACAGGGATCGCAGAGTACCGTTGACCCTTTGACTAACACTAGAAACCTGGCGTTGCCAGCCCAGCGTTGAGTCAAGATGCAAACCGAGATCATTCACTGTAGGAGTAATGGGTATGACGGTATCATTAAAAATAAGAGGAGGAAGAGAGCTAAGTGCCACCCTACCCATCATTCGCGAGCTTCCAATTACAATGACCTGACACTTTGAGGGGTTTACTGACACCCCAAAACTATCAGACCATTTTTTGATAGACTCCAAGTCTCGGTTTACATCTGCTATAGCGTCCGATAAACTCTCCACCCGCCCAGCCGCATACAACTGAAGATCATCAGCATAAAGATAAGCAGAGAGTTATAAAATTAATGAAGATGGAGAATAACAATGGAGAAAGAATACCGCCTTGTGGAACACCAGCATCCAGGTCGCGCCAACTCGATGAGCTCTCATCAACGCGAACCGATTGCTGACGTCCTCGAAGATAAGAAGAGAACCGTTCCAGAGCCTTGGGTGAAACTTTAAGATGAGAGAGGATAGAAAGGAGAATATCATGGCTGACGGCATTAAAGGCATTGGAGAAATCAATTAATACCAAAACGGTAACCTTGGTATCCTCCATTGCTTCTCTAATGGCAAAACAGCCTCCGCTCTCCTTAGAGTGACTGGTGACAGTCACTCTAAGGAGAGCGGAGGCTGTACTGTGCCCAGGCCTGAATCCAGACTGAAAAGAGCTAACAAGGTTGTTCTGATGAACAAACCCCGTAAACTGCTTGTGTACGCAGGCCTCAAGCACTTTAGACAGGAATGGGAGAATGGAAATAGGTCGAAAGTGGCTGGGTAGGGAGGGATTTGAAATCTTAGGGAGTGGGCGGACATAGGCCATACGCCACAGGGATGGGAATTGTCCAGAATCAAGAGAAAAGTTGATGATGTGAGTAATCGGAGGGAGAAGGATATCAAGCATCCAAATGACCATACTGCGACTGATGCCGTCATAGCCCACAGCCTTGGATTTTATTGAAAGGATAATCTTTTTAATTTCGTCCAAGGTGACAGGAGAGAAGTGAAATGGTTCTATGATGGGACTAGCTAGGCCAGTAATGAAATCGACCGTCTGGGACAACATTTGGGAATCCAAATGACAAGTGGTTGTGAAGTGACGGTTGATATCATCAAGGCCAATCGTATTAGGAAAATCCACATGACGTGGTCTACCGATACCAAGAGTACCAAGGAACTTCCAGATATCAGCAGGTGAAGAAGAAAATATGTTCTCTAGAATATGGCGGCGTTTAGCGTTGCGTAAATGCGTATATGTGTATAGTTTTAATTTAAGGTCGACCCCACATAGTACACAAACTTTTCGTCCTGGGTATTAAATCTCCATAACCAGACGGCTACCAAATAATATCCAGTCCAAAGAATAAGCCTTAAGATGGAAATCATTTATAACTCTTGACTTCCTTGGCAGTCTTTCGACATCTATATAATGTATTAGTATATATTACATACTTGTTTTATTTATTTACTAGCTGCACCCCTCGGAATCACCCGCGTAAGTCTCGATCCCGTGGGAATATCGGGATAAAAAGTAGCCTATGTCTCAATCCAGGGTGTCAGCTACCTCATACAAAATTTTATCAAAATTGGTCCTGCCGTTTGAGAGTGAAGAAGTAACAAACATACACACACACACACTCACAAACTTTCGCCTTTAATATTATAGTGTGATGTGATTCATGTACGAGTAAACACAAACGTTTACAAAAGAAAAATCCTACTAATATTATTATTGTGAAAGTTTATATGTTTAGATGTCTGTTAGTCATTCACGCCAAAACGGATTTAAATGAAATTTGACACACAATTTATTACTTGGATTAACACATGAGATACTTTTTAACCTGGTAGGACGTTTTCGTTGCATAATTTTGACCTTCACGCAAGCCAAGCCGCGAGCAAATGCTAGTTACTACATAGTTATGATAAAAGAGCACAATAGTCGATTATTTCTTAAGAGGATAATCCTTTATCCTCATTAATTTTACATTAATCAATGATCCTTCATTGATTAATGTAAAATTAATGCGCGCTGCGCTGATATTTCAAGTTTTTTTTTTTTGTGTATATTTTCATGTAACATTTTTGTTGTGATTCCAAATTCAAATCACATTATTGACCAGCGGGATATAATTAAAATCAGTTCAATATTATTGCTCGACTAGACCCTAGGGATATTATGTCTTACTTTAGGCTAGGTTTGCGTGAAATACAAAAGAAGCAGGCTCCATGTAAAATACTGGTATTCAGCTGCATCCGGTTAGATTGGAAGCCGACCCCAACATAGTTGGAAAAAGGCTATGCAGATTGACTGGGTCTGATGTTTAACCGAGCAGGTGGTGTGTAAAGTAGTTTGTTACCTGGGCGGGCGGCGGCTGGCGATGGCGCCGCTGAGCGTGGGCGCAGGCTGCGCACGTGCGCCGCGAGGTAGCGAGGCATGCACGCACTGCGCACCGCCTGCCCACATTCCTCCCTTCCGCTTCACTGGAATACATATCGAAATTTTATATCAGTTACTTTCTTGCGTTACGATGTTCTATATTGAAAAAAAAAAGTGTATGCTTTAACAAAAATCTTGTTTAATTTGATCTGAGCACGCATCTTGACTCCTTACGAGCCTAACAAGATCTTGACTTCAGAAGCTAGGAGAACTTTGTTAAATTATCATAGATCTGTCTAATTATTAATGGATTAGTTTAATTACGGGTATAACTACCCGACATTTTTGATCAATAGATTTAATGTTGCCATGAAAGCTAAATTCTCCAAAAAAATATACCTGTTGGATTTATTTAACTATCATTTAACATTAGCTAATACATATTATTTATTCTGAATAATTGCGATGCTGATTTTTGATAGCCAGATTAAATAAAATACTTGTTTTATCTTTTTTTATATGCCTTTAAAAAAAAAAAAAAAATCAAATGCATACAAAGTAAAGGCCTGTAACTGTTTAATATAATTTCCTTTCATGAAAGCTATGAACGCTCTACGAACGCTTCTGAAATTAAGCGACACCAAAACTGCTATTCTTCTTTGGTAACATCGAAAGGTTTGTTAAAAAAAAGTATTAGGTACCCAATGGAATACCAATGATGGCCATTCAATTTGAGAGTTTTGATAAAAGTGATATTTAATGACGAATTCTGGGAAATTTAAAAAAATACATAAAAACTGTGTTTTCTTGAATCCATGGAATTTTCGCCTAGGCTTTATAGGGTGCTTCATTATTTCAGCCTAAAGACGTCCACTGCTGGACATAGGCCTCCCTCAAAACGGGGGCGATGGGGTGCTTAATTGTTGCAAATAGATCACACTATCACTTCCTGGATCGCATACGTCAAATTACAAGTCACCATTAACAAATAACAGTTTACAAGTAACAAATGCGATGGCCTAGTAGTTGCCCAGTGGTTAAGACCTCTCGAGTCTCGTGTACAAGGTTGTGGGTTCAAATCCAAGTAAGTACCAATGACATTTTCAATTCATGTGTACTCACATCTGAGTTTAACATGGACATTACTGACATCGATGAAGGAAAAACATCGTGAGGAAACTAGACTCATAGTTAATATCGAACGAATCGCCAACCCACTCTTCTCTGTATGAGAAAAAAAATTACAATACTTTCATGAATCCCTCTCACAGTATTTATGGCATGCTAATAAAATCTTACTAGAGAATGGGCAGCAGCGTTATCTATGCATTTTAACCCCATTCTGTGAACGCCAACCCACCTGCCAACTCTGGCAATTATGGCTACCCCTCTTGGGGGAAGCCTATGTTCAGCAGTGGACGTGTTTCGGCTAAAATGATGATGATGAATGAATAAAATCGTCCATTCATCTGCAAACAGATCGTTCGTTGGATTAGAATCCAAGAGATCATTAAGTGCGACCAGAGTGCGAGATACTAGGGACTTAGCACGCGCAACGGTACGATATGGAAGCACAGCAAACAACCTGCGGTTTCTGCCGCGGCGTTCTTTGTCTCGGACAAAAAAACGAGCCAGCACAGCATGCAGGTCAGGTGCGTCAATAGTACCACGGAGCGTCATACAGGACACGGTGGAGGTCTGCCCGGCTTGGGCGGAGCACACCGTGTCCTTACAGAGGCGATCGGCGGCTGCGATCTCTCACGTCTGGCCCTGGTTCAGGCTATGGTTCGTAGCGAGAGTGCATGGGAGGCCGTCATCTCCTTCTACGAAGTAGTAATGCTCGCGAAGGAGGAGGCGGAATGCGTGAGGGAGAGGCAAAATTCGCGCCCTCACGGCCCTAAACGCCGCGGGAGACGCATCGGGCGTCGGGAGCCACAGGCCGATTCCCGGCCACCGTAGGCGTGGGCTTCCGGACGGTGAGCGATGGCTAGCTCGCCGTTCGATAAGAACCAGGCCCACGTTGTGTTCCACGCGCGCCTCAAAGAGATGCCAGCAGGAACTAACGGGGTCCGTTAGGGCCAATGCCTGTCAGGGTTGCGAGTTTGTCCGAAAGGGATATCGTGACACAGGCAACTGAAGGAACACGGGTGGGTTTTAGTAAGTAAAAGTCTGACACACCCTCCCACTCCGCCCAGAGCGGGAGAAGTTATTTGAAATTTTTTCACCAAAAAAAAAAAAAGACTATGGATATGCTGTCTAAGATACTATGCTGTATAATTATTGATAATCGTTAACAATAGTTTCCAAAGATTTTTTGTAGCGAAATCAGCATAAATTGTTCGTACCCCGTTCACTAACCCTAAACCCGTAATGTTATATGTAATGAGAGGCTCTAAAATAACAGCAGCACTGCAGGTCGAACGGTTAAGCTTACCGAGGTCGGTACGTGGATGCCCGAAACCCTCCGTGCCTCGGAAAGCACGTAAAACCGTTGGTCCCTGCTGTCATTAGTAGACCTTTGACAATCGTTACTCTTAGTCAAAAGCCCGAAAGTCTGTCAACCAGTCTTACTTATGGGTATCGTATTGTCCAGCAACTAGGTTGTGGAGGTCAGATAGGCACCGTTCGCTCCATGTAAAGAGCTGGTTTTCAGCTTCATCCGGTTAGACTGGAAGCTGACCTCAGATAGTTGGTAACAGGCTAGGCAGATGATGATCAGCACAATTCGTTCCTGGACTCACCCTAAACCCGCAATGTTAATAATGGTAAGGACGACTATAATAAAATTCAATTATATCCTACCTCTGTCCGAATTCATATTACAATTTGGATCTTTTTGGATCGACCCTATTTCTCTTTATTACGTAATACTGTTATGATTTTCGGTTAATCCATTTTCCTTAGTTTTCCTGCGGGATATTTTCAGTTTGGTAAATTGAGTAAGTTATTTGATTGTTAAATAGTAATAAGTTTTAAGAAGAATAATTGGAAAAAATATATCGGCCCTCAGCAAAGTATGCATCTATCAACTCATTTGGGTGTCGTTTCTCTATTCTAACCGATTTAAAAAAAAAGAGGAGTTTTTTAGAATATACTATGAAGTACAACATACTAGGCTGTGCATGCTTAAACTTTAATCGCAACTATGGAACCCTTCACTGCGCGTGGTCCGACATGCATTTGGCCGGTTATTAGGGTTCCGTATCTCAAAAGGAAAAACCGAACCCTTATCTAGGTTGTCCGTCCGTTCGTCCATCCATCAGTCTGTCTGTCTGTCAAGACCCTTTTCCAAAAACGCGTGGAGGTATCAAGTTGAAATTAACATCAAATACGTAGGTCTAGTCCCATGGAGCTCTAAAAAAACAAGCTTCTAATCTAAGTCAACGTAACAAAAAAATATGACGATTTATGCGACAAATTTTATACTCTCAAATAAATCAAAACGTATAGGGTATACGTATCCTTGGCATAATTTCCGACCACTACGCGGGCGAAGCCGCGGGGAATAGCCAGTAAATTAAACATTAGATACGAATTCGATATGAAAATCTTGTGACAGTTTTATGTATGATGAGTTTTGTGTAAGTGCTGTGTACGCCTGTAAGCACAGCCTGTAAGTGACTAATTCATATGCTATTTTTTAGGGTTCCGTACCCAAAGGGTAAAACGGGAACCCTATTACTAAGGCTCCGCCGTCTGTCTGTCTGTCTGTCCGTCTGTAACCAGGCGGACAGACAGACAGACAGTATATTTCTGTATCTCATGAACCGTGATAGTTAGAAAGAAAGAAAGAAAATACGTTTATTTGCGGTAAACATAACGCAAAGAAAAAAAAACACAAACATGAAAGAACAAGTTGAGGGAAAATATGCGTCACATTCAAGCAAAACGGCCATCGCTCAGCATAATGCTGCGACCCTATGCGAGACAGAGCCCCAGCGCTGGTTTTCAGCGACAGCCGGCGTTGGCGTGACGACGTCAACCGGTTCAGCATTAAATGAGACAGTTGACACTTTCACAGATGATGTATTTCTGTTGCTGCTATAACAAAAAATACTAAAAAACAGAATAAAATCAATATTCAAGGGGGCTCCCATACAACACACGTGATTTTTTTGCTCGTTTTTGCTCGATATTGGTAACGGCAACAGGTAGAAGCTTGAAATATTCACATAATATTTAGTTATATATTCACTTTAAAAATAAATAATTAAATTAAAATAAAATAAATATTTAAGGGAGGTTCTCATACAACAAACGTGATTTTTTTGGCAGTTTTATAAATAATGGTACGGAACTCTTCATGCGCGAGTCCAACTCGCACTTGGCCGGTTTTTTTATTACGTTAATGTTTCTAGTGAATAGGTCGGGTTTGACTTTCAAATAAAATAAAAAATAAACAGTAAACTAAATCCTTGCAAAGAAAACCCTTAAAAGCCATAAGGCTCGTGCAGACTGGCGCGATATTGCGGTCGTCCTGCCTGTCGCGCCAGTCTGCATGACCTTTTCAATTCATGCAATCATCGATCAAAGTCTATTATTACATACTCGCGTGGGTTGCGTTTTAGTATGTACATTTATATCGTTTTCTCTTTCTTTCTTTGCAATATTTAATATTAGATTATCTTGGCTCGCAATATAGGAGATTGATCGAGCGTTAACCGTTTCTTTTCTTTCATAATCTTTTAAATGTTATAAATATAACGAATCTTCCCTGTTTTTACACGACTGCCCAAAAAGGAGTGTAATGTATTTAGGGTTTATGTATGTATCTATGTGAGTTTTTTTGTGCCACCATAACTTTTTAATGCCTGAAGAGATTTAGATGTATGGGATATCGTTAGAATCCTTTCATCCCGAGTGAGAGTGAGAGTTTCTTTTTTAATACAGTAAGGCGGTTCCATTATCAAATGATAAAAAAAAAATACAATTATTACAATATGGGTACCAAATTGAAAGCCTTGATGAGCACATGCCAAAACTATAAAATTTATTAGCATAAATTAGACAAAGGTAGACCTACACATCCATGTCTCGGCTCGCCGTTAGTTTATAAAACCATATTTAGTGCTTAAAATAAAAATACCACAACTTAGCATTATATGTTTTATAAAATAAAACTTGACACTAAACTGTATTATAAAATAAAAATAAAAAAAAATAATAACACGTTGCACTACCAAAAACCCAACTAAAAAAAACCGGCCAAGTGCGAGTCTGACTCGCGCACGAAGGGTTCCGTACCATTATCTATAAAAACGGCAAAAAATCACGTTTGTTGTAAGTGAGCCCCCTTAAATATTTGTGTCATTCTGGTTTTTAGTATTTGTTGCTATAGCGGCAACAGAAATACATCATCTGTGAAAATTTCAACTGTCTAACTATCACGGTTCATGAGATACAGCCTGGTGACAGACGGACAGATAGACAGACGGCGGAGCCTTACTAATAGGGTTCGTGAATCGTGGAGCGCCGACCCGAATTTGGATCGTCCGGTGTTGACCCAGCTATTTAGATCACCATCAACATGCTAAGAAGAAGAAGCATAGATAGTTAATGAAGTGTGTTCATTTCAAAGTCCACACACAATACTGTCGATCTTTTCCTTAAAAAAAAATCACCATTTTTCAATCTTACCGTGATCTGTAAATACTGTCAATCTATATAAAAACCTTTAAATATGTAAGTTAAAATGTATTTATCAGACACATAAACCTTCCGGAGAAAATTATATAAACGATGGTGAAAACTGCATTCAAATTAATTGCGTGGTTTAGAAGAACAACGTCCACACACAGACAGACACGAAAATAATGTGTAGATGAATGGAGCAAAAACATAAACGTGCAATTATTGATCAAAGTCAGATATATATAATATATATGTTACGGCTAATACCCGAAGTGCGGCTACACCTAGTTTTAGCCGGTTAGAACTAGGTGTAGCCACTTACTCTTGGTTAAACCTAGTACGAGCCGATTGTTTTCGGGTAAAACTAGGTCTAGCCTTCATCATGCCGGCTACAACTAGGTCCAGCCATTCCCTGTTGGATAAAACTAGGTCTATCCGATATCATTCCGGCTAGAACTAGGTCCAGACAATCCCTGTTGGATAAAACTTAGATGCGTGTCCCGCCAAGCCTTCCGCCCCGCGTCACATATTATTTTAAGTAGAAAGTAGCAGCTCAATAATCAGTTTTTAGCTTTATTTTAATTTAAACTGGCATCGAATTTTTGTTTCGGTAACTGAATTTACCAACAATAGAGGGGATCTGTTAATGGTTACTGTTCTAACCTAACCTAACCCAAATGATTCAAGCTGCCAGGCGCCTGTTACTTGTTTCAACTTGTTTGCATCTAGTTTTATCCAACAGGGAATGGCTGGACCTAGTTGTAGCCGGCATGATGAAGGCTAGACCTAGTTTTACCCGAAAACAATCGGCTCGTACTAGGTTTAACCAAGAGTAAGTGGCTACACCTAATTCTAACCGGCTAAAACTAGGTGTAGCCGCACTTCGGGTATTAGCCGTAATATAATTATATACAATATATACTTATACCCGTGGGTTGCGTTTTAGTACGTACATTTGTATCGTTTTCTCTATCCTTCTTTGCTATTTAATATGAGATTATGTTGGTTCGCAATCTAAGTGATTGATCGTGCGTTAACAATTTATATCCTTTCCTTTTCTTTCAAATGTTATAAATATAACGAATCTTCCCTGTGTTTTTACTAATCCATTACCGCCCCCTGTATACACACGTACGGTTCAGTTGTACACTTCTTTAAAACTCCTGTTTGGAACTTAACCTCTTGGTCACAACCTACACGCACAAGCGACAAGCGTCTTGAGAAAGTGACTGCGGAGAAAACATAATTACACGAAAGAAGTTGTTTAGAGCATGCCATGACTCACCGCCACGCGATTTTTGGGGCTACGCACAGTTTGGCGAGTATTACTCGCGTTACAAAAAAAAAATCAAACAATCAGACGGAAAGAAATATCAAATGTAGGTATAATGATGCGATTCAACTAAAAACAGGAACGTCAATGACCTCGATCTGTCAACTGAAACTTGAAAAGTACGGCTTGCAAAGAACATTTTGTTGTTATCCGTTTTCTTTTTTAATTTCTTAACCCGTTTTTGTCATTTGTATTTCACTGACTGTGCTCCAAAACGAGTAAACGAGGCGCTGTTTTGCTAAAACGTCACAATGTGGCGCAAGGTCATTCCTATTCTTAATTGAATTGCATTGTACTACCTAACAGGGCCTCAAGTCTGCTATTACAATAGTGTCAGTATGGTCGATCATTGATTTCATAATTGTTGATTTTGACAAGTTTGGTAATCTACTATTATAATGGCGTCATTATGACTTTCCAATGGTCAGCCACTGACACTACATTGAAAGAAATTGCATATATTGTTAATCTCGTACATAATGAAAAATTAATGACATTTCTACTAATGGGTTTTATAATAATGGCAATACGACAATGCCATTATAATAACACAATTATATTACGAGAACATTGATCGACCATTATGAATTTACCAGATTACGCACTTTTAGCAAAATGACAATGGGATCGTGTTGGAATGACTGAATTAACAAAAATAGCAGTCTTGGGCCCCAGGGCTGAAGGCAGCTATGAATTCAAAACGGGTACGACCAGCGAGCGCGATCAGACAAGACGCCGCCCGTCGCGTCGCCATTGACGGGTCGTGGCATGGCATGAAGTCGCACGTGCGTAAGGCCGGCTCCACACGCTGGCCCTAATGCTGCTCGTCCAACGTATGGATCTAGAAAATTGCAGTGGCCCCAACGTGTTGGTGCGAGCGTTGGCAGTTGGCTGGCGTGTATCGGTTTAATCAAAGGAATCTACGCTAACGCTCGCAATTCGTCCATACGTTGGCTGTTTGTTCAACCAATGCTTATACCGGCGTTGGGACCAACGTTTAGAGCCGGGGTAATGCAAATCGCGTCTTCAAATCGGATTGTTTCTTATAACTTACACCTCTTATTCAAGAATAATACTTACCTAAGATTGGAGCAATGCTGCCATGATAAGTAAGATTTTGTCGTCCATCCGTTCGTTTTTTTTATAGTGCGTTCGTCATGGTGATTCATTACGCATTAATTTCATATACAATATTCAAAGGACTTTTTGATGATGATGATGATGATGGATAACGTAACTAGATACCAGTGAATTCTCGGGCATTCTCGGGAATTCCCGCAACAAGTCACGTCGGCAGCATTAGGAAAATCTTGCCAGGGTTGCGAGTTTGTCCGAAAGGGATATCGTGGCCCTAGAACACAGGCAAATGAAGGAACACGGGTGGGTTTTAGTCAGTAAAAGTCTGACACTTCTCTTCACACACTTCTCCCGCTCCGCCCAGAGCGGGAGAAGTTATTTGATAATTTCCCGACCAAAAAAAAAAAAACAAAAGCATTAGGAAAATAAACGAGAAGTGGCGTGAAGGAAAGTGAAGGTATGTCAAGCGTCAATTCTAGCGCGAACACCTACTACCTCATCAAGACGCAGTTGAAAGAATTCTCGAGCATTTTCGCACCATACTCGCACATCGAGGCGAAATTGACTTCCGTTCCATTCTTGCCGCAATATAAATTGAGCCTATTGTATTTTCTCGTCAAGGTGAATGACCTTATCTAGCACCTTAATGGGCTACTGTCCCTTTTCCTATAAGCAAGAACTTGAGACTATGTCCCAGACATTGTAACATAATGTATGGCAACAGTATGTCAACTAAACAGGAGGCCAAGTCTGCTATTTTCAATGATTGGTCATTATGACGACCATACCAAGGCAACGCCATGACCATTGTGCTAATAGTTTGTAACCTCCTAAATTCATAATGGCGTGACAGTGGTCCATAGGGAAGTCAAAATACAAGGAGCTTATCAGTACGAGATTACCAAATACAGACAATTTTTCCAATGGAGTATCAGTGGCACGTCATTGTAAAATCATAAAGACGCAAATTTCAATTAGGAGATTATCAGAACTGTCAAACTCTACAATTACGGTGCCAATGATCGGCCATTCGGACACAACTGTGTTAGCAGACTTGGCCCCCTGATGTATTGTGTGGGGATATTGTATATTATATTATATTAATATTTATTGATATATTTTTGTCTCTCAACCTAATATTTCTAATAACACTCATTCGAGACATGACAAAGTACACAATATTAACCCGCTAAGTAACCCTACACAATACATCTTCTTGCCATCGAGGCCGTGGATTAGACTGACGTATTGGAAGATTGAAAGTAGGAAGTAGGTACAGCCGACAAATCTGAATCATGACCCACTTTGGCGATAAATCGTTTGAAACCGTCAAAATAACAAAACTTAGGACGTTTTAAATACTAAGCAAGCTATGTCAATACGGGTGCAATTTTAACTTTTGTCATCACTGCAATAGATAACATTTTAGATAGAACATTAATAATTATATTTTTAATCCAAACTCTTTGGAATAAACTATAGTTAATTCCAACGAGTTTGGATTAAAAATATAATTCAAATAATAATATAAAATTATATGATATTTTTTTAATATTATTCATGGTTTTGAAATCATTCGATTATAAAATGCCAAGAGTCAAAAAGTCACTGAGAAATTGGTGTCAAATAATAATTTCTATGAGAATAAAAAAAAAATCGTTTACAAATAATACGACGAGACGAATGATACGATACAATATAAATATAAACGATTTTTTTTTTATTCTCATAGAAATTATTATTTGACACCAATTTCTCAGTGACTTTTTGACTCTTGGCATTTTATAATCGAATGATTTCAAAACCATGAATAATATTAAAAAAATATCATATAATTTTATATTATTATTTGAATTATATTTTTAATCCAAACTCGTTGGAATTAACTATAGTTTATTCCAAAGAGTTTGGATTAAAAATATAATTATTAATGTTCTATCTAAAATGTTATCTATTGCAGTGATGACAAAAGTTAAAATTGCACCCGTATTGACATAGCTTGCTTAGTATTTAAAACGTCCTAAGTTTTGTTATTTTGACGGTTTCAAACGATTTATCGCCAAAGTGGGTCATGATTCAGATTTGTCGGCTGTACCTACTTCCTACTTTCAATCTTCCAATACGTCAGTCTAATCCACGGCCTCGATGGCAAGAAGATGTATTGTGTAGGGTTACTTAGCGGGTTAATATTGTGTACTTTGTCATGTCTCGAATGAGTGTTATTAGAAATATTAGGTTGAGAGACAAAAATATATCAATAAATATTAATATAATATAATATACAATATCCCCACACAATACATCAGGGGGCCAAGTCTGCTAACACAGTTGTGTCCGAATGGCCGATCATTGGCACCGTAATTGTAGAGTTTGACAGTTCTGATAATCTCCTAATTGAAATTTGCGTCTTTATGATTTTACAATGACGTGCCACTGATACTCCATTGGAAAAATTGTCTGTATTTGGTAATCTCGTACTGATAAGCTCCTTGTATTTTGACTTCCCTATGGACCACTGTCACGCCATTATGAATTTAGGAGGTTACAAACTATTAGCACAATGGTCATGGCGTTGCCTTGGTATGGTCGTCATAATGACCAATCATTGAAAATAGCAGACTTGGCCTCCTGTTTAGTTGACATACTGTTGCCATACATTATGTTACAATGTCTGGGACATAGTCTCAAGTTCTTGCTTATAGGAAAAGGGACAGTAGCCCATTAAGGTGCTAGATAAGGTCATTCACCTTGACGAGAAAATACAATAGGCTCAATTTATATTGCGGCAAGAATGGAACGGAAGTCAATTTCGCCTCGATGTGCGAGTATGGTGCGAAAATGCTCGAGAATTCTTTCAACTGCGTCTTGATGAGGTAGTAGGTGTTCGCGCTAGAATTGACGCTTGACATACCTTCACTTTCCTTCACGCCACTTCTCGTTTATTTTCCTAATGCTTTTGTTTTTTTTTTTTTGGTCGGGAAATTATCAAATAACTTCTCCCGCTCTGGGCGGAGCGGGAGAAGTGTGTGAAGAGAAGTGTCAGACTTTTACTGACTAAAACCCACCCGTGTTCCTTCATTTGCCTGTGTTCTAGGGCCACGATATCCCTTTCGGACAAACTCGCAACCCTGGCAAGATTTTCCTAATGCTGCCGACGTGACTTGTTGCGGGAATTCCCGAGAATGCCCGAGAATTCACTGGTATCTAGTTACGTTATCCATCATCATCATCATCATCAAAAAGTCCTTTGAATATTGTATATGAAATTAATGCGTAATGAATCACCATGACGAACGCACTATAAAAAAAACGAACGGATGGACGACAAAATCTTACTTATCATGGCAGCATTGCTCCAATCTTAGGTAAGTATTATTCTTGAATAAGAGGTGTAAGTTATAAGAAACAATCCGATTTGAAGACGCGATTTGCATTACCCCGGCTCTAAACGTTGGTCCCAACGCCGGTATAAGCATTGGTTGAACAAACAGCCAACGTATGGACGAATTGCGAGCGTTAGCGTAGATTCCTTTGATTAAACCGATACACGCCAGCCAACTGCCAACGCTCGCACCAACACGTTGGGGCCACTGCAATTTTCTAGATCCATACGTTGGACGAGCAGCATTAGGGCCAGCGTGTGGAGCCGGCCTTACGCACGTGCGACTTCATGCCATGCCACGACCCGTCAATGGCGACGCGACGGGCGGCGTCTTGTCTGATCGCGCTCGCTGGTCGTACCCGTTTTGAATTCATAGCTGCCTTCAGCCCTGGGGCCCAAGACTGCTATTTTTGTTAATTCAGTCATTCCAACACGATCCCATTGTCATTTTGCTAAAAGTGCGTAATCTGGTAAATTCATAATGGTCGATCAATGTTCTCGTAATATAATTGTGTTATTATAATGGCATTGTCGTATTGCCATTATTATAAAACCCATTAGTAGAAATGTCATTAATTTTTCATTATGTACGAGATTAACAATATATGCAATTTCTTTCAATGTAGTGTCAGTGGCTGACCATTGGAAAGTCATAATGACGCCATTATAATAGTAGATTACCAAACTTGTCAAAATCAACAATTATGAAATCAATGATCGACCATACTGACACTATTGTAATAGCAGACTTGAGGCCCTGTTAGGTAGTACAATGCAATTCAATTAAGAATAGGAATGACCTTGCGCCACATTGTGACGTTTTAGCAAAACAGCGCCTCGTTTACTCGTTTTGGAGCACAGTCAGTGAAATACAAATGACAAAAACGGGTTAAGAAATTAAAAAAGAAAACGGATAACAACAAAATGTTCTTTGCAAGCCGTACTTTTCAAGTTTCAGTTGACAGATCGAGGTCATTGACGTTCCTGTTTTTAGTTGAATCGCATCATTATACCTACATTTGATATTTCTTTCCGTCTGATTGTTTGATTTTTTTTTTGTAACGCGAGTAATACTCGCCAAACTGTGCGTAGCCCCAAAAATCGCGTGGCGGTGAGTCATGGCATGCTCTAAACAACTTCTTTCGTGTAATTATGTTTTCTCCGCAGTCACTTTCTCAAGACGCTTGTCGCTTGTGCGTGTAGGTTGTGACCAAGAGGTTAAGTTCCAAACAGGAGTTTTAAAGAAGTGTACAACTGAACCGTACGTGTGTATACAGGGGGCGGTAATGGATTAGTAAAAACACAGGGAAGATTCGTTATATTTATAACATTTGAAAGAAAAGGAAAGGATATAAATTGTTAACGCACGATCAATCACTTAGATTGCGAACCAACATAATCTCATATTAAATATTGCAAAGAAGGATAGAGAAAACGATACAAATGTACGTACTAAAACGCAACCCACGGGTATAAGTATATATTGTATATAATTATATTACGGCTAATACCCGAAGTGCGGCTACACCTAGTTTTAGCCGGTTAGAATTAGGTGTAGCCACTTACTCTTGGTTAAACCTAGTACGAGCCGATTGTTTTCGGGTAAAACTAGGTCTAGCCTTCATCATGCCGGCTACAACTAGGTCCAGCCATTCCCTGTTGGATAAAACTAGATGCAAACAAGTTGAAACAAGTAACAGGCGCCTGGCAGCTTGAATCATTTGGGTTAGGTTAGGTTAGAACAGTAACCATTAACAGATCCCCTCTATTGTTGGTAAATTCAGTTACCGAAACAAAAATTCGATGCCAGTTTAAATTAAAATAAAGCTAAAAACTGATTATTGAGCTGCTACTTTCTACTTAAAATAATATGTGACGCGGGGCGGAAGGCTTGGCGGGACACGCATCTAAGTTTTATCCAACAGGGATTGTCTGGACCTAGTTCTAGCCGGAATGATATCGGATAGACCTAGTTTTATCCAACAGGGAATGGCTGGACCTAGTTGTAGCCGGCATGATGAAGGCTAGACCTAGTTTTACCCGAAAACAATCGGCTCGTACTAGGTTTAACCAAGAGTAAGTGGCTACACCTAGTTCTAACCGGCTAAAACTAGGTGTAGCCGCACTTCGGGTATTAGCCGTAACATATATATTATATATATCTGACTTTGATCAATAATTGCACGTTTATGTTTTTGCTCCATTCATCTACACATTATTTTCGTGTCTGTCTGTGTGTGGACGTTGTTCTTCTAAACCACGCAATTAATTTGAATGCAGTTTTCACCATCGTTTATATAATTTTCTCCGGAAGGTTTATGTGTCTGATAAATACATTTTAACTTACATATTTAAAGGTTTTTATATAGATTGACAGTATTTACAGATCACGGTAAGATTGAAAAATGGTGATTTTTTTTTAAGGAAAAGATCGACAGTATTGTGTGTGGACTTTGAAATGAACACACTTCATTAACTATCTATGCTTCTTCTTCTTAGCATGTTGATGGTGATCTAAATAGCTGGGTCAACACCGGACGATCCAAATTCGGGTCGGCGCTCCACGATTCACGATCATGGAGCGCCGGTCGTGGATCGGAGATTCTCTCGTATGATCCGGTTTAGGAATCCCGCGAGTACTTATCCACGCTTTTGATAGATTAAGTTCAGTTGAACACATGCTCGATATGGAACTGCATGTACGGCAGCGTCGTCAGACTGCAGTGGCAGCTGTAGCCTCCCATCAAAGATGTAATTTTTATCTTTAATTCTGCTACTGGTCTATTTTCCATTTCACGACTAATGTGCCGCCACACGTCTTCTCTGGCACCCCTATTTGTTTAAGTTGGTAATCCCTTTCTTCTCCCAAAGTTGTTTGTCCGAAAATCATTATCCACATAACACGTTTGCTATAAACTTCAGTAACCATAATGTTCAAAAATTCGAAATTTTGTACTACATCATTGTCTTTACTTCTAAAACTATTCTGTCATAATATCGAGTTCTATAATATAATAATTGAATATCATAATTTTGCATGAAATAAAGTCATGTGTATTATTATAATGTGAATTATTCCGAATTAAATGAAAATAAAATATCTTCAAAAGTGACATCGAAAGACCTCAATATCGAAGTACAGAGTATCGAATGTCTTAAATATCGATATTTGTTATTAGTGTTTTCTTCTTCTCCTTATAATTCTATGTTATGGACCAAGAGTGATTATTAGGACATTATAAAAAATGCCCGGGCAATTTGATTATTTTTATTTTAAACGTAGAATGAATATTTAAAACAATGGGACTGAGTCAGATACCATCTACTGTTATTGAATCTTTTGGGTTAGGTTAGGTTAGCAGATTTCACGGCGCGGCATACGCTGGCAGAGTGTGCCGCTTGGGAGGAGCCACGCCGTGCCCTCATCTCAGGAGTAGGCAGTGACCTGTCGCTGCCGACCGTGGTCGAGTCGGTGGCCGGCAGCGAGGAGTCCTGGGACACGGTGGTGTCCTTCTGCGAAAGAGTCGTGTCGCAGAAGGAGGCTGCGGAAAGGGAGCGAGAGACCTCGTCTACTCACCCGGATCGCAGCAGGCGCACTGGGCGTCGGCAGACGGCAGACAATGCCCTCTTCCGGCCCCCCTCAATGGGTCCAGGGACGGCGGACTCGGGGAAGTCCGCCGCCCCCTATCACACTGGACCCTAGGTGGCGACGCGTAGTGTTCCACGCGCGCCCCTTTCAGACATCGCGGGGGGGTCTAACACCTCACGACTACCTCAGACGCGGGCCGGCACTAGCTGGGGATCACGAAAGTAATACTAGCTCAAAAGATCCCCAGTGCAAGTGTGGGAAGGGAACACTGGGGTGGTTTTTAGCCAGTAAGAGTCTGACAGACCCCTCTGCCCAGGACTTCCATGAGGATTTTCCACACATCAAAAAATAAAAAAGGGGATATTATAAATTGCATATCAAATAAATAATCACCTATCAATACATAGGTACTCATCATTTATATTCTTTTTTACATCAAATAACTTACTTCACTACAAATAAACTAAATGTTTAACAAAACTCAAACTGCAGATAATTCGAAATTATACATCAATATAACATTACTTTTTTCCTCATAATGCAATACAGTTAAATTTATTTTTGTACAAAAATACTACATACATAGCATAAGTACTGACTGCACAGCAAATTTTCCATATTTCATAGCAAAATAACTATCCCAGTCGCATATTAACCAGTAAGTACAACAAAACCTGTTCATCATATTTGTCTTAATTTTCAAAAAGCCATCCTCGGCAAATTTGTTGATTATTATAACAAAAAAATCCTTTTACATTGCATTATTTCTAAAAGCAGAACAAATTAACTGAAAAAAGGTTCGCTCGGTCCATCATTTATAGACTGCACAGCAAATTAACCAGAGCGTATATACATTCTTTGCCAGATTGAATCATTTGGGTTAGGTTAGGTTAGAACAGTGACCATTAACGCACGAAGGCGAGCGAGCGAAGGCGAGCGAGCGAAGCGAGCGTGCCGCGGCAGCGGCCGCCGAGCGCCAGGTCCCCTCTATTGTTGGTAAATTCAGTTACCAAAACAAAAACTCTTCATCAATATCCAATTTAACTAAATTACTATACGTTTAAATACTACCCTTCAATAAATTACAATTTTGTATCTTATTTTATATTTTTTTTGCTGATCTCATTATGTGGTAATTAATAAATAATAAGACGACTGTGACTACAATTTTGTATCTAATTTTTTTTTTTTTTGCTGATCTCATTATGTGGTAATTAATAAATAATAAGACGACTGTGACTAATAAAATGCTGTTTTATTTAGAAAAACTGCTGTACATAATATAAAAATAGACGCTATATTTAAAAGAAAAAGAGTTAACATGCATAATGTGCATTAAGATTATTTAGCTGTGCATTGATGAAAAAGCTTTAGGAAAAATCGCTGTACGCTGCGAAAATAAATTGTAGTGTGTTTAGTGATATTTTGAGTTGAATATTTTGCTGTGCAATCAGTAATTTTGATGGGAATTCGGAATCTTATTGCATAGAAAAAGGATATTTTTTGATTTGCGTTTAAATACTACCCAAAAAAAAAGGTTAGCAGATTCCCTCCATTCTTGGTGAATAATTTGGGTTCGATGAGGTTGTAAATAGAGCATTATACAAATTGAAAATTAACATTATATAAATATTGTTTATAAATAAACATTAAATAATTTGAATTTAGGACTTATAACTTTAATTGAAAATGGTTTTAAGTCTTTTGTATATTGTAATATTTATGACAAACAAATTTAGGGCATTTAGGAATTTTATGGCATATGATATTATGTGACATTAAGTTCGGGCAACTTATGGTTCGGACAAAATTAAATGATGATTAGGACAAAAAAATATGGCACTTTAGATTATGGATAAAAAAGTTAGGGAACACAATAATAGAGAACCGTCTAATTTATATCATTTGAATCCCGTACGTTACCACTGCAACGGCCCCGACTTACGAATGGTAATGAAAAAAATGGTAAAAATGGTAACCCTCGAACCTAGTCAGGCGCTTTACTTTGTGTAAATAATTTCCTCACCACTGCTCTCAAAACGGTGAAGGAAAACATCGTGAGGAAACCGGCATGTAATAGAACTAAAAATTCGAAGACATGTGATATCTACCAACCCTCACTGGGCCCGCGTGGTAGATTACAGCCCACTGCCTCTCGGAGAGAGGAGGCCTGTGTCCCAGCAGTGGGAACATTATGAAATGGGGCTGGTGGGCTGATTATGAAATGAACGAATCCCATAAGAACTTAATTATGTTCTTTATAAATAGATATAAAACGGTGACTTTGTGCATCACACTAATATTATAAAGGCAATAGCTTGTGAGTGTGTGCGTGTGTGTTTGTTACCTCTTCACGCGCAAACGGCTGGACCAATTTTGATACTATTTTGTATGGAAGTAGGCTCTGATACCCTGGATGACTAGGCTACTTTTTGTCCCAATATTCCAACGGGATCGAGACTTATGCGGGTGTAACCGCGGGGCGCAGCTAGTTATCCATATTGCCTGATCCACACACAAACGTAAACACCGAGCGCGCCAAACGACTGAGGCGACAGTGTTCGGATCAGCCGCTCCAAGTAGCGCACGCTCCACCGCGTGTGCGCTGATCACGCGCAGAAAGTCCACACCGACCGCACATTTGGATTGGGCTCGTGTCGCGCGGAGCGCACCATTTATCGTCGGGTGTGGACCCAGCCAATGGTTTCGCCCCAAAATTCAGCTACGCGTTTGCTATTAAGGCGCTGACAAGAGGCAAATTATTTAAGTAGGTAGGCTTTTCATAAACAAAAAAATTGCAAAATCTAGGTATAAAGTTTGTGTTTTAGCGGAAAAAGCGGTTATTCTTGAACATACGGCACGACGCACGCTTGCGCATCCGGCACGGTTGGCGCAGTGGTTAAGCGATTGACTGCTGCGCTGCGTGTCGCGGGTTCGATTCCCGCACGGAACATATATTTGTAGGACCTACAAGTAGTTGTTCCGGGTCTGGCTGTTTGTGTATGTGAGTTTAAATGTTTGTAAACGCACCCACGATACAGGAGAAAAAACTAAACTATATTTCTCAGAACTTGGTTGTGACCAAAACACGTTTAGTAAAAAAAAAATGGATACAAATTAACGGTAAACTAACCTTTTACGTTGAGTTCCAATCCTAAATATCTGTATTAAATATTAACGTACGGTTGGTATTTAATTAATAACAAGAACGTCTTATTTGAATGCAGAACTGGTTTATTTTTGAGGAAATAGATATTTTTTTCATATTTTGCAATAAATTACAGGCATTGTGGCATCGCGCTTCTCTTTCTTTTATAGGCAATCTGACAGTAACAGTTGAGCTGTTGTCAGCGTCTTAACCATAGGTCTTAACTATGCTAATTTGCAAGATTTCAGAGCTTTCAAAGTCAAAGGGTAAAATCTACAAAAACTTCTTAGTACCTTAAGTCCCAACTTGGCAGAGAGATGAAGTGCTACTGCAAAACTTGTGCATTGTAGAAGTTTGCGTCAACGTTTTAAGTTGCAGGTAGGTATGTGTACTAAGTAATTCAGTCTAAGGTAGCATATAGATGGGAAACCTCTGCGTAGATGACATTTGCAGCTATGCTATATTCTGAACAAGAAGTTTTTCTAAATAATGGAGATAGATAGATATTATTGTACACTAGGCTAAGAAGAAGTCCTCTGTATGAAAAGAGGTCTTTGCTCTCATCATTTCAGCCAATAAATGTCTACTGCGGGCATAGGCCTCCCCCAAAGGGGGGGTGGGGGTTGCCATAATCGCCACGCTTGGCAGGTGGGTTGGCGATCGCAGTATGGTGTTAAAATGCGTAGAGAACGCTGCTGCCCATTCTCTAGTAAGTCCCTTAGTCGCCTTTTACGACACCCACGGGAAGAAATAGGATGGTGCTATTCTTTACGTCCAGCACCACACGGTACAGCACGGCTTTGCCCTACAGTGGGGAGAATAGTAGGCCGGTTGGGCTTGCTATCGGGTGTAAAAAGACCCTTTCGATCGTTTTTCCCTCTAGACCATACCTGGGAATCCACTGGTTCTGGAGATATTGAAGGCCAAACTTGCTTTTTTTTTTACTTTTTACGAAAACAAGTTCTAAGTGTTCGACAAGTACCTACGCGTACCGCGTAGAACCAAGCGGCGCCGGCGGGGCTTAACTCACACAAGAGCACTGAGTCCGTTTGCCTGGGTTCGCGTTACATTGCGCGCAATAAAAATTGCAAATTTTTAATCCCTAAAAATAAAAAACGGTTCCCAGCAATAATTTTTGCGCAAAGCTACTTAGTTAGATGTACAGTATGCGTAGTTGACGGCTTTGTGATGTGTCTTTTTACACCCTGTATACCTAAAAATTTTATTTTGAAATATTGGAATATAAAAACATTTAAAAATATAAAAAAAATAGTAGCACACTTGGAACAGGGTCCAAGCTACTGGCACGGTCATGGCTCCAGAGAGAGGAACATTTTAATAAATAGAGTCGTGTCCAGAAGTACCGCTTTCTGAATCAAGACCTTGATCCAGCTGCCCAACGAAAGCCTCCTCAGGTGTTGGTCGAGGCATACAGAATTCAATCAATATGCCTAGCCTTTTCCCAACTAGTTGGAGTAGGCTTCCAGTCTAACCGGATGCAGCTATGTAACAGCAAATATTTTACATGGAGCGACTGCCTATCTGATCACCAAAACCCAGTAACTGGGTAATACGATACCCCTTGGTAAGACTGGTTGTCAGACTTTCGTGCTTCTGATGGGGCAAACATTATTATTGTCATTAAAATCATCAAAACAACTTTCTAAGTTAGAATAATAATTGGCCTCAAATGTAATGTAATAGTCATTCAATAAGGTAATTTGAACTTAGAGAGTTGTATTCATGACTTTTATGTTAATATCTGTATCTAATAATATATTATTATTCCGTCTATTCACTTTTTTAACATAATACTTATTTATTTTTTATAAAATGAAAAACCTAATTGACTTTGCAACGCCAGAAGAAACTATTAGGTAGGTTCACAAATCTTCCTCTATAAAGACTACGAGACGAGACAAAAAAGTGAATAATTTATCAGGTTCTTTTTTTGATAAATTTGCATATTGCAGTTGCGTAGCGAGTTAATTAGAATAGAATCCGACTGCAAAACCTAATCCTAAACTAGACTTGGGTAAAGTTCTTAACACAAAACTGACAACTTAGTACCACCAAATGACCGTTTTCACTAACACTAACACCGAAATGTACTGCCTAATGTTGTTAGTTGTCAGTTTTGTATAAAGAACTGTATTTCGATTGTTCTTAGGTTCTTATTTCAAAACCTGTGTTATAACAATGTTCAAAGAAAAACCTTGTTTTGTAATAAGACTGATACAGTCTTACAGAAACACTAAGATACTAGTTGAACTCGTGTCTAGTGTTAAACTAACGTCAAACTCGATAAGTACCGAGCGGTACTGCGGGTCGGTAGAAACCCCCAACCCATCCGGTATTATTACAAAATAAGTTTTTCTTCTTCGAGACAGTTTTTGTAACAAGAACCTAGCTGTGAAGTTTTGTAATCAGATCTTACTTACATTTGCAGTTGGAGAATTGACCGTGACGTATATCGATGCTTGGGAGAACATGTTTTCAATTACAATGTTCAGTTTTTTTAGGATAAATTCATCCCAACTACGGAACACGCACTTGTACGGGTTTTTTTTTTCTTGGGCAAGCGAAAGTATCTCTAGAGATACTTTCGCTAATCTACGGTTATCTATAGCTTTAGATCATGGCGATAATCTGGTTCTCTTACTGAGTTTACTGTATTTAATTCATCATCTGACGCACCAACTCACTGCATAAATATTTGAAGTCGCACTTCGCTGCTATTTTACTCAAATACGTATTGTTCAATGGACTCTAAATCTCGTTGGTCACGGGTACGAAATCGCCTTTTTTGAAATATTCTTGTCCTTCTATAGTTTTGTAGTCGCGTGTTAATTTTTCATATACCTCACGACATTTTTCTCTTATGATAATAAACAAGACGTTGATTTGCACTATTTTTTCTTTACCATGTAGTTCACAAACTTTATATTGTATCTTAAATGTTTATTTTTTATTTTTCATACTTCTTGTTTAAGGACGCTATCACAAAATCTGACAAAAATTTGCAGTTTTCCGGTACATTTTGCGGCAAAATTGAACTAAACCAAATGTAACTAACAATTGACACAGATAGATCATAGATAGATCATCTCCATTGGTAGCAATTTTATTTTCGAAAATGTTGGTTTATAATATTGTAAAAAATAATTTCCGTTGCCTCTTCACACAAAATTTACGATATAGTGTTGAGTTTAGGAACATTTTTCTACAATATAATAACATAAATTAATTTATGTTATTGTATTTAGATTTAGTTAGTTATTAAAAAAAAATATGTAAGCAGACATGTTCAACTCAAAAAAGTAGCAAAAAAATCTATAAAATGTTACAAATAGTCTCAGAAAATAATGTTGAAAAACCTTTTTTTTTTTTTTTAAACACTGCCTGTAATGTTGTTTTCCTATTATTTAACAATCCATATCAAGAAATTTAAAGATCACACACTGGGCTTTAGCTATCCGTGTGATAAAATCAAAATGTTATTTTATGATTATACAACAACTTCATTAAGTAAATGAACGGCGAAATAAGCTATATTTTCGAGAGCGCAAAAGTGATGAAACTATTAACAGGTGCTGAGACTGACACGAATGGTTTATCACCACGAAAACTTTACTTTTATAGTTACACAGACTTAATGTTTCAATTATTTCAAGCTTTCTCTTTTTCTTTTAGATAAGAAATTGACGAAAAACGTTTTTTTTTGTGATAGCACCCTTAAGTTGTTACCGACGAGGCAAAATGCGCGGGGTAAAATAGTACGAACTGTAGTAGGCAAGTTACGACATCTTACATTAGCACCAATACAAGTTAAGTGGTCTTAAAATGTTTATAGCCAAAATGTTACATACAAATTCTGAGAAACGATGAAGCAACAGTGTAGACGATATATATTATATGGTGAGTGTACGGCAATGATTTGCAAGTGATAGTGAAATATTATGACCTTTTACTAGCAGATATCTTTATTAGTAATTATAAGCATAATTTATTAGTTTTTTTTTTGCATACTTCCTGGGGGCCTAAAATGGACGCATTGGCAGAATCATAATATGATCTGCGTACAATTCATACATCCCGCAATTCATCTGTTTGACAGCTGCTATTTGACATTAGACTTCATTATAGCAATTCATAATTTGTGGACCATTTTACGAAACTCCATACAAAACTGTCAAACAGATGAATTGCAGGATATGAATTGTATGCAGATCATATTATGATTCTGCTAAAGCGTCGGTTTTAGGCCCCCTGGACATAATCTTTTCTTTATTTGACATTATATACCTACAATTTTAATTTCAGCAAGGTTTTTACTTTTATTATTTTAATAATATTTTATAAAGTTTTTGTTTTATATTTTGTGAATGTGAGAGCATTGTAGGCTTATTAGACTAGATTTGTAGACCATTTTCTATTTTGTTAAGTACTTGTTGACGGGCCTACACTGTCCTCCTATACCTATCTACACTGTAGTTTGAAAAATAAATAAAAGACAATTATTTTTAAAAGAGTAACCGTGGTGTTTCTTGCCGGCTCTTCTCCATAGGAAACGACTCATTGGAACCGTGCACCTAGCTTCTGACGTTTCATAAGTGCCTATGTAGGTTTATGTGAAATAAAATATTTTGATTTTGATTTCAACCAATGTTGGCCTTAAAAACCCAATCGACATCCTAAAAAACTCGCTAGTACGAGTACTTACGTTTTTTAGTGATCCTCCGAAAATTTTAAAATCAGCTTCATATTAATTATTCAATCAACTGTACGTCCGAAAAGTCGGGCGTCTAGAGACTATCCCTTATTAAATCAGAAGCGATCTATAATTATTAAGGTCATCGAACACATATCACCTCGGCACCAAACGCCGCCGCCGCGGCATTAACTCGCCTCATCAGTTCGTCGTCAACAGCGGCGTCAACCCAACGTAGGAAATAATAAATCTTTTATTTTAGACAGTTATCACAAATTATTTATGAATAATGATAAAGCACTAATTAAAATTAATTAACAATTTATAATTTCCAAAAGGTATAATTACAATACAGACTAGTTTAACATAACAATGAGATAAATTATTTATGTTGTGGACGCATGTGATGACGCTACTGATAGATTAATAAACTACCAAAACAATGACATCAAGTTGTAAGCCTATGGTACCGCCAAAACCTTCCCATAGTTCACGATTGTTTTACGAAAGCAAAATAAAACAGTTCATGTTTAAGCGACCCACGAAAGCTGTAAAGCACCAGTTACTTAATAAAAGATCTCCCTTGGGGAGTGAAGAAAACGGCTCAATAAGATAGACGGCATCATCATCGTAGTAGAAAAAAACCTCGTAAAATGTAGGACGGGCCACATTAAATAAATTGCAGGCGCCTACCACCCGTGGTGACATCTGCGTCAAGTCGCTAAATGCTAACGGGAACAGTCAGCCCTAAAAAGATGTAAACATCAAAAAGAATTCATTTTAATTGTCTAGAATTTGTGTCCTATAGTACTGTATCAATGTGTAGAGATTAACTACGATAATATGTCCCGCCCCTCCAAAATTCAAAACGTTTGAAAGTATTTATACGCATGTGTGCGTAATGAGAAGGCCGTCAAACAAAAACAAATTCCGGATTTGTTGCACGACTAGTGGTGTCATTTATCGCTCATTGCACTATCATTATCGCTTACACGTTTTTTTTCCCGACGAGAGTTGGGCTTTCGTATAAGCTTCTGTGACTACAGTTGCTTGCAGTGCTTGTGAACTTTTGTTACTCTTTGGTTAAAGTCAAAGTCAACGTCAAACCATTTATTTCAAATAGGCACATAAGAGGCACTTTTGAACGTCAAAATTTACAAAAAAAAATAGAATTGATTCTAGTTGCCCCTTCCAAAAGGTAGTTTCGTATGGAGAAGAATGGGCAAGAAACTCCACCGGTACTCTTTTAAAAATGTTTTACAATATTTTGTTTGATTACATTAATTATATGATTATATGTGAAGACGATGCACCTAGAATAAAATTACTATACCATAATAGGTAAAACGAATTAAAAACTAAGCAATGAAAAATAACTTAATTATTAGATAGATACACACATGTGTTCACATATTTACAAACATCATAAAAGTATGTTTTTCTAAAAAAATAAGTCAGTGTGTGAGTATAGGTTATCACAGAATGTAAAATCAATATCATAAAAATAACAGATTTTACCATAAAAATAGCAACCAGTTTGTATTTGTCTAGATAGGTTACTCGCTGCGTACAGCCAACGCGGGCGGATAGTCAATTTGTACAGTCAACCGCACTTCCATGCTAATACTTGAAATTTTAAAGGCGCGTATTTTTTTCTTTCTATTTATTTATTATTTAAATATACATTTTCTAACATTTAACTAACCGACTTTAAAAAAAGTAGGAGGTTGTCAATTCGCCTGTATGTTTTTTTTTGGTATGTTTGTTACGCGATTACTCCGCCAATTATGAATCAATGTTGATGATTCTTTTTTTGTTTTTGGTAGATCATACTTCAGGGGTGGTTTCTTATAAATTTTATCTTAATTGATTTAGCACTTTTTGAAAAAAATAACAAAAACAAAAAATATATACCTACACAATGACGTTTTGGTTTGCGGTTCCCTGCAGCAAAAGTTTTTCTTAAGTGTTCCCTGCAGCAATAGTATATGTGGATAATGTTAAACCTTCCTGTCACTGTTATTTACATAGCAGGTAGTGGTATTCGAATATAATATGTAGGTAGGTACCGCAACTAAAATATGGAAAATAAAACCTTTAAAAAAAAAACAACAGTCGTCGTCCAAAAAAACACTACAAAGTGAAAAATAATTTTAATTTCTAAATAAAGTTATTTTCATTTTGTAGGGGTTTTTTTGGAAGACGGTTGTTTTTTTTTTAAGGTTTTATTTTCCAGATTTTTATTTTCCATGTGTTTATTTTTTCGATTAAAAATAATGAGGAGGTTCTAAATGTTTTCAATTGGATGATTTTTTATTTTATTTGAAAGAACATAATATTTTCAGTGTGGTCTCATATTAATTTAGTGAGGATGTAATGAAGAACTTTGGAGATAAAGTAAACAAACAACTCCTCAATGTACCTATACAAATATACTTCCTTCTATGCAAACTTTCATAAACCCCTTGGGGTAGAATTTTGAAAAACGGAAAGACTCGTTTTCATTCATCATAATCAGCCCACTGCATGTTCCCACTGCTGGGACACAGGCCTCCTCTTTTCGAGAGGGAGTGGGCTACCACGTGGGCCCAGTGCGGGTTGGTAGGTAACAGGTCTTAAAATTTTTGGTTCTAGGTCATGCTGGTTTCCTCACGATGTTTTCCTTTACCGTTTTGAGAGCAGCGGTGATAAAATTATTTACACGAAGTAAAGCGCCTGGCTGGGTTCGAACCCACATATAATTCGGGGCCGTTACCACTGCACCACCACCGCTCTCGCGGTCATTGCCCTTTCCTTAATATGAAAACATTAGTATGGTTAGTTTATGGTATTTACATAAACTATGTATGGATTTTCGTTATTGGAACATGTTGAAGATCCTGATAGATATTGACTCGGGACGGTAACAGATTTTATTTCAGTTTTTGAAATAAAAAATGATAGAAAATGTAGGTGGTTCAATGACCGCTAATGCCACGCTAAAACGCGACAACATAGTGGCAAATATTCTAAACGTTTTTTGTCGTTTTTTATTTTCATAATTTATTTAATCAATAACAAAAACGCTTAGATTATTATGTATGAATAAAATACACACATAATAAACCTTGCTTGAGCATCGAATCAGAGATATTATTTTCTTAAATCTTCAGTAAATTATAATTTCCTCTTTCAGAGCTTGGATTATGTTTAAGTAATATAAACTGTGACATTTAAAAGCTTTTGTCATAATGATGCTCAGATTACTCAGACTAATTGCTTTGCTATGAGTGAATACCTACTACTTAAATAAATACAGGGTGACTTTTAATCAGACGTATTCTTTTAGGATGTGATAGTGTGATCCATTAGCAACAATTAAGCACCCCATAGCACATGTTGGTCCGGTAAAATTATGTTTCCATTTACAATGTGGAGACAAAAATACGTCAATAAATAAAAACACTGGCAATACTAATGCATAAGAGTATTTTGGAACGATCAAATAAATTCTAGCATCGAAATTATAAAGTGATTGTTTCAAATAAACTAGAGTTAGACCAGAGACAGAGAGAGAGACTAGAGACTAGTTACTAGTTAGACTAGAGTATTCTATTCTATTCTAAATAGCAGTGGTGTACTGACTATATGGGTTTTGCCAATCTGTGACTAGCTATAGCGACTAAGCTATTGGATATATTTGATTGAATTTTCGTGTACAGACTGCAAACGTCATTAGATATACGCAGTTGAATTTATTGTCATATTGTCGTCTCCACGTTGTATAGGTACATGTATCATGTTACACATGTTTGAACCAATAAATTCCAAAAAAATATATTAGTTCATAAAGCCTAAACGATAATTCATGGGATTTGAGATAACAATTTTTTTTTTTTGAAAATAAATTAAAAACAAATAACTAAGTAATAATAAGTTAAATAATAAATTTCCCGGAATTCGTCATTAAATATCACTTTCCTCAATAATCACCAACTGAATGGCCTTCATTGCTATTGTATAAAGCAGGTACTTGAAACTATAATTACCAGTCTATACCTATTCCCAGAAAACAGAATATTTTTGTTAAATAATAACGCGGAAACAAACATTAAAATCACAATAGCGCTCGGTAAACCAAAATGGGGCATCATTGCCAGCGTCAACCAAACGACTTTCATAACTTTTATAAGTTGTGTCTCTGCTGAGACAACTTTTGATGATTTCAGGGAAATCGCGCCCGGCGTGATTATACATAACTAGCGACCCGCCCCTGCTTTGCACGGTTTTTACGACTTGGCACAACATCCAGATTCCTTTATTATACGTAAGTTTTATTGTGTAATGTGTTATACATAAACCTTTCGGAATAATTTCTATAAGTGTTGGTGAAAATCGCAACAAATGCATTGTGTAGTGTAGCAGAACAAGTTACACAGACAGACTAGAAATGTGACTTTAGTATGTATAGATTACGATGGGCAAAGTATAAATGTTATTAGGGCCGTTTATTGCTGACATTACTAACTACTGCAAACTTTGTATTTATATTTTATTTGAGCTCAGTATGTGATCTTATAATTAAAACATCATTTACATTGCTGCCATTAGCGTTGCATTTATAGTAGATCCTTGGGCTGCCTAAGTGGGAAGCCACACTGATGCGACGCGTCTCGCGTCTGCGAAGAGCGGGAAAAGTACTAATAGAGACGTTTCATAAGCCCATGTCAGATAACCCGCGCCGACCACGCACGCCCCGCACATGCGTTGCCTTATACCTGCGCTTACCACGCGCAAAATCAGCGCACGAATCGCGCACGCCTCACGCCTGCTTATATTACTCATTATTATTTAATCAAAATACGCCACGCAATTAAACTTGATCACAGTCAATACGGCACTAGCCGAAGCGGGGGCGCAAGGCGTATGCGGGGCGTGTGCGTGGTCGGCGTGGGGCGGGTGCAAGAAGGGCTAGGTGGGCACGCGGCGGGCGCAAGGCGTGTGCGATTCGACTTCGATAAATGCAATTATTAGCAAATAACAACTTGTTACGCGGCTGCCTCAACGTGGCATACTACAAGCGCCGAGTGGCGGCGACCGAAGCGTCTTCACTCCTCCTGCCTCCACAAGTCGCCACCGCTCCTCGCAGTCACGCCAGCGTGGCTTCCAACTCGGTATCGGCCACGACCTAGGGCGGTGCGTCTTGCGGCGCGGGGCATCCTACGACTGGCGTTGCCATGCCATGACACGCCAATGGCGGCGATGACTGCGACCGCGTCGGACGTATTCAGAATGCCTTTAATAAAACAAATATATACCTAACTTCCTGTCCAGGAAAAAGTAGTTTTATTTTGATCCACAACCGTTTCATTTTGTGTTGCGAATGCCTTGTCATCCATATAGCTGCAGCAGGTCTCTGCATAATTTCTGCTATAAAAAGTTCTGTATCCATGATTGTGGGCAGCAGAAAAAACAAAATTATTTAATCAAGACGCTCGACTCTGAATTTGTCCGTCGAACTTGTCGGTCGCCCCGCTCTGAGTCGTGGCATACGCGCTGTGATAGAGTACTTTTGTTTTCATCGCACGCCGCTCCGCTCCCTGCCGGCCGCGGTCGCTCGAGTGTTTCAGCATCGCTTTCATCTCCGCAACTCGACCAATCGCATAGTTTAGTAGTAGTTGTATAATTATTATCCTTTTACACGTGAAACTATCAATGATTTACTAAGTTTGCGCAACTAGTTTCGTAATGTAATTCCGACTTTATACCGTTGCATGAGGTGCATTAATTAAAGCTTCGTATTCATTGGAAAACAAAGTTGAGTAACATTGTTTCAGAAACATCTTTACACAGCTAGATGGATCTTATGGCGCTCGAATGACGTTAATAGGGGGCGCTGGTGGTAAACATTTGGGCAATTGTTTTGTGAAATGTATTGAACAGTCAAGATGTTGGGGTTGGTTCCTGTTTTGACCACGCGCCAAAAAATTTTTGTACAATTTTATGTGTTAAGGAACCCGACACAAATAGGTTTATTTCTTAGGAGTGGCGAAGTTATTCTGTTTAATATCTGAATAACTTCTATTAACGAGTGATTAATTAAATAAAAAAAAAACAATTAACTAGGTTTCCATCCAGATAATAGATATATAAAAGTTGTCGGTAGATGTTGAGTATTCATATTTTTCTAATTACTGAAAACTGTTCATATCGAAATAATCACTTATGAAAAGTCACTCCTCATTCAATGTTCTTGGCAACAACTTTGTGCAATTATGTCGCAACTATGTTTGCGCCTTACATGCACATTGTAAGGCTAAGAACTCATGGAGCGATTTCCACACGCACCCGCCTCGGTTCCACGACTGCTGATTATTTAAAAAAAACTTCTTCTTTTTTTTAAACGTTTCCCCGCACTAGGAATTTCTCCTGTGTCGTGGGTGCGTTTACAAATATTTAAACTCACATACACAAAACAGTTAGACCCAGAACAACTACTTGTAGGTCTTATAAATATTTGTTCCGTGCGGGAATCGAACCCGCGACACGCAGCGCAGCAGTCAATCGCTTAACCACTGCGCCAACCGTGCCGTCAAATTCTTTCAAATTTCTTGAGTTATAAGACTTATAAGTTATAACTTATCACGAAACCGCAGTTTTGTGTATTTACCGCAGCCGCAGTGGTTGTGGGAATGCCCGCAAACATGGCGGGAGATGATCGAAGTCGGGCGGCGAGTATTGGGCCACTTACGATCTACAACCACAGAGAACGCGGGCAATAGCCGCAAAGAGCCCGGCGACCGCGGCCTGTACGATTCTACTAGCAACGGCAGCTGCAAACAATCGCACGCGCCGCGGGCATAATTCACGTCGTGTTTATAAAAATACCGTAGCACCGTAGGACTAAAAGCTAAGAACTTACGGAAACATATTTTTCTGCGCCTGCTGCGGTTTCAGGACCTTGACAAGCGTATTTGGGGACATAGGTGGTGGGTATTCTACCTGTCTCCCCTTACGCGTATTGGAGGGGATGTTGTGATCGAAGAGTGGAAGTGAAACTCATATTTGCAGTTAATATAATTGTATTGTCACACGATCTATTATATAGTAAGGCACTCTGTTTAGTACTTATGGCTAATTAAACAAGTAGGGACAAAATAAACTAATGACTTAAATCTAGTCCGAGTCCCGCGACGGTTGACAAGCAAGAAGATACGCCCCATGAAACGCTACTTAGGGTACGCTATGGGTCCTGCCAGGGTTGCGAGTTTGTCCGAAAGGGATATCGTGGCCCTGGCACACAGGCAACGGAAGGAACACGGGTGGGTTTTAGTCAGTAAAAGTCTGACACACCCTCCCGCTCTACCCAGAGCGGGAGAAGTTATTTGATAATTTCCCACCCAAAAAAAAAGAAAAAAAAGGGTACGCTATGGGTAGCGTCCCGGATCGAAGCTTAGTGTTGCCACTTAATAATCGTGCGTTCCTAACTAAATACTTATTTAAACGTAAAACAGGCGAGTCCACGTATTCTTTTTTTTTTTTTTTTTTGGGTGGGAAATCATCAAATAACTTCTCTCGCTCTGGGCGGAGCGGGAGGGAGTGTCAGACTTTTACTGACTAAAACCCACCCGTGTTCCTTCCGTTGCCTGTGTGCCAGGGCCACGATATCCCTTTCGGACAAACTCGCAACCCCGGCAGGCATTGGTCCTAACGGACCCCGTCAGTTTGTGCTGACATCTCTTTGAGGCGCGCGTGGAACACAACGCGCCGTCGACCCAGGCCTGGTCCTTATCGGACGGCGAGCTACTCATCGCTCACCGTCCGCATGCCCGCGCCTACGGTGGCCGGAAATCGGCTTTCGACTCCCGACGCCCTGGGCGTCTCCTGCGGCGACTAAGGGCGCGAGGGCGCGAACCTTGTCTCACCCTCACGCGTTCCGCCTCCTCCTTCGCTAGCATAACTGCTTCGCAGAAGGAGGTGACGGCCTCCCATGCACTCTCGCTCCGAACCATGGCCTGAACCAGGGCCGGACGCGAGAGATCGCCGCCGCCGATCGCCTCCGTGAGGACACGGCGGTGCTCCGCCCAAGCCGGGCAGACCTCCACCGTATGCTCCACCGTGTCCTCCGGGCGATCCACACAGTGGTGACACCCGGGCGTTTCCTCCCGCTTTATCCTGAACAGGAACCCCCCGAAACAACCGTGTCCGGTGAGGACCTGCGTCAGGCGGAAGGTGAGGACGCCGTGGCGCCTCTCTAGCCACTCCTCAAAGAGGGGACTTATCGCCACAATTGTGGCGTGCCCAGCGCTGGGTTGCGACAATCGCACTCTCCATGTCGCCATGAGATCCCGCCGGAGCTCTGTCCGCCGTGCCGTGATTTCTCGCGGCAGCGGAGTTTCACCCCGGCGTTTCGCCTCCTCGCGCCACTCCCAGATGTGCGCGAGGACTTTTGCCTCCAGATCCCATGGCGGCAGTCCGGCAAGGAGGCTCGCCGCCTCACGGGAGACCGTGCGGTAACCCCGCACCAGCCTGACGGCCATGACCCTCTGGGACGCGTTCAACCGCTGTGCTGGTCGCAGCCTTAAAGAACGCGCCCACACCGGTGCCCCGTAAAGGGCCATGGACCGCACAATCCCCGCGTAGAGCCTCCGGCAGGAGGAGTCCACGTATTCTAAGGTGCATTACAAATGCATAATACGTGACGCCACACGTAGAATATAAGAAATAAACCTTTATTCCTTATATTCTACGCTTGTCCCGGTAGCCTAAAGGTGCGGGCTACATATTTTCCAAAATTAATGTTTACTGATCTCCAAATAAACTTACGATACGTACGTACCTACTACATATTGTATAGCCTCGGGGTATCAGTAACAAGTTGGCGTCAATTCGGCTTTGTTATGAATGTTATGATACATTATTGTGTTAGATGGACAATAATTAGTTTATTTATTATGTATGTATGGCCTGTCTAGACAAATGGCTGTCTTGATATTGACAGGATGCCTATAGTATTATATTACAGTTAAGTGAATATTTAAGTACCTACTGTAGTAAAATACTTTATGAAATATATTCAGGAAGTAATGTTTGTTTACCCAAAACATAAAAAACTATATTACTTTCAGACAACTTAAGATATTTTCATGTTTTTATTTTGTATGAACAGACTATTTTATTATCTCATCATCATTATCATTATTTCAGCCAAAAGACGTCCACTGCTGGACATAGGCCTCCCGCAAAAAGAGGGGGGGGATTGCGATAATCGCCACGCTTGGCAGGCAGGTTGGCGATCAAAGTATGGTGCTAAAATGCATAGAGAATGCTGCTGCCCATTCTTTAGTAAGTCCGTTAGTCGCCTTTCACTACACCCACGGCAAGAAATAGAATATTTTAATATCTATATAATTATATTTGTGATTTTTTTTAAATATTCATATTTACGTTACTAAAAATAAATATTCCCTATAAAACCGAACGGCAACGGGGCGTGCGTGTAACGCGCATTTGTATGGCCAAGGACAATGGTGATTACCCGACCCTTAATTGGCACATTGCATCCTAATATTTTAAATAAATTATTTTTTTAAATAAATAAATTATAAAATTAATAAAAACATTCATCATCATCATCTACCTCCATGCCCTAGTCCCAAGTTACTTGGGGTCGGCGCAACACTTTTTCTTCCATTCTCCCCTGACGGCACTCACGCTATTATTCACTTCCTTATTAATATATTAAAATATAAACATTATGGCTTTTTAAAACTTTAGTTACCTATGCATCCATAGCGGCTTGCATTTTAATCTTATTTAGAGTACTCTCGCTCATTAATGGAAACGGTCGGTTTGGTTGTACCAGAAATAATCGAAATCTTTTGAAGTGAAAAGGTGCAACACACTACATGCACTGCACTACCTGCACACGTATAAACACTGCATGGGATCAGCATCACCTCAAGTGGAGCCGTTCGGGATTGTTTCTATGAAATTCCATACTGCAACACACTCATATAAGCATCGTAACGGCACCTTGGTTCGAGATCAGTTTGTGAATAGCAGTCACCAAGCTTACGATGCCGACCGACGACCCGACTGACGACGCCGGCTTCACCCAGCCGTAAGCAAGGCGTGGGCGAGTCCCAAGCGCAGCATCGCTGTCGCCTCGGAGGTGCTGAGCCGATCCGGTTACGTACTTACGTTGGGATCAAGATGAGCCAATGAGGTGAGGCGATGCCGAACTCTTGCAGTACTTATACGTGTGCGCTGTACTTTAGTAGCAATGTTGAGAACAGATTGAAGTACATCTCCCAATTCTATTTCAATACTCAATATATTTATTGCTTCCACATGTGAACTTAGGTGGTAGGTTTTACAGAATTATGATCATTGTGGACCCTGTCGGGCACAGCAAAAGTAGGAGAGAGGATGAGGGCTTTTATTTGGCTACTTAGTTGTTATAATTAATATTGTAATTATTATTTATAAATTTATTTGTTATTGTTTTATAAATATGTACATTTATTTATTTATTTATTTCTTCTATTGGTACTGATGAACAACGTGAAAATACCGCTAGTCTCCATTCCTCGGATCTCCATTTCCATAGAATATTATCCTTAATGACACTTCAGGGAAAAGGAAAGGACAATCGGGAACTAATATTATTTTGTTTGCACATAACCAGTAAGGCGAATAAGGGTCAGATAGTCGCCGTTGACCTTGGCCATCCAAATGCACGTCGCGCTCACACCGCGCCACCATTAACTTTTATAGGGAATATTTATTTTTAGTAACGAAAATATGAATATTTGAAAAAATCACAGATAGAATTACAGATAATAAAACAGTCTACTCATACAAAAAAAAACATGGAAATATCTTACGTAGTTTGAAAGTAATATCGTTTTTTATGCTTTGGGTAGACATTACTTACTGAATTTATTTCTAGTAATTCACTACAATTATTAAATATTCACATATAAAATTGATTTGAATGCGTTTTAGTTTAACATACCTACATTTTTTGCATAACTTACTTGCATTATATGAAGGCGTAATAACAGATTTAAAAGTCACTAAAATCATATATCTGCGCCTTAAACGTTAAGTTTGAACGACGCTATATACGTTGCCCTAAGCAAACGAGACCCACCCTTTTAGGATATCATAGTTACTATTATTCCCTCTTTTATTTTGCTGGGTAAGACGTTGTTCATTATAATGTGTGTGCTTTGCCATAATCGTCATGGAGGGTATTGTGTAAGTTAATGTCCGATTGGACATGGTCGGTTCGATTATGATATATTTTCCTGTGCCAACTTTGTTTTACCATGCCAGCTTTCTAATAATATTTTCTTTATAGTATTTTAACAATTTCTCTGAATACCTAAAACATTTTAACCACGTTTATAATATTCAATTTTATTCTACTGAATTTCAAAGCCTCTTTGTTTCGTAAACCCTTGTCACTTTCAGCGTTAGACTAAATCCCAGACCTCTAAATATGAAATCTGAAGTCATCTTATTATGGTAACAGCAAAACATTCAAAATAAAGTAGATATCTCCCAAGCATTGAACTAAAGAAAGTATTTAACAGCTAAAATGACTGCTTTAGGAATAGGCCTCATCCCCGCGGCGCGTCGGATCATTAAGATGGACTGTTAAAGTAGAAAACAAAGACGTATTACGTAAATTTACTACACCGTTTCAATTTTGTTAAGTGGTCTCGAAAGTCTACAGTAGTCGGCAAAATAAAACTGGAGCTATAAAAAGACAGGGTTTCGACCCTGTCTTAGCTGCCTTCTTGGTGAGAGATTAACAGCCATAATCAAGCAATTGGGTGAAGATTACAGCGATTTTTATGTCGCTATTGACGATGGCGCCTTGAGCAGACCCTTGAGCGCGTCATCAATCAATCTCGTCGGTTGAAACCCGTGCAATAACAATGACAAGCATGCTCGCGGAGAAATCCCCTCTGAAAATGAAAACGCGAGTAGGTAAGATGGCGCGTAATAAATTTAGATTTAATGCGTAAGCGATATCGACTCCCAGTGACACCTCGCATCGTACGCACGTAATTATTCATCGCTCAGACATTTAAACGGCAGGCGGTGGATGAAGTGCCGCTCATATTTACCGAGATTTTCATTTTAAAGATTTCAAGTATTTGTTTTTCACAATTAATACGTAAGCTAGCGATAAAATATTGCTAAACGTATACTGGTAGGCGAAAGAAACAATTAAACTTTATAAATTGAGAGTTGTTTTTATTTTCTAACTAGAAGCGACAAAGGACATCTTTTCTTTAATAAATTGGTCCGTACGACAGCGATTACTTGAAGAAGACGGTATAAAATATAAGGCTTTTACTATAAAAATATAGGCGTCCGCGACAATTACGGCTAATGGCTCCACATTTTTTAAGGGCTCATTGTGCGGAAAATTTCTTTGAAGCTTGATCACTTTAAAAAGTAAAGAATATGCTATTCAGCTCTATATAATTAATAGTTTAGAAGGGTTACAAATTGGTTACGTAGGGACCTGGGGGCCGATCGCGCTAATTTTGAACGTTAATACCACAACCAAAAACGTTACGTTAGACACATTTCGTATCGCGCTAATCATTTCAACGGAAACGATTTAGCTTTACTTTGAAAGTTACGTTGAAGGAACGATAGATCGAACAATACTCTCACAAAAAATAGCGCGATACCGTTTCTTACATCAGCTAAACCAAAACTAAACCAAAACCAAAAACGTTCCGTTCGAACGGTAATTACGTTGAGAAATAGCGCGATCGGCCCCCTGGGCAGCGTTGATAGGACTTCCACAAGATGAACTAGTTGCGATAAGCACAGGTCCGCTATATTTGGCCACGCTTGCCTGCAGTGCTATTCTGTAAAAATCTCACCGTGAAATCTTGCGTGGAGTGAGCTGTCAGTTTCATCGCACTGATGCTAGGGATTGACCAAGCATTACATATACAATCATAACCGAGATTTTAATAATATTTTTTTATACTAATTCTGTTGATCATTTCATATTATTTAAGTATTTAAATGTCTAAATATTACTAATTAGGAGGTTATTAAATAAAATAGCAAAACAGAAATTCAGACATCAACTCAATTTCGTTTTTTTCTATTTTTTTCCTAGACTAGTCCTTAAACATTACTATGTTGAATACTAGCTTTGAAATAATATAAAATGATCAACAGAATTAGCATAAAAAATATTAATAAAATCTCGATTATGATTGTAAATGTAATGCTTGGTCCATCCCTAGCATCAGGTAAGATGACACTGATAGCTCACTTCAAATAAGTTTTCACGGTGAGATGGTTACAGAATCGACATGCTGGACATAGGCTGTGGACGTCTTTCTGTTGAAATAATGACGATGAAGCGTGATATTACGTAAAAGCTAGTTCTTCCAAAAGATATATAATGTGAAAGTTTGAAGTGATGTTTAGTACTGTTGAAAATACATTTAAGTCAATCTCTAATAAAATCAGCTTAGCTTAGACAGGGAATAAAATATTTAGAAAACAATAAGCTGCGCCCCGCGGTTTCACCCGCGTAAGTCTCGATCCCGTGGGAATATCGGGATAAAAAGTAGCCTAGGTCTTAATCCAGGGTGTCAGCTACCTCCATACAAAATTTTATCAAAATTTGTCCAGCCGTTAGAGCGTGAAGAAGTAACTTTCGCCTTTATAATATTAGTGTGATTCGATAATTATATCCGGTAAACGTTAAACATTTATTTAGGCAGTCGTATGGTGTATTCAGTTATGAATATTACAGACATTTTAGATGTCACCAGCCAATGCACATGAGAATAGATCGTTCATTCAGTGCGCTAAGGTATGGTCCGCAAATTTTAAACTATCTTTCTTATTTGCACAATTTGCAGGTCAGTATCAGGTTGTAACTTGATCAAAATATGATTCACGACCTTAATAAATATGGCTTTACAGAATTATAATCATTAGAACCACCAATACAACTCTTTAAGTTAAAATTGGCCTCAAATGTCATGATTTCATGAAATAGTCATTCAATAGGGTAATATCATCTTAGAAAGTTGTATTTATGATTTTTATGATTATAATTCTATAAATAAATTAATATTTGATACGGCCGCGAATCATAATTTAGATAAAAATACAACCTGATACTGAGCTGCAATATGCAAAAAAAACGTAAGAAAATTTGAATTTCGGGGGCTACCCTGACGCTTTCACCTTAAGAGTCTTTGGTCTACTAGACCCACTCTAAATGGACCCGCGGGATCATTTAACCCAATCACATTTTAAATAGGTTGACTGGACCCACTACCCAATTTCATTATTAGTACAGTCACGGAGTAAAGCTGAATCTTTTAGTTTTATTTTCTTAAAATATACCAACATTATTCAATTAAGTATTTACACTTACGCACCACACTTATTCACTAACACTAAAACTAAATATTTTATTACTGTAATAGTACCTAAATTAAGTGCACGAGCACCTAAAGCGCATATCAATTTATTCATGAAGTTCATAAATCTGTGTTATATTAATTTGAGTATTACATTTAGTTGATATTCTCGTTTTAAAAAGGTTTGTATTGATTTTAATTACATGTACCTAATGATTTTAAATTTTGATTGAGAATAAACGTTTAAACCTAATTGAGTTGCGTTTTATTATATTTTGACAAACCAATGTTGCGCTCGGTACTGTATCTACTGGTAGCTTTAAGCAATAGATGTTTTGTTTTAGGGTCCCGTACCCAAAGGGTAAAACGGGAACCCTATTACTAAGGCTCCGCCGTTTGTCTGTCTGTCTTGTTGTCTGTCACCAGGCTGTATCTCATGAACCGTGATAGTTAGACTGTTTAAATTTTCACAGATGATGTAAAACTGTTGCCGCTACAACAAAAAATACTAAAAAACAGAATAAAATAAATATTGGGGGGGGCTCCCATACAACAAACGTGATTTTTTTGCTCGTTTTTGCTCGATATTGATAACGGCAACAGGTAGACGCTTGAAATATTCACAGAATATTTAGTTATATATTCACTTTAAAAATAAATAATTAAATTAAAATAAAACAAATATTTAAGGGGGGCCCCCATACAACAAACATGATTTTTGTGCCATTTTTAAGATAATGGTACGGAACCCTTCGTGCGCGAGTCCGACTCGCACTTGGCCGGTTTTTTACTTTGAATGTGGGTCCATTTAACCAATAAAAATACAGAAAATAAATGTGGTCTAGTGGACCCGCGGGTCAAGTTTTTTACACATCACCTGGGTCACTACTCGCTAGTTAAAATAGTTTTGACAACTTAACGAACAGCGACTCGCTCCGACCGTGCTTCGCACGGTTTTAACGACTTTTTTTTTTCGAAATGGTGGTGATACCGCCATCAAAATCAGTTGCGTAGTTTAGGCGAGATCACACAGACAGACACGAAATCCGACTTTCAATCAATCTGCCTAGCCATTTCCCAACTATGTTGGGGTCGGCTTCCAGTCTAACCGGATGCAGCTGAATACCAGTATTTTACATAGAGCGACTGCTTATATGATCTCCAAAACCCAGTAACTGGGTAATACGATACCCCTAGGTTTAATTTGTAATAATAATGTGAAGACAAAAAAGAAGACTTCCAACAATTATTTTCTTTTCAAAAGGTTATACATAAATAAATATAATTAAATGCGGTCTATAATTAATATTGTGAATTCACAATATTTTTTTTTTCAACAGATATTTTCCCATTTTAAATGTTTAGGTACACATAATTACAAGGCTATACACACATAGTTAAGTATATGCGATCCATGAACGCTAACTGCGGTAACAATTAAAATTCAATTAGGGGAAGGAGGCTGATATACGGTATTCTTAGAACACGAGTCGGTAACCTCCCACTTGAAACGTATTGTCTAACGTTATGTACATAAAAGGCAGTTTGAGACTTTAAGAATAATGAATGTACGCCATTTAACAAGAAAAAAATTGAAAAATTGAATGCAAGTGTGCAATGACAAATGCTCACGCGTATCAAACTTGCAAGGAAAAAATAAATAAAATACCATATTTTTTTTTTTTTAGTTTGTGTATGTTCTATCATTTACAGTGGCCGTAAATATGAAGTAAGTCGCTCTGGAACATACGAACTGTTTCGTCAGAATACACTTTCATAGCGAAAACAAAAAAACTTATTTCTAACAACATAATAATGACTACCAACCGCAACCTGTCCAACAAGGTTTAATTAGTATACTTCCTTACACTCTACGTATATAAGTGACGTACAGTCCTAAACAAAAGGAGCTTATAACCCACTTCGCTCGGAGTTTTCTTCATAAAGTTAATCCCGGCCAAATGTCCCTAGATGGTGCGGGTTGTTAGGAAAATTATCTGCACTTGTAAAAAATATATTAATAAAGTCGGATCACGAATAAGAAGACACAAGTCACAGTTTGTGGTATGTGAAGTCTAAGGCAGCAGTGGAGGGTTGATTGCATTCAACAATACAGAAGCACAATGGTGATGACCGAAATCGAACAATAGGGTTGGCGATAAGTCCGCCTCTGTACATTTGTGTGCATAAAGTATCAAATAAATAAATAATGTTTAGTCCAACATCCAGCGTGATCTGTGATCGTTCTAAGACTCTATTGGTACCCTGCTTCCGCCCCGTTCTGGTTGACAACCAGGTTAATCTCAATTTCCTACCTTTATTTATATCTGTAACTATACTTTAAGTATATATTATATATTATAATAGATCAATTATAATCTGACCCTCAACTGAAGAAGTTATAGCGTTGGATGTGTAGAAGAGAAAAGGAAAATAAAAGTTGCACTGAAAATTCGCATTAATTTCCATTTATACAGTATCTGCTGCTTTTATAACATTGGTATTATTGATCCCAAGTTATTATACTCCTTACAGCACATCTAAATCGAATAAACGTAGATATGACCGCGTTAACGACCAATTCTCACATAATCCGGAGACGCTATTTTTCAAACTTCAGAATTTTGAATGAAAATGCTTTTCCTGATTCCATATTATTACTACCACATGAAAACATTAATAGCTTTCACGATGTCTAGCGTCTCTGGTTGTGTTCGTATTTTTAAATTGATTTGGCATTGTGAACACCACTCTTGGTAATCACCGATGTGATTCGATTTGGCTTTCTACTAACTTAGAAGCAACTTTCTGATTGATTATCCTCATCGGGTTGCCTTTTGTAAAATTGTAACACATAGTACGCAAGATACGCTCTTGGACGTGTAGTTGCGTACATCAGCCCGATATAAAATACAATGGGTACAATAATTATACACGTAGTAACGTTTCTAGCTTCAGAACTGTGCCGGAAGGGCGTGATCGCTGGACGCGAAGGATGTGTAGGGGAACAGGGGCCTACACACACACCGGGAAAAAACCCTGGATAGGCGTACAGCCTGTATGCCTATCCAGGGTTTTATTTCCTCCCAGTCCAAGCGGCGCTGACGTCCTGCACCTATAGTTCCAGGTATCTTCGGGACGACCAGCTACTTTCAGCTTCTGTGTACTAGTTTTAACGGGAAGAGTTTTTTCAACCGAACAGTGTACCCCAAGTGTAAGTTTGCAAGCGAGTAAACGTAACTAGCGCGTTTGCGTTAAGATTTTTATTCTCACCCTTATATTCCTAGCATTATGATCTATCGGTCATAATGCTGCAAACGAAATAGTTACGTTTACTCTCTTGCAAACTTACACTTGGGGTAACTGATCAGGGAGTACGTTTTGAAGTTCCAGTAATAGCATTTTTGACGATCCAGTCATAGGACTATACTACCTGATTAAAACACAAGTCTTGATGAACCCTCAGGAAGCAATTTTCGGGACTCTTGGGAACACTATGTGACTACATTGAAGCTATTTAAAAATGCAAAAAATACCTTGTCGATGACTACGAATTTAAAATTTTCTATGTTTTTTCAGCTACAAGCCTACTTTACCGTAACGAGAGCCGCTAATTACTTCCTGATTTAAAGTTTATTTTAATGTTTTTTTCTCTAAGTACATGTTGCATGTTTACATAATAGTACATGAAATACACAAGTATATAAGGCATGTGACATTTCGTTGGAATCCTTATAAAAATCCATGGGTTTCTAATCGCGTTTCTCGGAAACTATTAGACCGGTTTTCATTCTGGTTATAGATACCTACCTCAGGCCGGTATAAAGAGACGTACAACAATCTAATATTTAAAACAATAAAAGTATATTTTTTCAGGACGTGAATTTATGGCGTTAATTGAGCTTGAATGTCGTGTTTCTTTAATCTTGTAAATTGTTTAATTTTGAGTTTGACAGTTGCCTTTTCAGGGCGCGCCCTGAAGATATTCAAGCTCAATTAAATGGGTCTATTTATTTGACTAGATACGTGAAAGTAAGGTCCAGGGCTAGGTCTTGATCTAGGTTACCTGGACGCACCAAAAAAACTATAAAAATATGCTTATATATAGCCCACTTAATTGAGGTTGAAAGGGTCGTACTTATGGTTTTTACGTACTAAACACTTTACACTGTTGTTTCGTTACGTTAAGTTCACTATTTTCACTTGAATTTAAGTTAATATTCAAAAACATTAATTTGTGACGCATCGTTTTGAACAAGACCCTTAGTGCTAGATATTAATTAAATCTAAGAACTCTAGAACTTTTGAGACACGATGAATAAATTCGACGTACCTAGAATTTCCAAAATAATTCACAATCACATATTAAACAATGACATAATATACAAAATCAACACAGAATTTATTTATGAACTGATCAGACTTTTAATAGATAAGGTCCAAAAAAGATACCTTGTAACCATGTTGGTAGTTATGTAGCATTTAAAAATCACTTGGTAAAATTATTAACAATGAAACTGGTAAGTCGAATAAACTACAAGAAAAACAACTTGAGATTATGGTGGACAACAAATAAGTAATAAAGCAGCTGACGTATCTGAGGCATTCAATGAGTTTTTGTCACCATACTGCAGCGTGACCTCTGCGGTTTTAACCCCTCAATCTTTATTCTTCATTTTTCTAAGATTCAAATTTCATTTTGATTTCAAGGCTGTAAATTTTTAGGGTTCCGTACCCAAAGGTGCAAAACGGGAACCCTATTACTAAGGCTCCGCCGTCTATCTAAATGTCTGTCCGTCTGTCACTAGGCTGTATCTTTAGACAGTTGAAATTTTCACAGATGATGAATTTCTGTTGCCGCTATAACAACAAATACTAAAAAACAGAATAAAATAAATATTGAAGGGGCTCCCATACTACAAACGTGATTTTTTTGCTCGATATTGTTTTCGACCAGTGCACAATCTATATTATAGTACTTACTACGGCAACAGGTAGACGCTTGAAATATTCACAGAATATTTATTTATAATATTCACTTTAAAAATAAATAATTAAATTAAAATAAAACAAATATTTAAGGGGGCTCCCATACAAAAAACGTGATTTTTATAGATAATGGTACGGAACCCTTCGTGCGCGACTCGCACTTGGCCGGTTTTTTTTATTAATAAACTTCAGTCGCAGAAAAATGGGAAATTAATCAAGTTTCAGGTTATTATGTTCTGTTATCTGCAGTCAACCATGTCATATTGCTGAATTTCACACAAATGGTGTAACATATTCTTAAAATTTGGTAAGTACTTTCTCTTATTTGCTCTCCCAGCGGAAGTTTTAGCTTTTTCTCTGGTGTAATACCCTATTTTATTTGACGTAGGTGTAGAACCAGTTGAAAAGGGCACCTTCCGGCCTTTTTCCAGGTATCGGACTATTCAACAGGCTTGCGTGCTTCTGGTTTGCTTTTGCTAGCCGCATTGAATCCTTGGAGTTCAAGACCGGCGAGTCCGTTTTGGTGCGCGACACATGATCGTTGTATCACCTGCGATTCTGTCGAGGCGGGCTAAGCTTTGAGGTTGCAGTTCGCCAGGATCGACTTGTTATTTATACCATCATACTTGATTATTATAGTTATTAGTATATTTATGGTTAACATTTTAATACTAGTTGGTCTTTAACCAAGACTGTTCTTTTCGGATAACATAAGTTCATCTTTTTATGATAATACTAGCTGCACCCCGCGGTTTCACCCGCATAAGTCTCGATCCCGTGAAAATATCGGGATAAAAGTAGCTTGTCTTAATCCAGCGTGTCAGCTACCTCCATACAAAATTTTATCAAAATTGGTCCAGCCGTTTGAGCGTGAAGAAGTAACAAACATACACACACTCACACATACACACACACACTCACAAACTTTCGCCTTTATAATATTAGTGTGATGTGATGATGATTAATTTAAGTTTAAGTAATTTAGTGTTCACGAACCTAAAAGCGATTGCAATCGATTACTTGGTTCGGCATGCAAATGCGTAACAAAGATTTACCATCCGATGTACCTTAAGTTTTCTCGTAATGTCTTTTTATTTAATTTTAGCATACTATATTATTTTTTATACGATTCTTTTTTAAATAAAAATAAATTATTATACATTTTAAAGTGGTGAATTTTAATTTTCAATTTGCTACTACCTACTAACTACGACTCGCTCCTTAAAATCGTTCTCTTCTAAAGCTGAAAACATTTTACATAGTAATGTGCCTAAATGTAGTCGCTTAATTAGCTTCGAACATGTAACACCTCGTGATATAGTTAATGTTTTTAACACACTTTAGTCTAAAAACAAGTTATTTACTGGGGCATCTGCATTAAACTTTTAAGTAGTAGCCTATCTACCTGTTACTTTTTAATAAACGTGTTGATTTGGGAACTTTTCCTGACCTCATGAATGTTATACCATTATATAAATCAGGTAATAAAAAAGACGTTGGCAATTTCAGGCCTATTTCAATCTTACCTGCATTTAGCAAAATATTTGAAAAGTTAATACTCAGGCAGTTGCTATGACACTTTAATTTAAATAGCCTCCTTCATGATGAACAATATGACTTTACAAAAAGGTCGTGCGACTACTGATGCGGATGTTGCTCGGCTGAAACACATATTTAACAAATGAGAGAACTTGCAAAATGCTATTGGAGTTTTTTTGTGATCTCTCCAAAGCCTTTTATTGCGTCCAACATGACTCGCAAGCGTAAACTACGACATTACGGTGTCCAAAACGAAGCCCTCAAAGTAATAAATAGTTATTTAAATTATAATAGGTTCCAATGTGTAGATGTTAATGGTGTGAAATCTTCCGGGCTACCAGTTCAGTTAGGTGTACCTCAAAGCTCAATACTGGGTCCATTCTTGTTCTTAGTGTATATCAATGACTTACCATTCATTTATTATTGAAAGAGTATCTGTGACGTTGTGTTTTTTGCAGATGATACCTCTCTTATTTTTAAAGTAGACAGGAATAGACAAGATTTTGACCACGTAAACAGTGCACTCTCAACGGTTGACATTTTGAATTTTTTCACGCCAAAAATTTTAGTTTTTCAATACCATGAAAACAAAATGTATAAAGTTTGCCTTACTGAATGTTAGAAATCTAGGACCCAACATCGTCTTAGATAAAGAGGTGCTTGAAACTGTAGACTCGGCAGTTTTTCTGGGCATAACAGTAGATGTCAAATTTCAGTGGGGCCTACATATAATAATACATCTAGCCTAGCGGGAACGCTCAGTTTGGCCGCCTATGCCGTCAGGAAAGTAAAGCAGTACACTGACGTTGATACAGCTCGGTTAATCTATTTTAGTTATTTTCATAGCGTTATGTCCTACGGTATTCTGCTGTGCTCACTCGAGCAACTTACCAGCTAGATGCCAGAGTTTCTCTGAGAGGCGTTTTTTAAAGATATTGGTATTCATCGCAATTCATTTTCGCCAACATCTTATATTTTAGGCAAAATATACACTGATACATTAATCATCATCTGCCTAGCCTTTTTCCCACTATATTGGTATGATCTTCCAGTCTAACAGGATGCAGTGGAATACCAGTATTTTACATGGAGCAACTGCTTATCTGTACTATTGTATAGAATCAAGTTTTACTAACTGAACAGACAGCTGTGCTGCTGGGGAGTTTGTTGGACCACTTCTTCATCCCAGCTAAAGCACTAGGAAGAAGTGAATGCCGGGCGTTTTGGGGACTGTCTTATGTAATTTTGACGTTCGAAAAGTGCTGATTCTCAGCCTAGTTTGAATAACTGACTTTTGATTTTAAGTATTTAAAAAAAGACAAGAAAATAGTCTGCTTTATTACAATAAAGCAGACTATTTTGCTTTTGTTTTTCCGAGTATCTACTACTTACAAGTTTTTTCTTTGCCACAGACAATTTAACCTATTTATAAATTTACTAACTTTATAAAGACATGATAAATGTAAAGGTAATGTTTTTTCTTATACTTCTCACTAAAGCCAAACTTGGGACGTTTCCTACTTATTTATATATTCGAATAGACTCGTATCTCCAACGATGTCTACTTCATACTTGTTTCGTCGTTCTATCATCACCCCTGTAGCGAGTTTGGCACAACTTTGACATCTTGAGAACGTCCCCAGTGGAAGGATTCGGAATCTTCTCAACGTTTTCAACAAAGAATCGTTGAAAACAAAAAGAAACCACAGAATCGTTTAAGCCATTACCCCGGGTTTTTTCCAGTTCACCGTTCGGATCACGCATAAAAATTTCATTTAACTGCCTCCAGGGATTTGCTTTGATAAAAGAATAAAGTTATGTTATGGGCTGGATTTGACTTATACATGTAAATGGGTGATGTGACCGGTTTTACTTGATGAAGTTTACATCGATGATATTTTAATTTTATTTGTGGATCTGCGAAACCATAAGCAGGCAAGAAGAGTGACCTAGATTTATATGCCTCAATACAACCAACTCCACAGTAAATTGAGTATCTATCTAGTTATTTTTTAAATATAATTCCAGAACAAAGTTCTTCTTTAAACAAATAACTCTCACTAAATACCAATAACCTTACTAAATAGAACAACCTCATCAAAATTACAAAAATTACTATTAACGCAGTCAAACCAAACTATTAGCTAGATAAAGCAATACAAACTGAAAGTTCTTGTTTGCACGATTAACGAAATAAACTGTTGTCTAGTTAGTATTCATGGGGATCCTCTCATTTTGTATTCGAGTAGCGGAGTGAAATGAAATATGGACTATTCTCCGTGAATTTTGAGCACAAGGTATGTTGGCAATACCCTGTAATAGTTAGTTGTTATTGGTGTTTTTTGTTTGCGGTCCCTTAATTAATTATTGTTTGCTTATTATGATTTCTTCATCTGCAATATTTTTGTTTGTTAGGCTCTTACCGGACCTGTATGGTCGTTAAGTTGAGCGGCATTGTTGATAAGTAAATTTTATAGAACTGTAAATAGGCCGCACGTGATTGGTAACAAATCCAGTATAAGCTGGCCACTTATTATATACGCTAGTTTATTAAACTCCGTAGTTAAACTACGCCAGGCCAGCTCAAGTTCAAAGTGTTATCACTTAAGTGCGGTCGACTTTACCTGTTTTTTAAGAAGTTTCCACTTGTTTTATTAAAAAAAAAAAAATTAAGTTATTAAGGTTAATTGAAATTAATCGTAGAATACCGTTTCCTAAACTAGTGACTTTTTTTCATTAATGATATTCTTATTATCAAAAAGCAGTCTAATTTGAACGACCGCGTCGTACAAAAATATTTTAGCAACTATTTTTGATGACTACTTAAAGAGAAAGCCATAAAGTTTCCTTCCAACCTCGCAAAGCCAGCACAAAAAAAAAGTTAATAAAACCGTAACACCATAAAACTGGGCAAAAAAAGTATAACATTGCCCTCGCACAGAATCCAATAACAAAATATCACACTTTCTGTAACATGAACAAGAAATGGCAGCCCTAACTCGATTCACGAACTACTCACAGAATCGTCTTAATGCGAAATGTTCCAAATGGATACCATTGTTTTCTTCCACAAAAAGCATCAAATAAGTAGGAGAGAGAATACAAAACGAAGTATAGGGAGCACTCAGTATCGTAACAGTGAAGCGAGAATACGATATGTCTCCATCACATTACCATACATTCTTGAAATCGACGTGGGAATGGATACCTATTCTGCAGTGATGCGTAACTTAGGAAACACCTCTTTGCCAAGCCCGTTTTATTTTCATTGAATTCATTTTCGGGCTAATATATTATGCGACGAGTAAGTAAGGGGTTAGAATTTTAGATTTAGAGGGGCTTCATTCTATTTCCATCGCTTTTCCAGCAATTGCATCAATTCGCTTTCTGAGATTTCTTTGCACCTTATACGTATTTTTTTCTCTGAAAGTACCTAATTGGTACAAGGTAAACATACAACTGATTTCTATCTTACACAGAAAACTTCGAAAAAAAATGTTCTCCACAGCCACCGCAACGTATCCACTGCACAAAAGTTGGGAAAGTTGCCGTAATTTTAAGAATATTTTCTCGAACATATCTGGCACAAAATTAACTGGAATGCTACATTTCGAGTTCCTGGGCGCCTGCAGTTAGTTCCCGACGTCCCACAAGTGGCAATTTGGACGGCGACGCAGCGGAAAGTGCCCAACTAGTCCTTACTTCTAACAGAAAATGAGAAAACAAAACATTGCTGCTCTTGCACTACTTAATTAGGTACGTAGAAACGGCTTTAGTTAGTAGATACTACTTTGTGTTTGGTTCTGTTGTTTCAACAAAGGTTTTTGTTCTGTTTCTTAGTCAACCTGATCCAGAAAACAGCGCAGCACAGGACCTAGAAAAGAGCGGCTGATCTATATACACACATACACATTATAAATTAAAGTCGCTTTTCGTATCTGTCTGTATGACTGCGTTGTTCATCTAAACTGCGTATTGGATTTTGATGCGGTTCACTATCATCTATAGAATGTAATCCGGGTTTGTTACGGGTAGTCAGAAGTCCAAAAGTCTGACATACAGTCTTACCAATGAGTATCGTGTTACTCAGTAACCGGGTTTTGGAGGTCAGATAGGCAGTCGCTCCATGTAAAATACTGGTATTCAGCTGCATCTGGCTAGACTGGAAGCCGACCCCAAAATAGTTGAGAAAAGACTAGGCAGATTGATTTTAGAGTATTTATTCTGCAAGGTTTATGTGTATTATATAATACATTTATATTAATCATAGGTACATAATATAATAACTTAAGTAGGTAATCCTTTCACACTCCCTTCATAAGATCTACCTATATTTTCTACGTAAACGTTCTGCCCTGCTTATCAAGACCTCACTTAGTCGATGAAAAGCGTTTTACTCAAAAAATTGATTGATGTGACAAGATTTTTCCGGTCACCCTTCTGAGCTAGGATTTATTTATCAACACAGCATGAATTTTCAAGGAAATTATTGAAGGGTTTAATATTTGAGTAACTTTGAAGTTTGCAATTGATTTTTCCTCAATTTCATCTGTTTTTTTTTTGCGGCAGGAATACGCCTGTTGAACCTTTTGCAAGTGCCACGTGATTTTAGACATAACCATAATCAAAATGATAAAAAAACAACCGACTTCCAAAAAAATACACGACAATGTGAAAAATAACTTTAATTTCGGAAGTCGGTGTCTTTGGATCTTTATTTTAGTTTTTGCCACCGAAATATAAATTATTTTTCACTTTGTAGTGTTTTTTTTAGAAGTCGGTTGTTTTTTGTGTAAAAAGAATTTTATTTTTCACTTTTTAGTGGGTCAGTTTGTAATTTATCTAAGTTACAATAGTCTAATGTCAATACTGGTCATCACCTTTTACAAAATATTGCTTTTCCTGATGCTGGGACTATCTTCGTTGTGGAGTTCTCCTGGTAAGAACCAAGAGAACTGCCACTCATTACATGCACTGTGACGAGCAACAATTGCTTAGCAACCATATTGAAGGACCTAATTGAATCGCAACCCGTTCAATTCTTATTTCGGTGGCCATCTGTGGTCTTCATCATCAGTTCCACTTCACCAAATGGTTCTTTCCAAGTGCAAATGCATGAGTTACTATAAAAAATACCCAAATCGCTATAGGTAGGTACGCCTATAAAATTTGAGGATTTCCCTCGATTTCCATGGGATCCCCTCATCAGATTCTGACTTGGTGACAATGGGACCACCTCGGGAGCATACCATTTCAAACAATTTTCAGAATCAGTTTTGACGGAGAAATCGGTGAACCTAGATACATAAAAAACAAACATACAGACGAACATAATAACCTCCTCCTTTTTGGAAGTCGGTAAAAAAAGGAAATAAGTGAATATCCTTTATTTTCCTCAAATGCCAGGAGAAGGATACTAATAACATTATGAATCAGAAAGTCATAACATTGTTTTTCATAAACGTGCGTTTCAGCTTACCGTTTTTAAAACCGAAAAACTGCTGTAAAATATAAATGAAGACACTTTTTCTAAAATCAAAAACGACGTACACAAAATGTGTAAACATGCAACCCTTGTTCCCTCAGTTTTTATGTTCTGAATTTACATACATTATACGAGGATATTTTAATTTATTTAACAATGTTATAAAGGATGTACTAGCGTTTAGTCTCAGCGAGGTTGTAAAGAAACTCGACACATTGCAAGGGGGAAAATATTACCCACCCTCGTAGTATATTAATTATCTTATTCATAGCCCTGCGGTAGTAAAACTACAGTGATTTGGAATTAAGTTTCTTTAGTATCTTATTGTGATTGTGTTAATTATGCTGTGAATTTTGTTGCCATTATATAGCGCAAGTATTAAAGATTATACTCAAATATTTGAATCACGAAAATTTTCAAGTATTTGCGCTGCAAATTCGGCGGTCAGCCCTGCTTACTTATCATTTTCACAGTAGGTTTACAGTAACATTTTTTCATATAAATCGTGCCTACTTGATAAAAAGAAAACGTTGTAAATAATATTTAGTAAAAAAAAAAACTACTCTCAAACTTACTACTTGCTGCGCCCGAAACAGAGTCATGTTTTCTTAAGTTTAGCCTAGTCATAGCCTGTAACTATGTGTAAATTGTGCAAATCAAAAAAATAAGTACCTCTGAAAGTACGCAACACCCTATACACTTCACCCTACAAAACGCCCAGTTACATTTAGAGGTGACGCAAAGGCTTTGAAATTTAAAGGATTTGACATAATAGTCTTGCTTTTTAGGGTTCCATTACCCAAGGGTAAAACGGGAACCCTATTACTAAGGCTCCGCCGTCTGTCTGTCTGTCTGTCTGTCTATCTGTCTGTCTGTCTGTCTGTCCGTCTGTCACCAGGCTGTATCTCATGATCCGTGATAGCTAGACAGTTGAACTTTTCACAGATGATGTATTTCTGTTGCCGCTATAGCAACAAATACTAAAAACCAGAATAACATAAATATTTAAGGGGGCTCCCATACAACAAACGTGATTTTTTTTGGTCGTTTTTGCTCGATATTGATAACGGTAACAGGTAGACACTTGAAATATTCACAGAATATTTAATCATATATTCACTTTAAAAATCAATAATTAAATTAAAATAAAACAAATATTTAAGGGGGGCTCCCATACAACAAACGTGATTTTTTTGCCGTTTTTATAGATAATGGTATGGAACCCTTCGTGCGCGAGTCCGACTCGCACTTGGCCGGTTTTTTTGTTCGGTTTTGCTCGATATTCATAACGGCAACAGGTAGACTCTTGAAAAATTCCCAGAATATTTAGTTATATATTCACTTAAAAAATAAATTATTTAATTAAAATAAAACAAATATTTAAGGGGGGCTCCCATACAACAAACGTGATTTTTTTGCCATTTTTATAGATAACGGTACGGAACCCTTCGTGTGCGAGTCCGACTCGCACTTGGCCGGTTTTTATCTTAGCGAGCAACATCTCAAGAAGTGTCAGGATATACTGGGCATACAACAGACAGTCTGAAACGCCTCAATCACGCACCGCATAATGTGTGAATTATGCGCGAGAGGGTGAAAATTTCGGGACATAAGATGTGTAACGCGATTTTCACAGGATTTTTCTCTCTCTTTATTGGCTAAAGTACCAGTTTTTACTGTCGTAGGTACGTTCTGTGTGCGTTAATCTTAATTCTTTCATTATTTAAAAAAAATATGTCTTTATGTGTCTGAGGATGAAAAGGGCCTGAACATGAGGAAGGAAGGAAGGTTTTTCTATTACATAAAAGAGAGTGCGTCCTAGCTATGATTTTGAACACGAAGAACAAAGAACATTCCTTATTTAAAGAGCTATTTCAGTAAAATCTGGGTAAAACAATTCCACAAAAATTATATCGTTAAAAATAATTTATTCACCTTAGCCCACAGACCTTAGCGTACAGTACGACCAAACTTAGAGGTTACATCGACAGTCAAAAAATCAAATTGTTTCGCACTTTAAGGGTAATTTTTTTTTACTTGTGAGGTGCTCGTGGCTAAATAATACAAGCCGCACGGTTCGATTGAAGGTTAAGCTACGCTTGCCACGTTTGGTTCGTGGATGGGTGACCATCCATTACATATCGAGACTCCTCCATGCCTTGGAAAGCACGTTAAACCGTTGGTCCCGGCTGTCATTCGTAGATCTCTGACAGTTGTTACGGGTAGTCAGAAGGTCAAAAGTCTGACAACCAGTCATACCAAAGAAGTACCGTGTTACCCAGTAAGTTGTGGAGGTCAGATAGGCAGTTGCTCCATGTAAAATACTGGTATTCAGCTGCATTCGGTTAAATTGGAGGTCGACCCCAACATATTATGTGGGAAAAAGCTAAGCTGTTTTTTTTAATTTTGTTTTCTACTACACATTGCCAACATTTTAATCAGAAAATATAATTCAGAAAGGTGGCGAACGCTCGCTACGTGGGAAAGTGTGTTTGAAAATTGCTTAACATTTATGCTCCTTGATCGTACTACCTACCTGATAGAACACCAAAGCCAGTATTAGCAATCGCTTATTTTTGTTTACTGGAGAGTCATGATCCATCTTAACTTGTCAATTCCTGTCTGCGTTTATTTAACCTGCCTTTAATTTTGCCTGCCACTTTTAGAGGCATAAGGAAGAGGGGAATAGGGGGGGTAAAGTTCATTCATGCTTCATAGATAAGGGAGGATCCTCCGACTAGACGAGTGTCTGGTGAGCAACTGCCCGACGGTTGATGTCGGTATGTTGTTTAAATGCTAATTACGCGGTAAACTCTGCTTGCGCGATGCAGGATTTTGCGAGACGTCAGTGTCATGCGTAGGTCGCATGTGGCGATGAAGATGCCGCCGCCACAGACATATTATGTTGTTCTGTTGTTTTTACATTTTATTGTATACTTAGATTCAAGTTTTATATCTGAACAGACAGCTGTGCTGCTGGGGAGTTTGTTGCGCCACTTCATCTTCCCAGCTAAAGCACTAGGAAGTGGTGAAGGGTAGGCGTTTTTGGGGACTGGCTTATGTAATTTTTGACGTTCGAAAAGTGCTGATTTTCAGCCTAGTTTGAATAAATGTCTTTTGATTTTGTGAGTGAATTCACAAGGAATGCATTTTTTTTGTAATTTGTTATACATTTAACTTAGTATTTAGGATTATTAAGATATGATAAGCACATTTATTGCATCAATCCTGTACCTAATAGTAGATGTAAGAAGAAAAATAACAAATATACTCAACTCGAACACTGTGATAAGTGATCATGTTTGATTTGTTTCTGTACCTCTAAGATTCCCGTTGTTGACGACCCTGAATAAATGTTACATAATTTGTTTTCATTATGGAGCCTACAGACTAGCCCAGCTACGTTTATAATTCGATTACAAAAGGTTTCGGTTAAACTTAAATTCATAATTTCCTACGCTTGCGGTTTAGGTTTACTAATACCGTGAATTCAGCACAGATTCTAGTCCGCCTAGAGTAAATATTTTAAGTCGGTTATTATTAAAAAAATCTGCTGTTAATATGTCAGTATGTAAATGCAATACCCACTAGGTCAAAATGTATTTTTTTAAGTGAAACTTCATAGCCGGCGGCGACGCGGCGGTTCGATAATTGCACAAAAATTGAGAGAGTGACGTTTCAAGGACGCGTCACGTTTAGACACAATTAGTTACATGAGAGAGAAGAAATCTCTCTCTCTCTCTCTGCCACACTAAATCTCTCATTATTCTTTATTTTTTAAGAAGTTTTACTTCTATCACAATATTTTCTCAAACTTTATAATTATTGTCTTTTCTTAGCCTACTGTAAAAAAATCAATTTACTTTAGTAAATAACAATAAAATCCTACACAAAAAAGTTGGTCAGAAAACGTGCTTCCTACTCGTTATCTTAACCTGCCAATGCCCCAACGTGGTCCAGAGTATCTCTGCAGACAAATCTGTTCGTGACTTGAGCTCTTTCTTACAGGTCATTGAACAAAAGCTTTGAGTCGACTTAAGTATTATAGATACCGTAGATTAAGACAGAAATCGTGGAAGAACAATTAAAACCCTTTTGATTTTAAGTAACTTATGGATAAAAGACGGCGTTAATATTTTAAAATTCTGTGTAATATTTCCAGGAATTTTGAATTAAAATTACTTTTAATTACCTAATAACTATTGTAACGTTAAATTTCGGGAAGCACTGGTACAGAGGCGGGTATCAAAGACCACTAAACTTTAACATTCAGAAAATTTCATTTAAATAAAGCAAAAGGGTAACCCAATTTTTTATCGACTTTAGCCAACTTTGACACTGAGAACTCAATTTTTAACCGACTTCAAAAGGTTATCGTTCGGCAGTTTTTTTTAAAGCTTTTCTAAGCGAGATTAGTCATGAATCTATACTAATATATTATAAAGAGAGAGGTGTGAGTTTGTGTTTATGTGGAGGGTAATCTCCGGAACCAAAGCTCCTATTTGAAAGGTACATTATTCCAGATGGACATAGGCTATATATTATGTAAATATAAACAAAAAGAAGTATTTAATTAGCTAATGAAATACTATCTTGAATTTATGCAAGCCTAATACTTTTTGTTAGGCTCAGAACTTGTGCACAACGTGTCCTGAGCAGATTACCGTCTTCACATGTAAATTGCACCCGTACAAAGCCGCGTTGGTTGATAGTGTTTATAAAATCGATAGTAGATGTAAAGAGAAATTCATCGTATATTTCTTTGGTAAAACTCGACCTTATTTCAGGGGGATTTGACAGTAGACCTTGCAGATACAGACAATAATTCTTCTCCAATAACCAAAAAGCAAAATTCAACAAAAAGCCTCTTTTACTTCAGTCGTGATTCGTGAAACATCAAACAGACTTACAGACCAACTTTCCTGTTTATAACATTAGTGTAGAAGGGATGTAGATTCCCTGTAGCATCTTGTTTATAAAGTGTGACAACTTTCGAGTTTACCCCTCGTTTCTTTTGTTTCATACAAGAGTGAATGTGTGCCTTGGGAATCCAACGGCGTACGATGTTGTTCAAAATTGTTCGCGTTGAGTGTGAAATATAAACTCGTTTATTTATTCAACTTGTGATTATAGAGTTGAGTACCAGAGACCTAGTATGTACAAGAGTTCTTGTTTTCAGGAGGATATTTTTATACTAACACTGCGTCTTTGGTCTAGCGGTATCGCCGGGCATTAGATCCTGGCTTCATCTCCGGGCCAGGCAAACTGTTTTTGGATTTTTCCATCAGAAATTCCTCAGTAGCAGCCCGGAGTTTGTATTCGTTGTTGACGGCAATAGGTACAATAGCCGTTTACCGGGTAATATGTATTTCATTGACTTGAGTGTGCCCTCGCGTCTGAGAGTATGTCATGCTCACAAATATGTCTCGCTGATGGTGGCGCATATGTTAGATATAGCTCCCTTCAAAATGGTTGAACTGAATGGTGCTGATCCATGCGTCATGTTTGTAAACGGGCGCTGTCAGTTGGGACTGGTCATCTCTTAGCTGCCAAAGCTTATTTTAATTATTTTAGTTTTGAATTGTTTTTTTTTTTTCTTTTTATCAGGGACGCTTTTGGCATTTTGCATCGTTCTCACATGTATAATTTCAACATGAATGATGTAACCAATACTTTGTATCAATATATTAATTTAAAAGAGTGACCGTGGAGTTTCTTGCCCGTTCTTCTCCATAGGAACCTACTATGCTTTGGAATGGGCAACTAGCTTCATATTTCTAACTGACAGACTCCTTGACAATTCAAATGTGCCTGTAAATGGTTTAACTAAAATTAATGCTTTGAGTTTGAGGCTCCCCCCTATTACATGGGACTTTACTGGCGAAATGTGAGTGTAGGAAATATCGGCACACCTCTGCCTACCCTTTCTGAGATTACAGGCGTTATGTTATGTTATGTTGTTTATACAAAGCATTGTATTTGCTCTGTTTGACTCATGCATGAGTGTCGTTTACTCATTACACAGGCAAATCTCATTGCACAAACACTATGAGTAAACAGCTTAAAACCTACCCCTACCTACCTTTACCTCTTAGTGTTTACTTTGAAACCTCAGAGATCAGAAGTCAGGTAAATACAACACTGTAAATAAAATTCCTACTCTTAACTCTAGAACCGGGGGGGCTAGTGGCTAAGTAATAACAGCCGCACAGATCGATCCATCAGGTTAAGCTACGGTTGCCGCGGTTGGTCCGTGGATGGGTGACCATCTTTACATACCAAGACCCATCCGTGCCTCGGAATGCATGTTAAGCCGTTGGTCCCGGCTGTCATTTGTGGATCTTTAACAGTCGTTACGGGTCATCAGAAGCCCGTAAGTCTGACAACCAGTCTTACCAAGGGGTATCGTGTTACCCAGTAACTGGGTTGTGGAGGTCACTGTACCCATAAAAAAACTTAAGTAACAGTACCCAGAGGTACTGAAGTAATAGAAAGTAAGATATAAAACGTCAATACTACGAAATTAATTAAAATCAAATTTTATAGATTTTTATGGAAGAAAAGAAAGAAAAACACAAAACAATTTTGGTATAATATTTTTTTTTTTGGTGCCAAATTTTATACATGTTTATATTTATCACATTTAGTTCATGATTTACGATCTTTTGACATCACGAAGTTTGCTCAGATTTAGAATCGGAAGGGGTTGGAGTATCTGATGACCGTTTTTTCCCAATTATTATACTCCCAATATTTATTTGAAGATGCGTCGGCAGTTAAGTGTACCCAAGGGTACTGGAATACCCCAAGCGTAGCGTACCACAACCACATGGTCAGAGGACTTATATAGCAGACTAACCATTCGACGCTACATCCCGCCCCGCGGAAATACGCGGCATCGAGAAAAAATCGGTTGAGTAATAAAAAAGTTATTTTTTAGGGTTCCGTACCCAAAGGGTAAAGCGTGAACCCTATTACTAAGGCTCAGCCGTCTGTCTGTCTGTCCGTCTCTCACCACGCTGTATCTCATGGACTGTGATAGTTAGATCGTTGCAATTTTCACAGATGATGTATTTCTGTTGCCGCTATAACAACAAATACCAACCAACAAACGTGTTTTTTATTGCTCGATATTGATAGCGGCAACAGGTAGACGCTTGAAATATGTACTGAATATTTAGTTATATATTTACTTCAATAATAAATAATTAAATTAAAAAATGGTTAAATCTGTTACTATTTTATAAACGAAAGAAGACTGGGCAATTTATATGGGAAGTAAACTATGCACCAATAGTGATACGATTTTGATATTTGTGCAGGGATATGTATTTAATTATTTGAGCACACAAATGTACAGAGGCGTACTTAATGCCATAGGCATTTTCTACCTGTCAACCTTTGCGCGATACAGAGACACACAGTGGCAGGTGCAATAGCGAGAATTGAGGAATAAATATTATTTAAATAAGGCCCGGTTGGCGTATGTGGTTAACCGATTGACTGCTTCGCTGCGTGTCGCGGGTTGGATTCCCGCACGGAACAAATATTTGTATGACCTATAAGTAGTTGTTCCAGGTCTGGCTGTTTGTGTATGTGAGTTTAAATGTTTGTAAACGCACCCACGGTACAGGAGAAGTGTGGGGCAACGTTTAAAAAATAAAGAAAAAATAAATAAACATTATACCTATTAAAAACTATAAATATAAAATATATATATATATACAGGGTGGAATTTTGTAATGCCACCTGGAGGGAAAGTACTCTTAATACTGCAGATAGAAAATTTTACTCAAAGGAAACATTCCTTTATTTTTGAATAGAAAGCAAACTGCATTCCAAGATTTTCGAAAATTCTCTTCTCCCACACCCGGGAATCGAACCGGCTAAAATCTGAAAAAATTATACCCTGTACTTTTATTGCATCGATCGTTAGGGTCAATTATAAGGATGAAATCTCTCTAACAAACATGATAAATTAAATGAAAGGAAAACCAGGAAATCTGAAGTTACAAATTCAATGAGTCAAGTTAAAGCTCTTTAACTAACATCCATCTTTTGTAATGCAGACTCCTTTGCGACATACTCGTAGCTGCGTGTGAGGTAATTTAAATATGGAATGTTAGATTAAAATTTGAAAATTAGATTGTTATAGTTGTTATTCACATTTGATTGTTTTTACAACTCATTTCACATTTTGTCTCACGGTGAAAATGGCTTATCAAGAACAGTTTGATTTAATGGAAGCTTATTTTTTTAAATAACAAAAACGTGAATCTAGCTCTGCGGTGGTATGGAGAGAGATATCAAGACCGACAGGCACCAACTCGGTTCGTATTGAAAAGAATGGTAGAAAATTTAAAGAATACGGGTGGTTTCAAGAAGAGACGGCAAACTATTCAGCAAAACTATTTCGATTTTGAACTAGATGTTTTAACATACTTTGAATCAGTTCCAAAGGCTTCAAGTAGAGATGCTGGCGATGAATTAGGAACAACCCACACTCGCGTAATTAAAGTGCTGAAAAAGTATAAGTATAAATGCTATCGTGAAGGTCGGTTGGTGCAAAAATTGCATATTGGGGATCGTGACAGACGATTACAATTTTGTGAAAACATGCTTGGAGAAATTGACCAAAACCCTAATTACTAAAAAAATACTGGATCTCTTAAGCAACGAGTTAAATGGTTTCCCCGAGGAAGAGCGAAACCAAATAATTCTACAGCAAGATGGTGCTCCAGCACATAACAGCAGAATCACTACTGCCTACATTAATAACCATTTTAATACCTGGATTGGTACAAACGGCACAATCAGATGGTCTGCGAGATCGCCAGATCTCACCCCATTAGATTTTTTTTTGTGGGGATATGTAAAAAAATCAAATTTACATGAAATCTTAAGCGAATGACAACGAGTTGAGAGTTGAAGTTCAGAATACGATTTATAATATTCACCACAACACTTTATTAAAGGTTACTAGAAATGAATTCGTTAAAAGAATAAATTTGTGTATCCAAGAGAATGGAGCCCATTTCGAGCAACTAATTAGTTAGTTTACCATTTTTTGTAAATAATTAAATTAATTTAAGATTTCCTGGTTTTCCTTTCATTTAATTTATCATGTTTGTTAGAGAGATTTCATCCGTATAATTGACCCTAACGATCGATGCAATAAAAGTACAGGGTATAATTTTTTCAGATTTTAGCCGGTTCGATTCCCGGGTGTGGGAGAAGAGAATTTTCGAAAACCTTTGAATGCAGTTTGCTTTCTATTCAAAAATAAAGGGATGTTTCCTTTGAGTAAAACTTTCTATCTGCAGTATTAAGAGTACTTTCCCTCCAGGTGGCATTACAAAATTCCACCCTGTATATACACCTAAATGTATGTATATAAATCAGCTGTGCAAAAGGGTAGGTACCCTCGTGTAAAAATATTATTGATATAGGTAGACATTTTCCACATTCTGCTCAGACGAAAGATTTATATAAAAGGGATAGGTTTTAAGTGCTGTAAACTCTGTCATAATCATAATATTCAATCCCTAACATCTTTAAATAAAAATCTGTTACTAAGCGTGTTATCAGCTCGCCTTCCTGAAAGTTTAACCCTAAACTGAAAGAGATTAGCAAACTGTCAGCACTTAACACTATCAAAGTTTAAACCCGACACTTTGGGTGACACGGAGCGGGTCAAGAGGTGTTTGGTACCATTTGCAGCTAACGAGGTGCTGCTAGTTGAAACGGTGCGTAAATCTTACTTAATACACTTGAAACTTGCTATAGAGAGGATTATTTTGTCATTGGTTTTCAAGACGGCCTCAGCACTCGTGTCTGGCAAAGTAATAACATAACATTACGCCTGTATTTGGGTTACGCAGAGGTGCACCTATAGTGCTCCTACGTTTCACCAGTTATGTTTACGTCCCATGTAACAAGGGAGCGAGACTATTGTCATCAACCGGACACAAATCAGACTCCGGGCCGCTACGGGCTGACGAAATAATGTTGATATTTATTTTGAAATTTAATTTTACATAACACTTTTACATATATTTTTTTCTGGTTTTAACCCTATGTATACCGCCGGTAATTACAGAAAAACATAAAGAGCCAGTCGGTGTGTCCTAGCCGACTACTCTGAAAAGACACACCGAAATAAACTCAGAGGTATTCTCGGAAAACAACCTCATCTTAGATGCTTTGATAATGTCAGTTGAAAGACAGGGCACTATTAAACTTACATACCTAATAATTATGTGAGATGTGGGGCTCTTTAATTGTAAATGATTCTCTTCCTCTAGCTTTGACAGCGCCTTTGCTTGCATTGAATTAATATTCTGTACATTCACATGGTATGGATTCTCCGAAACACATAGTAACTACACGTCTATAGTGTTATGCATGAATCGGTGCCGCCATGCAACACGTTAGATACGTGTTGCATGGCCTAATGCATTCAGTTTGGAGTAATGTTAGCATGTGAATCTTTATTAAATTGTTTAACACAAATGACACACTTCTTAGTTATTTTCGTGTTGCCAATGCATGGAGCGTCAGGTGAAATATCACCTACGTCTTTTTTATTTAATTTCCAAACTAATGCGATGTTCACTAAGTTTTGAACGGAATACTATTTTTAATATTTAATTTATTATATTTGTTTTTTTTATTATTTTGTGAACGTGAGAAAGTTGAAGGCTTAAGAGGCCTCCGATGGATGCGTAGTTCATACAAACGTAATGCCAAAATAATTTGTAAATCTCACATATTCTTAAGGTAGTGTGTCTTTATTCCGATTGAAATACAGAATATCTAGGTTCCCAAATATATATTTTGAATGGATACTGATTTAAACAAGAGTTATAAGATAAATAAGTTTTGTATGGAAATTTTTAATTCCTCATATCTCGTCTTTATATCATACTTTCAAAATATATATTTGGGAACATAGATATTCTGTAATCCAATCGAAATAAATACACACTACCTTAAGTAAAAATTCCGTGAAAATTCTATTATAGAGTACATAAATAGCAAGTATAATATAATACATAAGAATAATATTATATAAATACTTTATGATAACACTACGACCAGCCCCTGCTTTGTACGGTTTTTACGATTTGACCAACCACCGAGATTTCTAAAATGGATGAATACACGTAACCCTTCCGAAATAAATCCTGTTCCTAAATTATGACTAAAACCACATCAAAATCAATTGAGTAGGTAGTTTAGAAGAACCAAGTGGTCGAAATTGAATTATCTGGAAAAGAACTGGAGTTACCGACATAGCTTGTAGAGAAAGCAAGCTGAAGTGGCAGTGGGCTGGCTATGTTTGTCGAAGGACCGATGACCGATGGAGCAAACGAGTCCTGAAGTGGCGACCGCGTTTTGGCAAGCGTAGCGTGCGACGCCCCCAAGTTGAAGGACTGATGACATTAAAAAGGTGGCTGGGACAGACTGGCTGCAGAAGGGGGAGGACAGGGTGTTGTGGTGCAGCTTTGGAGAGACCTATGTCCAGCAGTGGACTGTGATAGGCTGTGTTGATTGAAGCGGCACATATTTAATCTTTTTTCTTTTCTTATCTTTTTTAGGGTTCCGTACCTCAAATGGAAAAAACGGAACCCTTATAGGATCACTTGTGTGTCTGTCTGTTTGTCCGTCTGTCACAGCCAACTTGCTCCGAATCTGCTGGACCGATTAAGCTTTTAAATATGGTACACATATAATATGAATTTCTGTGACCCAAATATGGACGTGTAAAGTAAATAAATGAATATTAAATACGGGGGTGACTTTTGGGAGGCAATTTTTTTTTTATAGTTTTGCAAATTGTATCGTGTACATAATGGGCTTGTAGTAAGAACTTAAGGCATATTTTTTTTTATTTTAAAATAAATACTTTTTAAGTTATTTAAGAGAATCGATGAAAATTTACCCTTATCTCGGAAACTACTGAGCCTGAAATTTTGAAAAGAAAAATACAGAAAACAGTTACAGATAAATCTTTAAGAAGTCTGTGGTCTTAAAAGAACATGGTAAATCTCTCAATATTGTGCGTACAAACTTACATTTGTAGCTTGGAAGTATGAGGTTACGTGTTTTTCAACTACAATGTTAAGTTTGTCCTTAGGATAAATTCATCCCAAATACGGAACTCTTAATTGTGCGTGGTCCGACACGCGCTTGGTCGGTTTTATCTTTCTTTACTAAGTAGTACTAGGTAATCTAATAAGTAAACTTATAGAAGATCCAAACGAGAATATACAAAATGATTCCAATGTAGTTTATGTGGCGTATAAAGACTTGCACAGTAAAACTGTTCGTGAAGAAAACTATGTTTATTATTTATGAAGCCATATTCATAACTATGAATGAGACATCTGAATACAGAGCTGGGAACATGTGAATCTTAACACTGATATATCCTGACTATGAAACAGTAATACGTGTTCCATTTATTGGAAGTGTATCGGAAAGTTATCTCATTTTGGTGGTTTATGTTAGGCCATAATATTATATTAGTTTACTTCCCTCTTTTTCGTAACAAAGTGACTATACTTAACACACTAATTGTAACATAATTATTTCCACGCAGATGGAATAACGTGTGTTTTTAACGTTATTTTTAAAGGGGGATACGCTGACGTAGCCCGTGAAATTCAAATTTTGTTACGTTTTTGCAATTTATAAGTCAGTGTCAGGCTCAGTGGCGTAGCTACCGGAGAGCTAGACGGGGCAGTCCCGCGGGCCCTCCAACTCTGACTTACAAACTATAAATTGAACTAGTGAAAATTTCTCCCACATTGGGAATATAAATCAACCAGATTCCAGGAATGCGACTTTAATAATGGCAACTTATTTGAAAAAATACAGGGGAATTCCCAACAAGTCTTGAATATCAAAACGTTTGAAACTTGCGGGGAACTCCCCTGCATTCTTAGCTTCTTAGGCTGGTTTCACAGTCGCACCGACAAACAGCGCGTTTCAACAGCACGCTCTTGTCGCAAGGCGGACCTATGAGAAACGCGGCGCGCTTCAACGGCGTGACTATAAAACGCTACTAGTGAATTTACAAGCGCGCGACTGTATTATGTAGGACGAATCTGGATTACGACAAATCTGGAGTACGTCGAATTCGGAAAACGACGAATACCGCCGCTACTCCGCCCTAGTTTATTTTTTGCCTAGCTACGCCACTGGTCATGTTGTATGTTTATACACATTTGTTACGGTCGCGAATCATATTTTGATCAAGATACAACCTGAGACTGACTTGCAAATTGCAAAAAAACGCGAGCTACTTTGCAGCTTTTACCTTAAGACTAGAATTCCGGAGCTTGGATTTGTGCACGGTTGGTGGCAAAAGGCTCGCCTCCTCTTACATCAGACTTAAACATAACTGGCGAAATGTGGGTGTTACTTTAACTACACCTCTGCCTTTCGCTTAGGGGACTGCAGGCGTGATGTTATGGTATATAATATAGAAAGAAAAGAAAGAAAGAAAGAAAATAAGTTTATTTGCTGTAAACATGACGCAGAAAAAATCATAAACACAAAAATAAGAAAAGGTTGAGGGAAACATGCGTCACATCCACGCAAAACGGCTATACTCAGCATTATGCTGCGACCCTATACAAGACAGAGCCCCAGCGCTGTTTTTCAGCGACGTATTGACGTCGTCCGGTGCAGCAAACAATTAATAGGACGCTGTACCGGTACAGCATACACAAAGAAAAATAATGATAAACTAAACAGGAATATAAAAATAGACATACATGCTGTGAGACTATCATCCTCCATAAACATTTTACGCTATATGTAGTGACAACATTTCGAAATGTCATATTTGACGTGCACCCAACATGCACCAAAGAAGTTATGATGTAAGGAATATACAAGAAACAAGAAACGAGAGATGGGTGTACTCGTAGGAATATACAATATATATGTTATGTAGAATTGTATTAAGTACGCGTATCTCCAATAAGGTAAGTTTTGTTGGTTCAGGTAAACGCAGTAATAATCACGACAAATACGCAACAGCTTTTATTATTTGCCCAAAAAGACCATCCATCAAGGCTGTTACCCTGATGAAACTGCCCCGTAAAAACCTAACGATTTCAACGTTGAAAAATGTCACTAACGATGCGCAGATTGCAATACAAATACGTTCAGCGAAACGTGTTCGAAAACCAAATACCTAGGTATATTTATAAAAAAAACTTTTTGCTAAAAAAGCAACCGACTTTCAAAAACAACACTACAAAGTGAAAAAGTTGTTTTCGGAAGTCGATGGCTTTGTTTGAATTATGTTTTTTTTGCCATCATATTCCCGGTATTTTAATTTTTGTATTGCAAGTAACTAGTGGTATTATAACATCATGAACTTATACGAAGTAGAATAAATACGTACAAGTAATTGAACTCAAAAACCGCTTATCATATTTTGACCAAAATACGAGACCACCACCTTTTCCAATAAAGAAAAAAAAGAATTATCGAAATCAGTCGACGTGGTAAAGAATAATTGCTGAACATACATAAAAAAGATTCTGACTAAATTGAGAACCTCCTCCTTTTTAGAAGTCGGTTAAAAGAAAAGATGTCTGAAAGAAGGTCGCCTTTACAAATAAATTTTCTAACATCACAAGCGAAAACATTTCGAGAGAATACATAAAAAATACCGAGTACCATCATCTACTTTTTCGCAACTACGTTGGTTGGGGTTGGTTCCAGTCTAACCGGGTGCAGCTGAATTCCAGTATTTTACATGGCGCGACTGCCTATCTGACATCCACAACCCAGTTACTGGGTAATACGACACCGCTGGGTAATTCTGGTTGTCAGACTTACGGACTTCTGACGATCCGTAACAACTGTCAAAGATCCACGAAAGACAGCCGGGACCTTTCTGAGGCACAGGGTCTAGGTAAGTAAAGATAGTCACCCATCCATAGACCAACCGCGGCAAGCGTAGCTTTGCCTGATCGATCGACCCATGCGGCTTTTATTACTAAGACACAAGCACCTCATAAAAAAAATCGAGTAGGTACGAGAAAATTCATTATGTAATAATAGAAAACCTTCAAGAATCCCGTGAAGCATCGCAATATTACTTACTACCCTCGCTTTCTAAATTTAATTCAAAAGAAACTTGAGGTTCATAACAAGCTTTTTATTATTTCGGTGAAGCAAAAGCCCTCCGGTGGGAACTTGAGTGAAACCGTGTAGTGGTTATACGAGCGTGTCTACATACGATCATTGAAATTTATTAATCTTAAATAATGTATTTTTTGCTGCTGTTTTAATGCAGTTGGAAAAGATACACGTTTCTTTTAAAAATATAGGTGTTCGTATTTTTTGCGAAAGTCTAAAAAAGTTTCATTAATTATTGTGGTATAGATCATTTATTTATTTAACTGATTCACCAACAATTATATACACTGGTTTATGCAATTGAAAAAGAAGATTGTTACACATCAGAAGAAAGTGTAACAATCACTTATAGGTAAACTCTGCATGCACACAAAACATTGTTAATAAATAAAATACTATATTATAAAGTTGCACTGAATAGAACTTATAAACTAAATTAAAACAAAAACAAATTAAAAGTAAACAAAATTAGGTAATACAAAAATAATATATATATATAAATATATATATATATATATATTATAAGTAGCCTAAATTCACCCACCCAGTGAGATAACGCAGGGCTAAGAAACTCAATGTTCTCAATGTTCAAATGAAAAATCATATATCAGAATGTTCTGCTTAGTCATATTAATTTATTTATTGCATTTCTTAAAGTATTATTTATTCCTTGAACAACTACCACTGTTTGTCTCTGCATCACCAAAAGGTTGACTGGTAGAAAATGGTCCGCCTCTGTACATTTGTGTGCTTGAAGTATAAAACAAATAAATAAAGTATTTTAGATGTTACAAAAGGCTGAATGGATTCTACCCTCAATATATCCTAATTAGCAGATTTCATATCACAAAAACCTTTAAAATGAGTTTTGTTATAAAAACAGCATCACCATCAAAAATTGTGTAGGTATTGCAATGCTGGTAACAGATATTGACTAACCGTAGTATTCGATACAAAAACAGTCTGCTACGCTAATTGGACTTGTGGCCAAATACTCGAATCGGACACTTGCATTTTGGAAACAAATATCCGCCCGCGGCAGCCTGTCTGTCATGATTGTGCCATGGGAAATCGAATATCACATTAAAGGGGTTTTGTGATGTGGTCACATCCGTAGTTTGGTCATCAAAAAATAATAATTATGTAAAATAATCACAGCGTAAATTCTGTGTAAATTGGTCACAGCTTTTTTATGTTTGAAATCTTTGAAAAGTTCAGTACAAGAGAGAGCGCGTCGTGATATTTTTTATTTTACATACGGTGTATATTTTTTTAAGTAAGGACTTTGAAATTACTTCAAATGCCTACAGCGTCGTTCGCAGTTGTGTCTCGCATATTGTTTAGTAGAACAGAACTTTAATTTTTGAGTCGTCGATTCGCCCGAAAATCTTCAGAAAAACGTAATAGGTACAATAAGCCGTAATTCAGTGGTATAATATAGTGGCTGGCCTCTTATTCTATTTAAAATCCGTACTACGTTAGGCCAGCTCAAGGTCAAAATGTTCCCATTGACGTGGTTGACTGGCAGAAAGGACCTAAGCCATAAGCCCTTTAAAAATAATGTGCTTCAGAAATTGGTGAAATAAATACAGATAAAGTAATCCAATAGTAACAAAACGATATTTAAAAGTGACATAAACAGGGTCAAAATAAATTAGGTCGCGAAACTTCAAAGTTGGGTACCTATCGATAATTATCTATAACTCCATTTGAAATAAGATTAGAAATTTAAATAAACTTTTTTACAGTCCGGTCAACCGATTTTGAATTCTAGGATGGCATTAAAAGCAAAAACGTGGTTACAATACCAACTGTTTATTATATCTACCATTTGTCATGCCCCCAACGCAATAGAAGTCAAAATCAGTTGAACGGACTGTAAAAAAGGATTATTTAAATGTCTAATCTTATTTCAAATGGAGTAAGTATAAGTAATGATGATAAAACAAAAAAGTAAACGATTTTCTAAACTCATAATTTTATGTAAATAAATTACCAGTGGCTGTTGACTCAGTAATCAGCTGTAGTTGATTGTAATTATGAGATTAGTTTTTTTTTGTCGTTATTAATCGATATCGATATCCATCACGTCTATGAAGTTTCGCCAGCTAATTCAATTTGACTCTGTTTATCTTCACGTTTAACATCAAAAACAAATATATCAGTTTGTTCCATGCGTCAGGTGTTAAAGGTCCCATGAGAATTAATTGAGGGTAACGGATAACTAAATGGTGCTTGAAACTGCCTGTGTTTGTGCACTGTTATAATCTTTCCATAATACATTAATGATAAATGTGTATGGTTACCCTAAACACATTTATCAAACACCCAACATTAACACACCCAAATAAAACTCGACACTGTGAGTACTTTTGATCACACAATATAAATATCGAGCCTGATATGCAAGAAAATCGTAAGCGACATAATGTAGTGTTAGCTTGTTTCATGTTTTAAATTCAAATAAATATTGTGCATTTTCTAGATACATTTGTCTCATTCTACTAAAACTTATCGATTATTATGGATGTCTGAATTTAATATTAAAAATGTATCATTTAAATACAGAAGTATAACATCCAGTGTGGCAGCACTGTCAAAGAACAAATTATTGATAATGTAACTAACTTTTAAATGTATTTTCACTATGGCCACTGAATGTATTATTTTTACTTTGATAACACTTAGAAATGATGGTTGACATTCTCGTTATTTTTGGGTGGGGCAAAAGTCATTTTTATTGGTAAAAGTCTGTTCAGAGCCAGTGATTATCGAACTACGAAGCAAGTCGGTTGACACTGTTGTCAGTATTCCGTGTGTACAATAAAATTATTTTATACAAAATACAGTGCTATTATAAAAAAATTGAATTGTCTAACAGTAGGTATTTCACTTTTTCATAAAATAATGAATAAAATACATCTTCTGTAAATTTTAATTTATGTCGCTTACGATGTTCTTCAATATCAGGCTCAATATATATATATATATATATCTACACATTTATATCAATATCCACTAATAACACATTTTTATTTATACACTTAGCTCTAAGGACATACAACTCAATATAAAAAAACCTATTATAATTCTAGCTACACAACTCGCGCATCCACAGCTCCCATACATAGCACGCATCTTTCCATACAACAAAACATAGCTTAGTTGAACCCGTTTCAACCAGTGCTATGCTCTGTGGACCAATGAATATGATTATGGTGTATATCCAACGCATCCGTAGCAACGTAGCATAGCACATCTCTGGTGGAAAAGCAGCCTTAGTGCTGCTTAGTGCGTTTACGGAGACGCGGGGCGTCGCGCGTCGCGTGCAGCGTAGGGTCTCACGGCGCGTCGGACGTTTTTTTCTGTTTACAAAGAGACGGTGCGTGCAGCGGCCCGCGTCATCACACGCGCAAACACAAACATATGGCACGATGTTGTTTACGGAGACGCGGGGCGTGAAGAGTAGCGGTGTCCGCCGCTGCGGCCGCGGCGAAACTTCTAGCGTCTAGCGTAGCGGGTATCGCCGTATGTTCGTACCGGGGCGTGTGACGCCGCGGGTGTTGTTACGTTTTACCCTAAACGGAGAATTACAGAAACGCAACGCCGAGTGCGCCCGCCGCCGTGATAAACGTCGCGTGCGACGGGGCGGTGCCATCCGCGTGCTCCGCCTGCATTTCAAGTAAATGCGTGTAAAATCGCTTCTTCGTAAACGCTCTCATACAACGCCATATGTTAAAATTTAGTGTGGGCCGGACCGCCCAACACGACGCGAGACGCCCCGCGTCTTCGTAAACAAGGCCTTATGGCTGGGCGACGACGAGACGCGCGCTTTCTGTTAGCCGATACGTCACTTACGTTAGGGTGAAGGTGGCAACGACCCCCGCCCCCCCAAACCTGAGAACGCCCGCAGAGGTGGGCCGGCACCAGCCGGGGATTGTGGAAGTCGCACATGATCCCATGACCTCGGTGCAAGTGTGAAAAGGGCACTCCGGGGTGGTTTTTAGTCAGTAAGAGTCTGACAGACCTCTCCGTCTGCTCCAGGGCGGAGGTCATCCATGAGGATTTTCCAAAAGGAAACAAAAAAAAATAATTGTATGCAACGACTCCTGACGGGGCCCGCACCAATGGGCCCGACCAGTCGGGGGCTGCGTTGAAGCGTGCTTAAGTGCCCCTGTAGCCTCCGGTGAAAGTGTGCAAGGGAACACGGGGTAGTTTTAGTCAATAGAAGTCTGACAGACCCCTCCGTCTGCCTCAGGACGAAGGACATCCAGGATTTCCAACCTGGCAGCAATAAAAATGAAAAGCTGGCAACGACTCTACGTAACGCTACGGTTTCCAAGAAGAGCTGTCTGTGGTCGCCCACGTGGCGTCCGCAATTTACCGGCGAATGATGTCACTGAAACGTTATTTATGTAAATAAGTTGCTGTGTTTTCCTAACGAGCGTTTTTCGACACCATAAAGTCAAACCCGTTATGTAAGTAGCCGTTATGTGGCGGCCATCGCTCTTGTAAATGACGGCTTGCCCGGGACGACGCGACGGCCCACCGTATGCGGACAAATCGGAAATAGTCAAATTAACAACTAATATCGTTAAAAATACTGTTTAAAAATACCTAATTGAAATCTTACACTTGTGATCCAAAAGATAAAATGAGTTTTGTTTTAAATTATCCGGGAAATAATTATTATAAGACCTATAAAATTCAAAATGTGATAAAATAAAGGGTTTCATACCGAAGACCTGGATGAGTCATTGAAATAACCTGTGATTATGAACGTATTGGAATAATTATCTCTAATGTGTTTAAAAATTAACCCGACAAACTTTCAGGAGTGCTTTTGATCATTGAACTGAATAACTTTTACTATGGGACCAACGTTGAAATCGCGAAAAAAAAATCTGCTGTTCTATAAAGTTTAGAACAGTAGGTATTAAACTTAAGTATGGGACAACAGATTTATTTATCAAATAGGAATTTGAATAAAAATTGCTAGTAAAATATAGATGCTAAAAACTAGTGACAATGCCGAAACAAAACACGTCTAGTTGCAATCGAAATCTGCTAACAATAGAAAAAGTTATTGATCGTAAATGGCCGACAACGTTTGACACATTACTTATATTATTCTGTCACGTAACGGAGACTCAAGGACGCTTTGAAAGGCTCCCGTCTGTCGGCAAGGTATAGGTAGTAAATAGCTGTACCGGAAGTCGGAAATGAGACGCTGGCGCTGGAGGTCTGCTGACGTTATAAAGAGAATGCTTGAAAATATACAGATAATATACAGATGGCTAAGAGACTATTTTAATTAAAGTTTTAAATAATCTTTACAATAACATATATAAAACGATGACGAATAAATTTTGTCCGTTTATCTGGATGTATGTCCCAGATTGGCACAAAAACAGCTGAATGGATTTGCATGAAATATAGCACACAGATAGTTTATAACCTGGATTAACTCATAGGGTACTTTTAATCCCGATAGTATGTTCCCGTGGGATATTTTCTGACAAACACGCGAGCGAAGCCGCGGGCAAAAGCTAGTCATTACCTATGCTTTGTTCTGTTCGGTGTTGATGGGAAAGTGTCGGTCTAGTCTTTAGAATAGGCATTGTAGATGTAGAAAACTTGTTGAATTTTTGATGGGTAGTTTTATTTAACTCTAAAAGCGCCCCTGCCCTAGCCCCCCTCTCTGTTACCCCCCATAATAATATCCAAACAAAACAAAAATACAACAAACACAATTTTTGACATACGTAATTTCATTCTAAATAAAATGTTCCAGTGCTAGACTGATGCTTTATGAGTTATGAATGACCTCGCCTATTTTTTTAAGAACTAAATTCTAATAAGAGTCACATAAAACGCTACTCTTTATCTTAAAATATAGTGACATCAAAAGTCATGAAAAGACAAGCATCTTGAAACCAGGAATCGATCACAGACGTCCTTCAAAGGTTCTTCCAAGACATATCATAGCCGCGGTTGTGAAGCGCTTTCAAAATAAACAACTGCTAACAATGTTCAAATGGGTCTCTAAATGGCCCATCGTATCTGGAAACTAACTTCTTCGTTGTGCTTATAGACAACTTCTGAAGCCTTCTTTATACTTGCCGTTTAAAAGATACTTATTATTTTTAACAACATTAAATCCCGAATTTAAAAAGGAATAGGAATTTTCTTTTTCTTTTCTATGTTGTCACAGTTGTGTGTGATATTAATATGTTATTTGGGGCAGCCTATGCCCAGCAGGAAACATCTTTCTCTGGTTATGTCGTTACAGATTATCAAACTTAGATGCATATTACTGATATTCATGCCTGGTCATCAGAAGGATTTGTCTTCATATCACGTTGGAGTCACCAGTATCTCTATACTGATGACTCCAACGTGATATGAAGACAAATCCATGAGCATGAGGAACAGGGTGTAAAGATCACTCATCCTCCATAGAAAAGGGAGGATCCCCCAACCAGGCGGGTGTTGTGTCTGTTGGGCAACTGCCCGACGATTGGTGTGGAGACTTTGTATACAATATTAGTTTTAGTATATGCGAAACACGTGTCTAGTATTTTTATGTAAAGAATCTATGTACAAAATTTCAAAACTGTATCATGAAAAATCACAAAGTTATAAGGTTGTTATGTTACTGGGTTGTCCGTACAAAAACATGCTAACGGCGCCCCCGCGCCTCCAGGGTCGTCTTGCGCTCGTTGATAATAATTTACCAGTAGGTACCTAACCGTAAAGCGATTGTATTGTAAGTAATTAAATGGTGATAACATTTTCCATCAACTTAAATATTTTTGGGACAAAATATAACATGGTGTAAAAATTATTGAAATCGATTCAGTTCCTTATTCTGAATTTGTTCAACGGACTGCATTTTTAGTATATGCGAAACCTGAATATAGTTTGCTATATTCAGGTTTCGCATATACTAAAAATAATGTTGTATATTGCGCGGTAAACTCTGCTTGCGCGATGCAGGATTTTGCGTGACGTCAGTGTGATGCGTAGTTCGCATGTGGCGATGTAAATGCCGCCACAGAGTAGTTATTTTAAATTGAGCATGAAACAAAATGTAAATACGTAGTTAAAATACATGTGATAGTTTGTATCGGCCATAAATTTCATTTCATTCAGAAACGATCCAATGAACAAGCAGCTTCTGGGACATGCACAATTACAATAACAGGGTATCTAAACTTAGACAGGTAAACTTTACACATTGTTAGTAGATAGGGTACGAGTACTTGAAAAAGGAATTTACTGTGAATACGTGTTACGTATCCAGTTCTGTCGCATAGCTACGTTGAAGTAAACTTATTATAATAGCTTTTGCTTCTCTTGAGACGACACGAGTTATGAAGGTCTTACAACAAGGGTAGTGGTAAGGTAACCATGGTGGAGCTGAACGTAGGATTTACTTAATTAAAAAAAAAACATCAGCTGTTTTTGAAAAGGTTTCCAAATTGACGATATTTCTAGAAGATTGGGCGACCAAGCTACTGAAAATCTAGAATCACAAGAACTCAAACAATAATTTCTAGGAAACTACCAAGTTTTATAATTCTGTTTCAAAAGTATCTGAAGAAAACAAATCACAAACCCTGTTCAGGTTACATTCTGACGCAATCTCTTACTAAAGGGAATTGGTAACACATTCATATGTATTATAAGGTTACAACTTTATATCTCGAGACGTTTTTCAACTATTATTATTTGTATAACAATATTAAAATGTAAGTAATTGAAAAAGCATTGTCGAAAATTAAGGTTATAAAATTAACCTCAATTATCAAATGAAATTCATCTTTAAGGGGGATACGCTAAGGCAGCTCGCGTAATTCAAATTTTCTTATTTTTTTTGCAATATGCATCAGTCTGTGTTAGGTTGATGTTGATTAAAATATGATTCGCAGCCGTAACAAATATAGCTTTACAGAATTATAATCATAAGAATCAGCAATACAACTAACTCTCTTCGTAGAATCCTGGAATCCTATTGAATGACTATTTCATGAAATAATCCGCCCAACCAACCCCCAACGCCATACCGCCACGCCGTTGGGTATGGCCAACGCCATAGATACCCAATAGGTTACGGCAGCGAATCATATCATATTTAGATCAACATTCAACCTATTACGCTGTTGACGCTTTCGCCTTAATCGCTCGATGCGCTTAGGTAGCCCACGAAATTCAATTTTTTTTACGTCTTAAAGTGATTTACAAGTAGAATTTCGGCTTTCATTATTTACGTAATGTCATCAAAGCACTCAATTCGTAAGTGGCATTACACAGGGTAACGGGTCGGCTTACGAGTTTGTATTTGATAATTTCCCACCCAAAAAAAAAAAAAAATCGTGGGTTCGAACCCTGGCAGGCGATTTACTTTGTGTAAATAGTTTCATCACTACTGCTCTCAAAACGGTGAAGGAAAACATCGTGAGGAAACATATGCTAGAACCGAAAATTCAAAGACATATTGTTACATCCAACAAGCCGCACTGGGCCCGCGTGATGGATTATGCCCCACTCCCTCTCACAGAGAGGAAACCTGTTTCCCAGCAGTAAGAATGTAGCGGCATCAATATCGCCACAAGCGAACTACGCGTAACACTGACGGCACGCAAATCCTGCTCCAACCAACATATATTATATACAAAGTCCCGACATCAACCGTCGGTCGGGCAGTTGCCCACCAGACACAACACCCATCTGGTCGGAGGATCCTCCCTTTTCTATGGTTGATGAGTGAACTTTACACCATGTTCCTCATTACCACCAAAATAACATTATTTATAAGCTGATTATACCTACAAGTTGGCATTCACAGGTACGGTTTCCGATACATTTGGTAACATTTCCATCATCTAGGTATACTTTTGATACATCACAGTACATCTACGTCACTGTTTTTGAGGAAAGTCTCATATTAAATTCAACAAACACTGTGACACTGTCATGTCTTCTCACAATCGTCATTCAATCCATCTGCCTAGCCTTATTCCAACTCAAACTCAAATTTAAAGCATATATTTCAATTAAACCAATTACAGGCACTTTTGAATTCTCAAAGAGTCGGTCAGTTAATTAGGAAGTTGAAGCTATTTGCCTATTCCAAAACGTACATCTCTATGGAGAAGAAAAGGCAAGACACTTTTAAATCAAGATATTACAAAATCCTGAGTACATTATTCTTGTCGCTTCTATAAGTGAGGACAAAGTAAAAAAAAAAAAAAATTCAAAACAACTATGTTAGGGTCGGCTTCCAGTCTAACTGGATGATGCTGAATACACTGGTATTCACCTGCATCCGGTTAGACTGGAAGCCGACCGGATAGGCAGTCGCTCCATGTAAAATACTGACTTTACATGGAGCAACTGGCTATAGTGGCTATCCGACCTCAACAACCCAGTTACTGGTTAACATGATACTCCTTGGTAAGACTCGTTGTCAGTATTTTGACAACCAGAAAATTCCGACTAACGACTATCAAAGATCTACGACTGACAACGGGACCGGGACCAACGGCTTAACGTGCTTTCTGAGTCACGGAGGTGTCTCAATATGTATGTAATGGATGGTCAAGTGGTTACCCATCCACGAACTGACCGCGGTTAGTGTAGCCTTAACCTTCGATCCAACCGTGCGGCTGTTATCATTTAGCCACAGGCGTCACTATACTCTGTTATGATGATGAAGGTATTTGACGCAACCTTTGTTTATTTTGGAGTTGTTCTGTTGAATAACATAATAATGTTACATCTATACTGGCCCGCTAAGATGCTGGCAACGCTGTCGGCGTATCCTCACCCCTGTCAAGCCCCTCCACGAACTTCAAGATGCCGTGACGGGAAATAGTGCATAAATAATCTTGGATGTTTGTCTCATACTCGCTCTGCCAGATAATAATAATCACCTAAATTTTGACCCAGCCTGGCCCAACTTACTGTCCTCCCCCAACGACGCCTTAAGCCGGTGTCCTTAGCGTGCAGTGATTTAGTATTCCAGATTTATTTTTCCCCTGGCTGGAGAGGCTTTAAGCTCAAACTTAAGGCACCACTGGATAGTCCGGTTAGGTAGTCAAGACCTCTCAAGATCAACTACGAGATGCCATACATAAAAAAAAACATATTCGCTCTCTTTTCACAAAGACTACAGACTGACCTGCACCCTAATTGCGTAACACAGTTTGAATCAGAATCGGAATGATTTTGAAGTATATTGCTATCCATTGCTTCATATGCTAGTAAATTTTGTCTGCTCGACAACGTAAATAACGCAATGAATGTTGTTGAAAATTACAATCGATGGATAGTTGTAAACCATTGTTTAAGGAACTTAGTTGGCTCAATCTACCGTCTATGTACATATTATATGAAATGGGAGTGTTTGTTCGCTCAAACCTGCATTTATTAGAAAAACTGCGCTCTCGCCGTTATCAGGATACCATTCATGTTACCTCTCATAATACTGTATTTTTCGGCAAAAGTGCGCTAGTTATGGCCCCAAAAATATATAATAGTATACCAGCAGCTATTAGAAATAAAGAGTGTCTGGGATCCTTTAAGAGGTCTTTGTTTAAATTTCTTTTAGATAGATGTTACTACTCCATCACTGAGTTTGCTACTGATAAACAGAGTTATGACGAATCCGACTTGCTAATTAAACACTTATGGTTTTATTTATTGATTATGTGTGAATGTGTTTATTTATCTGAAATTGTAATGACCTGTTTATCAACTGACATATTTTAATTGATTGAACTGTCAAATTGAAACCGATTCTTACTGATAGTGTGTTACGTAATTAGCCCTCAGGTTGAACCTCCGTCAACTTACTATTTGATTCTATTTTGTATTGCAGTTTGTGCTGATAATATAGTTAAAACCCCATAAGTATACCTAATCCCTTGATTTATATTGTACCTAATAAAATGATGGTAGTTAAATATTTATGTATAATAATTAGTGATTAAAAAATAAAAGAAAGAAAAGTTGTTTATTCGTTGTTTGTTTGTGGTTAATTTGCTTTTCGTGTAACTAAATTATAACGGATTTTAGTTCAAATGAGTTGCTATGATTTCTATAAATAACGAATTAAAATAATTTACTAAGGTAAAACCCTGTGTTTACAGTTGTTACTATAATATTGAATCGTAAGTTTTTTTTTTTGTTTTTAATTTGAAACTGTTCGTTGAAAACTATGAATTATTGCCATGATCGAGTTCTTTTGTCTTTGTTGTGCTTGTGAAAGGTGCACGAGAGAATACGCAAGGTTGTTCAAAATGAAACAGTAGGTACTATGTAAACAGTGCTATCACAAAAAAAAATGTTTTTCGTCAATTTCTTATCTAATTGTGAGAATGCTTGAAATAATTTAAACATTAAGTCTGTGTAACTATAAAAGTACAGTTTTCGTGGTTATAAACCATTCGTGTCAGTCTCAGCACCTGTTAATAGTTTCAACACTTTTGCGCTCTCGAAAATATAGTTTATTTCGCCGTTCATTTACTTAATGAAGATATAGTATAACCATTAAATAAAATTTTGATTTTATCACACAGATAGCTGAAGCACAGTGTGTGATTTTTAAATTTCTTGATATGGTTTGTTAAATAATAGGAAAAATAACATTACCGACAGTGTTTTAAAAAAAAAGAAGGTTTTCTCAACATTACTTTCTGAGACTATTTGGAACATTTTGATAGTTCTTTTTGCTACCTTTTTGATGTCTGCTTACATAAAATACTTTAATTTAAATTTTTAATAACTAAATTTATGTTATTATATTGAAGAAAAATGTTCCTTAACTCAACACGATCGTCAATTTCGTGTGAAGAGGCAACGGAAATTATTTTTACAATATTATAAACCAACATTTTCGAATAAAAAATTGCTACCAATGGAGATGAAGGAGTAATCTATGAGGTATTCCATTCAGAGCACTGATTTCAACAGCACTTGTCCGAACCGCACCTTAGCACTTCCACTAACCGCACTGAAACAAAATTTTGATAAGTGCGGTTCGGTGGAACAGTTTCTGTGGCATTTATTATCTACATTTGGTTTAGTAAAGTTTTTGTCAGATTTTGTGATAGCGTCCTTAAAGATGTTAAAGGTTTGCGCAGTCAAAATATCGCTTATAGCTACTCGTTCAACGTATGAGAAACGAAGGACGATGTATGCATGGAGGTACTTAGTAAAACATTCGCTTATTCTGGAAGCATCGATGTTCATCGAGAGTTTGCTTGCTTAACTTAAGATCAACTCAATGTATACAAATACCATAAATTAATCTGTCAAGCTAAGCTTACGGGTAATGGGTGAAGTCCAAAATAATTTGCAAAAGTGCACATTACTAATTTGTTACTAATATAACATCCATATTGGTTGAGGAGCTTGTGGCTAAGTAATAACTGCCGCACGGGTCGATCGATCAGGTTAAGCTACGCTTGCCGCGGTTGGTCCGTGGATGGGTGACCACCCTTTCATACCAAGATTCTTCCGTGCCTCGGAAAGCACGTTAAGCCGTTGGTCCCGACTGTCATTCGTAGATCTTTGACAGTTGTTACGGGTCGACAGAAGCCCAAAAGTCTGACAACCAGTCTTACCAAGGGATATCGTGTTACCCAGTAACTGGGTTGTGGAGGTCAGATAGGCAGTCGCTCCATGTAAAATACTGGTACTCAGCTGCATCCGGTTAGACTGGAAGCTGACCCCAACATAGTTGGGAAAAGGCTAGGCAGATGATGGTAACATCCTTATTGGACGGATTGGTGACCCCAATATCACAGGTTTTTCCTAGCATGGGGGTTTAATTGATCATTTATTTTGTGCTAGGCAATTTGCACGCTTAAAATAAGTGTCACCTGTATCTGTGTACTTTTTTTGTCAAATGAATGTTATATTATTATTAATTTTCCACCACAAAAAGGCACAATATGTTTTTATGGAATAAATCTACGAAACTAATAGTAGCAGTCATATAAAATAAAATAAAACCCTGACACAAACAAATCATTAAAAAAGTTAAAAAATATAAGTAGTAGGTAATATTTTCATCCAAGCGTCCTCGCGTCGGGGAACGGCTAATGAATAGGAAGTTAACAGCAGCTAGCGTTTCTACAATACACACATACATTCACTATTACTAAATGCTAGGTATAAGCCTCGTCTGTTTCCCGGAGGACGCGGTGGAGCATACGGTGGAGGTCTGCCCGACTTGGGCGGAGCACCGCCGTGTCCTCACGGAGGCGATCGGCGGCGGCCTGATCCCGTCCGGCCCTGGTTCAGGCCATGGTTCGGAGCGAGAGTGCATGGGAGGCCATCAGCGAAGCAGTAATGCTCGCGAAGGAGGAGGCGGAACGCGTGAGGGAGAGGCAAGGTTCGCGCCCCCGCGCCCCTAGTCGCGAGTCGCAAGCCGATTTCCGGCCACCGTAAGCGCGGGCTTGCGGATGGTGAGCGATGGGTAGCTCGCCTTCCGATAAGGACCAGGCCCGGGTCAACGGCATGTTGTGTTCCACGCGCGCCTCAAAGAGATGTCAGCACGAATTGACGGGGTCCATTAGGGCCAATGCCTGCCAGGGTTGCGAGTTTGTCCAAAAGGGATATCGTGGCCCTGGCACACAGGCAAATGAAGGAACACGGGTGGGTTTTAGTCAGTAAAAGTCTGACACGCCCTTCCGCTCCGCTCAGAGCGCGAGAAGTTATTTGACAACTTCCCACCCAAAAAAAACAATCCTCGTCTGTTTAGCGTTTTCATTAGTCGTCTCCCGTCGTGTAAGTTGGTGACGGAATTGGGTATCTTGAAAATTCCAGGTGATGCTGCAACATTTTGTTCAAGGTAATTATGTTCTTATATCATTGAAGTAACAGAATACCAAATTTCGACTCGACCTGTGGAAGATGCTTATATCTAATTATCAACTAGAAAAGAGCTGATAATTTTCAAAGGACTGGACTGATTGTCTTGAATCTTAGCTAAGAACACTTTTGATCAAGTCACCTTTAAAAAAAAAATTGGTTCAGCCGTTCGGGAGCTACGATGTCGCAGACAGACACACAGATACACACGTTAAACTTATTAGATCCCTCTATTTCCGTCGGGGGGTTAAAGATAACAATGAACAATTTTAGGTCATGAACTCAAAAATATTGTATTACAGGAGGTAAAGAGTACAGAGAGAGAAAGAACAGAAAGAGAAGAAACAGTAGGTGAAGAGTCTACTAGGGCATGTGGGGTATCATTATGAAAGAACGCTGTTTGCACATTCGCAAACACTTTTTTTTTTGCATCATTGTTTTCGACTTTTGTTTTTCGAAAAATGTTAAAACAAATACCATTCTCCCCCTTATCTCCGAAGTTTGCATAGAGAAAAATCTGAAATTATTCTATGTGATAGAAGTTTATGTAAAGATTACAGGAAAAATAAAACGATGAACGATGTCTCTAAATAACACAGTTTTTCAGAAATCATCAACATCATATATACGTGTGGAACCCTCGGTGCGCGAGTCCGACTCGCTCTTGACCAGTTTTTTTTATTACGTTTTCACGACAAATATTCTTAGTTAAAAGTATTTGTTGTCATTTGGAAATACCATGCACTAACGCTCGTTCTGTTTTAATAGAATTCACGGTTTACTTGTATGTATATTCCTATTGAAATATTCCGAATTTCTCTGTGAATACAGCCAGCCGGCAGCCCTGTTGCTTTGTGCTCGGACAAACGCATATTTCATGGATATTACACACCCTGGGGGGGCTATTCTATAGACCGGTAGCAAGCGAACACACTACTGATATTTTTCATATGTTTTTGCAAAATCAAAGCCTACTTTCATGATGGGAATGACCGTTTTATCATAACGTCTTGCTGAAAAATAATCATACTTCCGATTTGTTCATGTTTAAAATCTGTATAGGTAGGTAATTCGTGGTACTTACAAATGGAAGTTTTTACATTTTAAGTAGTTATTTTTATTAAAAATAATTTCTTTTAATAATTGTACTAAAATAACTGTAGTTCATAATGCTTCACATGGAAAATATTTCAGCATCAACTGCTTTTTAAACAAACTCAGTATAACATAAATGGTAAAGCACTCAATGAGAAGCATCTTTTTGAGCTTACATCATCACATCAAAATTCCCTCCATATTAAATGTCCCAAAAGACTGCCAACACTTTGATAGCATGTTAGCGTTACGTGTACTTTCCCATCAAAATGCTGCGCTTCCGTTACTAAAATGCATAACGAGCTGTATAATGCCTAGACACAAAATATCTCGGGGCGAACACAGCAGAGGTAAACTAATGCACCTATGTTAGAAATTCCTAACTTTGTTTTATGTTAACTTAATGAATTAATGACTTAAGGTTCGTTTAAGTATGCACATGAGGGTCTGTTACGTTGCCAAGTGTTTTACCTTAAGAGCCTATACTACCTCAAATGTCTTAGAATGATCTCCGTTAAGTCGTAAATACTGCAGCATTAATTTTGAAATAAATATATGGTACAGTTGAGGATTAATGTTAAGTACTATATTTGACGAAAACACGATTCCATAAAATTTTCTTGTTAGAAAAAAAATCCTAAGTTACCTCCAAACCGAACAATAAACCGCGCTGGTATTCAAAAAATACTTCAAATTAGATAATGAAACTTTTCATATTAATTGAACTATATTTAAAGCAGGTCTTATGTTATTTTATTTTTTTAAATTACCATTATTTTCACCGTAAAAAGAAATAAACTAAAATATCGGTGCCTTGGAGTCTACTCCCTGCCAGCCTGTCTCGCTTGCTCGCGTGACCGCGGGAATAGTGCGCGAGCGAGATAAAGAGTCAGGTGGCGTTGAAGTAGTATAGACCCTTAAACCTGGCTTAATAGACGACCAAGTTCAGCATTGGCAGCTATATTTATAGCTTCACGAAAATCAAGACGAACACTTTGAACGAAACAACAATCTGTTGTCACGACACAGAGGTAACATTCGCTTTGACTCCTCCACTTATGAAAAGAAATTCAAACTGTAGTATTTCAAAGAGGTGCAAGTGTTATTCAAGTAACTGTGCCTCTAAGTCTCAAACGTCTACAGCGTATTGACACACATAATGTCAGTAGGGAACAGCAAACTAAAGTTTGCACTGCATTTTATTTCAAAGAAGCTTTCTACAGAAAAAGGAAGAGCTTTCTAAAGGAAATATTTCTACGTTGTTCCGTATTGTGCTAAAATAAACGTTGAATAATTATGATATGTGTGTAGGTACACACGAGTACCCATAGGTACTCGTATGTACCCTAAAGTAAATAAGTCAAGAGAAGTTTTAAAAATCAAAAAACCCGATAAAAAAGATGGAAACAAGATTTATAAAACTTAAAACTATATACAATCTCATATAGTCTGAGGCAATAGAGGATGGCAATATGTAGTCGTTCATGTTAAAAAGAAGATGACTCTTTTTAAAGTCCACTTTTTACGCAGTCGGGTTATGAATTTTTTAATTTACTTTTTTATTTTACAGTTTTTAGTTAGGATTATAAAACGATAAAGGCTCTTACAAACTCACGCGATATCGCGGGTGCGACAGGAAGCGACATAGAAATTGTGCTACTTGTGTCGCGTAACCCCGTCGATATCGCACCAGTCTATACGAGCCTTAAATTAAGTTATTCACCCACTTATAATCGGTTGATAGTGGCCTCTTACTCTCCACTCTCTACACTCCAAAAGTGTGGGATAGTTTTTTTTATATTTATTAATTTATTTATCATTCCAAATTACACATATATATTATTCACACATATAATTTTTATATATTTTTGTAATCACCTTTTAAAACCCTTCATATTGATAACTAATGCGATAGGAATGGCGTTTTTTTTTAAACACACATTTTGGCGCCAAAGATCCGCCATTATGATTTTTAATCATTTTAATATAAAAGCAGTGACACTCGCACAAAAATCTAACGACATATCATTCCATCAGAATCGGTTCTGCAGTTTAGTAGTTACGACTGATTATAGGGACGGACATACATACATACAGGTCAAACATATAACCCTCCTTTTTCAGCTTCGCCACAGTCGGGGCAAAACTAACTAACAGTGTGGCGACGTGTTTTCTCATCCTTAATAAATACCAAAAACAGGTAGTACCTATTACCGGTATTGTAATATACCTTTGATTAGGTACTTAGGTACCTAATCAAAGGTATATTACAATACCGACGTCAACGTCAGCGTGTTATCTATGTCCAATGCTGGACATAGTCGGCTATCAAAAAGGTCAGCCAGAGAGTAAGTAGGGCGAAAACTGTAGAACTAGCCATTTCACGCACATGCTGCTCAATTACTATACCACAACCAAGCCTTCTCGAATATGGGGCTTGGTTTAAGTCTAGACCAGATGCGGTTGATATCTGTATTTAGTATCCGTTACAATGTCTGGTATTCACATACGTAATATAACGAGTTTGTAAGTACGTCCAACGTTCCCTAAACAAATAATGATCGCCCAGGGACTGTTTGCTAACTAATCTATTCATGCGGTTGATATGAAACCACTACTACTTTCTGTACCAAAATCCAACTAAGTGGCTATCATTGTTAAAACTAGCTTTATCTTTCTGAAGAACTAACCGACTCTGCGATAATTCAAGTGTCTAAAAATAAATTATAGTGAAAAATAAGGGTATTCTTTTTGTATTTTTTTTTTTTTTTAGTTTTTAGTAGGACAGTTCGTAATTTATTTAAGTTACAATAGCTTAATGTCAACTGATTTTTAACTTAGATAAATTACACACCTTTTACAAAATATAGTACTTCCCGATGCAGGGACGTTAATTGTTGAGGAGTTTTTCTGGTCAGAACCAGAAAAACTGGAGCACCACTCCATCTTAAGCATTGTGACGAGCATACATTACTTAGCAACTATAATAATAATACCTAATCGAATCGCAACCCATGAAATACTCTTTATTAAGTAGTTCTGGTCTTCATCATCAGTTCGACTTCACCAAATGGTACTTTTCGAGAGGAGAAGTTCCTATAAAAAACACCCAAATCGCTTTTGGTGTGCATATAAAATTTGAGGATTTCCGTCGATTTCCATGGGATCCCCTCATCAGATTCTGACTTGGTAACAATGGGACCACCTCGAGACCACCTCATACCCTTTCAACCAAAAAAAATTTTTTCAAAGTCGGTCACCAAAAAAAGGCCAAATTATACCAACGAAGATAATAACTTTTTTGGAAGTCTGTTAAAAATAGGCACAACTGTTTGGAGTTGAGAACAAATAGGTATGTGATACGCCAAAGCTTGATTTAACCCATGGACTGTTTATCAAACGAACGAACTAGTTGCTTATCATCCGGGCAGGTTGCGAGAGTGGAGGAAATGAGTTATACCGTGACGCTGTGGCGTTAACCTAACCAGGTCATACTGTTTGCTTACTTTTTTTAAATAGATTCGCGAGCTTTTTATAAATGACGACTTCACAAAACATCGAGATGTCTTTAATTTGTGTCGAAATAAATTCTCTAAATAATGGTGCAAAACCGCATCAATATCAGTTGCGTATAGTTTTGAAAAACAACGCGGTCACAAAGGCGTACATGAAAAGCGGCTTTAATGTATAATATGCGTAACTCGCGGGTCTTTCGAAAGTTTCGGTGAATGAACTGTGTTATATTTTACCAGAATTTTGTAGATAATTACGTCACTTGTGAAAGGGATATTTTAACGGGCACAATTCCGATGAGACTGAACTTTGGGAAATCAATAGTATATCATTTTGTATTCGAATCGAACCCATGATAAAAATTTGGTAGTAACCGCTACTCCCGATTTGGTATTTTTTATCCGATTGATAAAGACACAGAATATTTTGATACCAACGAAATAGACACCCTCAAATACTCTACGGAAACATAATTATGCTCATGCTCATTTCACGAAATTCGATTTGCAATACCAAAAACGGCCTAGTGGTTTATATGCGGACCCATTATATTTATATCTCCCTCGAAAACGCATACGTAAGATAATTAAGATAAAGGCAGCAAAAGATTTATGTAGAACGTGGCGGGGTCAGTTAATTATCTCTGATTACATTGTAAGTAGTTCCTGGTATAATCGGGGAGCTAAGACGACGCGACGCTTTGAGCGTGTTAGCAAAGATAGCTACGGTTTTTTTATTTGTTTGTACATTATCGAAATTTATGAGTCTTTGGTCAACTGGACCCACTTGAAATGGACCTGCGGGAGCACTCTACCCAATCAAATTTTGAATAGGTCAACTGGACCCACTGCCCAATTTCATTATTAGTACAGTCACGGCTTAAGATATACCAATATTATCCAATTAGGTATTTATACTTACGCTGTAATTATGTTTCGTGTGTTGATCCAAGACGTCGTTTTCAATTTTTAACTTGTAGTAGCGTTATCGCGTCGCCATTATCCACGTATTTCACAGTTATTTCGGAAAAAAACCTGTTCTGAACGCTTTGCAACTGAACGCACCCTTTGCTTGCTTGCATTGCGTTATCTGTGTCACCTGTCATGTCATTAACGTTTTCGTGCACGCCAAAGAGCCACGGGGACTTCTTGGCGGGAAAGTGAAGCGTCATGTTAGCAGTTTTGTTTTATTTTCTAAAATTTGTGTTTAGCCGAATATTAATGTGTAATAGTGGTGGATTATTAACCGTTAAGTGTTCGTGAACCTGCATTAATGTAGGCAAATGAAACAAAACAGTGCAACATCACTTTAAGTTCTCTCAAGAAGTCCACGCGAGGTTTCAGTAAAGTGCCGCGTCTTTACTTAAACTCAAGGGGAGTGGGGCGGGATATCATCAATCATCTTTATCATGCATTGAGTGGAGTTCATTTCATAATTATTTAAATAACTTTGTACGTACTTGTTACCTAATTTTACATGACACTGGCTAAATGCACAAACCGTGCGAAGCCAAAAAGTAAAAAAAAAAAAAAAAAAAAAAAAGAGCCACGGAATTAATCTTCAGAGATTAAAATGGGTAAGGATAAACGAAGAGACAGGGATTATAACGATGTTTTGTATAAACAATTAAAGAAACTAAAGAAATCCCTGAAGAAAAGACGCAGAACAGCAGGTGAGTAAATTGTGAAACGTGTCTAGGTACCTACACGAACAAGAAAAATTTCTAACCGCCAACGGTTTTTATTCTGGTGTTGTAATCTGAAATCTAAAGCAAATATCTTGAGAATTTGTTCCGTGCGGTGAACTTACCACCCGTGAGACTTATTTCTTGATAATTTTAATACGCTTGAGAATATACTCGTGTACAAATACTGACGTACTGGAAGTACGTCGTGGTTTATTCCAAGCTGAAACATAATATGAGAATATACTCGATGAGGTATATTTCGTATACATTGTTATTGCTCAGTAAATGACAAAAATTGTCGTTTTTTCAGAACATTCGCCTGAACATTGGCAGGTACAAACAAACAACATAATCACCGTACCAGAACAAATTGCGGGACCAGTTTTAGGACAAACTGTCGAGCCTGGGGCCGAGCACATGGAAGTTGAACCAGTACTTGAGCAATCAACTGAAACTGAGCCAGACGAAATTATTGACGAAGTCTTGGGAGATGACCCTACTAAAACAAATAAATAAGGGGCCAACATCCACAAAGACATAGCATCCCGCAGAGAACACATCACTAAGGAAGGTCTACAAAAAGACACCAAATCAGATCTTTTAAAGACAGCTCTCATCCCGGAAAATTGAAAATTTTTAGAAGCTCCGGTTGAAAACCCGGAAGTAGTAGCAGCCATATCTGACACTGTACTTAAAAGGGACAATGCATTAGCTGCTCAATCATTAGGATTCATAATAAATTATGACAAAAGTGTACTAACACCTTCACATACATGCCAGTTCCTAGGTTTTGTCCTCAATTCATCAGATATGATAATAGAACTACCACAAGAGAAACGCCGAAGAATAAAAATGGAGATAGTTCAATTTTCAAAATTAAAGTGCTGCAAAATAAGACAATTCGCACATTTTCTCGGCCTCCTTACATCTGTCTATTAAGTATGGGTGGTTATACGAGTACACTAAATTATTCGAGAGAGCAAAATATCTTAATCTAATTAACAATGACAATTATAACAAAGTGATGTCCCTACATAAATCTCTTCAACCAGACTTTAATTGGTGGTTAGAGCACATTGATAACTCAAGTAATCACTTCCGATCAGACTCATACACTAAAGAAATCTTTACAGATGCCTCCTTAACTGGCTGGGGCGCGGCTGACAACTCTCATTCTCTGGGTGGAAACAGAATGTGAGAAACATATAAATTATTTGGAATTACTTGCAGCTTTTATGGGTCTGAAAGGTTATGCTACATATTGTTCCAACTGTCAAATTCTTCTAAGAATTGATAACACCACCGCCATCTCATACATCAACCGCATGGGTGGTGTCCAATATCCTCATCTAAATGAAATTACTCGAAACATATGGCAATGGTGTGAAGCAAGAAATATTTATTTATTTGCATCCTACATACAATCCAAAGATAATTTTATAGCTGATAAAGAATCAAGAAGAGATCACTCTAATATAGAATTCAAACTGGCTGATTATGCTTTCAAACAGATAGTATCATTACTGGGTCAACCAGAGGTAGCCCTTTTTGCAACAAATGAAAATAAAAAATGTGAAACTTACGTCTCATGGAAAAGCGATCCTAACGCTATTTCAATAGATGCTTTTACGATACCATGGACTAAATATTTTTTTTATGCCTTCCCTGCATTCTCATTATTACTCAAAACTATAGAAAAGATAGAAAATGAAAATGCTAGGGGTATTTTAGTCGCCCCCTACTGGCCGACACAGCCCTGGTACCCTATGTTTGTAAATCTTCTTGATTCTGAACCAGTTTTCTTTTCACCTAACAGATTGTTATTCCCATCAATCAACGGCCAGCCACACCCACTATATCGCAATCTTACACTGGTGGCAGGGATCTTATGCGGCAAGCACTGATATCCCGGGGAGCCCCAGGAATATCAACCGAAATCATGATTTCTTCAATTACAGATAACACTTTTACTCAATATAATACTTATTTTAAACAATGGTGGGAACATTGCTTATATAAAAATATTAATCTTCTGTCTGCAACACCATCAGATATTATAAATTTTCTGACAATACTTTACAACAAGGGTTTAAAGTATGGCAGCCTTAACTCATGCCGCTCGGCATTATCTCTTTTCCTAGGACCTCGAATTGGATCCCATGAATTGGTCAAACGATTTTTAAAAGGTGTGTCTAGACTAAAACCAAATGCTCCTAGATATAATATCACATGGGATCCCAGCATTGTAATAAACCATCTTAGCACATTCTTTCCCAATGTACAAATATCTCAAAAAATGCTAGGGAAAAAAGTGGTTACCCTACTAGCCTTAATAACAGCACACAGAGTACAAACCCTTAGTCTAGTTAAACTGGAAAACATAATTTATCAGGATAGTAAAATCATAATTAAAATTACAGATTCTGTTAAGACAACCAGAGAGGGCACACCCCAGCCTGTACTAGTGATCCCATTCTTCTTGAACAAGCCTGAGATTTGCCCGGCTCAAGCACTTTTAGATTACATAAAAGTGACAGAAAGAGTCAGGCCCATGAAAACAGGTAACTTATTTATTAGTTTTAGAAAACCTTATTCTGCTGTTGGATCAGAGTCAATTAGTCGTTGGATTGAGGAAACCATGACTGAAAGTGGTATTGACACCAACTTTTTTTCCTCACATAGCACTAGACATGCTTCCTCCTCTAAAGCAAAGTCAAGTGGGTTAAATATTGACATAATTAGAAAGACTGCAGGCTGGAGTGAGTCTTCCTCTGTGTTTGCCCGTTTCTATAATAGACCAATACTGGATTCATCTGAATTATTTGCAAGAACAATTCTTGATAATAATTAAAGTAGTAATAAGTATAATTGTGATACTTATAGGATTAGTAAATACTTTTGAAAAAACAGGTTTCAATTAAAGGTTGAGTATGGTTATGTTATCTTTTTTGTTTTATAGTATTATTTAAATTTTTTGTGTAACAATTTACTAACACAACAATAAAAGATTTATTGTTAAAGTCAAAATCTATGAGACTGATTAAACATACATTAATTTTGAAAGAAACATTATTGTTTTCTTTTCAAAATTCATAACCAAAATTTCACGATACTTTGAACATCCTACAAGTTAAAAATTGAAAACGACGTCTTGGACCAACACACGAAACATAATTACAAATCAAACGAACTTACCTGTGAGTGAAGTTCGATGTTAATTATGTGAGAGTGTTGGTCCAAGACGTCTTGGATCCCACCCAAATTAACCCATTATTTGTTTACAAATACCCTAAGTTTCAGACCGTGAAATTTGGTAAGTATCTTCAAACTAAATGACATGACAGGTGACACAGATAACGCAATGCAAGCAAGCAAAGGGTGCGTTCAGTTGCAAAGCGTTCAGAACAGGTTTTTTTTCCGAAATAACTGTGAAATACGTGGATAATGGCGACGCGATAACGCTACTACAAGTTAAAAATTGAAAACGACGTCTTGGACCAACACTCTCACATAATTAACGTCGAACTTCACTCACAGGTAAGTTCGTTCGAATTGTAATAATACCTAACTAGCACAGCACGTGCCCTACTATGTTAATTTGTATAATTTTATCAATAAAATGTTATTTTATATAACTGTGATATATAAATAGTACTTATTTTTTTCTGTGTTATATTTGAGTATTACATTTATTTAATATTCTCGTTATAAAAAGTTTGTCTTTATTTTACTTACCTACATGTAACTAATTTAAAAAGATTTTAGATTTTGATTGAGAATAAACGTTTAAACCTAATTGAATTGCGTTTTATTATACATATTTTGAGTAACCAATTTTGCGCTCGACTGTATCCACTGGTAGCTTTAAACAATAGATGTTTTTTTTAAAGTTTGAATGTGAGTCCAGTTAACCAATAAAAATACAGAATATAAATTATGTGGTCAGGTGGACTCGCGGGTCCAGTAGTGAGCGGGTCCAGCTGACCGAAGACTCCATTTATTGTGCAAGTGTTAAATAGGTTTTTACAATCTGGATTTCTCAGTAGTAGCCCAGAGTCTAGATTTGTGCCCGACATAGGCTCGCCCTCTATTACATGTGTGTGTACTATAGGTACACTTCTACCTAACCCTCCGGGGAATACAGTCGTGTTAAGTTATCTATATTTATAGGTATTTGTGAGTGTTTCTGTTATGTTATTGACATTGCTGTTTTCATTAGGGATTGGTATTATAAAACTAAGCGTGTGTGAATAAATCTATGAGTGACACAAAAAAAATGTGGAGTTTTTTCTTTGTCTTCTCACTTTAACAGTCATGTTTTAAAATAAAGCATACACGCGAGCATTCGAAAACTAGAGATCGCTGAGATATCTATTGCGAGTAAAGGCCCCGCAGACAGCCGCGATGCGACGACAGTAGTAGCACAATTTCTATAAAAACTTAATGGAAAGTGTCGCGCGCGCGATATCGCGCCAGTGTACACGAGCCTTTAATCATTCGTTAGACTTATATTAGTGATTCGAAAGTGCGGTACTATATGGAACGTCCGCGTGTGAGCTTTTAAATGTTCGTATTAGTGTACCCTCTCACTGCTCAAATGCTCAAAGCGGAATGCTCATTACGCGGTCATGCTCGCGGCGTGGACACACCTTAAAATTTTATTTAAAGTTTTTTACGCTATCGTTTGTTACTACTACCTACATTAGTGGTAAGTATATTTTACAATATTACAGCATACAAGGGGCCTAAAACGGACGCTTTGGCAGAATTATAATATGATCTACTTACAATTCATATCTCGCAATTCATCTGGTTGACAGTTTTGTATGAAGTTTCGTAAAATGGCCCACAAATTATGAATTGCTATAATGAAGTCTAATTTCAAATAGCAGCTCTCAAACAGATGAATTGCGGGTTGTATGAAATGTACGCAGATCATAATTGTGATTCTGCCAAAGCGTCCATTTTGGGCCCCTAGTACAGTGAAGTTGAATACCAAACATGATTCATTATTAAAGTGTATAATTGAATTGATATTAATGATAACGGGAATAATAAATTAATGTACAATATTTATGCTTTCACTATTATTATAAGCACAACTTTAAGGCATTAATTGACGTCTCTCTCCCAAATTTAATTATAACTAATACTGTTATAGGTATTGTTCGTAATTAGTCCTATTTCACGTCACACTGAATTCTTAGCTGATTGTTGTTATCCAAATTGAAAATATTGGATTCTGCGAAATATAATGGTGATTTGTAAGTTTTTAATTAGCTAAGCGTTAATGACTTTAATCATCGAATTAGTACAATTCATTTGATCTTTAAATGATAATTTGGTGTCCTAGTTACCAAGTGACTCTCACCAAGGACCACTGAATCATTCTCTGCTGGAGAACCTTCACTGCTGTCGTGTTATCTCTCGTTGACACCAACCGATCTGCCTAGCCTTTTCCCAACTATGTTGGGGTCGGCTTCCAGTCTAACCGAAAGCAGCTGAATACCAGTATTTTACATACAACAACTGCCTATCTGAACTCCACAACCCAGTTACTGGGTAACACGATACCCCTTGGTAAGACTGGTTGTCAGACTTTTGGGCTTCTGACGACCTGTAACGACTGTCAAAGATCCTCGAATGATAGCCGGGACCAACGGCTTAACGTACTTTCCGAGGCACGGAGGAGTCTCGGTCACCCATCTACGGACCAACCCGACTGGTCTTCGGACCAAGCGTAGCTTAACCTGATGGATGGACCCGTGTGGCTGTTATTAGGTACTTAACCACGAGCTCCTCGTCGACAACAAATTACATTTTAGTCTAGCAAATGAAAAATCTGAGTCTATTATAATCAAAAGTCATTTATTCAAACTAGGCTGAGAATCAGCACTTTTCGAACGTCAAAAAATACATAAGACAGTCCCCCAAAAACGCCCACCCTTCACCACTTCCTAGTGCTTTAGCTGGGAAGAAGAAGTGGCGCAACAAACTCCCCAGCAGCACAGCTGTCTGTTCAGATATAAAAATTGAATCTATACAATAAAATGTAAAAGAATTTGCATTACGCAACACAACATTAAATTAAATTATTTACCTTATGTTAGCTAGCACACGCCACTATACCAAAAAAAAAAAAACATAAAAGTCGTCGAAAACTATACTCAAGCAGAAATAACGTAAACAGAACGTACCTAAATAAAAGCCTCCAGGCATAATGGGCGTGCCCGCCCACACAAAGCTATAGCTGTAACTCGAAGTCAAAAATGATAAACTAGCACCATCGTAGTAAAATAAAAAACAGTTAATCATTAATAACAATAATAAAACCATGGTCAGCAAGACGACCAGTCACCACAAGCAGCACCCGTTCACGAGCATAACGCAAAGATCAGCCATCACCCCCCTCGCCATATTTGAGGGAAGGAGGCAACCCGACCCCCGACGCTACCGCAAGCAGTGACATCTAAGGGAGCATGACGAACTTGCTGCCGGTTGCTCAGGCAAGAATAATATAATCAATTGTCTAGGTCGCTAGCTAACCACTTATTGCAATACAACTCATAAAAAAAAAACATTTTCATGAGTATATTATGTCACTAATAAATAAAAATAATTTGACTGAGACAGTCAAATAAAAATAAACAATTATATGAACTCATATAACCTGTCAGTAGGTACGCTAATTCTGGAGAAAGAACATGAACATTGTCTTGAGTTAATCACAGCGACCAACTATTCTTATCGTTTAAGTAGTCATTGATAGAATAGTATGCCTTTGAACAAAGATTGGATTTAACTTTAACTTTAAACGCATTAAAAGGCAAATCTAACAAAGAAGAGGGTAGCTTGTTATAAAAAGTTATATAATGGCGTTCCCATTAAATTAAACACCTGCGTAATATCCAATTAATTGCTATAGCTAGTCGGCTGAGTGGTAAAACCCCTAGTCGACCCATAACTACTATTACGATTATTGTATTTTTATTTTTTCGATATGGGTATTTCTAACTAAACTAAACTAAACAGTATTTGATATTTTCGAACTACTCATATGCCAGGGCCAGTGTTTTCATTTATTGACGCATTTTCGTCCCCATAGAGTGCCTATAACTTTTTCGACAGCCCCGTTGACGCCGGTAGCACACCTCCGCTGCGAAACCATAGCAGCGAAACCGCGGTAGTTCGATTCAACTGGTTCGCGTCATGTTCCGCTAGTCTCATCCGATTCGAGTAGCGAAACATGACGCGTGCCAGTTCAATTGAACTACTGCGGTTTCGCTGTGATGGTTTCGCGACGGAGGTGTGCTACTGGCGTGATCTCGTGGTCGCAAGCGCAACTGTTGAGCATGGGGTCCTGGGTTCGAATCCCGGGTCTGGTAAAGTATTATTGGGGTTTTTTCATTAGGAAATTCTTAGTAACCGCCCGGAGTTTGGAAGTTGGCGGTGTGATACCCCCGTGCCTCGGAAAGCACGTTAAGCCGTTGGCCCTGCGCCCGGTCTCTCTCCGGTCGTGTCAGATTGCTGTCATGAGAGTGAGGGTAGAGAGAGTGCACCTGTGTCTGCGGCCTCTTGTGCACTATAATATCTCCGGCGCCGATTGCTGGTCTCAGCTGAGATTGGTCACCATGGCCGAAATTCGGTCTCGAGGACTATTATTATTATTATAACTCTATTTAACAAATATTAACGACAACCCAATGGCTGTCCCAACCCTATGCGTATCAGGGTGGGCAGCACTAGCGATCGGCACGAAGCGATCGATAGACGACACAATATTGGGGAGTGCGCGGAAGAGTAACGTGTTGTTTCTTTGTATACAATATAATTTCGTATAAAGTATTCCTAGTTTAATTTCCAGACCTAACACAAATAAGATTTATTTTTAAATATTCCTTTTAATTTTATTAGAAGTTATTTATTAATATAGATGATAGATTGAAAAGTTAAAAGAGGTGATAGACTCCTAGATGATCGATATTCTTCAGACATCTTTATAAAAAAACTAGCTGCACCCCGCGGTTTCACCCGTTTAAGTCTCGATCCCGTGGGAATATCGGGATAAAAAGCAGCCTTCGTCTTAATCCAGGGTGTCAACTACCTCCATACTATATTTTTTCAAAATTGGCCCAGCCGTTTGAGCGTGAAGAAGTTACAAACATACACACACACACACTCACAAACTGTCACCTTTATAATACTCGTATAGTGTAATATAATAAAATATAAAATATAATATTAGTGTGATGATGTAATACTGTCCTTTTGGGCTTCGCCACAGTCGCGTAAAAAGATCGATATGAATGATTAAAAACCACGAAAAACATGGTAAAAACAAGCCTAAAAAACCGGCCAAGTGCGTGTCGGACCACGCACAATGAAGGGTTCCGTAGTTGGGATGAATTTAGCTGAAAAACAAACTAAACATTGTAGTTGAAAAACATGTTCTCCCATAAATCGATATACGCCACGGTCAATTTTCAACTGCAAATGTAAGTTTGTAATAACAAAAAAGTATTTTTGTATGGGATAAAACTACAAATTAACTTTTTCCTGTACTTGTGAGACCTTGCTACTTGCCAAATTTTATGATTCTAGTAGGTCAATGGGAAGTACACTTATAGGTTTTGATTTATTTGCTAGTATCAAAATATATCGCATAAATCGCCGTATTTTTTTATTGCGTTGACATATAAGCTTGATTTTTTTAGAGCACCAAGGAACCGTAGACCGACGTATTTGATATTATTTTCAATTTGATACCTCCACGCATTCCTGAGAAAAAGGGTTTTGACAGACAGACAGACCGACAAACGGCCAACGAAGTGATCCTATAAGGGTTCCGTTTTTTTTCTTTTTAGGTACGGACCTCAAAAAGAGTAAAAGAATCATAAATTATAAATTGCTGCCAAATCCATGTATGATTAAAAACCGAAGGCTTCGTTCAAATTTGAACTCTATCGTACAAATGTTCGATAAGAAACAAAAGAAATAAGTACCTTGTCAAATGTCTCGGCAAAGTTAACAAACATTGACGGCACGAACAAATTACTTATCTCATGGGGGAAATAAGATAAAAGAGGCTTCGAAGGCAACGAACAATAGATCCTGTGAAGTGGCGACTGAAAATTGTAACGTGCAAAAAGTAAGTACATAGGTTGGTACGTAGGTAGTAAATGTTTGTCAGTATAAACGTGAATTGTAACTGTTATAAAGTGTGTTCATTCTCCTGGATTTATTTTTGAGTCATACCACAAATGAAATCAAGCCGTTGCGCACTTTCCTGCTTGAAGAAGACAAATTTAATTGGGAAAAATCACAGGGTTTAATTGCGAGTCGAGCTCATAAAATTAGGGTTTCGAACCAAACTACACTGAGCTGTCCGTAGAACGGTTGTTGGCTTGCTGTAGGTACTGTATTGTGCGTAATTAATAAACCTGAGCTAGCTCCTAAACTATACATCAAAATGTCAGTCTCAAGGGAAAAAAAACCTTTATTGTATGATTCAGTTAACGAAACTTTGATAAAGATAAATACTACATTGGTCAAAATGGCTTCGTAAGAAGGCACCTAGTTTTAAATTTTTTAGTCACTTATCGATGTCGAAAAAATATGGTTCAATATCTAATAAGTGAAAGAACGCCATCTTTCCACTTCGTCATACTCGTAGAATAGAATAGAATACTCTTTATTATGTACACCATAAAAGTTACAGATATAAATGTTGAAATTTTACACAGGGTGACACAATGGGCGGTCTTATCGCTAAAAGCGATCTTTGCGTAGTTGCTTATTATGTATTTATTATTTGATACTTATTTAAATTTAAGTGATATTTATTTTAGAAGTATGTATGTAAGTATATTCTCTTGTATGTTTATATTTAAATTAGTAAATAGTATTTTTAATTTTATTTGATGTATTTTGTTTTCTCTTCTACTCTTACACAGGTTGTCTATTTTCCTATCGCAGGTATGCTGGAAGAGATTTCTTTAGAAATAAGCATCACCTGTACGTATTTTCTGTTCCTTTTTTCTTGTCTGTTTATATGTGTATACATTAACTGTTAAATAAATAAGTAACCTTATAAAAATGTAAAACATAGTAGCTCCTGGCTCAGTAAGGCGAAATTGTATAAACTGAAATAGGACGTAATTTAAAGGAATACTCTGTACGATGTGTATTACTTATACAAAAAATGGTTCCTCAGTTACTGGCTAAATAATTTATGAACTTGGAAAATTGAGAAATCGGTGTATGTAATATATATGAGTACATGAACCAATGCGCCGTGTGGTGCCGGACGTAAAGAATAGCACCATCCTATTTCTTCCCGTGGGTGTCGTTAAAGGCGACTAAGGGACTTACTAGAGAATGGGCAGCAGCGTTCTCTATGCATTTTCACACCATACTGCGATCGTCAATCCGCCTGCCAAGCGTGGCGATTATAGCAACCCCCCTCCCCTTGGGGGAGGCCTATGTCCAACAGTGGACGTCTTTCGGCTGAAATGATGATGATGAAATGAATATACGCGGACTTGATCTTTGATATTGAAAAAATAACATCTAACGAGGGACCTATGTAAGCCTAGTAATATGTTTTTTCAATTACATACTTATTTTGTACTTTTTATTATGAATCTGGAGTAAGACTGGCTTCAATAATCTGTTCCTTTTGACGTCTAAACCACAGAACCAATCCTTATGAAATTCGACAGATATACGTAGCCTGAAACCTGGAGAAAGACATAGGCTACTTTGATCCCAGATATTTGTATTAAAAAATTACCAAATACAAAATACGTGCAAACGAAGTAGCAGGTAGCAGCCAGAGGTGAAGTAAAAGATTGGTTCTAGAGAAAACCTGGATGAATTAGTCAAAAACCGGCAATTTTGATAAAAAGGTGAGTGAGTAATGATTCTTCCTTCTTTATGAAAAAATAGATCTTTCCCTTCGGATTGGGGCAGTTCATCAACATCATTCATAGGCCTCCTCCAAAGGGGGGGGGGGGGGTGTTTGCTCTCATCGCCAAGCTTGGAAGTCGGGTTGGCGCAGTATGGTGTTAAAATGCATAGAGAACGCTGCTGCCCATTCTCTAGTAAGTCCCTTAGTTGCCTTTTATGACACCCACGGGAAGAAATAGGGTGGTGCTATTCTTCACGTCCGGCACCACACAGACTGGGGCAGTTACAGGCTAGTAAATAATGTATTGTGTTTTGAATATGTATATATGAATCGTTACTAATTATATCTTTAAAACCACGAAAAAGCGTAGGTTTAATGAAAATTAAATTGTTTTAATTGGCATGTTATAATTATAATAATAACTATGAAAATGAAGTTTCGACAAGTAATTTATATGTAGTTTATTTAATAATACTTAATTCAATAATAATACTTTAATTTAATAATACTTATGAACAAGGCAGTCATAAAAGACTTATAGAAATTACCATACCACATCTTCAACTTGCCTTAAAAGACTGATCTAAACAATGCTTTTATTGCGATCCCAAATGTTTAAGTCGTAGGAGTATTTAACAAAAAGGCATTTAATATGAAATCATTTAGGACAGTAATCATATTTTTTACTTTTGATGTAAATATTTGTATTTAACGAATGGAGGCGCCTGCATGTTTAAAACATGATTCTTTTTAATTACATATTATAATCCCCCACAAAAACCCTGTCTTTTGTTAAGCTTATGTGGGAAAACGAGCCTAACGCGCAGAGACCCTTTCATAATTAATCTAAACGGAAAAGACACTAAAATAAATATAAAACTGGAGAATAATGCGTAGGTAGTTACCTAATGTACAAGAGAAAATATAGGGCAAAGAAACAAACGCTTATAAAGAAACACAAGATAATTGCACCCGAAATTGATTAAAATTAATAAATAACAATAAAAGGCCGATAATATTTTAATAAATTAGCAAACCTAAAATTAATCGAATTAAAACCAAAATGGTCCTTCTTTATCACATTGTAATACATAGTTCAAAAACTGACATTATAGAAACATTTAAACATATGGGTCCTAATAAACGGTTCCTCAAATATCTACACAGAATTTGAACCGTGGCCCAAAGTATAAAATTGTTAAAAAGCAGTAACCATTAATTTTAATTAAAGACCGTAAGCGAGTAAACTGTATACAACACACAAACACTTACCATGTAACAATCACAGATGTGAACCAAAACAACTCAGTGTTAATCCTTCAATTAACTCACAATTTCACGAACATACTTGTAATTTTCACTTGAAGCGTTCACCACAAAAGTTAAAGTCACTTCACTACGTAACCTCGATACTCGTAGTACGCTCGAACCTCCCGCTACGCTGCTACGCCACGCTCTACGCCGGCACGTGCGATCCCCGTAGCTGAGTAGATAAACTGAAGTACACCCGCTACGAACTAAAGTTCCGAAGTTTACCGAGCGCTGCCGAGCGCCACCGAGACTTTGTAAGCCGTGATTGATATCAAATGAAATGTGAAGAATGAGTAGTTCTAGAGAGCTCTTTGTTTTAAGGATTATGTTTTTTGCCGTCACCGCGCGGTGTCGCTACGATCGTATATCTTACGAAGAAAAGCCTTTTCTGAAATAGATGTAGTGTTTTGTTTAAAAAAAATCATTTGTTTTAGCTATTGTGACAAATCTTGTAACAAATGTCAAATCTTGCGAGATACAGGTCGTACTGTGTGTATACTTTAGCTAAACTTTATAGCGTCGTAGTCATCTGACTAGCCTTGTTGGGGTTAACTTCCAGTATCACCGGATGCAGCCGAATACCAGTATTATTTTACATGGAGCGAATGCCTATCTGACCTCCACAACCCACTTACTGGATAACACGATACCCGTTGATAAGACTGGTTATCAGACTTTCGGGCTTCTGACAACCCGTAACAACTGTCAAAAGACCTACAAATATCAGCCGGGACCAACGGCTTAACGTACTTTCCGAGGCACGGAGGGGTCTTAGTATGTAAAGATGTTCACTCATCTACGGAACAACCGCGGCAAGCGTAGCTTAACCTGATCGATCGACTCATGTGGTTTTTATTACTTAGCCACAAGCCCCTATATCCCTTATATCGTAGTAAAACTCAGACCACGTTTCAAGTTAATTAGCTCGGTAACATGTTAAGTAATTTGATCCACGCGTTATATTGGATTACCTAAATGATTTGCTCTCACCTGCATGGGGCTTAATCGTAATATGAACTTTATTTTGTTAAAACAACATATATAACATTTCTATAGCCCTTTATTGAGCAAAGGGGTTTTTTATAAAAGCTGGTACAGCTACCCATCGCCATTTTGGTTTTTCGTCATAGATGCGGCGCACAATGTAACTGGAATACTAATGGATAGAGGTCACTTGAACAAATATAAAGAGATACGAAGCCCTGAAGTGTGACGAAGATCTCATACAGCGATATTTACTTCCGAATATCTCGGAAAAGTGTTCCGTGTGGTGCCGGACGTAAAGAATAGCACCATCCTATTTCTTTCCGTGGATGTCGTAATAGGACTTACTAGAACTAGTCCGTTAACTACGAAAGGACTTACTAGAGAATCGGCAGCAGCGTTCACCATGCTGCGATCGCCAACCCGTCTGTCAAGCTTGGTGGTTATGGCAAACCCCCCCTAAATTGGGGGAGGCCTATATCCAGCAGTGGACGTCTTTCAGCTGAAATGATCTCGGAAAAACTTAGGATACTGGCGTTATGGCTCAGAAACGTTTATGAGACGGATGACCGGTCCCATGTTTTCCTGCACATTGCCTTCGCAATGTGCAGGAAAACATGGGAAGCTGTGGGGAGATCTTTGCCCAGATGAGGGACAATTAAAAAGCGACAGACAGAAAAAAATCTGCATCATGACAAAATCAAAATCAAAATATTTTATTTCACATAAACCTACATAGGCACTTATGAAACGTCAGAAACTAGGTACACGGTTCCAATTGGTCGTTTCCTATGGAGAAGAGCCGGTAAGAAACTCCACGGTTACTCTTTTAAAAATAATGGGCTTTTACAATGTTTTAAGTTACAGTGTTAATAAGTATGCGAGGACAGTGCAGGCCCGTCAAGACTTTCATATACCTACACTAGCGACCTCCATCTGCTTTGCACGGTTTTTACATGACACATACCTAAGTACTGCGCCATTGCGCTACTGCTGAGCATGAGGTCCTGGGTTCGATTCCCAGGTCGAGCAAAGTGTTATTGGGTTTTTCCACCAGGAATTTCTCAGTAGCAGCCCGGAGTCTGGATTTGTGCCCGGTTAATGGCAATAGGCTCGCCCCCTATTACATGGGACTTCAACATAACAGGCGAAACGTGGGTGTACCTACTATAGGTATACCTATGCCTAACCCTTCGGGGATTACAGGCGTGATGTTATGTATGTGTGTACATACCTAAGTAAGCAGTGGTGGCCCAGCAGTAACGGCCCCGACTTACTATTTTTAGGTCGCAGGTTCGAACCCAGACAGGCGCTTTACTTTGTGCAAATTATTCCATCACCACTGCTCTCAAAACGGTGAAGGAAAACATCGTGAGGAAACTAGCATGTCCTAGAACCAGAAATTCGGAGACATGTGACATCCACCAACCCGCACTGGGCCCAATCCCTGTTACAGAGAGGAGGCCTGTATCCTAGCAGAGGCAATATTATAGGATGATTATGTTATATACATAAACCATTCGTAATAAAGTAAGAATATTAATAAAAAAATATTTATTTGTTCAAAAATATAGAACCATTTAACCCTTAATGGTAATAATAACCCGTAATAATGGTGCTGTACTATAATACAATTTACTCTGTCATCAGGACCATCTGTGATCATACAAAAAATATCTGTATGTGTAGAGATATAATAAAATAATATTAAAATAAAAGGAACTGACAAATCTAGGAGAACAATTTTAAATTAGTTGTATATTGGTGGCCTCCGGTGAGTAGAGTGTAAATGAATGGATTTGTGTAGGAGGGTGAGTACGAGTATTATAATTCTCTAAATGATGGTGGAAATACCATCAAAATATTTTTCATCGTTTAAAAGAACAACAAGGTCATACAGACAGATACGAAAAGAGATTTTATTTTATAATATATATACATACAAACATAAACTCACGCCTTCTTCCCATAGGGGTAGGCAGAAACTATATATAGAACGCTCCTTACATATTCCTTTTGCTTCGCCTACGTTCATAAATCTGCACCCTTATTGTGTAACACAGTTTGAATCGGAATCGGAATGATTTTGAAGTATATTGCTGATCAGTTGCTTCATATGTTAGAAAAAATTGTCTGCTCAACAACGTAAATAACGCAATGAATGTTGTTGAACTGTCAAATTGAAACCGATCTACTGATAGTGTGTTATGCAATTAGCCTGCTGGTCATATACGCACGCCGCAAGTTGGGAGTACTACGTACCTGACCTTTCTGAAGAACATCACCAATTAGGTCACTATATTTTGTCCTCCTAGGGCGTCCCCTCCCGGTGTTTCCACTCACCTCTGCTTTGGAAATACCTTTTGTTGGTTATGTTATTTATAGAATCTAAATAATGTTAAAATTGGCTTTTCAATTTGCTAACATAATTTTTATTATATCTGTTCGTGTGTTTTTATTAAATGTTTTATTCATAATAAAGAGCGTTTATTTTTTCTCATAACATTGTACCTACGCCCTACGGGTATGTAAAAATGTTTCAATGTTGACCTGTATTTTGTGCTCACTGTGGCACATGGTAAATAAACTATTACGTTTACATTATTTATTATTTATATTAATTTAAATATCATTGGAAAATATAATTAGGGTCTCGTGGCTAAATAATAGAATAGAAATAATAGTATAGAAAACTTTTTATTTTACTCTTTTTTAGGGTTTGGTACCCAAAGGGTAAAACGGGAACCCTATTACTAAGACTCCGCCGTCTGTCTGTCTGTCCATCTGTCACCAGGCTGTATCTCATGAACCGTGATAGTTAGACAGTTAAAATTTTCACAGATGATGTATTTCTGTTGCCGCTATAACAACAAATACAAAAAAAAATAGAATAAAATAAAAATATAAGGGGGCACCCATACAACAAACGTGATTTTTTTTTTGCTCGTTTTTGCTTGATATTGATAACGGCAACATGTAGACGCTTGAAATGTTCACAGAATATTTAGTTATATTATATATTCACTTTAAAAATAAATAATTAAATTAAAATAAAACAAATATTTTATCCTACACAACGAGCGTGATTTTTTTGCCGTTTTTTATAGATAATGGTACGGAACCCTTCGTGCGCGAGTCCGACTCGCACTTGGCCGGTTTTTTATAACAACAGCCGCACAGGTCGATTGGAGGTTTAACTATGCTTGCTACGGTCGGTTCGTAGATGGGTGACCATCCATTATTTATCGAGACCCCTCCGTGCCTCGAAAAGCATGTTAGTCCATTGGTCCCGGCTGTCATTCGTACGGTCAGTACAGTCGTTACGGGTACTCAGAAGCCCGAAAGTCTGACAACCAGTCTTACTAAGGGGCAGTCACTCCATGTAAAATACTGGTATCCAGCTGCATCCAGGTAGACAACAGTTCAGAAAAGCTAGGTAGATTTATTTTTTAGGGTTCCGTACCTCAAAAGGAAAAAACGGAACCCTTATAGGATCACCCGTACCCCGCACCCGCATCATCTCTGTCTATCAGTCCGTCGTCTGTCACAGCCGTACCAGCTGAATCTACTGGACAGATTGAGTTGAAATTTGGTACACATATGAAATTCTGTGACCCAAACACGGACATATAACGTAAATAAATAAATTAATTAATTTTGTTGAATATGAGGGTCACTTTTAGGGGGTAAATTAGAAATTGTCGACACGTTGGCGCAGTGGTTAAGCGATTGACTGCTGCGCTGCGCGTCGCGGGTTCGATTCCCGCACGGAACAAATATTTGTATGACCTACAAGTAGTTGTTCCGGGTCTGGCTGTTTGTGTATGTGAGTTTAAATGTTTCTAAATGCACCCACGATACAGGAGAAATTCCTAGTGTGGGGCAACGTTTTAAAAATGTTTTGCAACCTGTAACGTGTTACATATCGAATGAAAGGGCTTGTTGACGTCTAAATAACTTTAAAACTATTTAGCTTAAAATTATAAAATAAATAGAAAGAAAGAAAAATTATTTATTCTGCACAAACAAAACGCACAGTACAACAAAATAAGTAAAAAAAAAAAAAACATACAAAGTAGCCAAAAGCCTCGCATCCAATACTTTAAGCATTCTGACAATCTTGTCCATTGGTTGATGTCAGGGACCAAAGACAATTTACAAAGTGTTTACTAACTAGTTTATAATCTCATTCTATATATATTAGTCTATGGTCTATGTGATGACAACAAAGTCGACAAACAAACAATGAAAACAAAAACAAAATGCCGATTGCCGAGTGGAAAAATAACTACTTTTGAAACAAACAAACTATACTAATTAAGAACAATTACAATAACCGTGCGTCACATCTGTGCAAGAACAGGTCTTTGCTCAGCAAAATGCTGTGACTTCGGACAAACCTATCGTCACAGCGCTGATATTCAGCAGAAACCATGGAATAACGTAATGACGCCCCCCTGTGTGACATAATAAATCGGGTAAGTAAAATAAATTCCACAGAATAATATGTGTGATTCTGATTATAGTAAATATGTAGTATGTACTTATCGATAAAATTAAAAAGTACTTAAATATATTTACGTGTATTAATGCGTAATTGTTAAAATAAAAATAAAAAATACATAAACAAACACTGTAATACAAATAAATGGAACTAAAAAAATCACTTAATAATAATATAAACTCGATACACCAACAATACTCTACAAAGATACAATTAAGTTTTCATTTAGACACCATAATTTCAGATGCACCATGGGACTTACGATGGCGGCCATTTGCAAACGGCATTCATCATCAATCCATGGCGTTGTCAAACGTGAACCATGCTTTTTCGGACAGAGCTATAAATTTGCTCATTGCAACAATGCCAAGCCTCCTTATCCTAATGGTAAGTGTTATTATAGGTATTTGTATTGCACTCCTTACTAAATAAATTGAAACAGAAACCCATGGAGTTATACCTAATGTACGTACGTACCTACATAAAGTACAACTCAACGCAGAAACCCAGCCTTACATTAAGTAAAATTGAAATTATACCAATATTGTCCCACCCAGATAACGTAGCTGCAAAAAGACCCCGACTCCTGTAACAATGACACAGACCGGACCTAAACTGGGAGGAATCAGCCGCCATTCAACTGTTGGAAAGCCATATCCATTGCCCGTAGGCCATGACCCTCGAGGTAAGTACAAAAAGAGCAGCTACTGTTTAGGTACTAGTTCTAGTTTACAATCATGTTGATTGCTGGATCTGCATGAAATATTTCTTTAGGATACTCACAAAATGCTTTTTTGTTCTCAGGACTCTTACTGGTGGAGGAATGTTATTCCAACAGTGCGTGGCGGCGTATCTGAAGGACCCCCTGAATGCTGTAGTCCTATGTGTCGATATACAAAGAGGTTGGGTAGAAAACGTGGTTCGTATTTGCTCTGCCTCCAACTTAACTTCTCAAACAAATAGTGCGGTTTTTGTGTAGTGACTACTCCAAAAATAGGTAAAGTTATTTAAGAAAATAGATGAAAATTGACCATTAACTCCGAAACCACTGGGCCTAAATTAAAAAAAAAAAATACAGAAAATAATAGTTCTTTACTTACAGATTACAGAAAAACTTATATGAAGACTGGTGTTAAAATAAAATGGTAAATCTCTCAATATTGTGCGTACAAACTTACATTTACGTTCGGAATGTATGAAAGAACCTGTTTTTCAACTAAAATGTTAAATTTGTTCTTGGGATAAATTCATCTCAACTACGGAACCCTTCATTGTGCGTGGTCCGGCACGCACTTGGCTGGTTTTTTTTTATATGTATCGAACAGATAATAACTTAATCTTAAGTCTTATAGGTCTGGTACGTATTATTCTGTTTTTTGCTTCCTTATCTGTATTATATGCGTGTACATAACGGTTCAATAAATAATCTTGTAAAAATTGATCCTTTTGATCTTTGTTTCAAATACTAATAAATATTCATAACAGGTATTTTATTAAAACCACGAAAATAAATTATGATGACTAAATTAAACAAAGTCGAAGAATGAATACCTATTACTTGTATGACCAGGCAGTCTGAACCAAATTTCCACGCAAACTCCGCCTCTCGCTCCCCGCCACTCCGTTATGTGCTAAACGCTAATACATCAGTAATAAAGTTAAATATCGCGTGCGCTCTCTGATCGAGTTCGATCACGAAACTAAATTTAATAGCGTAAGCCTCAATTCTTATTTCGTTTATAACTAAAGTAATAATTGATCTAGAGGAAAAATATCTGGTGGCTGCATGATAAACTATATTTTCTTGCTGTGAATATTTATTTTAGACATAAAACCAAACAATCTTGTTTGTTTTTTATAATTATTTTTAAAAAGACATGATTTTCGAATAAAAAATGTATCTAAAGTAAATATTACAATTACGTAACTGTCTTCAACATGGAAAGAAAAAGATCGATTAAATCTTATACTAAAGTTTAATTTTGCTTGTATGTGTGACTGTTTCAGAATATTCATGCAAATTAACATAAAAATAGGGAAATTCCTCTTAAGCAGTTACTTTGCGCAAATAAAACTTTCACAAGCCACTAGGCGATCTCTAAAGTTACGACACAGATTCGCCGATGCGTACCTAATGCTTTGGGCCGTCGTCCACGGCGCTACTGAAAAGTAACCAGTGCAATCATTCTGTCTAGTGTTTTCCCAACTATGTTGTATGTTCCAGTCTAACCGGATGCAGCTGAATACCAGTTTTTTACATGGAGCGACTGCCTATCCGACCGATATGACTGGTTGTCAGACTTTCCGACTTTTACAACCCGTAACGATTTTCAAAGATCCACGAATTGCAGCCGGGACCAACGACTTAAAGTACTTTCCGAGGGTCAGAGGAGTCTCGGTATGTAAAGATGGTCACCCATCTACGAACCAACCCCGGCAAGAGCAGCGTGGGTCGATTCATCAGGTTAACCTGATGAATCGACCCACGTGACTGTTATTACTTAGCCACGAGCTCCTCAAAAAAAACCAGTTACAAAATCAAATTACTACCATAAATTACCAATGACTAGCCAGAATGTCACAGCACCAGTATTTTAATGGCAGTCCGTACCCAACGCGACTTACATACATGTGATTTTTTTTTACATACTTTCTTGACACAATCTTTTCATTGTTGACATCACCTACAATTTTAATTTCAACTATTTATTAGTGGCTTTTGTGGACCGGATATTAATTCAGATTTGTTGCAGTTGTAATGGCAATAATGTCATTTGGTTTAAATAAGTTTTTATTTTTATAATTTTAACAATATTTTATATAAATTATTTTTATAAATTTTGTCAATGTGAGAACGTCGTAGGCTTTTAAATAGACTGTAGATTTGTAGACCATTTTCTATTTTGTTAAGTTCCTTTACTTGTAGAAATTTCTACACTGTCCTCCCATAACTACACTGTAACACTGTAATTTGAAAACATTGTAAAAGCCAATTATTTTTAAAAGAGTAACTGTGGAGTTGCTTGCTTACTTCTCCATAGGAAACGACCAATTGAAGCCGTGCACCTAGTTTCTGATGTTTCGATGTGAACTAAAATATTATGATTTTGATTTTGACATACTTAAATAAACTCACACTCTCTTCCATCAGGGGTAGGCAGAAACTACAGAACGCTATCTGCTGCTATCCTTACATACTCCTTTTGCCTCGTTTACGTTCATACATCTGGTCATACACGCACGCCGATTGCCAGTTCTCTATGCACCTGACCTTTTTGAAGAACAACTACTTAACTACATCGATTGACATCATAAAAACAAGACGTGGGAATTGACGTTTTTCTAGCTCATTTTTCCTAAATCATTGAACTTTATCAATTACTCAAAAGGTCAAAAACATTCTCCTAAGACCGTTTTTCAGTAGCTGTCCTGCCCTATCTCAAAAATGCACCCTGTATTTAAAATCGTTAAACTGTAAAAGGAAACAAAATAGACTTATTTACCTTACCCGTCTGATATGAAGAACATTTTATTACAAAATAATTGAAAAATATCGAATCGCAAAAAATATATTAATAAACCGAAAAATATTCGTAGAACTAGCGAATTCCCAACGATAAAAGAATTCCTGAAATATGTCAATTTATTAAAATTTTATTAAAGGTCATTGCACACATAGTAGCTCGGCACCGGATCGGCTAAACGTCGCCTCATCGGCTATCGTCGTCAACTCAGGGCTCCATTTTAGGACCTCATTTATTTATCATATTTATTAATGACTTTAATACATGTTTTCAAAATTCAAAATTATTGCTATACGCAGACGATCTCAAATTTTTTAGGCCTGTTAAAAATGTGAACGATTGTCTACTCTTACAAGAAGACCTAGACAAGTTTTCTGCATACTGTTCAATTATTAACTACAATTTAGCTTACATATATGTTGCTGTACTAAAAACAAAAATATTATGACAAAAATATTATAAATAATGTAATTTTAACACTAGGGCGCGATCTTGGAGTCCTATTGGATGATAAATTACATCAATGAAATTTAGTTTAATTTGTGATCTGTGCGAGTCCCAATAAATGCTTTTTCTTTCTTTTTTTTCTTTCTTTCTTTCTTTATATTGGTAAAATGCCAGAATTATTTTAGAGGCAATGTTTCTATTTGTTCTATGTAGCAACGCAAGTGGAACATCCATAAACCGTGGGGTACCCGACCGGTTTTTTTTTTTTTGTGTGGGAAATCATCAAATAACTTCTCCCGCTCTGGGCGGAGCGGGAGGGAGTGTCAGACTTTTACTGACTAAAACCCACCCGTGTTCCTTCCGTTGCCTGTGTGCCAGGGCCACGATATCCCTTTCGGACAAACTCGCAACCCTGGCAGGCGTTGGTCCTGACGGACCCCGTCAGTTTGTGCTGACATCTCTTTGAGGCGCGCGTGGAACACAACGCGCCGTCGACCCGGGCGTGGTCCTTATCGGACGGCGAGCTACCCATCGCTCACCGTCCGCAGGCCCGTGCCTACGGTGGCCGGAAATCGGCTTGCGACTCCCGACGCCCGGGGCGTCTCCTGCGGCGACTAAGGGCGCGAGGGCGCGAACCTTGTCTCACCCTCACGCGTTCCGCCTCCTCCTTCGCTAGCATAACTGCTTCGCAGAAGGAGGTGACGGCCTCCCATGCACTCTCGCTCCGAACCATGGCCTGAACCAGGGCCGGACGCGAGAGATCACCGCCGCCGATCGCCTGCGTGAGAACACGGCGGTGCTCCACCCAAGCTGGGCAGACCTCCACCGTATGCTCCACCGTGTCCTCCGGGCGATCCACACAGTGGTGACACCCGGGCGTTTCCTCCCGCTTTATCCTGAACAGGAACCTCCCGAAACAACCGTGTCCGGTGAGGACCTGCGTCAGGCGGAAGGTGAGGACGCCGTGGTGCCTCTCTAGCCACTCCTCAAAGAGGGGACTTATCGCCACAATTGTGGCGTGCCCAGCGCTGGGTTGCGACAATCGCACTCTCCATGTCGCCATGAGATCCCGCCGGAGCTCTATCCGCCGTGCCGTGATTTCTCGCGGCAGCGGAGTTTCACCCCGGCATTTCGCCTCCTCGCGCCACTCCCAGATGTGCGCGAGGACTTTTGCCTCCAGATCCCATGGCGGCAGTCCGGCAAGGAGGCTCGCCGCCTCACGGGAGACCGTGTGGTAACCCCGTACCAGCCTGATGGCCATGACCCTCTGGGACGCGTTCAACCGCTGTGCTGGTCGCAGCCTTAAAGAACGCGCCCACACCGGTGCCCCGTAATGGGCCATGGACCGCACGATCCCCGCGTAGAGCCTCCGGCAGGAGGCGTTTGGACCCCCTTGATTGGGCAGGAGCCGCTTCAAAGCAGCCCCGGCCCGCTCCAGTCTGGGAGCCAAACGTCGAAAATGCTCCACGAAGTTCCACCGGCTGTCGAGGACGAGTCCCAGGTACTTCATCGTCGACTCGACGCCGATGTGAACCCCTCCCGCCGTTATCTGGGAACCCGACAGTGGCGCGTTCCGAGGACCATAAAAACACATGGCCTCGGACTTGTGCAATGCCACCTCGAGTCCCAATTGCCGGATCCTATCGACGATTGTCGCAACCCCACGTGCCGCAAGTTCGGCCGCCGCCTGATGCGAACTCCCTTGTGCCAGGACTAGCGTGTCGTCAGCGTAGCAGACTACGCTGACGCCACTAGGGAGGTCGGCGCGCAGCACCCAGTCGTACCCGATGTCCCACAGATGCGGCCCCAGGACCGATCCCTGTGGGACACCGCACGACATCTCTCGCCGGTTCCACTCTCCTTGGTGACCGGGGTAGATGACGGCCCTGTCCGTCAAATAGGCCTCGACTACGCGACAGAGGTAAGGCGGTCTGGTGATACCGAAGTGCCTCCCCAATGCAACTCCAGGGCAGGGTATTAAAGGCATTAGCGATGTCAAGAGACACCGCCAAGACAACCCCACCCCGGGCAACAGCATCCCCCGTCGTGATACCCGACCGACCTGTATTTGCAATATCTTCTAGTCGTACGAACGTAGGCTTACGAGCACCTCTACGTCGTCTTACTGGTCAATATAATAATCTCTTCCAGAATATTGACATCTTCGCTTTTCCAGCTGATAAATTTAGAGGCCTTGTTCGTGGAACTATTTTGGATATTGCTCCTTAATATTTTTGACTCTTAGACTGTATCCTTGTACTTTATTGTTTTTCTGAACGTTCTTTCTTTCTTCTTTCCTAAACGTTTATTTTCCCAAATAAATAAAATAATTATAAAACTAGGCGTTAACCCTACGTAGGAACGTAACCGGTTCGGCTCAGTAGCGAAAGCTCGGTGTTTACCTGATCCCGACACTAGGCAATGACAAATCAGTGTTACAGGAACTATGAAGTTTTATATAAAGATTACTGAACGGCTAGAGTTGAGGCGATGTCGATCAGATGCCGAGTAGATATGTGTGCGTTTACCTGTAGGTGGAGATTGAACAATTTAGAGCGCAAAAAAGGAATTTAATAGACGGGGACATTTTTTTTTTTTTTTTTTAGAATGCTTCGGTTAAATACTTACCTGCTCCTCGAATACTTGCTCATTCATATACTTAGATCCTTCTCATAATAAACGAGGCTAATGATGACATCAAAAACTACTGCTGTGTTTACACTGGTAAAAATTTCTTAAAGGTTAGCACCGCCTGTCCCCATAAACGTAGTAATTGTTCCACAAGCACTGTGAAGTGTTGACTGATTCGTAGTTCAACAACAACATTGTATCAGTTTATATGGAAAACCCAAAGTCAGCAGCGGATATTTACCGGCTAACGTAAATTAGTGCCAGCGCAAACTATGCGTCTCCACGCTGAGTTTAGTGGATAAGACGCAGAGTTGTCGTTTGTATCTGCGTCTCGTCCCTGCGACTAGACGCAGAGCTCGTCGAGTCACGTTACAACAGACGTCCGTCCTACCTGAAACGATACTTTCCTTTTAGTAGGAATTCGAGAGAAACGGTCGTGTCGTTCATCTTGTGAGTAAATATGGAGCCTCTAGTTACACTTTGCCTTAGTGCTTCTCATGCTAAAGCAAAGCGTATCTGATTGTCGTTGTGTGTGCGCATGTAGCATGCGTCTAGTCGCTGCGACATGTGACGAAAGCGTGTGAATAGTCTGTCATTGCGATTATCATCCAACTTGACGTCAAGTGTTCGGAGCTTTGAACAAAATATACGTATGAAACTTGCCAGCCAAACAGCTTGTCGTTGGATCTAGTCGCCGAGCTGTCACAGTCGCATAGTGTACGCTATGTCTTAAGTACGCATTGCGTCTACCCAACGCAAGAGTAGATCGAAACCTATTTACTATTAAGGGGACGCATAAGGATGGCTTGGCATCAGCAAGTAATTAGTATTAGTACACGGGCGGTGGACCGACGCCGCATTGAACCAAATGAACTCAAGTAGCTTAGATGTAGGTAAAAAAAAAAAAAACGGAAAACAAACTAATCTATCCCAAAGACTGCCTCGTTGGTCTAGTGGTCGCTAAGTGCTACTGCTGAGCATGAGTTCCTGGGTTCGATTCCGAGGTCGTGCAAAGTACCATTGGGATTTTCCATTAAGAAGTTCTCAGTAGCAGCCCGGAGTCTGGATTTGTGCCCGGTTGATGGCAATAGGCTCGCCCCCTATTACATGGGTCTTAAAACATAACTGGCGAAATGTGGGTGTACTATGGGTACACCTCTGCCTAACCCTTCGGGGATTACAGGCGTGATGTTATGTATGCTATCCTAAAGAAAAACAAAATAGGTACAATAGGTAAGTGGTATGGAGTGTAATTTGAATTGTACCCTGTGGATACATTATAATTATTACTCAGACTCGGATCAAATATAATAATTTAATTAATGGCATAATGTATGTGTTAAGGGTTCCGTAGTAATCAAGGAACCCTTATAGTTTCGCCATGTCCGTCTGTCTTTCTGTCTGTCCGCGGCTTAGCTCAGAGACTCTTAGTACTAAAAAGCTGTAATTTAGCATATACCCATGCTTAATGTCCGTGGAGTTTCTTGCCCGTTCTTCTCCATAGGTACCTACCTAATAAACTTTGGAATGGGAACTAGCTTCATCTTTATGACTGACCGACCCCTTGACAATTCAAAAGTGCATGTAATTGGTTTATTTGAAATAAATGCTTTGAGTCTGAGTTTGAGCTAAATTACATCTTTTTTTTAAACATATTAATCACGCCGACAAAGTGGTAAATTTAAATCGTAAAAAATAATAATTGTGGTGTACTTACCTCTCTTGCACCTAAAGTGGGGATGATATTTATTTTTACGTGTATCCCATGGTATGGGGTATCATTAGGTAGGTTGTGCAAAAATACTGCAGGTTTGTGAAACCCATTTTTCGATTCAGGGATCCGTTTGCGTAATATTAAGATTTAAAGTGCTATTTTTTGTTAGAGTCAAGTGTCCTCCTCCCCCTGCCAACTAAATAGTTGTTTTTTGCATATTATGTTAGAAAATTCATGCCAGTAGTATAAACGAAGTTAAAAGGAAAACTATCACCGCTAAGTCGGCTTTACAAGTTAACGAGTAATAGTCGACCAACTTACATTAGCAGTTGGAATGTATGGGAGAACACGTTTTTCAACTACAATGTTAAGTTTGTTTTTGAGATAAATTTATCCCAACTACGGTACTCTTCCTTCTGATTGGTCCAACACGTACTTGGCTGGTTTTAACATAGCCTGGGCAAAGCCCTGCCTTCACTCCTTCCTTCATTTACGATATGTGCTTCTCCCTGTCAGTTTTGACGAAATATTTCCAGTTCATCACGTCATTTCCTTTGTAGTCTGCCACGGCCCATCACACTGTACTTATACACTGAGGGATATACCGTCGCCGTGCAGTAAAAAACTTCGTAAAGCACAAATTCATCGTTTATTGCAACCACGAGGTTTTTACTGTAAGGCGACGTTAAAGCCTATACGCATTTGGCGCATGCTTGCTTTCAAAACAGCGGCTGACAGTTACTTCCGCGTCTATTTAGAAACTTAATAAAGCCTTGATAGTCTTTTCTTTTCATAAAAATAATAGCTGTTACCTAACCAAGTTCTATGTTGATTTTGTCTCCATTGGAGAATGCATGGAACGTCAAATGCCGCTTAGTAAAAATAATAAAACACTGCGTTTTCGTACCTACACGTACGTTTATAAAAAGTCAAGTAACTTTTTAAGGCTTGCCCATGCAAAGCTTACTTAACGTGATATCGTATACAATCTTTCTTCACTATGAATTATAATGCAATTCTCTTTTTTTCTGCATAATACCCAGTCCCAGTTTTCTACAAAGCCACTTCTCCGATTTCAAATCAAATTAGACATGAAGTACACAATCATAAATCTCTTATACATTCTCTCTCTTAACCAACATTAAATTGACCTCTTCGTCGACAGTTTTCATCGATGTATTCCTTCCCAAAACAATTAGAGAGCCGATATAACCACAAAATCTAATATCAATTATTTTGAGTTAAAGACAAGAAATTATCTTCTCGCTGTACATACGACTATATCGAACACATTACACATTTTAAAGCACGCTCATCTCAGCAAGTACTTTGTAAATATAACAGCAAATTGCGTTAACCCAAGCTCATGATTTGCGGATATTGAATTTATTATCATTATGGAACCCACTCAGAAGGGTTAGGTGATTAAACCTTCTACATACCTACCCAAGACAATCGCTTCCCACTTAGGCAATTTGAGAAATTTCAGGAATATCTTCATTGTGGCCCGAGGCGACGGGAAACTATTGATGTGGCCCTTCGGTGCCAACATGAATAAACTCTCTGACACTGAGGGTATTTGTTAATGTTCTCTGTATTTTCGCAATATTTGAAAATTGTTAGTAGCCTACCTATACATAGCTAGAGTCCAACCGCATCTTGTTTTCGATAATCGGCCGAAAAAAAACCATTTTCAGTCTGACTCTTGTACAGTAAGTTATTTCATTTTCCAATAACTTCTGGTCTAGCAATGTTTGACAAAATTTAATTTCTCTAATAACTTCGTCTTAAATTTGCAATTTATGCACCGTTGGTCGCTACTAATGTGACAAGATAGGCAAGCAGTCGGAGCTTGAAAATTTGGAAGGGGTCTCCAGAGGCCTAAGACATAAATGTGGTATTTTAACTTGCCACGATTATATCTTAGCCCTCGGATAAGAAAGAAAAAGAAAAATCAAATAGATACGTTCATCAATTTGTGTTTCTATATGATCATAAAAACTTCTAATGCCCCGAAATCACTGCGAAAAAAATCAGCAACATATTTATGTGGTGGCTCAGCAGCTCCAAGACGTCGGCGGCGCCGCCGGCGAGCTTAGAATGTACATTCACGATCTAATTTGAATGACGTAAAAGCATTAAATAATCACAATGTAACTCTTATATCATTGTAATAAAGTATAAATTAGAACGATTACTGTGAGTTTGATAATTGTCTTACGTCGAGCGTGAATGTCCAACCTTACGGCGGTGCATCGCAGCGCGGACGCCACGGGTACGTCGCGCTTTCGGCTTATGTGTGGGTACGGAAAGATGCAAGCGCGGCGACCAACGCGACGGCGACGACCATATGTAGAGATAAACTACGATAACATGACTCGCCCCTCCAAATTACTGTTTCAATGTGTGTAGTCACATCCTTACGAAAGAGTTTGTACGTAGTTGTAAGTATTCGTCTTCGTATTCGGCGAATTTATTCATAGTTTTTGCGCAATCAGTACTCGTAATATCTCCGTTATTACCAGATTTGTTCGTCAACTAATCATAACTAGCCGATCGCGCAAGACAACGCACGTGTCGTTTTCATAGAGTACGTCAGTGCAGCGCCATATTAATAATAATTAGTGATTAATGACGCCCCTACCCTATTCAAGTAAAGAAAGAAAGAAAGAAAAATAATTTTATTTGTCACAGAAACACGTGCAAGATATATGAAAACATAACACGTCATGACTGTGACAAGAAGGCTTGCACTCAGCATGATGCTGTGCTATGGGGGACCCACAGCACAGCGCTGATTTTCAGTGGTCACCCAAAAAATACGTACGGAACCCAAGTCAGGTTTAATGAGTTGTACATAATAGCTAACAAAAAAAAAATAAAACAAACAGTACTTAGAATAGAATGCCTATACAACCAAATATATAAGAATAAATATGATTAAAAAACACAAAAATTAATCCGCTGGCATCACCATGCATAAATAAAGTAGGTACCTACCTAAAACATTTATTTCATTCGTTACACGGGACTAGCAAGTAACAAATCCGTGGATTTGTTTTTGTTTGACGGCCGTCTCATTCAGACGGCCGTCAACACATGCGTTGTGAGTCTTGGTGGCTCTTTGAGTTTGTAAATACTTTCACAAATACTTTGAAACGTTTTGAATTTTGGAGGGGCGGGCCATATTATCGTAGCGCTGCGGCGATTCCGAAGCTTTCCGACAAGTGTACGTTGCAGTATGGAGATTCAAAGAAAAAATGCTGAACGACTCAAGTTAAGGCGTTTGTTGGCTGTCTGTCTGTCCGTCTGTCTGTCGCAGAGCTGTATGCAAAGATTTATTATCTACATAATCATAATTATTCATTAGTAACTACTAATGAATAACACAATACACACACATCTAACACATTAATAATACTACATCTATCTTAACACGAGTACTCTATCATGGTCTTAGCTAGTGATACAATCAAAATGACTAATTTATAGGTACGTATCCTCACGACAAGAATCGGCCAGCGTAAATATGGTTCGTGTTCGGCTTACATAATTATCTTTTGTTCCTCCACTCGATAGCTGATGCCGGCATTAAAAGCATTATTGGAGACAGCATTTTCATGCGACTGTACTTAGTTTATTTCTTAATTCACCCTTAGTTTATCTTGCATTTTTATGATGGTTCAAATCACAGGCATCTAGCCACGGGACCTGTTTTTTTTTGTATTAATAAGAACTAAAGTTCCTAATAATTTACTACAATCTAGCCTAATGGACTAATAAGCAATTCAACTCTAACTTAATATTTTACGTGATAGATTTTGTTATAACTAAGAATAGTGTTTTTTTCATTTTTTAAACAATTCCGTAGCACTTTCTTAGGGTCTGATAAGTCATAAAAACACTCTGTTCATGTGTTACATGTATAGCACAGCATTGTTACTATTATTCATTCACTACTGATACACTACACTAACTCAAATGGTTTAGTTCTCTTTAGCCCACGCACTATGTCCGTGTTGTCTAGCAGCTGAACTGCCTCGACATTCACATGTCGGTGAAGTCTGTGTTCGTGGGCTTCAGCAAATTTTTGGGTGATGGTGGTGACGAGTTCCATTTTAAGGTCTCGGTGGAGGTCGACATTTCTAATGTACCATGGTGCATTTACAGCGTCCCTGAGGTACTTTATTTTGGAAGTGTTGGATTATTTTGATGTTGCTTCGTTTAGTACAGCCCCAAAGTTGGATGCCATACGTCCAAATTGCCATAAGAATATGCTTGTATAATATAATTTTATTATGTATTGATAGGCAGGATTTTCTTCCGAGTAACCAATACATACTTTTATAACGTATGCCAAGTTCCCGTCTTTTCTATAAAACGTGAGATTTCCAACGCAGTTTGACGTCAAGAGTTATGCCAAGATAATGCAATATTGCTCGTCCCCCATAGCAAATAGCGTGATAATCATTATATAGCCTACCAACTGAAAAGGCTTCTAGAAATATATATGCAAAATTTGAACAGAATCTACCATTAGAATTTGCGTGATGCTGGAACATACATTCAGACAAACAGACAAATATTCTAAAAATTATATTTTCGGCCTTGGAATTGATCCCAGACCTCGTAGCAATTACTTTTTTTCAAAAATATTCAATTTACAATTTTGACTTCGCTACGATTTATTGTAAGTATAGATTATTTATACGAATACTAATCTCACTAATATTATAAAGGCGAAAGTTTGTGTGTGTGTGTGTGTGTTTGTTACTTCTTCACGCTCTAACGGCTGGACCAATTTTGATAAAACTTTGTATGGAGGTAGCTGACACCCTGGATTAACATATATAGGCTACTTTTTATCTCACACTAATATTATAAAGGCGAAAGTTTGTGATTGTGTGTGTTTGTTACTTCTTCACGCTCAAACGGGTGGACCAATTTTGATAAAACTTTGTATGGAGGTAGCTGGCACCCTGGATTAACATATATAGGCTACTTTTTATCTCACACTAATATTATAAAGGCGAAAGTTTGTGAGTGTGTGTTTTTTGTTACTTCTTCACGCTCAAACGGCTGGACCAATTTTGATAAAACTTTGTATGGAGGTAGCTGGCACCCTGGATTAGCATATATAGGCTACTTTTTATCTCACACTAATATTATAAAGGCGAAAGTTTGTGAGTGTGTGTGTTTGTTACTTCTTCACGCTCAAACGGGTGGACCAATTTTGATAAAACTTTGTATGGAGGTAGCTGGCACCCTGGATTAACATATATAGGCTACTTTTTATCTCACACTAATATTATAAAGGCGAAAGTTTGTGATTGTGTGTGTTTGTTACTTCTTCACGCTCAAACGGGTGGACCAATTTTGATAAAACTTTGTATGGAGGTAGCTGGCACCCTGGATTAACATATATAGGCTACTTTTTATCTCACACTAATATTATAAAGGCGAAAGTTTGTGAGTGTGTGTTTTTTGTTACTTCTTCACGCTCAAACGGCTGGACCAATTTTGATAAAACTTTGTATGGAGGTAGCTGGCACCCTGGATTAGCATATATAGGCTACTTTTTATCTCACACTAATATTATAAAGGCGAAAGTTTGTGAGTGTGTGTGTTTGTTACTTCTTCACGCTCAAACGGGTGGACCAATTTTGATAAAACTTTGTATGGAGGTAGCTGGCACCCTGGATTAACATATATAGGCTACTTTTTATCTCACACTAATATTATAAAGGCGAAAGTTTGTGATTGTGTGTGTTTGTTACTTCTTCACGCTCAAACGGCTGGACCAATTTTGATAAAACTTTGTATGGAGGTAGCTGACACCCTGGATTAACATATATAGGCTACTTTTTATCTCACACTAATATTATATAGGCGAAAATTTGTGATTGTGTGTGTTTGTTACTTCTTCACGCTCAAACGGCTGGACCAATTTTGATAAAACTTTGTATGGAGGTAGCGGGCACCCTGGATTAACATATATAGGCTAATTTTTATCTCACACTAATATTATAAAGGCGAAAGTTTGTGATTGTGTGTGTTTGTTACTTCTTCACGCTCAAACGGCTGGACCAATTTTGATAAAACTTTGTATGGAGGTAGCTGGCACCCTGGATTAACATATATAGGCTACTTTTTATCTCACACTAATATTATAAAGGCGAAAGTTTGTGAGTGTGTTTTTTGTTACTTCTTCACGCTCAAACGGGTGGATCAATTTTGATAAATTTTTGTATGGAGATAGCTGACACCCTGGATTAACATATAGGCTACTTTTTATCCCGGTATTCTCACGTAATCGAGACTTAAGCGGGTGAAACCGCGGGGTGCAGCTAGTAATATTATAAGTAAGTAAAGTTTATGAAGTTGTAGGGGGTAATCTCTAGATCTACTGAACCGATTTTGAAAATTATTTAACCCATAGAAAGCCACGTTATTTGTGAGTGTCATAGGCTATAATATATTAATCCGAAAAATTTATACAGGATGTTAAAGTAATTGCGTGCCATAGCTTAGGGGTAGGTTCAGTATCGATAAAGGAACTCAGGAAAAATAAAAAATGATAAAAAAATTAAAAAAATATTGCAAGATCAACCTAATTTAGTACTGCCTATTTACCAACGCCTTTGATAGTAGGTAAGTAATTAAACCAATTAAACAAATAAAATAATTTTAATTCTAAACGATTGCTATTTTAAGTTAGTAGGTACTAAAATAGGTTGAACTTGCAATAATTTTTTTTTATGTTTTTATTATTATTTTTTTATTTTTCCTGGGTTCCTTTATCGACACTGAACCTACCCCTAAGCTATGGCACGCAATTTCTTTAACACCCTGTATACTTTCCGCCTAACGAAGTGGGCACGGGTCAGCTAGTTAATTATAAACCGAGCAACCATCCAACGGGACAGTTTTTTATAAAAATTGGCTGATATTTTAGTACATTGTGGTGTCACGGTATCCACGCGAACGAAGTCGCGGGCAGAAGCTAGTTAATTATAAAATTATAAAAGGATGCACTTAATTGAAACACAAACACGAAAAGCGACTTTAATTATTATTTATGTATATTATGACCAATAGGATGCACTATAATGAAATATAATACTAATTTCAATGAACAGCCTCTCCCGTAATGCATAGCTACCACCGCCATCTTTAACGGCAAATTCAGATCGTTTGTGTTCATTAGTTAGTGTCCACTAATGGAAATGGCTATGAACCAAGCGGAATGGCCGCCGGAATGGTCTCGCGCGGCATTTAACCTCTCGGCTCATGTCGTACGTTTTTAGACCATATTTTCAGCTCGAATTGTTATATGGAATTATATTTTAGGAGTCCTGTAATCTCAGTTATGTTGGCAAGTATGGACTTGAGCACGTAGTACCCGTTCATCTGTATATTATATTGTAAATTACTGTCGCTTTTCGTGTTTGTCTGTGTGACCGCGTTGTTCTTCTAAACTTTTGTAAAATAACAGTTTTTGTATTGTTTTTTTTTTTGTTTGTTTCTATTTGATGTACTATGGACACGTTTTTTTGTCCTCACATTTAGTTATAAATTCAACACTAAAGATGTAACCATATTTTTTATAACATCTTCATTTCAGACGAAAGACGTCCACTACTGAACATAGGCCTTACCCAAAAAGGGGGTTTGCCATAATCGCCACACTTGGTAGGCGGGTTGGCTATCGCAGTATGGTGTTAAAATGCATAGAGAACGCTGCTGCCCATTCTCTAGTAAGTCTTAGCTTAATATATTTTTGTAACATCATAATTTTTTTTTTTTACTTTTTAACTATAATTGAAATAAATGCTTTGAGTTTGACTGCGCAATGGATTTTGATGAATTTAGAAGGTTTATGGGTATAATAAATTAATATATAACTTACGTACATTAATAAAGAAATCTAGATTTTTTTTGTACTCATGGAGTCCCTAGACGGTCAATAATGCTTCACAAGATTGTGATTTTTTCGTGATTATCAAGCAATTTTGACCGTCTAAAGATCCCATTAGGACTTTACAATCGAATTCGGTCGTAAAGCAATCGCTATCTATGTCAAGACTGCAGGGCCAGGCCCGGGTCGACGGCGCGTTGTGTTCCACGCGCACCTCAAAGGGATGTCAGCACAAACTGATGGGGTCCGGTAGGGGGCCAATACCTGCCAGGGTTGCGGGTTTGTCCGAAAGGGATATCGTGGCCCTGGCACACAGGCAACTGAAGGAACTCGGGTGGGTTTTAAGGCTCGTACAGACTGGTGTGATATCGCGGGCGCGACGCGACTCAAGTAGCACAATTTCTTTGTCACTGCCTGTTGCGCCCGCGATATCGCGCGAGTCTGTAGAAGCCTTTAGTCAGTAAAAGTCTGACAGGCCCTCCCGCTCCGCCCAGACCGGGAGAAGTTATTTGATAATTTACCACCCAAATAAAAAAATAAAATAAAACGTGCACTGAGGCAGTCGTTTACGTACATTATGGTACGTAAACGAAGAAGTTTGTTGTATGGGAGCCCCCCTTAAATATTTGTTTTATTTTAATTTAATTAATTATTTTTAAAGTGAATATATAACTAAATATTCTGTGAATATTTCAAGCGTCTACCTGTTGCCGTTATCAATATCGAGCAAAAATGAGCAAAAAAAACCGGCCAAGTGCGAGTCGGACTCGCGCACGAAAGGTTCCGTACCATTATCTATAAAAATGGCAAAAAAATCACTTTTGTTGTATGGGAGAGCCCCTTAAATATTTGTTTCATTTTAATTTAATTATTTATTTTTAAATTGAACATGCACCTAAATATTCTGTGAATATTTCAAGCATCTACCTGTTGCCGTTATCAATATCGAGCAAAAACGAGCAAAAAAATCACGTTTGTTGTATGGGAGCCCCTTTAAATATTTATTTTGTTCTGGGTTTTGTATTTGTTGTTATAGCGGCAACAGAAATATATCATCTATGAAAATTTCAACTGTCTAACTATCACGGTTCATGAGATACAGCCTGGTGACAGACGGACAGACAGACGGTGGAGCCTTAGTAATAGGGTTCCCGTTTTACCCTTCGGGTACGGGACCCTAAAAATGGATTAGTGACTGAATTGCAACATAGGAGTATTTGAAGTAACGAATAATTTAAAGTGCAATTGAGACTCAGCACAGCTGAGACATACAGGATTATTACTTTATTACACTTATATTGCCCGTATAATATTTTTGTATTGTTTGTAATATTATTGTCGACCTTCTGAAAGTCAGTCAACCCCTAACCATCGTCGAAATGCACAGAAAAAGCCATAGAAATTGTACAGTAATCATTGTTGGCAGCCATGTTGATTGTACACCATCCTACCAGCCTTCAAGCACGCATTTAGGGTGGGATATTAAGAACCGTCATACGCGGAGGCATTTTTAAGGCATTCCGAATATTAATTTAATGTAGCAAACACTGATGTATCAAAATAAAATATGCCTGTTATGAGCCAAAAGTAAGCCAGTCTTGGTGGTGCTTAAATACCAAATCCTGTATAGAATCTGCCTATAACAACGTAATGATAAATGATTTATTTCTGTAAGTTCGGTTTGTAGAAACAATTTACACGTCAATCATATTTTAAAAACTTATTGAGGTCGGCGTTTCCTATCTGACTACTCTGAGAAGAAAGGCCGAAACAAACTCAGAGGTCACAGTCTCTTTTAAAGACCAGACATAATCTTGGCCAATGATATACTATGCAGAGTTGAAAACCGAAAATCATAAATTTAATGGGGATGACGATCAAACAGACCCTTAACCAGAACTGATTGATCCTTCACAAGACAAATTGCTTCGACCTATTGTATAGCATTAAACATGATTACTTGCCCACGTTTTAAGGGCTTCCCATGAACCTTGTAATAAAGTTCATGGGTTTAATTCCCAGCACCCATAAAGTAAGGTAATCTAATTTATAACTTCATTGCTTTCAGGTGAAATAAATTTACGGAGACAGTGTTATACCAGTGGTGTTTATTTTAGCTTGCTTTACATCAGAAGGTATATTCTCGTACTTAAATTAAGTTCTAATTACAACCTCATATCAATGACAATCAAAGTTAAAAACTTGTCAAAAATGTAGGTTAATCAGAGCTGTTTTGGTGAATTAGTGGTTTTTTTTTTGACACATTCATCATTATCCGCCCAGCCTTTTACAACTATGTTGGGGTCGACTGCCAGTCTAATCGGATGCAACTGAATACCAGTATTATACATGGAGCGACTGCCTATCAGACCTCCACAACCCAGTTACTGGGTAACACGATACCTCTTGGTAAGGCTAGTTGTCAGACTTTTGAGCTTCTGACGACCCGTAACGAATGTTGAAAATCCACAAATGATAGCCGGGACCAACGGCTTAACGTAATTTCCGACACACGGAGGGGTCTTGGTATGTAAAGATGGTCACCCATCCACGGACCAACCACGGGAAGTGTAGTTTAACCTGATCGATCAACCCGTGCGGCTGTTATTGCATACTTAGCCACAAGCCCCTTTAAGACAGATTGAATATGTGATTAACAAGCGACCTTTCTTAAAAATATGGGAAATGATCCCTCAGTAAATATTATGGGCAATGCCGCTTCTATTGATATTTCTAGATGTTTCCAGCTGTACCTGTCTTCTACATCGTTTCAATCAATGCTTTGCAGTTTTTTGACGTATCGTTTTTACCCGACTACCACGAAGCCAAACAGGAGGGGAATGTTTTTATTAACCTGTATGCTAATATGTATTTTTATATCCGTTTCATGTTCGCGATCCTAGAGATAAGCGAACAAACTTTTTAGTGCAAACCTCAGTTAGTATCTTAGATTTATTTTGATAAAAAAAAAAAAAAAAATTTAAGTCACATAAACCTACATGGGCACCATAGGGGCACTTATGAAACATCAGAAGCTAGGTGGCACGGTTCTAATTGGTCGTTTCCTATGGAGAAGCGCCGGCAAGAAACTCCACTATTATTTTTACTTCTGTTTTCACACAGATTTGACGGCTCACAGATACAGATTAACAGTGCCTAGGTATGTGTGCAAAAAAAAAAAAAAAGGTATGTGTGCATGCGCAATCGTATCCTTATATAGGTACTATCGATTATAACATAATTCAAACCTTAACTTCAAAAAAAAAAAAAAACAAACGCCAAATCAGAAATACAAACAAAGGTAACTAAATGTACCCAATAGCCATAACATGAGTCTTTCGCATATTCAAAGTTCAGCCAGCAAAAAAGGCTCTGAATACATACATATACTAAAACGATTCGTTTGAATTGGTCATGATACTCTGGAGCGCACCTAAAGGTATAAACCTGGGAACTGGGACCATGGATATGGTCGACATTGTTTCTGCACATCTAACTGTTGGTGTACGGCCAGAAAAGTAACGGATACGAAATGTTCTGTAAATTTCTTGCAATGTTCCACATTATTCTTTGACCGAAATAGCTGGAAGTCATAGGGAATTGGCTCGTTTTTCCAACTCGGTTTTCGTGGTTCGCTTTAGAAAGAATACTCCTGTTTGTGTATAATAAATTACAGATATTAAATGTAGATATTTTACATAGGCTACAATCGGCGATCTTATCTCTAAATCACGATCTTTTAAAGACAACGTTTGGATGATTTTTTTTTTCTGTATTCACTTCTATTAGGTACGAACACCAAATAACACAATACATAAAGGCTCGTACAGACTCGCGCGATATCGCGGTCGCGACAGGCACAGACAAAGAAATCGTGCTACTAGGGTTGCGCCCGCGATATCGCACTAGTCTGTACGAGCCTTTATTATGGTATTTTGTGCATTATTTGAATTCTACCCTAAATTATATTTTATCTTGTGTCATAGATACGTTGACACTTAGCAGGCACAAATTCCAACCCTCCCTCCCCCACAACCTTACACAAACATCTAGTCCCGAAACAACCTGTAGACCAAACAGATGTTTTTTCCGTGCGGGAAAAGTTGATTATAAAATATATATTTTGTTTAATCGAAATTTGTTATTGAACAGAGGACCAACGTCAATGAAGACGATGAAAAAATATCTCCAGAAAGGAAAACTTTGAAAGTAATGGAAGTGGGCAGCGTCGTGTGATAAGAGGCAAGACACTCATCCTAAAACGAACTCTATTAACCCATTGATAAGTAACAATTAGAATTGGCTACTTGACTACTTTTAAAAAGGCTATTGCGGACGTTATTTATTTTAACAGTTACATATGAAAAGGGGAAATTGAATTGAAAATTGTAAAAAAGTACCTAGGGTTATTTAATAATTGGAAAAAATATAAAACATATCCATGCAGGCTCATAGGTGTGCTTGAAAAACAATTATGACTGACTAGCTTCTGCCCGCTACTTCTTCCAGATGTAATTTCTTGTTTTAACAAAAAATATATCCAATGACACTCGGCAATACTGAAGCTTCCCATTTTGTGCAAGAGGTAAAATTTCGGAAACGGGTCAGTAGCTCCGACGATTACAATTACGATTAAATACTCACAAATTTAACTTCTTTATAATAATATTATCACTTATAGACCATCCTGACTGTGAACCTCCTAGATCGACACAAGTTGTACAACATCATGAATATCCTCACGATTTCACGCACACATTTAACTCAACATCAACATATCCAAATATCTTGTACGAATAACATTTGGGCATTTCATTTTCCTCATCCTTGATTGAGATCGGGACGTGAGAGTGAGCGATGCCAAATCAAGATGGCGAATACCCCGATTCTAATCAATTATAAGCGCTCTAACTTAGTCAATGAAAATGTTTGGGCGGAATTGGCTTGAAATATCTCAACAATCTGAAGGTAATTAACGCCATAATGACATCGCTGTGAACGTATATTATTGAAGTTTTTCGTTAATTATGCTATGTAAGATGGCAACTAAGTTTTTTGATGGTTGTTGTTGGTGATATTTTTTTTAATATTTTTAAAATCATGACTTTTAATATTATTTAGGGAAATATAAAAATATTTACCATTCCTCTCCCACTTATCTCCTCAAAATATGGAGCCTAAAATTTTGAATTTTTTTTACAATTTATACTTCTTTACTTATAGATTACAAGAAAACCAAATTTACTTAATGATGGAGATGGTTAATTATTTATTTTTATATAAAATAAAACTGCATGACATACTTTTATTATACAATAATAATGTTGATTAATAATATCAATGGTATTTGGACATAGAAGTGGGCACAGAGAGGTGATTTATAACAATGCGATGATACTTCTAGACGAGCTAAGTTGGCTATGATTCGTTAATTCATCATTATTACGCATTTTAAATCACTTCGACCCGCTTACACCACGAATTATAAGTAAATATATTTTACTACAATACTTAAATATTCACATACAGAATTGATGTCTATGCATTCTAGTTTTTTTTAACATATATTTTTTGCATAACTTACTTGCATTATATGAAGGCGTAATACCAGATTTGATTTTCACATAAATCATGTATCTAATACAGTACCTAATCGCCACAAGCTGTTCAGATCAGAAATCTCCACAAGCTGTTTCGTCCTCCCGTTTGCTAGCCACACTCATATAGCTAGGAATACGACATGCCGCGGCTGTGCCACCAGGTATGACCCATTTTATTACATCCAATTTTATTTTATGCCCCTCTCATACCCGTATTGATCGTTCGATAGATCTTTATGCATCTAAATCTTTATTTGAAGTCCCAAACGACGTTTTAATGTTCTGTCCGATATGTATGGACCGTCGGGCATAATCTTTCATTTGAGTTTGTGAAATGTGACGGAGGTTTATATGGGTCGTAATGTTTTCATACTGTAGATGAATTTTGAAATAAGACTACGGCTTTTTCTTTTGTTCATCATGTTTTTAGGGTACTATAACTCAAAAAGAAAAACTGGCCAAGTGCGTGTCGGACCACGCAAAATGAAGGGTTCCGTAGTTGGGATGAATTTATCCCAAAAACAAACTTAACATTGTAGTTGAAAAACATGCTCTCCCATACATCGATATACGTTACGGTCAACTATCCAACTGCAAATTTAAGTTGTTCGACTATTACTCGTTAACTTGTAAAGCCTACTTAGCTGTGATAGTTTTCCTTATAATTTCGAAAAAAAAATCAGCTGTTCCCTACATTTATATTCGCTTAACTTTTAAATGATATTTTCTAATCTATTTGTGTTATATTTTAATTTTGTTATTTTATTTTAATTGTGTTTTTTTTTTTTTTTTGATTGTGTTAGTTTTCAAGTTGCTATAATTAATGTTGTACGCCAATGGTGGCAAAACATGTTGAAACCACAGATTTTCACTTTTATATCCACATTTGCATTTATATGTATAATGTTACACATGTTTACAAATAAATATATCTTTATCTTTATCTTTAACTCGTCAAAATGTCAGGAACAGCTGATTGTTTTTTCGCGATTTCATTTTTGGTCCCATATTAAAAGTTGTTCATAATGATGAGTACAATGACCCCTTAAGAGATTTCGTGTATGAATAGGTACACCTTTTATACTACTGCCATGAATTTATTCACATATCCAAAACCAACCATTTCGCTAGCAGGGGCGAGGCGGGACACTTGACTGTAACAAAAAATAGCACTTAATATTACGCAAACGGATCCCTGAACTGAAAAATGCTTTTGACAGACCCACTATATTTTTAAACGGTCTATCCAACGATACCCCACACCATGGAATAGATGAGAAAAAAAAATATCTTATGTGCAAGGGAGGTACCCTAAAAAAAAATGTTTTTCATGGTTTTATGGCTTTCTCGGTGTGATTAATATGTATACCCATTCCAAATTACAGCTTTCTAGTACTAAGCATCTCTGAGCTAAGCCGGGGACAGACGGACGGACATGGCGAAACTAAAACCCCCTTATTACAAAACAAGGTTTATCTTCAGACCCAGGTTTAAAACATGGAGCCATTATGGAATTTCGAACTTTATTCCGACTATGGTAAAGTTCCTAAACACAAAACTGACAACTTAGTACCGAACTACGTTTTTGTATAAAGAACGGTATTTCAATCACTGTTACGTTCTTATTACAAAAACTGGCTGCATGGTTTAAGCCATGTCAAAATATAAATCTTGTTTTGTAATCAGGCGGAAAGGGTTCCTTGTTGACTACGGAACCCTTATATCACTCGTGTGTTCACTCTGTCTGTCTGTCCGTCTGTTCGTCAGTCACAGCCGATTGGCTCCGAATCTACAGAATCGATTAAGTTGAAATTTGGTACTCATAATATGAACTTCTGTGACCCAACACGGGCGTGTAACGTAAATAAATGAATTTTGAAAATGGGGGTCACTTTTGGGGCGCAAATTAGAAATTTAACAAAAAAGTTTCGCAAACTGTAGGTACCATGTGACATAATTATATGAAATGAAACGACTTATTGTAAGAATTTCAGATACATTATTTTTATAAGTTTTTAAAATAAATACTTCAAAAGTATTTAAGAAAATACATGAAAATTTACCATTATCCTTATCTCCGAAACTACTGAGCCTATATTTTTTTTTATGTATAAAATAGTTCTTTACTTATAGATTACAGGAAAATCTATAAGAAGTCTATGATCTTAAAATAACACGGCAAATCTCTCAATATTACGCGTACAAACTTATATTTGCAGTTGGTATGTATGAGGGAACATGTTTATCAACTACAATGTTAAGTTTGTTCGTGGGGTAAATTCGTCCCAATTACGGAACCGTTGGACGGTTTTTCAACTTGATGTCAATGGCTTGATGGTTCCTTAAATTGCCACCACCAAGACGTTCATGTAATTGGTGGTTTGCAGAGGATGTAGGTAGCAAAAGTTTAACCTAAATATCAACTTAGCAAGCGTAGTGAATATGGCCATATTTATTGACACCAGCATGGTTCATGTTTATCAGTTTATAGGTAATAAAGAACCTGACATAACCTGGATTAAAAATACATAAATAAAACACATTATAACATCACGCCTTGTTTCCCCGAAGGGTTGGACAGAGGTACACAAAGTACAACCATATTTCGGCTATCCGTCTTACTTTTTACGACTAGTTATCAATTTTTTTACTTTTGTAATAAACTAGCAGAATTATATTTTCAAAAGTATTTTACCTACCACAGTAATAATTTCTTTGTATTATTGTCACAGAATCTTTCGTTGAGAATCTTCAACAGACATTTTGTTTTATTTATTAGTATGTGTTTATTTAAGTGTCTGTTGGTAATTTAAAAATAACAGCTTTTTAGTAAATGCATGTGGAAGTATATACCTGCGGTACTTACGAGTATAAAAAAAACAATGCTTATTTTTTTGTCTGTCTGTCTGTTTGTTCCAGCTAATCTCCGAAACGGCTGGACCGATTTTGACAGGACTTTCACTGACAGATAGCTGATGTAATAAGGAGTAACTTAAGTACTTTTATTTTAGAAAAAAACACGCTGGCGAGCCACGGGCAGCAGCTAGTACTGAATAAAGTCAGACGTTTGCTTTGAAGGATGTGCGATTCTTCTGTAGGAAATATAAAGATACGAGCAAACTCGCAGGTTTAATCGTGAATTACTGAGCGGTACGAATGACGTGGGTCCTTTCACAGTTACTGACGCTGAAGAGTAATATATCCTTCCCATATTCGTCTTATTATGATTTCCACACCCGTTTCATATGATGTTACATATTAAAATTATACATTAGGTACGACGATTTATTAAACTGAGACTGTCGAGTTTTGATTTTGAGTAGGGATTTTATATGACATGAGTAATAGGTTTACTTATAATATTAAAGAACCAAGACAAGCTTGAAAATGGTGAATTTATTTGGATTTGAATTTAAATAACGAAGTGGTATTTCGTTATTTAAATTCAAATCCAAACATTATAAGGTAGCGACGTTCCTAAAGTCTTTGATAAAATATATTTAACTATTTTGTAAGGGAGCAATCTAGGTCAAAAACTTTATTAAGAATTCCAATTTCGTAGAATGCCTCACATGGACGGATCACCGAATAAATGAAAAATAACTATCGAGAATTTCATACACTTTTATAATACTTCTAGAACATTGAATCTTATAACATTCTTTTGTCTTAGCTCTAGTATAAAAATCTTATACATGGGGCCGAATCTTAGTAGATCTTAAACTATAACAGCATTTTTCGCATACATCCATTCTTGGGACGCTTGGTCCGAAATACCTTTTTACGATCCAAACGCTGACATATACTTTTAAAAATATACAAGTACTAGCATATTATTCAACGTCCCGCCCGAATACCTCGACTAACTGCGGAATGTCTAATTAGGAAACAGGTGCTGCACTACTCAAGTTCAAAACGTACAGAAGTTTCGGACACTTTGCAGTCCATGGCTGCACTCGCACACAATTTATAGATTAAAATTACCAAGAAACTCGCAATGAAATGAAAAGTTACATGACATATTTAAATCGCAGTTAAAATGTGTTATGAATTTATAATTCCCACTCTTGCTTATCGCCGTTCCATGGCAAACGCGTATTAATAAAAAATATCCCTTTTGTATTATCTAAAACAATAGGTAACCGATCTACGGGCCAATTAGGTATTAACTGAGGCGTTATGTTAGTTTAGGTAAGAAATAGCCTTACTAATAACCTACTTTTAAGCTAGTGATAATAACCTTTTGCTGTTTTTCGGGAATGATAATAATAATCATCGAGACCAAATTTCGGTCATGGCGACTAACCTCACCTGACACCAGGGCTCTACTCTGAAGATAAATTCGAAGTATCAGCCGAATGTTCAGCCGTTTCCAGATAACGGCTAACCGTGGCTGACTACGGCAAAAGAAAAAAAAAACGACAGTCAAAGAGATAGAAGTCAAAGTCAGAAACGTGACTTGAAGTCGGGTAAGGACTCAAAGTCCAATAAGAAAACTTTGGAAGTCAAGAAACGGCCGAACGTTCGGCCGATACTTCGGAATATCGCTTCGGAGTAGGCCACCAGCCCTCGGCGTGGGAGATATTTTAGTGCACAAGTGGGCGCAGACACAGGTGCACTCTCTCGTCCCTCACCCTCATAATCTGATGGGACGGCAAATCGACCGGAGAGAGATCAGGCGCAGGGCCAATGGCTTAACGTGCTTTTCGCGGCACAGGGATATGACACCGCCAATTTCCGAACTCTGGGCTGGTACTAAGAAATCCCTAATGGAAAACCCCAATAACACTGACCGATCCGGGACGCGCACTTGCGACCACGAGGCCAACGGGGCAGATACCTGGGGGGGATTCGGAAATACCTAAGCATGGATTAGTCAAAATGTATAGTATAGGTACAGCGTGTATCAGAAACGTGTAATATTTAAGGGAGTGGTACAGACCATCAAAAAGAACAAGTTTCTCCATGGATCCAACATTATAATCGCGAATTAATTATCAGCCGGCCCATGTTCTATATTAGCGGGTTTTGTTTCCGCACTTAGTCTTTCATGTGGACCATTGTGCGTGTTCGTCCCATACAATTAGTTTCAATAGGTATTAGTATTTTTCTGTTCGTTTCTTCTTGTCTGTTTATACGTGTGTACATAAACTGTTGAATAAATAAATGTAGTTCTTTATGGAACAGGTTTTCCTTCCTTTCGTGAGCTCTCACTAGTAAAACCAAACAAGTCGAAATTTAAGCAAGTTACGTACTTATAAGTGAGCGTCTAAGCAAAGAGGGTCCAGTTCTCGGCATTTAGTTTCCGAGATGTACGCAGTTTTGTAAAGTTGTGTGAAAAAATTTGATAATAGCATTTCGCGAATTTAATTAATTATTAATAATGCTCAATTATCTACAAGTTTTATTATAGTTTTTCTCAAATCAAGCTTTTTCAGAGTTTCAACTTCAAATATCTGATAAAAAAAATGTGCCTGTTTTTTTTTAATATTTTTTAATCCTTAGTATCAATTGACTATTCTAGACACCGAATCTAGTCTTAACCTATACCTAGCTATAACTAGACCCTTTTTGCTTGGACGCCCAAATATTTATTTATTTATTTTATTTAAGTACAATATACAGAGATACAATTACATATTATCTTATATGTAATTACATCTTCTGATAAGTATTTTAGTAAGTATATTTTAAAAGTTATGGTTTGTTTATTAATTGAAAATTTTACCTCCGTTCTTAGACTCGTTCAGGGAAATGGTTTTATAAACATTTATGTCTGATACAATATTAATCTATATGTTACGGCTAATACCCGAAGTGCGGCTACACCTAGTTTTAGCCGGTTAGAATTATAGGTCCAGACAATCCCTGTTGGATAAAACCAATTTACCAACAATAGAGGGGATCTGGCGCTCGGCGGCCGCTGCCGCGGCACGCTCGCTTCGCTCGCTCGCCTTCGCTTGTTAATGGTTACTGTTCTAACCTAACCTAACCCAAATGATTTTATCCCGAAAACAATCGGCTCGTACTAGGTTTAACCAAGAGTAAGTGGCTACACCTAGTTCTAACCGGCTAAAACTAGGTGTAGCCGCACTTCGGGTATTAGCCGTAACATATATAAATAAAAAGACAAGTCCTGACTGACCGACTCATCAACGCCCAGCCCAAACCCTTGGACCTAGAAAGCTGAAATTTTGTACAAATGTTCTCTTTATAATGTAGACAAGGAATAATAAAGGATTTTTGGGAATTCTACCCCTAAAGGGGTAAAATAGGGGATGGAAGTTTATACGAAAGTTCGTCAGTTTTGAAGTTAGGATCTTCAAATTTTGTGTTAGGCTGACGATTGAAAATTGATTTATACGTGTTTCAGTGTTTTTGATAATTCTACTTCCAAAGGGTTAAAAAGTCTTATATACAGCTCTTAAAATTATAATAGTTTAAGTATGTAGGTTAAAGACTTGTCTTCAGACACTGCGGGATAGGCGACGAGAAGACTTGACGCAGTTTTCCAAATGCCGCCCAACCCAACTGGATCCTTCTGTCGGCTTCTTTGTCAAGTTGTTGTGTGTGTGTGTGTTGTGTGTGTGTGTGTGTTGTGTGTGTGTATCTTAAGAAGGTGGCTGGGTCAGACTGGATGCGGAAGGCGGAGGACAGGGTGTTGTGGCGCAGCCTGGGAGAGGCCTATGTCCAGCAGTGGACTGCGATAGGCTGAGTTGATTGATTGATTGAAGTATGTAGGTAGGTATGTACTTAATTACAGTAGGGATTTTCTCTAAACATCATTATCATAATATGCGAAAGGTGTCGAGATGTGGATCCATAACTATTTATTATGAGCCAAAACACCTTCTAATTATTGTTTGCGATCACTTAAGTCAGGTTTGTAGTAGACTTTACAGAATAGATTCACTAGGTATATATTATCATTAGTCTGCCAAGTACCTAGCTTGGCAGACTAATGATAATATATACCATTAACCTACACAATCCATTTCATAATTAAATCACTATATCAATCATTGTTTCCATCCTTCATTACCATATTCAAATTTCAAGTTATCGAGAAGTTTGCATCGATTATAACGTATCACATCTGGTAAGCACACCTGCATCCGGTCAGGCTGGAAGCCGACCCCAACGAAGTTGGGAAAAGGCTTGGCAGATGATGATGATGATGAACTGGTAAGCACACCTAAAAGAAAAAAAAAAGAAAGAAAGAAAATACGTTTATTTGCGGTAAACATAACGCAAAGAAATAAAAACACAAACACGAAAGAACAAGTTGAGGGAAAATATGCGTCACATTCACGCAAAACGGCCATCGCTCAGCATAATGCTGCGACCCTATGCTAGACAGAGCCCCAGCGCTGGTTTTCAGCGACCGCCGGCGTTGACGTGATGACGTCAACCGGTGCAGCATAATGAGATAAAAATAAACAAAATAAAATAAATGCAATACTAGCACCTAGCTGTTTACTAAACGTGTACCTGTAATCTTATGGGTAACTACAGTTTTGAGTTTGTAGTCGAAACGGGTCGGGTCGACTCGAGTGCCTATCTCCGTTTTAAGGCTCTTACAAACACACGCGATATCGCGGGCGCGACATGCACCGACAAAGGAATTGTCTTTGTCGGTGCCTGTCGCGCCCGCGATATCGCGTGAGTGTGTAAGAGCCTTTAAGGCTCGTTTTGAGTTTTCGAGGCTCGCTCCGTTTTGATGCGTCGACCAGTCTGCGAGACACTGCCTTAAAGCTCCCGCAGACAGGCGCGACGCGACTCTAGTAGAACAATTTCTATGAAAACTTCATGGAAATTGTTCTACCAGAATCGCGTCGCACCGTTGCGTCGGGTCTGTCTGCGGGAACCTTTAAGGCAATGTCTCGCAGACTGGTCGACGCATCAAAACGGAGCGAGCCCCGACGCAACGGTGCGACGCGATTCTGGTAGAACAATTTCCATGAAGTTTTCATAGAAATTGTTCTACTAGAGTCGCGTCGCGCCTGTCTGCGGGAGCTTTAAGGCAGTGTCTCGCCGACTGGTCGACGCATCACGTGACCAGAGTTTTCTTCTTTGTTCCAAAGAATTAGCATTGCCATTCAACGTGGCAATGCTGCCAGTCTTCTGAGCACGTTTCCGGATGAGAGCGATGCGGATGAGTACATCGACGCCTCCTTACAACTATTGTTCAATTTATATCAATTATTTGTCATTCTAATTCTAATGATTAATAATTTAATCTTAATGTAATAATGACCCATACTTTTACAAACTATATTTCTACACCGGAAACGGCAGAATATTATGGTCATAATACATAATGCACATAACAACTTTGTACAATATTCTGACAAATAAATGCATTCTATTCTAATAGGCTCGCCCCCTATTACTTGGGACTTAAACATAATTGGCGAAATGTGGGTGCACTATCAGGTGCACCTCTGCCTAACCCTTTGGGGATTAAAGGCGTGATGATATTTACATAACAAAAAATATTTACCTAATAATATTACCGCGGGCGCGACAAGAGTCACGCTGCTTGTCGCGCCCGCGATATCGCAACAGTCTGCATGAGCTTTTACGCTTTAATTTGCCATTACACCTAACTAGTTAAATGAGAGCCGATATAATTTAAATTATGCAGGTTCTGTAAAACAAACTGGTAATGTTTGATAAATTAGTCAATTCACGTAAACGCCCGTCAATGGTATTAAATGATAAATGATTTTTATTTCTGTAAGTAGGTTTGTACAAACACTTTTACACGTCAGTCATATTTTTAAAACTAGATGAGGTCGGCGTTTCCTATCTGACTACTCTGAGAAGAAAGGCCGAAACAAACTCAGAGGTCACAGTCTCTTTAAAGTCCAGACATAATCTTGGTCAGACCATGTGAAGGCCATGTAGATTGGTGTCTGAAATGGTCTTTTGAGGAAAGAACCACACAGATTGAGTGGACCTGACCAGTCAGTGCACGCATTTGTCAGTAATCGTGCAGCTCTACTCAGAACTTAAGGAGCTCAACGATGCGACGATCAACACCAAAGAAAGGACATTTGGGTAGGCCGCTTAAATGACTCAAACTGCCAGACCATGATTAACACTAACTGAGAATAAAAGACAAAGTGAAAATAAAAATAAAAGAGCAATAACCCACATAGTCTTCACATTCACAATAATTAAAATAATATAATACTTTACAAGTAAATAATCATGTCATTACGTATATATTACGTTACGTATATAAAATAATAAAAGTTAGCAAAAAAAACATCAAACAATAAAAATAAACCACTTCAATAAGTAAAAATTGGAGCAGCTCAATCCCAAGCCTTTTTGTCCTCAATATAATCTTTAACGGTATAAAAGGCTTTCTGACACAACTTACGTTTAATGAATGATTTGAATTTATTAAGGCTTAGATCTTGAACGTGGCTTGGAAGTTTATTATAAAAGCGTATACATTGACATCGGAACGAGCCACCTATTTTCTTGAGCCTTGTTGTAGGTACAACAAATTTATGTTTGTTTCTAGTATTTATATTATGGATACGAGTATCACTGTATTTTTTAAACAATTTTATATTTTTATGGTCATATAAAAGATTTTCAAAAATATACTGAGAAGGTACAGTCATTACATTAATCTCCTTAAATTTCTCTCGGAGAGAGTGTCTTGGACTTCATTTATAAACTGATCGTACAGCTCTTTTCTGCAAAACAAAGATACCTAGTCTGAATGTCGGCGGCATTTCCCCACAACAGAATACCGTACGACATTACACTATGAAAATAGGCAAAGTACACTAAACGGGCTGTCTCTATGTCAGTTAAATTACGAATTTATCTATATGTGGGCCCCACTGAAGCTTAGCATCCAAAGTTAAGCTCAAGAATACTGTGCTATCTTCAGGATTCAATTCTTCGCCCTTTATCAACACATCAGTTTTCACCTGCCTAACGTGAGGTAGCGTAAACTTAATGCATTTGGTTTTTTTTTTTCTTCTATATATATTAATATATTCTATTTAAAATATTATGCTTATTCCCGTGAAGGATTGTCACAAACATAATTTGAGTTTTATATAATTAGTTTAATTATTCACGTTCTAACTGTAGAGGTGTAGTGCCTCTGCGCAACCAGCACGAGGTAAAAAGTTTACCTGACTGTCAGCCAGTTGCAGTTAAGTCCATTAAATTTAATTCAAGTCATTATTTCAAGTAGGCCATTAAAACGAATTTTTGAACGGTATGATTTACAAGAAAGTTGAATTGGTTCTAGTTGACCGTTCCTAACGGTAGTTTCGTATGGAGAAGAATGGGCAAGAAACTTCATAGTATTTTTCAAAAGGCTTATTTCCATTTTCCAGCCGATTGGAGATCTGAGCGGAATGAAATAGACAAGGCAAAATCACACCTGAAACTGTCAACAGAAACGATGAGAACGTCCCATTGTCTAAAATAAAAGGTGCATCAATAATCGAATTTCACTTATTCCATACAATGATTTCTTAGGTACTTAAGCCAAGTAAAATAAGTTAAAAGCAAGTCTGCGAAATATTTCGTAGTTAAAATTTATCACCGGGATTATCTTTACTAAGGCAATACTGTGTGAAAAATCCATCACGACACCTCGTGCGATAAAAAAATATCGGTTGTCAAAGTTCCCGAAAGTCTGTGTTTTGCGAATATTTCGAAAAACATTGATTTTACGCCCCTCTAAATAGGTAATTTGAATTAGTCAGTTACAATTTTTTTAATAAAAGCCCACACTAACTGACAAGTTTAAGGCCACATTATCCAGCAAGATATTTTCCAAAGTCAATTTATTCTTCTATCTCTGTATAAAAAGTACCAAGCTGATTGGTACATGCATTCATTTCTTTCTCTCTCAGTTTTTCAAGGAGTATTTTCAGAACATTTACACACATTATTCAATTATTACCATATTGAACGCTACGTTGTGATGTGCAAAAAGCAAGGAGTCGATGGATGTAAAAACACTAGAGAAAATGGCGGTAGATAATAGATGCTTCAGTAAGAACGTTTTTATGTTAAAATCTCCCGCGCTTAGTCATGACACGAAAGAATATAAAAGAGGTGTTTTAAGAATGTCAACAAAACTATAAATAAACTGATAGATTTTGCAAATGAAGAAAGTGCCGTTATTAAAATTCAATTTCAACGGAAAAACCGATAAATACCTACTATATTATCCAAAACCAGCGTCTAGTTGGCCACGTTTTGATGTTTGCGTCAATTTTTACACTTGAGTGCAAGTGTAAAAATTGACGCAAACATCAAAACGTTAAAAAATACCTTATTTGAGAGATATCACCATCAGCCCCCCCCACTCGGGCCCGCTCGATTCCAACCAGTCCGCTCCGACCTAAGTGATAACCGACTGGAGAAAAATAAGCGAAAGATTGAAATCCGCTTCGTCGCTCCACTTGGACACCATCCCGGCCACAGTGTCAGTCCCAAACACAACGGGCGCCATCAACTCGTTTACAGAACACGTACAATCCATATTGACGGATTGTTCACGAAAAGTTCCAGCGATGGACGACCATCGTTGGAAATTACCGATTGACGTGCGTGAACTACTTCTATTTCTTCCCGTGGGTGTCGTAAAACGCGACAGGACTTACTAGATAATGGGATGCAGCGTTCTCTATGCATTTTTAACACCATACTGCGCCTGATCGCCAACCCGCCTGCCAAGCGTGACGATTATGGCACCCCCCCTCCTATTAGGGGAGGCTTATGTTCAGCAGTGGACGTCTTTCGGCTGGAATGATGATGATGATATGCGTGAACTGATAACCTTGTAGAACGCGGGCATTTGTGCCTATGAATCCTTTCTCTACGACGCGAACAAAACCCATATGCGACAACTACAGCGTGCTGTATAGAAACGCATAGTGGAGCTGCATTCCGAGGGCTGGAACAAGATGCTTGGTGAACTCGAGCCCACCCATCAAGCCTTCCGGCAAATTCAGAGGAAATTGCGTTCCTCTCTTGGAGAGGCTTCCATGCCTCTTCTCATCCGTCCTGATAAGAGCGTCGCTTTCAACAACCCTGATAGTACCCAATATCTAGCCGACAACCTAGACTCCCAATATTCTCCGAGCTCTCAACCAGTCGATCAAGCGCACCTTGCCAACGCTGAAATCGAACGGTCGACGCTAAAAACGAACGTAGAGGTTGCCTTCCATCCGTTGAAGATCCTGACTTCTTCGACATAGCGAAACCATTCAACAAATTCTGGCACAACGGCTTAATATACATAATTATACGAACTGTATTATTTAAGAACTATACCATACCATTTAGGTATCCCATTCAGCAAGTTAGCAGACCTAAAAGTACCGACTGTCCGACAAATGTATATTATGCTTCGTGCTATCACATATACACATAAAATTACCCAACCAATAGATGTAAAAACCCTACACTCAGAAGAAGACCCAAATCCGTTTGACCCAAAGTTTGTACAAATACCACCTTTGCACGATATTTCCGATATTTAGGTACATTAGTTTACAATAAACTGCACAACACATTAATCATCCATTGTTTGAACAAATTCCAATGCCAACCAAAAATAAAGGAATATCTGCTCACTCTAAATTATGATTTTTTTCATAGCTTAGTTTCTAATTCGTTTTACCTATTATGGTATAGTAATTTAGTACCGGTGGAGTTTCTTGCCCATTCTTCTCCATACGAAACTACCTTTTGGAAGGGGCAACTAGAATCAATTCATTTTTTTTTGTAAATTTTGACGTTCAAAAGTGCCTCTTATGTGCCAATTTGAAATAAATGGTTTTACTTTGACTTTGATGACGTCACGGAAGAATTACTCAAACCGTAACTTAAACAAATCAGGCACCTCTACACTCACTCACACTTAACTACACTCACGCATACACAGTTATACTCACACAAACAACACATGCCCGGCACATTAATACATACTCCCTTTTCCTTGTTATTAATTCATTTAAAATCCCTTTTACTTTCTTCCCCCCGTTTCTTATCCCCACAATTAATTGTACTAGGCTAGTTATTTTTTTTTTACAAAAGTGCTCGTTACTAATTTGCAAGTAACTAACTATATCCATAATGGACAGATCCCTTGTTACACAGGTTTTTCCTAGCATGGGGGTCATTGATCATTTATTTTGTACCAAGCTATTTCCATGCTTAAATTAAGCGTCACCTTGTATCAGTGTACTTTTATGTCAAACTAGCTGCGCCCCGCGGTTTCACCCGTGTAAGTCTCGATCCCGTGTGAATATCGAGATAAAAAAAAATATTATACCAACTCGGCGAAGAACAGCTCTGGATAGGAATAAGTGAAAAGAGAAAGAGGAGGCATAAGTCGCAAGAAAGCCTGACCTGGTAGCTAAGTAGTTTATAAGAATTTGTGTATGTACAAAAAGGTCAGAGGAAATAAAGGCTATTTTTAATTTTTATTTTATACCAACTCGGAGTGCCAGACCGTCTCGTGCCCATCGAAGGTTCACTCTCCTCCCATCTCCTCATACGTGCAGGTGCCCCTCAAGGCTCCGTGCTATCTCCCCTCATCTTTACGCTGTTCATAAGCGACAATCCCCCAAAGTAAAAAAAGCTCAGTTGGCTCTATTCGCCGACAACACAGCCATTTACTATACTGGTTGCTGTCAGGGCTCTATCGCTCGCACTCTCCAAATCTCCGCCAACGTCTTAGGCGGTTGGTTCCAGTAATGGAGGAACGAGGTCAACCCGATAAGAGTCAGGTGGTTCTCTTCTCGAGACCGCGACGTCGCGCTTCCTCCCTCCCCAGTCCGATCCCTATGTAATGTATGGCAAGCCGATCCCTAGGGAGAAGCGAGTAAAATACCTAGGTGTGATCCTTGATCTCCAGCTTTCCTTCAGTGATGAGCCCATAAGTGCGGCTCGTTCGCGCATCTTTACCGCGGTCATCCTTTCCATCATGACCTATCCTTGCGTCGTCTTCGCACACGCTAAGCCACGGTATCTCCATAGGATGCAGACCCTCCAGAACCGTTTCTTAAGAAAGGACACGGGAACCCCTTCTATGTTTGTAACGAGACTCTTCAGCTAGATCACAGAATGCCCACCGTCCAACAGTTCATGGTACGCCTCTCAAAGCGTTTCTTCGACTCTGCTATAAAGCACCGCAGCACCTGATTGCGGTGGCCGCCCGATACACTCCCTCCCTCATAAGTAGGATTTGCCGATCAAGGCATACACTGACTGTTCCCGATGACGCCCTCCTCCAGGAGAGTAGTACCACCACTAGTACAGTTCTTAAAAACAAAAACAGACCACCGTCCTTCCTTCCTCGCCGCTGAGGCCCGCCGTGACGTCCCCGTCCATCTCCACCCCGAGCCTTGCTCGAGCCAGCCCGCACCGCTGAGCCTGCAGCTTTAAATTCGTCCCCAAATAATCTTAATCCGACCCAGCCTGTCCTTTTCTATCCTCCCCCAGGGACGCCCTAAGCCGAGGTTCGGACCCCACGTGCATTAGCGAGTAGTCGCTTAGTTTTTAAGTTTTATGCCCTGGCTGGAGATCTTAATTTATTGAGGCACCCACAGGAAAGTCCGGTTAAGCAGCCGATAAACTCCTAGGTCGAAATTCGAGACGCCATTTAAAAAAAGTTAACACTGACCCAACCTACACCGCCTGAACAAAATAATTCAAAATAGATGTCTACATAGTAAAGGCAAACTATCTTAAACACAGAACCCTCGAATTCAAGATCGTTATGTCAATCTCTAAATCGATAAGACGGCAAACTTATACGACCTTGATCGCCTCGCCCGTAACGCGCAAGCTCTCCACGTTTTTATCTCCAAGTAGGTAATACTTTACTTAAAATTCTTAAGCACCGACGTTCTTAAAACACCTTAACCTCAAGGAAAAACGTGCGACCCCAATAATGATGTCAAAAAAGTTTCAGATACCCACAGGCGAAACAAAATGTCGTTAGTAATGAGCGAACAAAAGCTTTATGTACGGAAAATGTGGACGAGGAGACGTTTCATTATGTTGAGAGGTACAATGCATTAGGTATTTGTTTGTAAAATAAAAATGGTCTGATCCACATTTTATAAAAATGGTATTATGAGATACAGATGTGCTGATTCTATTTTCAGAATTTCTTCGGAAATCTAAAATAAATAACGTGGACACGACAATAAAAGAAAACACTAACAATAATATTATAGAGGATTATTTTGAAATTATCAAAAATAAATCCTAACATCGAAACTAAAGTGTTTTACTTATTTAAAAAAAAAAAACTAAATACTGGAAATGGGCCGTTTAAGGGTTTTGCCTATCAGCCAACTGGCTATAGTGACAAAAGTATTCAATATATTTGATTGAATTTTTGTATGCAGACTGGGAACGTCATTAGATATTATTACAAAAAAAAAAAACAGACCTAACTGTAATCCATAAGTGTTTACTGTTAGTTGTTAGTGGTTACTATCAGATTGTGCTTGTATGTTATGTTAGTGCTATTAGTACTTAATTTCATTCCCTTACTTTAGCATGATCCTATAACTACCTTTACCCAGTGCCTTTGGATGGGGCAGTCCGGTCTGCCTACAATCATTTTCAGGATGCCGCTACGAGTGTTACGCAAGCGTTGCAGTAAGGAAGCCGCTTTTTTACTCATGGTGGCGTGCGAGCCATCGTGCGAGCTGCAGCAAACATTCCCGATGCACTGCAACGCCGCGGCAACTAAAGCGTTGTTGTATTGTATGCGCAGGACGTTGTAGGCTCGGCTCGTATATGACATCCACAGGCCGCTCGAGTAGAAGGACTGACAGAACGCTTTAAATAAGCTCACTTTGACGTCTGCTATACAGCGAGCGAACCAACGGGCGAACATATTGCTTATCTGCGCTCTACTTCACTATCATCACGTAAGTCCCTGATGACAACATGACCTAGACGCTTAAAACTATTCACTAACTATTATTATATTATACATATTTTCATTATTTTATTGAGAGAGAGGAGCATGTGGCTAAATAATAACTGCAGCACGGGTCGATCGATCAGGTTAAGCTACGCTTGCCGCGGTTGGTCCGTGGATGGGTGACCATCTGTTCATACCAAGATTCCTCCGTGCCTCGCACGTTAAGCCATTGGTCCCGACTGTCATTTGTAGATCTTTGACAGTTGTTACGGGTCGTCATAAGCCCAAAAGTCTGACAACCAGTCTTACCAAGAGATATATCGTGTTACCCAGTAACTGGGTTGTGGAGGTCAGATAGGCAGTTGCACCGTGTAAAATACTGATATTTAGCTGCATCCGGTTAGACTGGAAGCCGACCCCAACATAGTTGGGAAAAGGCTGGGCAGATGACACAGTTTCATTTATTGTCATCTCCACTTAGTATTATTACGTAAAGTCGCAGCTGAATGTTTTAGTATAGCAAGCAAATAGCAAGGATTCCTAAACCAAATCATTGGTAAAAATGGCGCCACTGAATTATTGAGTAAACTTATGTGTTTTATCAATAAATACAAAACAGTTTTACCGGTACAACCTAAACCAATATGATCCATGAACTTGTCAAAATTATCATAACAAACAACAAACGAAAATTCATGAAATGACTAGAACTAAGCACTAAAAGGTAAATTAAAATGGAAGTATGAATGGATGATGCATGACCATACCAGATTGGAAATATGTCATCCGCCCTGCATTACGAATGATTAATGCAGTTCATTCAGCCAACTGAATTTCATTACCAACGGGACTACTGACTAGTTTCAGCTTTGATGGCTTTGACGAGTTAATAGGGAACTTGGTATAGCATTTACCTTTCTTGTCATGCTTCAAAGTCGTGAAGTGTTTCTTTCTCATTTTGCTTTATTCGATATTTCAGTTCAATTTTATGAAAAAAATACATACAAAATGATACAAAAGTTTAACGATAAGTTTATATTGTAGATTGTGGTGATATTTAGGATGGTTTTAAACCAGCTAATGGGTTAACAAGCAAGAAACTAATGCCACATAGATTCTATGTTGTTCTACGTCAAACATGTTTATATATACAGCTAGAGTAGGGAGTAAACTCTCTAACACTTCATAAACCGCTAGATGCACGTATTAAATTTAATACCCGATTAAAAGTAATGCTGTCTCTCTCTAACAGAACGTATCAGAATGTGACAGCATTACTTTTAATCGGGTATTATATTAAATGGACTTACGTGCAACTAGCGGTATGACTCTCTCGTTATTGAAAACTAGACATAAACCAGCTACTTCTGTTTTTTTGCACTATTATTGTTTTAGCAAGGTCTTATTTTAACATTAACTCTTCGCAGAACGTGTTCCACGCAAGACACAATGGCTTTTTAATTGTTTCTGTAATTAAAATTGAACTAGTTAAATTATCTGCAATGCTAAGCTTTTTTTTTTTTCTGCGTTTTTGCTGTTGGGCCAATCGTCGCCCGGGCCTGCCACGTGACTACTCTACGTTTTCTTTTTTAGTGTCTATTTCGTTAGTTGTTTTCCCCAGTGAACATAATGGCTATCGACAAGTGTAGTGCTTGGTCCAATTTGAACTACACACCGAGTAGCACATTCACTATGAAAGAATAATCAGTTACGGAAACGTAGGTACTACAGATCAAAAGTACTCTATGTGTTCATCCAGATTTTAAACTATCGGTGTGCCAAATTTTATCAAAACCCGTTCAGCCGTTTTTGCGCCAATCCGGAACATACTTTCAGACAAACGGACAATCATTCTTCGTTACTATTTTATTTTTGTATAGATGTTCAAATCATCACGCAAAATAATAAGTAATTGCAATTTAACGCTTACCTCATTGTAATCTATATTATACTAATATTAAAAAGCTGAAGAGTTTGTTTGGTTGAACGCGCTAATCTCAGGAATTACAGCTTCGAATAAAAAAAAATTGTTGGATAGTCCATTTATCGAGGAAGGCTATGGGCTATATAACATCACGCTACGACTAAGAGGAGCAGAGCATCAATGAAAAATGTTGCTAAAACGGGAAAAAAAATCCTTTTGAGAGCTTCCGTTGCGTAAGCTGCGTAAACGATGAAAGTGACGCAAAAATCATGAGTGACGGAATTGTTCCCCTTTAAAAGTTCTAAAAAAAAAGTCCGTGACAGCATATATTTTGTCTATATTTTAAGGTTGACTTACTATAACCTTTTTATGGTAACCAAATTTGTTCTAAAATAATGCATTATTTTCAAAACTGTTTTTATAAACATGATATTTCATAACCAAATAAATACGTTATTCATCACAAGTATTTAATTTTGAACAAAATTGCCCTTGACATCATATGATTTCAATGAATATCTGAGATATCATAGTTTGAAAATAATCACACTAATATTTAAAAGACGAAATTTTGTGAGGATAGATGGATGTTTGTTACGCTTTCACGCAACAACTACTGAACGGATTTAGATGAATTTTGGCAAACAGATATATTTTATAACCAGGATTAAGGCGATACAAAAATAAATTGGGGCTTTTTCGTAACCATTTATTTCAGTATTACAGCATGTATGGATTTTATTATGTTTATTGACTATTTGATTAATACTTTGACTGAATGAAAACGCAATTGGGTTAAATTTCCTCCTTAAAATTTAATTCCGAAAAGACCTCTATTTTTTCATATTTCTTCCTGTAATTCTAAAATCCTAAGTAATTTCATTGCAAAATTGCATTTGAAATGTGCGCATTAGGTAACTGAAAACTCTGACTGAAAAATATTTTTGATAGACAGCTTAATTTATTTTTAAACAATTTTTGTTTGGTTTGGCGCTCTTACGTTGTTGTATTTTGGTTCCAGCGCATTGTTGCGGTCTCTTTTTTCGCATGTGGAAGTAATTGACTCTGTCACTTTCTTACGGCCGCCCAGTTCGCTACGATTTATTTTTTACGTATCACCTTAACAGATAGGATAGTTTTTATCCCGATATTTCCACGGGATTGAAACTTATGCGGGTGAAACCGCGGGGCGCTGCTAGTAAAGTAATATATAAGAATAATTGCTGTGTGTTTGACGTAAGTCTCGGCTAACATTATTTTTTTTCTTGGTCAAAATTTATCATACAAATTTGTTCGTAAATATGTTACTTTATGAGTATTTTCCTTAAACTTTCTCTGTCTTGGTTTTTAACAAAGAAAACTCTCAATTATTTTTGTTGTAAGCTCTAATCTCTACAATCTGTCCAATAAAAGTTGTGAAAAGCAATGTCGTGCTTTAATTTGCGAGTTAAAAAGGGTACAATAAGGTATTGTAGATAAAACGGCTTTGAAGAATCTCTTCGCGCCCCGAAGTAACGATTGCAGTCCTATCTGCCAAACAAACTGTAATAACAAGCACACCTTAGCACGCCTGTGATAAATCCTTGGTGTATGGTGCAAAGGATAAGCTTTATTGAAACAAAAATGGCATTGGATGGATAGAAGATGGATTTATATGTGACGTATAAGAGGAAACTTGGGAGGAGCTCGTGGTTAAGTATAAAAAGCCACACGCGCCGATCTATCAGGTATCTATCTACACCTACCGGGTTTGGTCCGTGGATGAGTGACCATGTTTACATACCGAGACTCTTCCGTGCGTCGGAAAGCACGTTAATCCGTTGGTCCCGGCTGTCATTCATGAATCTTTGACAATTGTTAGAGCTCGTCACAAGCCCAAAACACAGAGAACCAGTCTTTGTTATCGTATTGACCAGTTACTGGGTTGTGGAGGTTAGTTAGGTAGTGGCTCCATACTGGTATTCAGCTGCATCCGGTTAGACTGGAAGCCGACCCCAACAAAGTTGGGAAAAGGCTAGGCAGATTGATTGAATAAGAGGAAATTTATCAGTAGCAATCCAGAGTTTGGATTTGTGGCCGGTTGATAGCAATGCAGTCCCCTCTTACATACTGAACTGAAACATGACTGGCGAAATGTGGGTGTAATAAAGGTACACCTCTGCCAAACCCTTCGGAAAAAACAGCCGTGATGTTATGTTTATGAGGAAGACAGCAGGGACAGATGTTGCAGTGTTACGTTATTCAAAGAGACTGAGTGCAAGGTACTGGTGGAATAACCAACTCTGACCGATACTGGGCCACACCTAACAAGATTATATATAGTTTAAACGTGATTTAGTTTCTTGATGAAAGATTCCAGTTTTTTTCTGTTAACATGGTAAGTTATTTCAACGGAATGATAGATTGGGTTAGTCAAAAGTGCTTAGCAATCAGAAAAATATGTACCCACTTGGTCGAAATAGAATTTTTATCAATATTTCAATAAGACGCTTTTATTTTGCCGTTGAGTTGACTACATGTATGTCTCATAAAATCGACTAAACAGTTTAGTATCAATATCGAGAGAACGGTTATTAGCATAATATTTGTGTACAAAACACACTACACCTTACTCTAAATAACAACAAATCTGCCACGCGTGACGCTTACCTATACCATAGTTCGTTTTTAGGGTTCCGTACCCAAAGGATAAAACGGGAACCCTATTACTAAGGCTCCGCCGTCTGTCTGTCTGTCTGGCTGTCCGTCTGTCACCAGGCTGTATCTCATGAACCGTGAAAGTCAGACAGTTGAAATTTTCATAGATGATGTATTTCTGTTGCCGCTATAACAACAAATACTAAAAAACAGAATAAAATTAATATTTAAGGGGGGCTCCCATACAACAAACGTGATTTTTTTGCCATTTTTATAGATAATGGTACGGAACCCCTCGTGCGACTCACGCACTTGTTTGCAAAACCCACATACTAATTTGAAAGGTGCAAATGTCAAATTCCAAACTGAAAAAATGAACAACAATCATTTGAAATGTCAAATTAGTCTCTGCGATTTAAAAACGAAATTTAATTTCATTCGGAATACCATTTAACGTAGCCAAAAACAGGATCTCCAATTTAGTTTAAACCTACATTATAACGAAACAATAGATAATTTAAACGGTAAACAATGAAAGATCCTAAACCAACACAACTATTCAGGACTACAAAATTCAGGTAACCTTATCTAATCAGATCGTTGATGAGACTAACAACAGTTAACTTATATTTAAATTCCTTCGAATCGTCCTAAATAAACTTGTTAAATAATTACTTTATTATTTTAAGTTTGTTTAGAGAACCTACATTTAAATTTTGTTTACATCTTCTACAGATCAGTCAATTAATCTGCCTAGCCAACTATGTTGGGTTCGGCTTCCAGACTAACTGTTGAATACCAGTATTTTACATGGACCGACTGCCTATCTGACCTCCATAACCCAGTTACTGGGTAACACAATATTCCTTGGTAAGATTGGTTGTCAGACTTTTGGGTGTCTGACTACCCGTAACGACTGTCAAAGATCTAAGAAAGACAACCGGGCCCAACGGCTTAACTTGCTTTCCGAGGCACCAAGAGATCTCGGTATTTAATGGATGGTCACCTTCTATCGACCCGTGCGGCTGTCATTATTTAGCCACGAGCCCCTTTTGTTTTCCGATCAGTATGAAAATAAAATCTCATCTGCCTTTACGTAAAGGTGGACATGACAACAAATGACCGTTTTATCTCCACAAAAATGATATTGACAATGAAGGATCGATTATACACCGCGGCATTTTAATCGTCTTACAACGGCAGCCCACTTCATGTATCCAATGACTACTAATCATTCATGAAAATAAAAAATATAGGCATATTAACACTTGAATAATTTAAAAAAAAATATTATTCATTAAGACGCATGTTGTATTTTGAAACACCCTGTTACGAGCGCGGTCGAGCCATGCGTTCCAAGGGCGGTACGGAATGGAGCGCAAGGCTAGCACCGCGCTCATAACAGGGAATTTGTATTTGACTACCACCAAATAGTACCAATACCAAATTTTGTAAAACATTTTAAAAGAGTAACGGTGGAGTTTCTTGCCCATTCTTCTCCATACGAAGCTACCTTTTGGAAGGGGCGACTAGAATCAATTCTATTTTATTTGTAAATTCTGACGTTCAAAAGTGCCTGTTTGAAATAAATAATTTGACTTTGACTTTGACCGTCAGTGGGGACTGGTCATTTCTTGGCTGCCACGGCTTATTTTAACTTATTTTAATTGTTTTTTTTAATGGTTTTATCTTTTTATTGCGGACGCTGTTAACGTGCACGTCTTTCTACATTGTCCTCACATGTATAATTTCAACATGAATGATGTAACCACTGATGTACTTTGTCACAATATTTTGATTAAAAAGAGTGTCCGTGGAGTTTCTTGCCCGTTCTTCTCCATAGAAACCTACTACGCTTTGGAATGGGCAACTAGCTTCATCTTTCTGACTGACCGACCCCTTGACAATTCAAAAGTGCCTGTAATTGGTTTATTTGAAATAAATGCTTTGAGTTTGAGTTTGACTGTTTTTAGGGTTCCGTACCTCAAAAGGAAAAAACGGAACCCTTATAGGATCACTTCGTTGTCCGTCTGTCTGTATGTCTGTCTGTCAGTCTGTCAAGACCATTTTTCTCAGGAACGCGTGGACGTATCAAGTTAATATCAAATACGTAAATCTATGGTCCCTTGAAGCTCTAAAAAAATCAAGCTTCCAAGTCAACGCAATAAACAAATACGGCGATATAAGCGACATTATTGCGACATATTTCGATACTCGCAAATAAATCAAAACCTATAGGGTACTTCCCGTTGACCTAGAATCATGAAATTTGGCCAGAAACAAGGTCTTACAGCACAAATATAGGAAAAAGTTCTAAAATTGTAAATTTGTAATTTTATCACATAAAAAAAAAAATTGCGAATATCTCGCACATAAATCAAAACCTATAGGGTACATCCCGTAGACCTAGAATCATGAAATTTAGGCAGAAGCAAGGTCTCACAGCACAAGTAAAGGAAACAGTCCGAAAATAGTTAATTTGTAGTTTTATCACATAAAAAAAACAGTTTTGCGATTACAAACTTAAATTTTCAGTTGGAAAATTGACCGTGGCGTATATCGATGTATGGGAGAACATGTTTTTCAACTAAGTTAAGTTTGTTTTAGGGATAAATTCATCCTAACTACGGAACCCTTCATTGTGCGTTGTCCGACACGCACTTGGCGGGTTTTTTTTTAAACCAACAAAAAAATTAAGCCTCAGTAAACAAAAATGTTTTGTTATCTCAAAAAATGCCGAAGATGTATGCGATTTAAAATCTATTGTAGACAGAGACAGTACTACTGCGATCGGACGTCAAAACACAGGAACGCCGTAGTAACTTCGCGCGATTCAGTACAATGATCGTTTTGTGTGTCAAGGATAGTAGAATAATTTCAAAGCAATTTTTCCACCGATTTTAGTTATTTTTCGCAAATCGTCTTTTTTAGTAACCATAAGCATTAATTGATATATATTTTTGATGGCAGTCAAATACCCTATTTCTTTTGAAAATCCGATTTTTTGTCGAGTTTTGTTTCAAAAATAATCTGGTGTAAAAATATTTTATTTAGAATTTGGCCGTATAGGTACAGGCAGTACAATGATCATTGCCTAATTTAAAAATAAAACAAAACAAACAAAAGCGCTGGGAAGGATATAACCCTAGAAAGGTGGTCCTGAATTTAAGTAACTGTACTTTTAACAATTTGTTACTTTAAATAAATTCTTACTATGTATAGTAAGTTGGTTTTATTTACTCGCAAATTACTCGCATTGTTTAAGTTAATCACTATACAAGCCTTGTTCCGCAATGACTGCGTTGCCGGCAGCGCTGATGATGGCCGAAAGTGCAACTCCAGCCCAACACAGCGCGGTCAGCATTGCAGCCCTTGATGGACAAGCTGGAAGGGCTGCAATGATGACCAAGCTTGAAGCCCGAGAGCGTAGCTTACCTAAGCTCGCGGCCGTAGTGTACTATTAAAACATTAATATTTAACTTATGCATAGCACATAAATCTTAATGTTTTGACATGTTGCCATTTCACCCGTGCGTAGCAGGGACGGGTGAGCCGCTAGTAACAATAATTATATTTTAATTATTTATTTACTTATACCTTTGGTCAAGGTCTGTATGCTATACCGAAAGATCGCTAGACGTGTTACGCGTCCGATACAATAATGTTTTTAGGATGCTGTTGAAACTGCCCCGTTTCTGTAGCGCATCGGAGATTTTGTGCTCAGAACCGAACTGATAGCTTCAATGCTGTGATTCGCAAAAAAGTCGAATCACTGATGCGTAGAATGCGAGTCGGTGACAATAGCATCCTGAAAACAGTGGTGGAGAGCCCTTACACCCCATTTCTGAGGCACTTTGTGGGGAGAATGGTCAGGTAGCATATTCCTTGCATTATCGTTCTCTGCACATCCTGCCGCAGTCACCAGCTATTGTTATTTATGTTTTTATGTACTACTAACACTAGTGATAAGGTATTTTACTAACATATTGGACCATATTGTTCTCCGAACATAATAAATAAATATCTACCACTACAGGATTACCCAATGCGCCTATCCTAATTTATTCGATACTAACATCTATAACTTATTATAACGTAAAAAGGTTAAAACAATCAGAGGTGTTTATGAGAAATCATGAAACCAACCCTAGTTGTAATGTTCCCATCACTTGCGCCCTCTGAACTTCAGGTTAGCAGACAATTGCAATCTTATACAAAGTATACGGAGTTCGTCGCAATAAGAAGCATCGAATCGAGTGAAAGGGTGGGTACACGATAAGATTTTGTTCTACCGCGACGACTGTTTAAGACAACCGCTTCCAGCCGGTAACAATATTGTCTGAACGAACCACGTCATCAAATTGCTCGAGATAATACGCTTTGAATAAAAAAGACAATAGGTATAATATCTTGAAAGAGGTCTAAAGGAACTTTCCTGGTTTCCTCTGAAACCAGGACAGTTCCTTTCGAGTATACGATATTTTTTTCTACTTGATATTTTTTGGCAGTGTCTGCTTTCTTTTGTCTCAGCTGCGAGCTTAATTCCCGCATAAGGTAGTGTTAGTAGATGTAACTCAAATTACGTACTCAGAGCACTTTGCATCTAAATTGTTTCTATAACATGATTATCAAGAAGTTACAGTAGTACTTATGTTAGGTTCATTTATCAGTATTTTTTTTTAAATCAACTAAACTGACATCGATTATTCAGAACGATTATTTATGTGGCAACACCAAGCGGTGACGGTTGACAAGTGGGCAAGGAAGGCCCCATCCGGCAATCGATTCGTTCACTTGCTCTTGGAGCGAGCTACGGGTCGGACAAACTAGAATAACCGTCGATAAAAAGAATTGTAGCTGGTTGATAGCAGTAGATTGTTGTATTAAAGGAATTAAAGAATATATATTTAGATATTATCTACGCAAGGAGTTTTATTACACTTATAAATGACTTTAAAAATCTCAGGTTGGTAAAATGGATACACCTCGCGCTCAGCTGAAACGTGTTGTCCTTCACTTGATTTAATTTTTTTTTTAATCCTTGGTTGATTGCAGGCTAAGCAACGTCTAATATAAAGAACGAATCGAGAAAAGTAGGTAAAAAAACGAGCAAACCTTACAGTAGCCGCCATCTGACATCTCACCTTGGTAATAAGCAACTGAGCAGCGACAAAAATTAACCTCAAAATTAAAAAAAGCCAAATATTGAAATATTTATTCGAATAATTCTCCATTACTAGTGCCCACTGGTTAAAATTACCTCCCCTTCCGTCCCCCTACTTACACCTCCTCTATTTATAATCTGTATAGTACTTACTAATTCCTCGAGTACACAAATTACATTTTATTATAAAGTACTTACTAATTCCATTGTATTAAAAAGTACTTACTTATTCCATGCTCAAGCTGTCACTCCCTGTTACACACTTTCGTCCCTTTTCACGACATCACTCCCACAGAAAGTGAGAAGAAAGCTGTTAGACATCAAAAAGTCAACTATCTCCTTACGAAGAAAATAAATCTCGCCAAGTCAGATTGGCATCGCTTAAAAATAGCCTCCGTTAGTGAACCCGCAGTATATCATACGTGAAGTTTTAGCTCAGTATGCATGGGTCATATCTCAGTGTCTGCGTAAGTTAGGGATGCAGGAAAACAACGGCTATAGAATATAATAATGTAAGTTGGCAAGGCGGAGAATTTTGCTTCTCCAGCCAAAGCTTATATAGGAGCGCCGTATATTGTTGTGGCTTGTTATTTCATAGTTTACTAGACTTAGGTTAAAAATAAGCCAGCAGTAACCTGCGTATGATTCATATTATAAAGTTGTGGACGTTAAGATTTTTTTTTTAAGTAATAGCGTTTTTTACTGTGCGTTTGTCAGAGTTGCCTCCATGACGATACTTTGATCTCTATTCAGGCTCGTTTACAGCTAGATGACAGCACAAATTGGATTAGAAGATAATTATGTAAAACTGAATTAAATGCCGACAAAATAGGCATCCTCTAGCATGCTGCAATCTATAACCAGTTTGCTAAGAAGAGTAATTCATCATCACCATCATTCCAGCCGAAAGACGTCCACTGCTGAGGCTCTATTCCGAACATAAATCCGAAGTATCGGCCGAATGTTCGGTCGTTTCTTTTTACGGCTAACCATCGCTAACTACGGCGAAAAAAAAAAGCAGTCGAAGAGATAAGCCAAACTCAAACCTGTCATTTGAAGTCGGGTAAGGACTCAAAGTCAAAAAAGAAATCTATGGAAGTTATAAATCGGCCGGACATTCGGCTGATACTTCGGTTTATCGCTTCGGAGTAGACCCCCAGGACATAGGCCTCCCCCAATAGGAGTGGGGGGTTGCCATAATCGCCACGCTTGGTAGGCGGGTTGGCGATCGCAGTATGGTATTATAATGCATAGAGAGCGCTGCTGCCCATTTTGTAGTAAGTCCTTTAGTCGCCTTTTACGACACCCATGGGAAGAAATAGGAGATTGAAGAGTAATAATACAATGACAATACCTACCTATATTTCCTTTCATTTCTATCTCTATGTAAAGCAATGGAAGTTTACGAGCTGATAACTATGATATACGATCAATTCCAGTTTGATTTCACATGCCGGAACGATGTTTCGCATATAGATTTGAATTGGTTTGTGTAAGCAATCGCTAATGCTCTTGGCATTCGCAATTGCCAAATGTAGTGTTAGTGCGTTGTTTTGTTATGGTGTTGTGGAATACCGCGTATAGAATACAAAATCAGATGGTGGTTTTGAAATACAAACTCACGTATGTATATTATTATCATCTAAAATTCTACACGCTGAAAAATCGTTCGTTTTTGGAAAAATTCTGGAAACACAATTAACCACAGTAGCTGAAATAGTGACTAATATGTATGGTAGGCTAAGTCTGAATGACCTTTTAATTAATTAATTTATAGTTTTGCATTTTAGGGTTCCGTACCTCAAAAGGAAAAAACGGAACCTTTATAGGATCATTCGTGTGTCTATCTGTTTGTCTGGCTGTCTTTCCGTCTGTCACAGCCGATTTGCCCTGAATCTACAGGACCGATTAAGTTGAAATTTGGACCCAAACACGGACGTGTAACGTCACACAATACAAAATACATGAATTTTTAACATGGGAGTCACGGCAAATTAGAAATTTAAAAAAAAAGTTTTTTGTCTCGCGTCCTATGTTTGCCTAAAATGAAAAATTTGTAATATCTTATTCATTTTACTTGGCAATAGAAACTTTAATATACTTTTAGAATTATTATTTGGCAGCCCAAAACTGGTGCAGTTAAGTTGGTACTGTGCATAGATTTTTGACAGCAGTGTGTCAAACCAACACGGTTGAAGACGTTTTCACGAGATGTGGAAAAACTTTTCTAGTAAGTAAGTCAGAGTTAGACGTATTTGAAGACTTACTTGAAAATGTTGTGTTATTTGAATACAATATTGTTCGTTTTATCATGTTTTGTTGTTAGTAATGAAATTAAACTGATATTATTGAGAAAAAGTCGTTTAGGCAAAGTTTGGCATAGTTTTCGAACAAATATGCCTAACATTCCCGAGGCTAGGGTTGACACACTTGTTTTCATTTTTAATGATGGACTCGTGACTATAATATGACATTATTTGCCATTTTTTTCTTGTTTTCTGACGGAATATGTAACAAAGAAAGTTAAAATTATTTTTCTAAGAAAGAAAGAAAGAAATCATTTATTTGCTGATAATGTAGGTATACTTACATATATGTTGGAATATTTATTAAGTGTCCCGATACATTTTACCTTACGGCATGCAAAATATTAGGTTTGAATCGGTATCGGTTTGATTTGTTTATTTTAGGTTTATATATATAGTTTGGTTTGGTTTTTGTTTTTTTTAAAGGACTTTCAAAATGAACAAGCGACAATACAAAGATTATTCTGACGATTTACTGAACTTTGCTGTTGGGTTGGTCGAAAATATAAACATAGCCTCCTACGAAGCTGAAAAACAGTTCGGGATACCTCGCCGTACGATTTTAAATAAAGTAAAACAAAAAAACGTTTGTATGTGACAATTATTAGTGGATGGGCGCGCAATTTAAGATTAGAAGATCTTCAATATTTAACTTTACAGTCGAGTTAAAAGCGTTTTACAGGGCGCCAAGGCGAAGAGAATATTTTTTTTTTTGTTGTTTTACTAATTTTGTAGAGTGAATTGTGTTTTTGAATTTAATAGTGGTATTGTTGGGTTGTGATTATCAATAATATAGAGTGCAAGAAATATTTTTTACTGATTTATTTGTTATCTAATTTTTATTTTTGTAATAATAATAAAAATAAAGGAAAATAATAAAATAAAAAAAATGTAGTTACATAAATACCGATTAACTCATCACTACTCAAGACTGATTATAACAGATTAACAATACTAAGTATGTATATTAAATAATTTAGTTTTTTTTTTGTTTTTTTTTTCTAAAGTGACAGCCATTACTATAATTTGTCAATGTATGGAGATTGAGAAGAAATTATGCCAAACATTGCTTATAGTAAGTTAACGTAGTAGAATACACCAAAATGTTTTATTCGTAATAGAGCCATATGTACCACAATTATTAAGCTGCATTTTAGATTGCCTCAGAATTCAGAGCACATATTTATTTTGGAATAAACACATCATGCAATGTTAGGAATATGGGTATTGCCATGGCGGCCGAAAGCTAAACAACTTTGCCTAAATAATAAAATACCCCAAAAATACCTTTAATTTACGAATATTGTCTTAAATCCATAAAAATAATATAATTCTTGGAGTCTATTTACTCAAAATGTATAAATAACACGATAAGGAGGGTAAATTCATTATATTTTTTTATGTCAAAGACAAATTATATCGATATCCGTGAAAAGTTTGGGCAGTTGACTACCAAAAGAAAGTACAATTGAAAGAAAAAATTATAAAAAAATATATCTGATATCGTTCAACAACAATTTCAGATAGAATTTTTTTTATAATTTTAGAATAAATACTTTTCAAATAATTTACAAAAATAGAGTAAAATTGACCATTATCTCCGAAACTAATGAGCCTAAAATTTTGAAAAAAATATATAAAATAGTTCTTTACTTATAGATTACAGGAAAAGCTATGAGAAGTCTATGATCTTAAAATTTCATGGTCAATCTCTCAATATTGTGCGTACAAAATTACATTTGCAGTTGGAATGTATGAGGAAACATATTTTTCAACTACACTGTTAAGTTTGTTCTTAGGATAATTAATCCCCACTACGGAACCCTTCATTGTGCGTAGTCCGACACGCACATGGCCGGTTTTAAACTACATCCTTCAGGCCTTATTTTCAAGGAGATTATGACTTTATGTTTAACCTAAAAATATTCGGAAATATATTATGTACTTTACTCATGTATTGTACATATTATGAACGGTTCGCAATAACAAATTGTTGTGTTCATTTAAAACTTTGTTAAGCACATTCAAGTGGGGTTGCCGTAACTTCGAACAACACCAAATAATCCTCATCAGAATAAATATTTCAGTAACCTCTCGTGTACGCAGAGTGAATCAATATTGTTTCATCGTATTTTTGGATGAGCAGCGTGCCTACAAGTTGTGAGTGTTTTTGATTACGCCCAGAGCCGTCGGAGCCGGATTAAGCTTCGATTTTTACGCTAAAATTTCTGTTAAAAATGTTATAGGAAATATAAAAGATTTTAAAGGAAGGTCGCACATTCAAATAAATATATAAACAAAGTCATATATTCATCATACCTAACCATATTAATAGCTTTATATAAATGTATCTAAAACGTTACATTACGAATATTTTTGACTTAGAAATTTGCAAAGCTGTTTACGACTTTTTTCGTATGTTATTTAATTCACTTGTTGTTGCTGAATCTGAATCAAACGTACCTAAGTACTCCTTACAAACACACAGTGGGCTCCAAAGTCAACGTGATACGACAAATGGGATGTCTACTCGTTCCGCGCAAGTACCCGTCCCAATCTACGTGCTAACCCGGTCTTACCGTCACGTCACTCGGCCGAGAATGCAAGTTTTTTAACCGGCCCGGCCTATCCGCTTAGCTAACGAGGATTACGTATCCGGAAAAGTTTCGGGCCGTTCCGGGCCTATGCATCCGCACATCAAAGAGATATGCACTTAATAATTTGGGCCCGACCGAGATTTATTCGGGACACAAACAACGTTATGAATGTTTTGTAAGAACACGCCTCGTAAAATAGTATTCGATAAACTTTGCAGCAGTAAGTTCTGTGAGGAATTTCAATAAGGTCGCGTTAACTGATAGTTCGGATGTTCGATTCGAAATAAGATCTATGTGAGCTCTGCAAATCAGATTAGAATGGCGAATGTGAAGCTTTTATGTAAAAGCTCGTGCGTCTTATTGTTTTAGGGCCATGCGATGTTACAAACTATTTGGAACGATAATGTTCTTTTGCAGAATTTTATACATTTCTTATCAATCTGCCTAGCCTTTTGCCCAACTATTTTGAGGTCGGCTTCAACAAAAATCATTTCTTCAAATCAGGTTGAGAATCAGCACTTTTCAAACGTCAAAAATTTGCCTGACCTTTTCCTAACTATGTTGGAGTCGGCTTCCAGTCTAACCGGATATACTTGAATACCAGTATTTAACATGGAGCGAATGCCTATCTGACCTCCACAACCCAGTTACTGAGTAATACGATACCCCTTGGCAAGATTGATTGACAGACTTTCGGGCTTCTGACGACCCGTAACGACTGTCAAAGATCCACGAATGACCGCCGGGATCAACGGCCTAACGAGTTTTCCGAGGCACGGAGGAGTCACGGTATTTAATGATGGTCACCCATCCACGGAACAACCCCGGCGAACCTAATGGATTAACCCATGCGGCTGGTATTATTTAGCCACGAGCTCCTCCAGCATTTTATACATTTATTAATTTGATACAATATTAATAAATTAGGTACGCATAATTATGTTTTGGAAAAAAATAAGGTATTATCAAACATTGATCGTATATTTTTATTGTATTTCGAAACAATAGCTTTTAGTTCATCACTAATTGTATTAATACAGCAAATAACGAACCTTTTGCAGCCAGCTTACAATAATGATAAGTGTTAAATTAATAAAGTTTTGATTTAATTAAGTGTGCATGGCACGGAATGGTAGCGAGTTAGTAAATGCGGAGGGAGATCCGCCGCCACCTTAAGACCTTACCAGTAGCAACTTCCAGCTGAAGAGGAGAGTCTTAATAAGACAAGCCTATGGAGAAGTTTCGGGAAGTATTGAACATTTTGCTCCGACCGATAAACGTAAGAACGACATTGAGTTTAATTTTGTATATATATTTTTTTGTTAATTAAGGTAGGTAACAGAATTTTTAGGGTGCCGTATTTTAAAAAGAGAACGCGTGTATTAAGAAATTACTAAAAACTTTTATTTTTATATTTATAAAGACTTTTCTTCATTATATTATCTTAAAATAACATTAAAAATATACATATCAAAAATAAAAATAAAATATTGAAAAAAAAACATAAAAATAAACAAAAACACGTTTCATTTTCGAGTAAGTCCCATTGCAACTGCTCAAACTGTGCGCAAACTGCAATATTCGTGAGGCACTCTATAAATATTATTAATACTCTAAGAAGCGAGGACTTAGTTAATTTTATGCTGTTCACGGCTACTTTAATTTCTCGCTTCGCTGATAATTCTGGCGTCGGCAACCATGGAGAAAATCTGGGCAAAAGTTCAGTCCACGATATTATTTAAATGCAGACGATGTACACTGTGCGCTTTCATATTTTATTGCGTCTGCTTTTCTGGAGAACTACACGGCTACTCGAATGAACAACAAATACTTTAGAGTTTGTGTTCATTTTATACGTTTAATTTTATATAATATTTCGACTTGTTTGTTTCTTTTTGTATTGGGCTAATTTTCTTATTATTCCATAACTTCGTCGTTTTCAGGCAATGATTGTGATTAAAAGCTTCTTAGCAAGCCAATTAAATAGAGGTTAGACAACACTCCGAATTCAATGTCATTTCACAAAATATTTTGCATCTTAGGCTGTTATGCATAAGCATGACTGTGATATGTGTGTGTTATCTGTGTGCGTTTCTGGACAAATAAACATATTTTTCATTATATTTTAGTTTTAGCCATTGTTTTTGTTTTCGTAGGGGCTTTTAGCGTAAGTATGTCTTGTACTTGGGTGTGTAACATTTGATATAATAACAAAAGTTCTAATGATCAAGACCTAATTTCATTTTTTTTTTAATATAACGATTAAATGATATAATGAACTATTGATATAATTTCATTTTACTTAATTTATTATGGTATAATGAACAGTTTATATAAAGCACATTTGAAATAATATTCAATTAATATAATATTCAGTTGCTATAATATTCAAATCTATAAGTAACTTTTAATATAATTTGGAAATGTCTATTTTTATTTTTACAAAACTGATTAGATTTTAAACGCCTGCCACTTTCGTGCTAGGTAAAACAAGTGGTGCTTGTTTGCTCACCTCCACAGCTTCGGCTTGCTGGTCGCCTCCAGCGACTAGCCTCTGCTATTTTTTGTTACGTAACGGCGAAGGGGTTGCACTTCCCGCAGCGCCGGAGTCGATGCAGAATCAACTTTAATGTTTTGAGGTTAGGTTACAATATAATTTGCTTTTCTCAAGAACGATGCGTTATCTTAGAAAATTAGTTAATATGAAAGTTAGGTCAAATTAAAATTAAATAAAAAGAGCATTATACAATTTTAAAATTATATGAAAAGAACGTTATACTAAATGAAATTAGAGAAATGAAAATTATATCAAATATAACATTAGATCATATAAAATTAGGTTAAATGTTTTTATAGCATATGAAAATTGTATCATATGAAAGTTATGTCAAATGAAAATAGACTATCTGTTATTATACCAAACACTACACACCCCTTGTACTTTCACAAGACGTAGGCCATGAATTTGAACAAACCCTTCGCATCGTCGCCACTTGATTGGGATAGAATTGTATGCAACATACCTGTTCAGTTCTGTTCAAATTCAGCCATTGTTATATTCGGAAAGTTAAATTGTAGATAGCACCCCATATTTTTAACGAAATCACAGAATTGGAAGTAATCCAATTCTGGGTTAATTTTGACATTGAAAAGTAAGGGTCCAAAAAAGACAGTGGCAAGGAAAATGTGGAAGCCATTTCTGAGATTTTGCTCGCACCCTTCTTCCACATGATTTAACTTCATTAAATATGTCTGCTTATAAAAGGTCAGCCGTCTTTTGGGGGGGAGGGAATATTTGTTAGGATTTTTTTAAGACTTTCAAATTGTACTCGGGTCTTCGAATTTAGAACCGAAAAAGAAAAAAAAAAAAAAAAAAAAAATGAGAATTTCAAAAATAATAGGAATATGTGTTCAACAGTTTGGGAAGTCGGTGGCAAATTATTTTTAAAGGCTCCCACAGACAGGCGCGACGCGACCCTAGTAGCACAATTTCTAAATTTCTATGAAAACTTCATGGAAAGTGTCGCGCTGCCTGTCGTGCCCGCGATATTGAGCCAATCTGGACGGGTCTTAAATCAAACCAACTCAAGGAACAATAAAACGAAACAATTTTCCATACTATAAGAAGTAGATTTTTTGAGAATTGACAGCCCTGTTCTCAAGGGTATCACATAAATAAAAGTAACATTAATGCCATTATACTAATCCGCTTATGTAAAACAACCTTAGGTAGGTACCTACCTACCTAAGGTAAAGGCTAAATCTTGATCACAAAGTACGTATACTTCCGATACATTCGTATAAATATAACATGGACATGAAAAACAATATTTCACAGTCCCCAGATTTTTATATCATAATTATGTACTTTACTGACAAAGCACATACCTAGTTTTAAACAAGAGAGCATAAACCAATTAACGAATAAAAAATCCAGAAGAATTTAGTAAAACGTCGGACATCACACTTTATCATCCCCATAAAGGAAGGTATTTTGATGGGAATTAATATTAAACTGATCCTCTAAAAACTTATTGACCTTCTAATGGTGGACACTTTTATTAATTGACCTCTAAAAATAAAGAAAAATAATTTTATTTGTCCCAGAAACACATCTACATTATAATCACGAGCACAAAAAAAACAAATAGTCGGCAGAAACTTATTGCGCTTCTAATGATGCACAGTTTTTTTAAAATAATTAAGCCTCTTTTTTACTTTCTGGCTTTTTCTCATAGTTGGTCGCAGTAATTAAGCTAAGGTACTCCGACAAAGCGTTGTTTTTTTTTTTATTCGGGTTAGGTTAGGTTGGAACTGTGACGCGAGAGCCAAATTGCGCAACCTGAACAAATGGTTAGGCTAGAACTATGAACAACCGCGCGCGAGCCAAGCGAGCGAAGTGAGCGGTGCAGGGGCAGCGTCATTATAATAGATTGTTCATTAATGTTAATAAAAAAAGCTAAATTGGAATTATTTTCGGTCCAATTAAATACGAGTACATGCCTATTATGACTCGGCACTACTCGGCAGCAACTAGTTCTGAGGCATACGTTATCGCATATCAATATCATGCTATGGTGTCACACGCATGCTTCACAAAAAGATACAAGTTGCATGCCAGTAAGGACATACCTTATCATGTCCAAAAAATTAACCTAACCGAAAGGTCCCATACACACTGGCGGACTTTACTTTGAAGTATTTTAAGACTGCCAAAAAATCCAACGAGCACGTTATGTAGAAGAGTATCTACGCACACCATTAATCTCCCTCAAAATAAAACGTCCGCTTTGATGTTCCGGCTGAAAAGATACATTATCCTATAATTGGCATGATCATCCTTATGTACGTACAGCTAACAGATGTATTTTTTCATAATTTTTACCGAAATTTGTTTCACTGCAAAGAATTATGAGTACCTATGAATTATGAGAAACCTAAGTAGTAGTTTTTTTTTGTTGCTGTACCAGTGTCGGAGAGAAGGTATTCATTTTATTGTTTTGGTAAAGTATTTATTTTGATTTGATTTAATTTTGTTCGATTTATTTTGATTTCGTTTAATTTTATTTATTTCCACTTAATTTAATTTATTTTGATTTGATTTAAAATTACTTAATTTAATTTGATTTATATTAATTTTATCTGATTTTATTTGATATTATTTGGTTTTATCTGATGATTTCTATTAATTTATGTTTGGCAATGGGTGTTATTTACCTGAAATAAATTGATTTATTTATTTGTTATGTTTTATTATACTGCACTATTGTGTACTACTATTGTATTCATCAGCTGCAGTTCTGTGGTACAGTGGTAACACTTTGACCTTGAGCTCAACCCTAATTGCGTACACACCATCAATTACAATCTGATCTGGAGCCGTGGTCGTATGCCACTTTGCCCTAAAGATTATGATCGCTTACTACTGTTAGAATGTGTTGTTTTGATAGGTTAGGTGGCATACGACCACGGCTGTCTTCTGAACATCATTACGAATATGTATTAAATACATTAAAATATATTACGTGTAAGTTGTTTATTTAATTGACGATAAATATTGAATAGTTTGTACATAATAATTTCAGATGAGAATATTTTCTTGTTTCATACTTTTTAAAGCGTGATTTTTCAGTAGTCGGGTTTTAGTTTTTGAACTTATTTTTTATTTAAATTATTTTGGGGCTATAATTTCGTGATAAAGTATTTGCAGAGGCACTTAAATTTTTTTTTTGGTTAGTTTCATTCGAGTGCACCTCACTCATTCATTCATTAGGTTTAATGTTTTATATGTACCTGTGTAATATACCAAACATATACCATAGGTTTATGTTTCCAAATTTGAAAGACTTCTTATTCCTGAAGAGATCGTGAATCATGAGGATATTTCAGCAATTTGTTATGATCCAAGGAACAAATAAATAATCCGTCTAAGGATCTGAGTCTGCTGAGGGTAACATAGGCCTGTCCCTTAGCGAATATTGACTTCCCTAAATCAATTACCAATTATAATTACCTATTAATAATTAGAGTGCACACATGCAACTTGTGTACAGTAACTGCCCAAGTAAGGATTTATGGTAACATTTTGCGTTAAATTTTTCCCGATCCTCTTAATCCGTCAACTTCAGTCAGACAAGGTTCAACTCTAACAAGCCCATCTTCATCTGCATTTATAGTGCAATCATCGAATTGTATGAGAACTGCACTTGCCTGTTCTCCATGCTCCAGCTGATCACGACGAAGAGCCGGCCATATTAAGTTCCTGGCCACATTGAAATATGTAGTTATTATAATATAATTATGTTTTTGTGTAGGGTTGGAGAGAAAATATGTTTGTTGTTGCTTATGATTTTATAGAAATTATACCTAATTATTGGGTGCATGCAAGCAAAGCCATGAGCAACAGCTGAAAATATATGTATTTTGGAAATGTGCTAATTAAGGCCTTTCATTTGATACCCAACACGGCATGAATAAACAATTTTTTGTTTTTAGGCTTTGACTTTATGTCCGCTAGAGGGCGCCATATTAAATTTAATGTGACCTCACATAGCCTATAACCAGCGGACGATCAAGACGCTTCCAACAATACGTCATTTGTCAAATTATGACAAGCGGTTTAGAAGTAATGAGGGAACAGATGAACATACATACATACCGGTCAAAACCATAACCCTCCTTTTTGCTTCGCCGTAGTCGGGTATAAAACAAACAAGATTGTTTGGCTTTTATGTCTAAAATAACTATTCACAGCAAGAAAATATAGTATATTATCCTACAATAAGATATTTTTCTCTAGATCAATTATTACGTTAGTTATAAACGAAATAAGAATTGAGACTTACGCTATTTAGTTTCGTGCTCGAACACGATCAAAGAGCGCACGCGATATTCAAGTTTATTACTGATGTATTAGCATTTAGCACATAACAGAGTGGCGAGGAGCGAGGGGCGGAGCTTGCGTTCAAAATTTGATTTAGACTGCCTGCTCTTCGGTATGTTATGATCACCCATCCAGGCATCGACCGCGGCAAGCGTAGCTTAAGCTGATCGATCGACCCATAATCAGCCTATAATGTTCCCGCTGCTGGAACACAGCAGTCTACCACGCGAGCCAAGTGCGGGTTGGTAGTTGTCACATGTCTTCGAATTTTTGGTTCTAGGACGTGCCGGTTTCCTTACAATGTTTTCCTACACCGTTTTGAGAGCGGCTATTATTGATGTGAAACATCTATGCACGTAAAACAGATTGCTGGCGGGGCGACGCATGCCGCGTGGCGATTCGTCGCTACTATACAGTCTATGTAGTGTGTAAATAATATCGATGTTTCACATCTGCCAGGCGCCCCGTGACGGCTCAATTTTTTTTTATTTTGATACGAGCCCCACGAACCACGACTCGATACAATCATTTCAACGTTATAATAAAAAAAGTGGGAGTTCCGTATGGTATACTAAATCAGAGTGGCTCAGTTGTTATGAAGATGGGATCGGTGTAATAACAGTAAAAGACGGGTAAACGTAAAGTTAATGCGTGCCCATATACGAAACAGTGTTTTAACGGCATCATTCGTTTGTGGCCGAACCCTGAATATTGGCCGTACTTAGTAAGCGGGATTCGGTAATCCCTATTTCGCTGATATCGGTATGAGAGTTATGGATTGTGCGCCATGATTCGAGTCTTCTTCTTGTTATTTTTGTGTCGATGGTACATATTTTTGAGCCCATGTAGAAGTTACAAGTTACCATGTGGGTAACCTTTGATTATTTATGTGTCTAGATAGAGTGTCGCGCTGCAAATGAACTAAAACAAACAGGCCAACTTTGTTATGCTGGTGTGAGTGATAGCTACGTCTTACACTCGTGCCCCGCCATTTTGCTGTCATTGTGCCTAGTGTGCGTTCATTTTTTCGACGAGTTCACAGCTTTTACTGTACTTATATCCAGACATATTTTTATGGGTAGGTACCTAACCTCATCTACATACGTATTCTAAAACTAAGCCGTTTGTTTTTCTTTTACGCTGGTATTCCTTTTTGTTACTTTATTGTTTTCATGATCACATATATTTACATAGGTACCTTTCTACAATGTAGGCACCTTTTTTTGCGTGGGAAATTATCAAATAACTTCTCCCGCTCTGGGCGGAGCGGGCGTGTCAGACTTTTACTGACTAAAACCCATCCGTGTTCCTTCAGTTGCCTGTGTGCCAGTGCCACGATATCCCTTTCAGACAAACTCGCAACCCTGGCAGGTCTATAATGTATCCTTGACTTGCACTTGAGCTAAACCTTCCTACAACCTGCCGTAAGTTGAAGGAAAAGAGACATGTAAGTAGGAACAGAGGTTTTGGTGTATACTCAGTTTTGTTTCGATTTGTGAAAGACAGTTTTTGTATGACGTTCGGTAAAGTAGATATTTCAACTGAGATTCATGTGTTAGTAACACATGAATCTCAGTTGAAATATCTACTTTTGTGTTAGTAACACATGAATCTCAGTTGAAATATCTACTTTACCGAACGTCATACAAAAACTGTCTTTCACAAATCGAAACAAAACTGAGTATACACCAAAACCTCTGTTCCTACTTACATGTCTCTTTTCCTTCAACTTCCCCCTCGAAACATTTCTTCCATTCCTGCTCCTGAATGGCATCGTTCTGTTAAAATGTATCTATGCATAAAACTAACAAACATTGAAACAATTTGCTGCATTGTTTAGCCTCTCATCTCACTCATCTTTTGTTGAGCTCCGCATCGAAGCCTTCGATATCTCGCACAGCGAAGCGAGGATAAATAGAACAAAAGTTTGAATCAGGGCGTCCTAGAAAATTCCGTTCAGTTAAAAACAAATGAGGAGTTAGAAAAAAGAATACATTTTACAAAATCATACGATATATGAAAATTACACATGTAGGTAGCTATCGTGTATAAAGTCACTACTCCTATGAATATGGGTCTAATTTTAATCAAAATTAATATTAATTAAAAGTTATAAACAATATCAATGCTACGGAGGGCCGTCAGAAAGTTCGGTCGACAAGTAGCAACCCTCATTAGCGAATGCCTATCTGACGTTTGAAATCGTCTTGCGCCAAATATAATTGTCACTGAAGGCAAATTACTAATCCGGATTTAATTAAACGCGCATAGTTCCGCGTCCTACAATGGAAATGATGAGATAAATTAGATGTTTAATGCTAAGGGCTAACTCTTAAAAGATATAAAAACAGTTCGAACGATACTTCTTATTTTTGTTGGAGTTTTAATCATCGCTATTCGTTCCTTGGGAGTTAGGAGTCCTCGAAATATAGATTTGTTTTGAATTCTGTCAAGACAAACAAAACTTTTCACTATTTTCGGGCAATTATTCTCATTCATTTTATTTGCGAGAAGAGAAATATGAGTTTCGGCGCTCGAAATTTTCTCAAGTTCTGAGATTCAAATAAATGAAATTAGGTACTACGATGCCCCTAGACGATTGACTATGAATTTAAAGTAGGTTCTTAGCCACCATAATAGGTAGATACATCATTTTCAATTCTGTGCCTTGATTGTGTGAATCTAAAGGTTTTGTTTAAAAATAATGTTCATAGTCTAACATCACTTAAATAGCTACGCATCATAAATATTTGACAAGTTCTACATTACTTAATATAGAACAGTACAAAAAAATCTAATCTATGGTCTTCGGCTTAAGATTTTTTTTTATCAATACTCCGTATATTATTTTTAACAATAAATAGAATACCAGGAGACATGCATTAACGAGCTAGCTTATGCCCGCGACCTCGCTCGCGTGGAAATTATCCCACGGGAACGTACAGTCGGTGACCAGCATTACCCAACCCCTTTTACAAAGAAGAATAATGGAAGAGGGGTTAGATAATGCTGGTCACCGACTGTACTACCGGGATAAAAATATCCTATGTCCTATCTCAGGTCACGGTCTATCCGTGTGCCAATTTAAATTTCATTCAAATCCGTTCAGACGTTTTAGCGTGAAAGTGTAACAAACAAATAAACAAACAAACTCACTTTCGCATAGTAGTAATAAAAGTTAGGAATAATATAATTAAATAGCTTATTAAAGCCCAAGTGAAATAAAATTCCAACAAATTATTTGTTCCAAAAATTCCAAACCAACAAATTGATTGTGAAAGTAGTCAATTGGATTGTGGTTACCGCGGGTTCACGTTCACTGAACCGTGTAATTTCACACAGAAATTCAAGTCCAATTCCAATGTTAAGAAAACAAAAAATTCCATTACCTTTTGGTACCGTTTTTGTTTCCGATTTCTTCGAATAACTTCTTCCGGCGCTCGATTTGTAACTCGTTGTGCTGTTAAACATTTCGGGCACAAAAATGTAGCACAGATAAAAAATATTCACACTGTATTTTGGGCGTGAAAAATCCTTTTAAATGCGTAAACCGGAACTCGTTTGATTTTTTTTCCACGAATAGTTTTAATATGATGACAGCATGCGCGTGAAACGCTTGTGTCGGAACTGAAATTGGCGGGTGTTGCGCTACTGGCCGCGTTATTTTTGTTCCTCTACTCCCGCACTGTTGATTTCATTTTAATAAAAATGATTAACATAACGTATCATCACGCCTGTAATCCCCGAAGGGTTAGGCGGAGGTGTACTTATAATACACCCACATTTCGCCAATTATGTTTAAGACGCATGTAATAGGGGACGAGCCTATTGTTATTAACCGGCAACAAATCCAGACTCCGGGCTGCTACTGAGAAATTCCGGTCAGTGGGTCGTCTTACGGAGTTCCTGATGTTCCTGATGGAGGAACCTAATAACACTTTGCCCAACCTGGGAATCGAACCCAAGGACCTAATGCACAGCGGCACCGTTTACGACCACTAGACCAATGAGAATATTAAAACAGTGCATTAATGAAAAACTGTGCAACAATGAGATTTCATATAACATTTCTGCACTGTTTTGGTTTTAAGCAAAAAATACGTCCTTTGTGATCAGTTTTGTAGTGATTAATGATAACATTACTACGTAGTTGAAAGAAAAATATGTTTTTCTAACACGATAACTGCATTCGTAAAAGATGAGCGAGCAACACAACCAGAAACATTATCGTAAAGATCCAAGTAAGAAAAAGACATAAAACGTAACAAGTGTTTATTATTCTACCTACTCATACGTTGTAAAAGACGGTGATGAGAAAATGTGCACTTGTGTATCAGTACCTACTTCAGTAGATAATGTACTAAGTGCCAATTTCACCAATGTAACTGAATGCGATCAACACATGAACCACGTTTAAGAGCTGTCAGTGTCAATATTTTCTTTGGAATATTGACACTGACAGCTCTTGAACTCGGTTTAGATGTACTGATCGCGTTCAGTTTAATTGGTGAAATTCGCCCTAAGAAGTTTGTCGACACTTCCTGGAATATTTCAATCTATGAAACGTAAATATTTTGTTTTCACGTCAGCGTTTTCGTCTATTAAATCTATCACATTTTACCGCTATGTAGGTACTTAGTGTATTTTTAATGAGAGTGGTACGTAAAATATGTGGGTAAGCTAATCGTCAGCAAGTCACGCACAAGTGAAGGCTCGTACAGACTAATGCGATATCGTGGGTACGACGCGTCACTAGTAGCACAATTTCTTTGTCGGTGCCTGTCACGCCCGTGATATCGCGCGAGTCTGTACGAGCCTTTAGCCTCGATGAGCATCATATTAATGTTTTCATAGATATATAGTCTTTATTTGCCTTAAACATGGTATAAAGTTGTTACAGTTAGGTATTAATCTAAAGTCCCCATGTTTAGCTGTACAGAATATGTATCTTCATGTAAAATAATAATTATTAGTTAATTGTTGTTCAATGTCACAGATATTTATGATCAATACAACAATATAATAGTTTTATCTGAGCACTATCCGCAATGACAAAAGTCCAGAAATGTATGGTTTATTGTTAAAAAAAAAATCCATAATGTCATAAAACAATTATGTTCTTTCCGTCATTTCAATAATCTGATGTTAAATGAGCTAATATTATATATAAAATTTATTGCATGCACTTGAGATACACTGAGCTAGCCAACATTTGTATCAAACGTCTCATAAAAAAGAATACGCAATAATTGTCTAGTTACATTTTCATGAATTATGTTTATTTTACGAAATTTGTTTTCTCCCGCTACGTTCGCACATGAATTTCGAAAGTATAAAAAGGTTCGTATTTTTTACCTCTTCATATATAACCGGCGCCGAGTTTTCGCTCCGCATAATGATGTTCATCTGATGTTTTAATATGTAGGAGAAATTATTTGTAGTGATGTTTTCATGCGGAATTTGCATTCCGTTTTATCATTTGAATGCGAATAGTGCATCGTTAACTGTTTTAACACTGCTAAAACAGCTGCGTGGTTTTTATCAGTGATAGTTCACTGAAAAAAACCCCGCAGACTTTCAAAATTTCAGTGTCTATATCTTTCAACGACATTTATTATTGTGTCTCAGTAACTATTTAAATATTAAGTTTGTTAGAAACTGTTATCTGTATATTGTCAAAAGTTGATTGATAACATTATCTCCCAGAAGCCTGTTCTTAAACTGAGCCATCATTAAGAAGACCGCATGAGTTTTATTCTGGATTCTGGAATTATTTCCAAAAAAAATCGCTGAGAATATCATCATCATAACATTCCTAGCTTTTTCGCAACCGTGTTGGGGTCGGCTTCCAGTCTAACCGGATGCAGCTGAATACCAGTATTTAAAAATTTAACGACTGTTTATCTGATCTCCTCAACACATTACTGGGTATATCATCAATCAAAACGTAATAAAATTTCCACATCATACAATTTGAAAATCATCTGAAACCTTTGATCAAGTACCATTACTATAATAGCATTAAATTCGATTTCATCATTGTTTATTGTTTGAGTCAAAACATTAACTAAAAGATCCAATTTACTTAAGTAGATACGTATTATTGGTACCAATTTAATGTATTTACCGACATAAATCATTTGTGAGGCGTATAATAATTATGTATACAATATGCAAACGAACGGATTACCCCAGAAAATATGGCTACGTTTTGTTAAACATCTTGGGGAGAGCTTCCCGAGATTACCTTTATTTATGAAGCTTTTTGTAAGTTTTCGTCTTGTCTAGTATTTTTTTTTTTGTGTTGTTTTTGCTGGTTCTTTGTGCTTCAAGAAATCTCGTAATGTAACGTTAATGAGTCCTTAGATAGTATTACAAAGAGGTTCTTTATTATTTAATTCCAGAAAGCTTATTATAAGCACTTGTTACTCTTAATAAGTGCTCTTACTAAAATTTTAATTAGTCTGTAAGCTAAAAATATTTAATAAATATTACATAAACAGGTTTACTTAGACAGCCACTTCTTTTATAAGTGGCTAATTTCTGTCTTTCAAAAATCTACCTTACGGGGAAATCCAGTGAATTTGAAAAAGGTCAATTTAGTCCAATTTAACAACTAATGCGTTTATAAAAAAGTACTAATATTTTATGAAAATTGATCTTGTTCAGCCATCATTTCAGCCGAAAGACGTCCACTGCTCCCCCAAAGCGGGGGTTTGCCATAATCGCCACGCCTGGCAGGTGAGTTGGCGATCGCAGTATGGTTTTAAAATGCATAGAGAACGTAGCTGACCATTCTCTAGTAAGTCCCTTAGTCGCCTTTTACGACACCCACGGGAAGAAATAGGATGGTTCTATTCTTTACGTCCGGCACCACACAGACAATATTCAGATCTTGCTCAATAAAACGCTCAATTTGGCTTCAAACAATGAGTAGAATTACTACTACAACCAATTCATGATAACTATCAATGAAGTGTTGCAGGCTAATGTTGGGTACGTTATTTTAAACGGGTAGTATTTAAACGAGTGACTGTAATTTAAAGTTTTAAGTGACAAATATAATTAATTGACGATAGAGTAGGTATTACTAAGTGAGCGACTGACTGCGAGTGACGAGAAATTAACACAACGAAAAATACTATAGTGAGAGTACTATGAGCTCACATTTTTTTGAATAGGCTAGTGCCGGCCCGCCTCCGCGGGGCACCTTAAATCTGGCCGACCATCGACTCGACCACGGCCCGCAGCGACAGGTCACTGTCTACTCCTGGGATGAGGGCACGGCGAGGCTCCTCCCAAGCGGCACACTCTGCCAGCGTATGCCACGCCGTGTCTTCCCGACAGTCGACGCAGTGGTGACACCGGACATCCGGCTCGCTGTTCATGCGACACAGGTACTTCCCGAATCAACCATGCCCCGAGAGCACCTGCGTTACCCGAAATGACAGGAAGCGTGCTTCCTCCCGAGCCAGGGTTCGAGTACCGGGACCGGCTCGATGGTGATGAGGCCGATGGTAGGGCGTGCAAGCCTGTCCCGCCACTCCGCCACCAGGGCTGTCACTGTTCTAACCTAACCTAACCCAAAGTATTCATTAACAGTAGATAATATCTATCTGCTAGTCGCTCAATTAGTCATTTAGTAAGCTCGTTCTGGATTTTATTATTAACTAGCTGTGCCCCGTGGTTTCTCCCGCGTAAGTCTCGATCCCGTAGGGAATATCGGGATAAAAAGTAACCTATGTCTTAACCCAGACAGCTACCTCCATAAAAAATTTAATCAAAATTGGTCCAGCCATTTGAGCGTGAAGAAGTAACAAACATACACACACACACACACTCACAAACTTTCGCCTTTATAATATTAGTGTGATGTGATTAATATTCGTCGTTTAGTTTAGTTATTTTTTCGCTTACTCAAATGCATACCGCTCAAGTTATTAAAACAGTATCTCATCATCAGTCGCTAAGTTTTTTTTATTCGTTCGTTTTATAATTCCCCTTTTTAAACTAACCAAACCCGATAAACAAAGTTTTTTCTCGATATAGTTAGATGTGACTCTTCGCAAAGCCTAAATCGATACCGCAATCAGTATATCGATTATCTCTTCTATGCCAAACGCTGCACTAAGCGTGAATTAATCACTATATTGATCGCCTACCGTTCAATGTGTCCACATTTCAGATCAAAGCCGCATCGGCTGTTAAAGCTGTGTTTTAGGCTATCAATACTAATCTAAAGCCTATACAAGTTATCATCACGCTCCAATCTTTAAGAGCCGAGCGTAAAAAAAAAATGAGTTAGCCTTACTTAGTTGCATGTGATGTGTAACATCTGTCATCTCACCTGGGTTATAAGCAACTGAAATGACTTCCTCTACTTACAATATATATTTACTAATTTCATGAGTAGAATAGAATAGAATACTCTTTATTATGTACACCATAAAAATACAGATATACATGTAGACATTTTACATAGGGTGAGACAATAGGCGGTCTTATCGCTATATCAAGACAACCTTTGGATGGATTATGGGGGAAGGAGAGACAATACTGCAGGTAGTCTGTGGTGTACTATTTACTTAAATACATGGGTACATACCTACATAACATAAATTGTCTATATAAATATATTCAATAACAATCATGAAACAAGTGCATAGCACAAAAAAGTATATATGTTTAAGGAGATAGATGAGAGTGTGTTTTAACCATAATTTAAAAAAAGGACAAATATTGAGCACGCCTTAAGGCTTGTGTAGCACAATTTATCTGTCGGAGCCTGCCGCGCCCGCGATATCGCGCGACTCTGTACGAGCCTTTATCGACATGGGCAAGGCAACCGTACTGCTTGATAGACACTGGTGGAATGCTTCGTCATCTCAAGTCTCAAGTTTTCGATGACCTCAGGTATCTATTATGTGTACACTAATTCCATGCTATTATATAGTACTTACTAATTCCATGCTATTAAAAACTAGAAAGAAAAAATATTGATTGGGACTCAACACAGGAGATCACAAATTAAACTAAAACGCAGTCTTAGAAACATAAAAAAAAAACAATAAAAAAAAACGAAGTAGTAAATCCTGTTCGAGGTCAAAGGGCTCCTATCTCAGCATACCAACATCACATACTAACACTACCACCACTACACACGCGAAAGCGAAGTAATAACGTGAGCGATGCGATGCGACGCGGTGGGACGGGGGAACAAGAAATTTCACGCGGACGAAGTCGCGGGCAGATGTTAGTAATGTTATACGGGAGAATATAAACATGGGACAACGGCCATAGCGATTGCCTATAAAGTGGAACTTTAATAAATGCTTTATTGCTCTGGTGGTTTCAAGCGCGGTTGACAGTAGGAATCTTGGTAATATACTGGATTCTAAACGTTTTATTTAGGGAAAAGAAAAAAAAAGATTTTAGCTTTTACATAAAATGTTTAGAATGCTTAAATGAAAGTGCATTCTTTTATTAAGAACGTAAACGTTAGACGAACACAATATTCCCAATGATTGTATAATAATTATTATTTTAACAAAATAACACGGGCTTTTTAAGGCCTTTTTTAGTTTATTTTTATCTAGCTTTTGCCCGCGGCTTCGCCCGATATATGTAGTTCGATAACAGCTAAAATTATAGCTTGTGACCGCAGCAGAAACCTAAGGTATTTTTGTGACACCTAATGCCACCATTAACTGTTAACACAATAGTTAGATTTGTATCTTTTTTGCCACTTTCGTCGCATAATGGTTTCGCATGGTATTTTAGACCACCATTGACTACATTGTACCTAGTTATAATTACATCTTTATTAGCACTTTTAATTGCATTACATTGTGCGTGGCTTACTTTGCCACGCTGTTCTGCATAGGATAGGAAATTATGACTAATTTACTTGTTAAGGTTTCTGATAATTCCGCCATTTTATTATTTTGCTACACGCTGCCATAATTATTTAAAAACTTCATACAATTAATATTGCGCTGAAAGCTGCAATTTACGATTCGGAGTGAATGAAATAATTAGTGGATGTGACGAATAAGGGACTAGCCACACTTATTCAGCTCTGTTCTGCTTTTGTCCATAGAAAACAACGATTGTGTATGAAGATGCGTACCATCTGTTCAGCTTTCCGCGTCGAACGGATGCGTACGCATCTTCATACAAAATCATTGTTTTCTATGGACGAAAACTGAACAGAGCTCAATAAAGTCCCAATATAGTCCCTTAAGGCTGGTACAGACTGGTGCGATATCGCGGGTGCGATGCGACACTAGTAGCACAATTTCTATGTCGCTGCCTGTCGTGTACGCGATATCACGCGAGTTTGTACGAGCCTTTAGTATCAATATCAGCTTCCAACCGCTATTTTCACTTCTTAAGGGTGCTAAAGTAGTGAAAATAGTAGTTAAGGTGTTAAAAGTGAAAATAGCGGTTGTAAGAAATTATGCGGCGGGATTATGCAACTCTACTGGATTGATCAAATATGGTCTATAGGGCTATATAGAGCTATAGCAGCTGCAGAAACGTTGCAAAGCGCACTATGTAGCTGACTCTTATTTATTTATTTAAGGAAAAACATACAGTAGCACAATAAGAAATAGTCATTAGTATCATATATATTACATTTTAAAACAATTATGCTACCCACTACGTTCTCCACAGATTACAATTTAAAGTATTTAAAAATAAACTAGGTAGTAACACAGATACAATACATATACACCCGACATTATACTATTTATTTATTTTTATTATAATGACTGACACAGTATTATTTAACCATTTATGTACACACATATATAAACATACAAGAAGAAAGGAACAGAAAAATACGTACAAAGGTGATGCTTATTTCTAAAGAAATCGCTTCCAGCATACCTGCGATAGGAAATTCGATAAAGAGATGTAGACACCGTGTGTAAGAGTAGAAGAGAAAATAGAATACATATAATCAAAAACAATTATTAAACAAGTATTATACTAATGCAGTTGATATCGCACACAGAGTTTCTGTAAACTGAGTTTTTTAGTTACAATAAAATGTATTTATTATTTATTTAATTATTAACCTTGAACTCATATCTGGATTAAAAAAAAAAGAAAAAGTAAATTGTGTGCGTACATTATTAAATGTTGCGTCATTATATCATACTTTGCTGATCCTTTAGGGTTCTGGCTTCTTAAATGCATTTTTATTAAGAAAAATAATGCCGATTGAATTAAATTCATTGTTATATGTCTCAACCAAACGATGAAGTGGTGAACGCGAGCCAGCGTTGGATTTACAGAGGCGAGTAGCAAATAGAACACAGACTCCTAAGTCCGGACAATCAAAATGATTGCGGCACACTTTAAACATACTAATAACTTCCAGAAGTTTCAGTCTTGATTTTAAGGTCAGAAGATCATACTTTTTAAGAAGTAGGTAAATGGTATGACATTTTATTCCGATAGTATCTAAAATTCACTGCACGTAGGTATTTACATTGTATTAGTTCTAATCATTCACTATATTTTACGTAAAAAGGGTTCTAAATAGGTTCTACAAACTAACTGTGGCCTAATTATTTTTTTGTTTAAGTGCAAAAAGACGGAAGGTCGACGAAAATCCCTGGAAGATCTTATGACAAAATCAAACATTTGGTAGGCTTTGTTAACAATTTTTTCTATATAAGCATCCAGATGGAACTTCGAATCGAGCAGAACTCCAAGACCGTGGAGAAAACCTACATTACTAATTGGCATATAGGCAAAACGATAGTCGAACTCAGTAATACTTTTCTTTTTGGTAAATGTTCTAACATGACACTTTAGAAGACTGAGGTAAAGCTTTGGAAAAGCATTAGCTAGAGAAATGGTCTAAATCCCACTGGAAGTTAAAACAATTGACTAAACCAGAAATAATTTTATAGACCTTTAAATCGTCTGCGTAGCGAAGAAATTTTGAATATTGAAAACATTCGTTTATGTCATTAATGCATAAAATAAATAATAAAGGGCCTAAAATGGAACCTTGTGGTACACCGGAAGTGACCCGAAAAGAACCCGATTCAAAGCCATTAACAACCATCTTTTGTGTTCTGTTAGATATGTAAGATATAAACCACCGTAAAAGGTCCCCTCCGATTCCATTGTAAGCAATTTTATTAAGAAGTAGTGAGTAGTCAAGTTTATTGAAAGCCTTCTGAAAATCTGTATACACCGCATCGTACAATATTTACATATTTTCAAACTTCAGGGAAAATACCATATGATAAACATGGATTAAATAATATAAGTAAAGGATAGCATAATCTATCACACATGTTTTGCAGCAAAACTGAAGGTATCCCACCAGGACCAGGGCCCTTGGTTGAATCAAGTGATTTTAATTATCTTGCAGCTTTTAACTGTAATTATATACGCTGTATAGCTCATAAGCAACATTTTGTGCTGCTTGGGAAGGTTGACAGAGTTACTTTCGAATTTATAGTATTAGTGTAGTTTATTGGTGAAATCGGTATTTAATAAATTTTAATCGAAATTTAAAACAAATATAACACATACATACATACATAAACTCACGCCTTCTTCCCATGGGGGTAAGCAGAAACTACAAAACCTACTGCTGCGCTCCTTACATACTCCTTTTGCTTCGCCTTCGTTGATACATCTGGTCATACACGCACGCCGGTTGCGAGTACTATGCACCTGATCTTTCTGAAGAACATCACCAATTAGGTCACTATATGCCCTCTTAGGGCGTCCCCTCCCGGTGTTTCCACTCACCTGTGCTTTATAAATACCTTTTGTTAGTCGCCTTTCGCTCATCCTCTCAACATGACCAAACCATCTAAGAATACTCTTTTCAATTTTTGTCACTACATCTTCTATTGAACTGCACAAAAACAACAAAAAACAAAACAAAACAACGAAAAATACAAACGTAAATAACGATTTCTTATAATCATAATTTTAAGTGATAACTTCGTGATGAGTGTTTGGATCACCCCGAAGTCAACGCCGCACTTATATATCCTTACACCTATTTACTTGAAATTATGTTTAATTAAATTTATTGCAGCTGAAAATGCCGGAACCTAAGTATCATATCTCTGAAGTTTCTGCCATTTAAAAAAGGTCCTGTAAGTCGGTAGGTATGCAATGCAATATAGATCCTAACAATGTACAAAGCATCTCAACAGTTCCATTAACCTTTCAAAAAACAACAATGCTTGTACGTAAACACATACTGTTATCTTATATCCACTTAATGAAATATCTGAGTTGATCCCGTAATGAAAGAAAAACACGGATCGCATTGGATGCTTATCTCCCAAAGTTGTTTAGAGTTAAGAGGTAAATGGATTACTGCTACAGCATTAGTGTTACGTTTTGTATACGGAATTGGAATTCTGACAGCATTGGTTTAAACAAAAACTATAAAAGATCATATAGAGAAAGGGAATATGAAAATGTAGTGTTCTTTTTTAAGGTTCCGTATCCCAGAGGCTGCGAACGGGACCTTATTACTAAGCCTACGCCATCTGTGTGTCTGTCCGTCCGTCTATCTGTCACAGGGCTATATCTTTTTAACTGTAATAGGTAGCAAGTTGAAATTTGCACAGATAACGTATAACTGAGCCCTTTTTTATGGCAAATTAGGTAATAGGTAATAAGGGCTGGTGTTCCCAACTCCACGACAGTGCGCGTATTTTGTGTAAAACAGAAGTTATACTATGATAGTTTCTGTGATACGGAGAAGAGCTTGTGGCTAAATAATAACTGCTGCACAGATCGATTGATCAGGTTAAGCTACACTTGCCGTGGTTGGTCCGTGGATGGGTGTCCGTTTGTTCATACCAAGATTCCTCCGTGCCTCGGAAAGTACGTTAAGCCGTTGGTCCCGGCTGTCATTTGTAGATCTTTGACAGTTGTTACGGGACGTCAGAAGCCCAAACACTGACAACCAGTCTTACCAAGGGATATCGTGTTACCTAGTAACTAGGTTGTGGAGGTTAGATAGGCAGTCGCTCCATGTAAAATACTGGTATTCAGCTGCATCCGGTTAGACTGGAAGCCCACCCCAAAACGGTTGGGAAAAGGCTAAGCAGATGATGAGTTTTGGTGATACGGAACCGCGTGCTAGTACGAGAGTGCAACTCGCATTTTTCCGGTTTTCATCTGTGCTTTTGATTCATTGATTTTGTTGATGAAGTAATTTTTGCTCCGTTTGTGTAATTGCAGTATGGCGTTCCAGTTTAAATAAATAATAATAAATCGATACCGAGATTGATCGTGTTATTGGTGCCAGCCTATATGTAATAACATTCATGAATATTGCTTAATTCCAATAAAACCAAATATAGTTTAAGTCGGTAGTTTCAGCGCACTCTACTCGATACTGCGTTCTTGGCACCAATTGTAATTTTATAGCGCCGTCGATGAGACTCAGTACTAATGGCACACTAGATAAGCCTTCACGCGAGGGCAAGCGCCTGATTACCTACTATTACTTTTACTAACACTAGGCTAAGAACATTGTTACTTACTTTATGGACTAAATCTGAAATAATTAGTGACTAAATAAATGAAATATTCTACTCTACCTCTGCTTCGAGTTTTCTTTATGATATGTTATTTTAATATAAATGTATACTGTATACAAATAAACCTTCTAGAATAATTCTCTCAATGATGGTGAAAACCTCTCCAAAACCCTTTGCGTAGTTTAGAAGAACAACGCGATCACACAGTGAGACATGAACAGCGGCTTTAGTTTGTATTTAAGTATAGAACCAGTGGTACCAACCGCGACTTACAAGTTGTAGGTCGTAGGTTCGAACCTCAACAGGCGCTTTACTTTGTATAAATTATTTCATCGCCACTGCTCTCAAAACGGTGAAGGAAAACATCGTTAGGAAACCGGCATGTCCTAGAACCAAAAAATCTAAGATATGTGACACAAGCAATATCTGTGGATTATGGCCCACATCATCTCACAGAGAGGAGTCCTGTGGCCCAGCAATGGGAACATTATAAGCTACATCATGTATGTATAGAAGAATCAAGCTAGTACAATTTAGGTACAAATAGCTGGTACATACATGATGTCTATTATTTTCACGTAACCTTTGTGACAAAATTATACGGTAACATGAAAGAAATAACCTACGTAATTTTTGATAACATTAATAATGGAAAATTCATGCTCTCATTTAATTTGATTAATATTGTTATGAGAGCTCCTGAGCAGGTATAAAGACTAGAATATTATAAAAATACTCGTGTCTTCGAAAGACAATGAACGCTCAAAAGGAGTCTGTGAATTTCTAAGAAAATACAACGTCAACATTTTCTTTATTAAACCTCAATTTGAATAAACATTAAGTTAATTATAACTAACTCCGAACTTCAGCAAATACGTTTAACGTAAATTTAATGTAAATAATAATTACGCGAGGAGAAAATATACAACGTGTTCAAAGCGCTATTCCCAAACGATTCTTAATTCAACACAATATACAATCATGTTTGCTTATAAAATTAGTTTTGTGTTCTGTAAAATATTGTCTATTATTATTCACAAAATGGGTTAGTAAAATATGATAAACATGCCTGGAAAAGTGGTAGGTAGTAACAAGCGTAAGTAAGTTCAGTATTTACCGGGCCACTTTTTTATTTTTTTGTTTCCGGGTTGGAAAATCCTCATGGATGTCCTCCGCCTTCGGGCGGGTGGAGGGGTCTGTCAGACTCTTACTGACTAAAAACTGGGGTGAGGTGTTTGACCCCCCCGCGACGTCTGAAAGAGGTGCGCGTGGAAAACTACACTCCGCCGCCTCGGGTCCACTATGATACCTCACCGACGCGGCCGACCTCACCGAGTCCACTATCCCTGGACTCATTTAGGGCGGCCGGAAGAGGGCATTGTCTGCCTCTGCCGACGCCTGGTGTGCCTGCTGTGGGCCAGGTGAGCGGAATTTCCGCAGCCTCCTTCTGCTAGACGACTGTTTCACAGAAGGATACCTGCTTGGTTCTCCATCCCATAGCCAATAACATTCCTTTTCATAAAACACACAAACGGAAGATGTACTTATGGTCTGTTCCAAAAGTACCTGTACCTCATCATCATCATTAGCCCATAGCAGTCCACTGCTGGACATAGGCCTCTCCAATTGCACGCCATTCAGCTCGATTCTCGGCAACTCTCATCCAGCTGCCACCAGCCACCCTGCGAAGATCGTCGCTCCACCTAGCCTGAGGGCGTCTCTCCATACGTTTGCCGATTCGCGGTCTCCACTCAAGAACACGTCTACCCCAACGGTCATCGGTTCTACGGCTAATATGGCCGGCCCATTGCCACTTCAGTTTGCTTATTCTGTGGGCTATGGCGACAACTCTGGTCCTCTACCTATATGATGAAAATAAAAATGTAAACAAAATGGAGCAGAAAGCGTACCTAATACGTGCATGCCAATTTTGGGTCAGTGGGTCGTCTTAGAAATCTTTATTTTCAGACCAAAATCCATATCATAGTAAAATTAAGTTGGCACTTACTGACTAAATTACCTATCTCACATATCTTATTATCGATCTGTGTGCCGCCATCCAGTGACATATCATTAGGCCATCCACGCTGCCGGCTACAGTAGCCACGAGGCTGTTGGGGCTGTCGCGCACCCGACGCATCAGTGATGCGATTCACAGACGCAACAGCGAGCCAAAATCCGGAACGCGTCGTCCGCGAACATCCCCAACGTGCTACAGAAGCGCGGCAAACCCAGCATTACCTGAAACGCGTTATTGTATTGGACTCGTAGAGCATTGTACGTGCCCTGTGTATAACAAATTGTAATGTAGTGCCTATCACATAAAAAATTTGCATTTGATAATTGAGGTTAATTTTATAACCTCAAACTTCGTCGATTGTTTTTGGAGAAATTGTTGAGATATAAAGTCGAAATTATCCATTATAGATAAATGTGTTACTTGTTACCCTTTAGTGAGTAATTGCGTAAAATTTTTGCCTGAACAGGGTTTATTGACACTTTTATCAGATACTTCTGGAACAGACTCTAAATAAATGTCAACATCAAAAGTGTGTCTTACCAAATACGAAAGCTTAATAATTCCACTTGCCTCAAACTAAACCTAAACATCAAATTGCACTTTTTCCGGAACTAATATTACTTTTAAAGTACCCGTGTGTTACAGCTAATAAAATTACGTGCATCAATTCTTGAATGAGGTAGAACTTTGCAAAATTGCTGATAGTTTGGTTACACCGGTGGAGTTCTAAATTTACTCTGGCACAGTCGGGACAGTAATGAACTCCGTATGTGGTGAACTTCTTGTCTTACCGATAGTTCGTACATATTGATTATTAGCCACTTGTATATTACTTGAGTGGTTTATGGTTGAAATTTCATTTTTCATCACTTATCATATTTGTTTGATCATAAAAAACATTATTAGTACCAGATTTATATAAACCAAGATGAATATTGTTCTAATTTACTGATATAGTTTGACCCACAAATGTGTTGCGTATCGCAATATCTCTAATATTTCTGTATTATAAGTCAACAAGCTGCGCCGCGCAATATTACGCGCGGTTTATCAGGATAAAAAGTAGCCTATATGTTAATCCAGGGTGTCAGCTACCTCCATACAATTTTTTATCAAAATTAGTCCAGCCGTTTGAGCGTGAAGAAGTAACGAATACACTTACAAACTTTCGCCTTTATAATATTAGTGTGATTGTTACAAATATTACCAACTTCAAAAGTTTCCACCAAAACAAAAATTGTACTGTGATGTGTATTGTCAAGTACACATTTTCGCCGCTTGCTTGGCTTATTCCCGAAGCGCTGCAGCTGCTCTCATCCTCATCTCGTTAGCAGTTGCCGTAAACGCCATGTGTGGCCAACACCGCTGTTCATTTGGTAAACCAGTGCTTAATATTAATCTAGACTTCAATTAAGCAACCCAACCTAAAACTCAACTGTGGGGTGATTGCGTAACACACTTATAGTAGGAATGAGTTTCATTTTGACAGTTCAGAACGCATTATTTATGTTGTTGAGCAGACATTTTTCGAACATAATGAAGCAATGAATTCAGATTGCTATTGATAGTTAAGTTGTAGGATGGAAAAGATAGAATAGCTTGCAGAAATAAACCCCCTTATAATAATAATATAAATCAGTTTTCATTTGAATCCACTTTTCATCTTTTTCTCAACTAACACTTGTTTGTTGTCTCTGCCCTTATCTACCCTTCGCCCGTCCGTCTATGCCTCTACGAATTAAAATCGACTAAATCTACTAACTAAAAAATCTCGGCTTTCCTGCCATAGTCTGGCCTCAGACTATGAACTTACCCCACTACTTAATTGTTTTAAAACAACGTAACAGTTTTAGAAATAAACCAGTACGAACATCTTAGTATCTAGCATCTTAAAATAAAATATAATAATAATATTACGGTTCATGTGATACAGCCCGCTGACAGATAGACGGACGGACAGCGGAGCCTTAGTAATAGGGATCCGTTTGGCACCCTTCGGGTACGGAACCGTAAAAACGAGATTACATATAAGTCAATGTATTTCATACAGTTACGTAGGTATGAAATATCACAATAATAATAAATATATTAAGAGTCCATTAGTACCTCAGCACCACTACACTATTTATCTCGCTCGCACGCAAGTAGGATATGGGCGGCAGGGAGAAGGCTCCTAGGCGCCGATAGTTTAGGTAATTTCTTTTTACGATGAAAATAATGGTAATAAAAAAAAACATAGTATCTGCTTTATATTTAGTTTAGTTATTATACAAAGTTTCATGATTAGGTTTGAACTCTTATTTGAATACTAGCGGTTTATTTATCGGTTTGGAGGTAACTTTGTATTTTTTTCTATCGGGAATATTTTATGGAATCGTGTTTTCGTCAAACATAGTACATATCATTAATCCTCAACTTTACCATAATTATATTCATTTCAAAATTAATGCTGCAGTATTTTCGATATAACGGAGAATCATGCTAAGCAATTTGTGGTATTGTAGACTCTTAAGCCTATCAAGTTTTCACTGAGTCAACGTTTCCCAACCCAAAACATGTGTTTCATAGGCTTGTATGATTTTTACGGGTACGCTTCACAATAACCCTTCTACCGGCCTAAACTCCCAAAGGAACCCTTTGATAGTGGCAATGAGCAAAACATAGCTGTTACTTGAATCGCTAAAGAATTTCCCTGAAGGATATTACTGCTGGTAATATTGTTCTGTGGAAACTTGTTTCGGACAGGTAGTCTGCTTATGGGATAGGACCCTTTGCATAATCCATACGATTATAGGATCGAATAGTGTACAGTCACGAGCATAAATACCTTACACTTACGCAACATTCAAAAGCAATGTTCCCTAAAGTATTTATACATAACTATATACTAGGGTGTTACGAACATAGCATTATCGAAACCGTACATACTTATCATAATTAATTGTTCATTAAAATTATCCACAGCTGATGCGGTATAGTCTGGCCGATTACATTGCAGAAGAACTGGACAAAGGGAACCTGTCCAAGTGTGACCCGAGTCTTCCTTAATCTAACCAAGGCCTTCTACACTGTGCCTGTTTCTGTTCTTCTAAACAAATTAGAGGCCTTAGGAATAAGGGGAAAACCGCTGAAACTATTTTCTGGCTACTTAGATGACTACCGATACCAATGTATTAGAATAGATGATATCTCGAGCGATGAGCAGAAAAGTACTGATTATGGTGTTCCCCAGGGAAGTATTCTTGGCCCCACGCTCTTTCTGATTGATATTAACGACTTGTATAATCTAAATATTAAAGACGGTAAAATGATATCATATGCCGACGATACGGCGTTAATATTTACCGATAAAACCAGTAGCAAACTGTTCGAAATCGCTCAGCTAGATTTTAATACGGTGAATATATATGTATACGGTGGCTTCAAAGCAATATCATCATCATCATTTCAGCCGAAAGACGTCCACTGCTGCTGTTTGACGGCGCGATTGGCGCAGTGGTTAAGCGATTGACTGCTGCGCTGCGTGTCGCGGGTTCGATTCCCGCACGGAACAAATATTTGAATAACCTATAAGTAGTTGTTCCGGGTCTAGCTGTTTGTGTATGTGAGTTTAAATGTTCCTAGTATGGGGCAACGTTTTTTTTTAAAAAAAAAAAAAACTGCTGGACATAGGCCTCCCCCAACATTTGGGAGGGGTTGCCATAATCGCCACGCTTGCTGGCGATCGCAGTATGGTGTTAAAATACATAGAGAACGCTGCTGCGCATTCTCTAGTAAGTCCCTTAGTCGCCTTTTACAAGACCCACAGGACGAAATAGTGTGGTGCTATTCTTTACGTGCGGCATCACACGGAACAAAGCAATTTCCTAACATGAAATTAATGCTGACAAGACAAAATATAAGTATTCACTTATCCATGCGCAAGCCTGAACTTAACATTACTTACCCTCATCTATATGCCCACCGTGGTAACCGTTTAGTCAACATGGGTAATTGTCCTTATATCCTCAAAACGAGCAGCATAAAATACTTTGGGGTAATAGACTTTAAATATGTTATCTGAAAGACAGTGGTCTTTCAGATAACATATTTAAAGTCTAGATAGAAGAGTGCGCAATTTTTTTTTTTATATAACGAACTTTTGCAGATGAAGATGCAGAAGTTTATTTGACCTTATGTCAATCTATAATTCAAAATTGCGTTACTTTATGGGGTGGCGCGCCAAAAACAATCTACTTCCTCTTGAATTGCTCAGAGAGCAATTTTAAAGGTATCAATCTGCCATCTCTTTCCTTTCCCTCAGATTAGTAGTATCTTTCAATAAATAACGTTAGCTGTAAAAAAATTATACTTAAGTATATACTTACTAGATTATGCACAGACAGAAGATACTTACTTGTTGTCTGCAAATATAACCGCTTTTTTTGGGTGAGAAATGATCAAATACCTTCTCCCGCTCTGGGCGGAGCGGAACGGCGTATTCGAGTTTTACTGACTAAAACCCACCCGTGCTTCTTCAGTCGCCTGTGTGCCACGGCAACGGTATCCTTTTCGGACAAACCCGCAACCCTGGCAGCTATCGGCCCTAACGGACCCCATAAATTTGTGCTGACATCTCTTTGAGGTGCGCGTGGAATACAACGCGTCGTCGACCTGGCCTTAGGGCGACTCCGAAGCGTTAAACCGAAGTATCGGCCGAATGTTTGGCCGTTGCTTGACTACGGCTAACTATGGCTGACTACGGTGAAAGAAAAAAAAAACCGGCCAAGTGCGTGTCGGACCACGCACAATGAAGGGTTCCGTAGTTAGGATGAATTTATCCCTAAAACAAACTTAACATTGTAGTTGAAAAACATGTTCTCCCATACATCGATATACGCCACGGTCAATTTTCCAACTGAAAATTTAAGTTTGTAATCGCAAAATATGTATTTGTTATGTGATAAAACTACAAATTAACAATTTTCGGACTTTTTCCTTTACTTGTGCTGTGAGACCTTGCTTCTGCCCAAATTTCATGATTCTAGGTCAACGGGAAGTACTCGTACCCTATCCGCCTTATTACAAAACAAGATTTATATTTTGACATGGCTTAAACCATGCAGCCAGTTTTTGTAATAAGAACGTAACAGTTATTGAAATACCGTTCTTTATACAAAACTGAAAACTTAGTTCAGTACTAAGTTGTCAGTTTTGTGTTTAGGAAACTTTACCATAATCGGAATAAAGTTCGAAATTCCATAATGGGTCCATGTTTTAAACCTGGGTCTGAAGATAAACCTTGTTTTGTAATAAGGGGTTATAGGTTTTGATTTATTTGAGAGATATTCGCAATTTTTTTTATGTGATAAAACTATAAATTTAAAATTTTCGGACTATTTCCGTTACTTGTGCTGTAAGACCTTGCTTCTTGCCAAATTTCATGATTCTAGGTCAACGGGAAGTACCCTATAGGTTTTGATTTATTTACGAGAATCGAAATATGTCGCAATAATGTTACTTATATCACCGTATCTTTTTATTGCGTTGACTTGGAGGCTTAATTTTTTTAGAGCTCCAAGGGACCATACACTTACGTATTTGATATTAATTTCAACTTGATACCTCAACGCGTTCTTGAGAAAAATGGTCTTGACAGACTGACAGACAGACAGACAGACCGACAGACAGACAGACAGACGGACAACGAAGTGATCCTATAAGGGTTCCGTTTTTTCCTTTTGAGGTACGGAACCCTAAAAACGACAGTCAAAGAGATAAGCCAAAGTCAAAAATATGACTTTAAGTCGGGTATGAATTCAAAGTCAAAAAAGGAAACTATGGAAGTTATAAAACGGCTGAACATTCGGCCGATACTTCGGTTTAACGTTTCGGAGTAGACCCCCAGGTCTTTATCGGACGGCGAGCTACCCATTGTTCACCGTCCGCAAACCCGCGCCTACGGTGGCCGGCAAATGGAAAATAAAACAAATGGAACCGCTAACATGCTATTTTAGTTTTATTTACCTATATTTCATTTCGTTTTTACTGTATACTAAAAAAAATAAAGATATAGAAAATACAAAAAAATAGTAGCACACTGATATCGGTCACAGGGTCCAAGCTACGGCGGTCAGGGCTTTCAGAGAGGAACCTCGTAAAAATGCGAGCCGTGTCCAGAAGTACCTTTCTGAATCCGGCCCTTAATCCAGCTGCCCAACGAGAGCCTCCTTAGGTGTGTTCGAGGCTCTTGGCAATTAAGCCGTTGACTGATACGACTACGGGCAGAATTAGTACACATCCCACATGTCGACAACCTCGCGAACCAAGTCAAGATACTTGATTTGTTTATCTTTCTTGGCTTTCTTTCAGGTTCCCGTCATGTAGGACCATTTTGTCAAAAATCATTGCTCTCATTGGCAACAATAGTCTTGTCAGTGATGATGGATTAATCTGCTGATTTGCCTTTGCTTTGTAAATACCTTTTGTTAGTCGTCTTTCACTGATCCTCTCAACATGACCAAACCAAATAAGCTTACTCTTTTCAATTTTTGACACTACATCGGTATTTCTGTTCTATCTACATATCTATCTAAAATACGTTAATTTAGAACCTTGGGCCATAATGATGTAAATAATACACATTACTTATAAGCTATGTTAGTAACAAAAGTAAAGGACGAAATATGCTAAATCAAAATACAATTTAATATTAGAATTTACGTTTATGTTCACAATATGTTTATTTAAATCAGTTGTAATTCTTGTGACAAAACAAAAATTAAACATTTTTCTGGATTTTCTAGAGCAAACTTGTGATATTTGTCACTTAAGGCGCTGACAAGAGGCAAATAATAAAAATATAGGCTTGTCTTTAACAAAAAAAAAACCAAATCTATAATAATATAGTTTGTGGTAGCAGAAAAAATATATGTTATTCTTGAACATATTTCTCAGCACCTGGTTGTTACCAAAACATGTTTAGAAAAAAAAATCTGGATACAAATGAACGGTAAACTAACCCTTTACTTTGAGTTTCAATCAAAAATATCTGTATTAAATATCAACGTACGGTTGGTATTTAATTACTAACAAGAACGTCTTATTTGTATGCAGAACTTGGTTGTTTTTTATTTTCGATTATTTAACAAATTTTTGAGTAAATAGATAATTGCTTCATATTTTTCAATAAATTACAAGCGTTATGTCATCGCGCTTCTCTTTCTCGTATGCAGTCTGACAGTGACCACGGTTTACCTATTGTCAGCGATTTACTATTAATTTGAAAGCTAAAAATGATCTCTCTAGGTCAAATGACGATACGGAACAAATTTAAATTTGAAATTTGGCGCCATTTCTGCAAAAAACCTCTTCAGGCAGAGTTTGGCCGGTACGGTTGATATATGCGTTAACTTTCTTTATTATTTAAGTCCAGCTTAACACATTTAACTACTGAAGTAAGCACTATCAATGACAACAAAAAAACCGGCCAAGTGCGAGCCAGACTCGCGCACGAAGGGTTCCGTACCATTATCTGAAAAAATCACGTTTGTTGTATGGGAGCCCCCCTTAAATATTTGTTTTATTTTAATTTAATTATTTATTTTTAAAGTGAATATATAACTAAATATTCTGTGAATATTTCAAGCGTCTACCTGTTACCGTTATCAATATCGAGCAAAAACGAGCCAAAAAATCACGTTTGTTGTATGTGAGCCCCCTTAAATATTTAATATATTTTATTGTGTTTTTTTTGTATTTGTTGTTATAGCGGCAACAGAAGCACATCATCTGTGAAAATTTCAACTGTCTAACTGTCACGGTTCATGAGATACAGCCTGGTGACAGACGGACAGACATACAGACAGACGGCGGAGCCTTAGTAATAGAGTTTCCGTTTTACCCTTTGGGTACGGAACCCCAAAAAAGTACTAAACTATGCAGAAACGCTATAAATTGCGTTTTATGTATTTTCACAAGCAAACATGCAAATGCATATGATGTCTACTGATGACCTTCAGAATGCCGTTGCCGCTTCCACGCAATCTGCACATCATGGACGCAATCCTAATAATTAAGCCAATTTCGAGCAGGCTTGCAGGTCCCGCATTTGCTGAAATCCCTGCTAAATGCAAATGATACAAAGTTGCACCACCTGAAACTTAGACTAGATCTGTTTCCAAACATACACAGATGTAGGTCGCTATAGTTCCGCGCTCAAGTGATTTCAATAATCTGTGCTGCAGATGCAGATAGCATAGCGTATCTAGTGGTCTTGTGCTGCTGGCTCTGTGTTCCAATATTACAAAAAAAAAATACTGGTTGCAATAAATTTAGTTAGTAGGTGAAATACTTAGGACATCTTTTGACCGCTGACCTCAGAGATGATGAAGATATTGGAAGAGAAAGGAGGGCGCTGTCGGAGAGAGCTAATATGATCGCTCGCAGGTTTGTACGTTGTTCGAAGGTAGTTAATAGGACCTTGTTTCATGCCTCATTTTACACGTGCAGCCTCTAGCTAGATTACACTCAAAAGTCGTACAGCGTCCTTCGCATTCAATATAATAATGCGTTCCGGGTATTGATGGGGCTGTTCCGCTTCTGTAGCGCATCGGGGATGTTTGCTGAAGCTGGTGTCGATTGCTTCTACGAAACGATGCGAAAAAAATGCGCCTCCTTGATGCGCCGGGTGCGGGCCAGCCCCAAGATTTTACTGCAGTGTGTAGCAAGCAGACTGGACTGCTTGTGTGTGCATCGCTGCTGCAAGCTTTTTACAACGGTGTTGAGCTTGTAGCAGGGATTCTCATAACTATAGGGCAGTGTTAGGTTAAGTGTGTAGGTTAAGTTTACTAACATAGTTATTAAGAAATATTGTTACTTTGCATTTGAGTCTTTTGTTACTTGTTTGTTAAACATAATTAAATAAAGTTTTCTACATAATAATATATTTATTCTGATGACTTTTGAAGCGTAGTAACCTTTGTTAGGTACCGTCACTAAAGAATTCAAAGTCAAGAAGTCTATAAATAATTTGTTTTATAAGGAATCCTGATATACGTACAGATTCCCCAAGAAAAGTATGCGCTTCGCGCTTTGCGAATCGTCTGTCTTCGGAAATATGAACGCGCGGTAGAGAGATCTAATAAAGAGCTGTAACACTCATGGAAGTATTTTGCCTATTTTGTATTATACCAAGATTTCACAATTATAGCTAAGCAATTAACTCTGTAATTACAAAAAACTTTTCAAAACTTTTTAATGACAAATAACGATCTGCGACCGGAGTAAGCAACCCGATAGAGATAAACTTTATACAAACGCGCAATTATAGGTGCACTACTTCAAAGCGTGGCATATTAAACCTTAGAAGCTTTGCCTCTTTGGAGTCACTCTGTGGCACGAACGTCGTGCCAATTCAGAAACACGAATATTATTGAAGCGCATACCTTTTCTGGTTTACTTGTAGGTACTGTCTAAGTAGCTATACAAGAACTTTTTTGCAAGAGCTGTGGACGCGTCAGTGGCATAGATTTAGTATATATTATCGTACTAAATATACAGGGTCAAATTAAATTAGCTAGCGAAACTCCGTAGACGTGATGGGTACCGATATCTAAACAAAATAAAACAAAAATAAATTAATTTGATGGTTTTTTTGTGGGTCATCGGCCGCTGTTAGTGTAAGTAGGTAGTCTGTTGAAATATTAGTTTAGAAAATCAGTTTTTCTTAAAACAAAAGAAATTAGTTGTTTCGGGAGGTTCCTGTTCAGGATAAAGCGGGAGGAAACGCCCGGGTGTCACCACTGTGTGGATTGCCCGGAGGACACGGTGGAGCAGTCTGCCCAGCTTGGGCGGAGCACCGTGTCCTAACGGAGGCGATCGGCGGCGGCGATCGCTCGCGTCCTGGCCTGGTTCAGGCCATGGTTCGGAGCGAGAGTGCATGGGAGGCCGTCACCTCCTTCTGCGAAGCAGTAATGCTCGCTAAGGAGGAGGCGGAATGCGTGAGGGTGAGGCAAGGTTCGTGCCCTCGCGCCCTTAGTCGCCACAGGATACGCCCCGGGCGTCGGGAGTCGCAAGCCGATTTCCGGCCACCGTAGGCGCGGGCCTGCGGACGGTGAGCGATGGGTAGCTCGCCGTCCGATAAGGACCAGGCCCGGGTCGACGGCGCGTTGTGTTCCACGCGCGCCTCAAAGAGATGTCAGCACCAACTGACGGGGTCCGGTAGGACCAATGCCTGCCAGGGTTGCGAGTTTGTCCGAAAGGGATATCGTGGCCCTGGCACACAGGCCACGGAAGGAACACGGGTAGGTTTTAGTCAGTAAAAGTCTGACACCCGCTCCGCCCAGAGCGGGAGAAGTTATTTGATAATTTCCCACCCAAAAAAAAAAAAAGATACTGAAAAGCTACCAAGCAAAACAGAATTCGATCCACGAGAGAGCAAATTATGAAAAATGACAAGCAACTTGAAAATTATTCCTTTGACTCGGAATTTCTAATAACGTGTTACAAATATGTTTTTACAAATAACATTCCAAAATAATCCTATTTTTAGTGTTTCGCAGTAAAATTGAATGAAACTCTTATCGGATCGGTGTGTCAGTCTGCCACAACGCTAGGCATCGTTATAGTTGGGATTGAGCCAAGTGTAGCCTTAAAGAACACCAAATTTTGAATGTATCGCAAGCAATTTTAGAACCCGGCTTTAGTTGCTTTTTTTCGTCTGCGTTTGTGAAATAACATGAAGGTTCTATTTTCCAGATAGTATACTTTTAACTTAATAAACTACTGCAACTATATAAAGCCTAAATTGTAAAGAATCTGACCAGATTTTGTAAAAACCCTCAAAAATAAAAGAATAGACAGTAGACGAGTAAGACGAGATTATAAAATTTCAATTCATTTATTGCATCAAATATGGTAGGTACATAAAGTTCTTAGATAAAATATTTAGTAACACACATTTGGCCAATATTTAGCATGCAATAATACAAGTTTTTACATTCAGTTAAATATATCTGTGCTTTAACATATACAATTTACAGGGACACTTTTGAAAGAACTGATTTATACTCGTAGAATAAAATCATTCTTGTAAGAACCACTTCCGCAACGCAACACAATACTTATTGAAGGGTAGTTGAGTACTTGACCTAGGCAAAGCATTGTAAATTAGGGGAGCCATGTAAATGCAACTCCGCCGAAAAAGTTCTAGCTTTAGAACGGGCATTTAAAAATCTAAATGTGTAACTTTCCTTTTATTTGTGTTATCTTTTCGTACAAATAGTTCAAGATTGGACCTCACAAACCTGGCAATTTCGTAAATAAAAATTTCAACTGCAAAAATATTCTTCTGCATTCCATTCACAGTTATTTTACCACAGATTGCAATCATAAAGCAACGAGAATAATGCAAAATGAGGGGAGAAAAAAAACTCGAATAGGACATTTTTCTTTAAATTAATTGCGTATTTATATACCTCAGGACCGAAGCCAACTTTCAGAGGCCCACTTATTAAACACTTTTAGACAATTTTAAATGGAATGAGGCACTAACCGACGATTAGCCCTGTTTGCACCATGCAAGTCCAGCCAAGGACAACCCCTGGTTGGCGTAGGACTATTGGAGGATATGGAAATAAAGATATTGGATTATGGGTTTTGGGTGGCCAAAGTAAACTGGTTATCTAGGAGTTTGGAAAGACTAGAGCCCTGCTTGACCAATGTTTTAACCCAGACCAGATAAAATGGCAGCGGGTGACTTAACAATCAATAATGGGAACCCGAAAACGGTTGCTAGCACAAAGTGTCGTAGCGACAAGGTGGCAACATGTCCCAAGCCGGCCAATAAAGTGCGAGCGTGGGAGCTCTGTTCCTCGTAATTTGTTCACTCCAGCCGGCCAATAAAGGCAAGCCAGAGGTGAGGAACAAGACCTCTCCCGGGAGATAGATTCTGTAGGGTCACTACTGCCCAACAGCTCGCCACATGCTGCCCTGTGGGTTTCTGTATCTCTCTTAGTCTGGTTTAGACAAACCCTAGACCTGTTTCGGCAAAGTAAACTCTACCGGTACAGACCTAGAGTTCACGACCGCGCAAGCCCCACCACGACGTCAATGTAGATATACGTCGATGGGGTTTTTTTCTTCTTCTATTAATTAAGAAGTCTGACAACACAATCAATTTTTGAACACTTTTATGTCCATAACAACATTCCCGATACCCAAACAAAAGTTTAAACATAAACAACGTATTCCCCACACATTAAACACAAAAACAATTACCACCTATAGACGTACCAACTTTTAACTTGAAACGTTGCCCACGTATTATTGCAGCCATATAATTTTTGCTGGCAATAAAAAACATAGCTCATAAAACTCGTGAAATGACGAAAAAATGCGTAGGTACATTATAGAGATAAGCGCAAGCGGTTATTTATAGTGGATGAGCAGAGGTAGGGGTGCGAAAGAGGTCAACACAGTCGGACGACCATCATTTTTCATTTCATTAGCCGCGGGAGGTGTCGTCCTATCCTGTCCTGGATGGGCAGCGAGCCTCATTAACGGCCATACGGGCTTGCCTCCCACCTATCTCCTTTGTGAGTATTTATAGGGTGATGAAGTGTTTAAAATTGTCAATTTTACGCAACGATAAACAGGTTGCGAGAAAACAACAGTTGTTGTGTTAACAACCTGGTAATAATTCGTGGCCTATGTTTAGATTTTTTCCGTGTGGTGCCGGATGTAAAGAATAGCACCATCCTATTTCTTCCCGTGGGTGTCGTAAAAGAGGGACTTACTAGAGAATGGGCAGCAGCGTTCTCTATGCATTTTAACACCATACTGCGATCGCCAACCCACCTGCCAAGCTTGGCGATTATGGCAACCACCCCCACAAATGTAAGGGGAGGCCTATGTCCAGCAGTGGACCTCTTTTGGCGGATGAATGAATGAATGTTATGTGATGAATTTAAAATCCCCAAAAACTAAAAAGAGCTTACCTACCTACCACATATCTTAGCAAGTATAACGGTGACATGGCATGTCTGTGATGAGCCTATAAAGCGATTTCACATTTATTTAATACCTGGTAACTACCTACAACTTTCGATATTGTGAGCTGAGTAGGCGGTTCCCTAACTTCTTAGAACTCAGTCTAACCGAATTAGTTCGAAAATTGCGGACTTTTTCATTTTCGAAGAAAACATAAACTACGAGCCATTTACTTAAAATTATTCTAATCTCCATCTCGTCATTCCTTGACGTCTATTTAGATATTAGCACACAGTCTAAAATAATTAGCGTTTACGTCAAAACTTTGAAATGTATGTCAACAGTTATTTTAATGGAGCAGTTTGACTGCATTGCATGGCATCCATTATTTTATTTATAACACATAGGTTACTTTACATTTTCTCTCATTTGTCTACCTAACAGAGTGGTTTCATATCTCTGTGATTAACATTGCGCTTATGCCAGCAACAATTGCCGCTATGGTTGCCAATGTATATTTATTAAATCATGGAATTGCCGAAAATGGCTCCGTGTTGTTGAGACGTCAATTTGAACATAATATTGATCGCACCATTAAAAGCCCACGTTAGCGCTTTTTAAATGTTCATTTATGTGCTAAAGTCCCGGCTTAATTTGAAATAATGTTGCGCCACAAATACGAACATCTACCCAAAACATCAATTAATGTTGGCGGCATAAATGATACACGTCATAATATTTTTAATGAATACTGGACATTAGCATTATGCCAGCAACGATAAGTCAGTTTGTTTTTTTTCTATAGGTATATTTTATTTTGTGTGGTGTAACACGAATGGATATAATAAGAAATGAGTATATAAGAGGAAGTCTGAAAGTGGCGCCGGTGACTGAAAAGTTGTGCGGAGATCGGTTGTCATGGTATGGGCATGTGATGCGGAGGAATGAGGAAAAGGTCGTGAGGAAAGTTTTGAGTATGCATGTCGATGGCTATAAGAGTAGGGGAAGACCAAAGAAACGATGGATGGGCTGTGTGAAAGATGATATGGCTAGAAAGGGAGTGACTACTGAGATGACGACTAATAGAGAAGTATGGAAGAAAGGGACATGTTGCGCCAACCCCGAATCAATTGGGATAAGGGCAGTAGAATGATGAGGTATATTTTATTATTTATTTATTATTTGGCTCTTTAACAATGGGTACACTATTACTTTGCAATTTGTACATTGCAAACTTAAGTCTTAGCGCCTCATTACTTACAGAAAATCGTTTAATTGTTGTGTTTTATATGGATTTTTATCTGAAATAAGAGAATTGACTTGAATATTCCATGTTACTAGCAAAATATTTCCCGCTAAATAAGAATAATTGACACAGTTTGTTTTCCAATTAATAGACACAGGGCTCAAGATTGTTACGATAGTTTAAATAGTCATTATTTCAAATGTTCTGTTTGTAAATACCACAATCTACTGAGGCGTCTTTTATTTTAAAATGGAATTTATGAAACATGTTCCTCTTATTTTTGAATATGTGGATTTCCCAAACCCTGACTCCAGGCTGGTTGTTACTGAGAAGTTCCTCCGTATAACCTTCGGGGAAAAACAGGCGATGATAATGATTTTATATGTTAATGATTTTGATAAAGACATCTTCTGATTACCAAGGTCAAATGTTATAAATTTACTTTCTTTAGACCGTATTGTCTTATCATTGTCGGCCTGGGGCCGTATTATGAAGTTTAAATGCTATTATGATTCCAGACCGAAAAGAGGACGGTGGTAGCGGTCATGTATAGATCCACCTCTCTCTTGCACTGGAATCATGATGGCATTAAAACGTCATATTACGGCACCTGTACGCCTAAAAATATATTGAGATGCTCCGTATATTATTCATAATACCTGTTCCATTTACTCGTGTCCCATCGATTCTGATATAATCTCGCTACTAAATTAGAAGCGAATATTGTATGTAATAAAAGCTGTCAGTTCTCCAGACTGCTTGAGTAACGTTCAATCTCGATCCATCTAATATTCGACGTTTACTAATACACGGGAGCTTAAAAGATAGAGTGTAGGTAAACTCGAATAAATAAAACTGTTTAGAAAAGAAACATGATAAAGAAATGAGAACGTGTAAATAAACGCGGGAATAAATTGATCTGCCGGAGTGGTTAAGCCACTCTTGACGCGGTCACTCTGTCAGTGGGTGACCATTTTTCCTCGTTTTTCCTTTTGTGGTCTGCGGTGGGTCCTGGTTGCTGTATGTAAATACCTACGTTTTATTTTTTGTTAACTGGAGCCTACCACCACCTCTTATGACAGTTTTGATCAATTTTTTATACTTCGTGCCCTTAATTTATGTCTCATGTATTGTGTATATTTTTTGTTGGAGATCCTAAATAAACATATTCAGGTACCTATGAAATTGTCGTTTTTTCTTAAATAAGTTTTAATGTAATTTCATTTCTATATTTTCTATTTATTTATAATCAAAGTAACCTATGCAATCGATGCATCTTTGCCAACGTAATACTTGGCAGTTTATTGATGCCCTTCTTGAAGAAATCAGCTGGACGGGGCAACAAATTCTCCAAAGGCATTTTGTACTGCCTCTCTGGTATTGAATTTTTTTTCCCGCCAAGAAGATAGATAGATATTCTAGTAAAAGTAGAAGTATGTAGGCGCAAGGTCTGGTGAGTATGGTGAAAGACGGAGAGCTTCCAACCCCAGTTCTTGTTACTTGGAGACCGTCTGCTGTGCAGTATGAGGTCACGCGTTATCGTGCAGGAGCAGCGGAGACGAGCCATTGACCAAAGCTAGTTGAAGTCGTGCGAGCTTCTGCATAATTGTGTTCAGTTCTTCAAAGTACACATCTGCAGTAATGCTCATCTCGTTTAGTAAGAAGCTGTGATGAATTACACCGGCCCTAGACCACCAAACAGTGACCGTCACTATTCTAGAGGTTAGTTTTCGTTTAGGGCATTGTTTAGGTGCTGAACCAGGATCCAACCAACTTGCTGAGCGCTTGCAATTGTCAAACAGAATCCATTTTTTGTCGCGGTTAAAAATTTCTTCGTTTGTCAGCCTGTTAAACAGTGCAAGGCACGTCTCGACGCGTACTCCGTGCTGGCGATCATTGAATTTGTGGGGGCACCCATTTTTCAAGCCTTTTTTACCTTGCCAATTTCTACCGGATAGAGTCTGTTATAATTTTGAATATAATTATATTCCCTATTAATCTGTTCAGCCGGTAGGCTATATATTATCACACTATTTACTATGGGGGATGAGCATTATTGCATTTTGTTTGTTTTCCTCTATGAGTTTACAGCAAATTGTAAATAGACGATCATTGCAGATAGTTACAGATTTAACCTTTTAAATGATTATCATTACGTTTTATCTTTATGGGCCTAAGCAGTTAATCATCGTGACACATACAGGCTGGATTTTAAGATGGGAAAGTAAGGCTTTAACCGTTGTAGCTACACGAAATCGACCTTAGGAGACTGTCCTTACCTTTTTGAGACATTTTGATCTGCATACACAGATTTTCAAAAAAACATACAGTCAGCAAGAAAATGGACAATTTTAAATAAAAAAATATTTAAAAAAATATTTTTGATGTAAGTAGATCCTATTTCATATGACAGAGTTAGACTAACTGACGGTTGATGCATCGGATCTGGTACAATTGCGCGAATGAAATTTCCTCGAAAGACACTTGCGCGAACCCATTTGCGCAAAAAGGAGGTTGTCGTGATTTTGTGATTATTTTTTGTCATGGGTGTCTTTTTCATGGGTTTCGAGGTCTCTGATAACAAAACTGGGGTCAAAATCAAAATTCAAGATGGTGTCAACGAAAACTTGCATTAATACGCACTTGGCCGGTTTTTTTATAATGAATAGGCTGGCCGCTATCGAAGCCAGAAATAGCAAAAATCTTTTCCCATCAAAATCAAAATTGTTTATCTGCATAAAATGAGGTGGGTACAAAAGTTGTTACGTAGGTATACAATTCAGTGCTAAGATAGTGGCAAAGACATATTCCGCCGTGCACTGATGGTATGTAAATATTTAATGGGCAGTCAAACAATAATAATGGTCAGTTAAACAGAAAAATACAATTTATAATAGACAAATCATTCAAAAAATAGGTAATAAATTGGAGTTTTAACGTTAAGAATTCTATGTACAAAAGGAACAAATTGTTCAAGTCAATACAAGGCACAACAATATACCCATACAAGTCTAAACGTTCTAAATTATTTGAGGTCCCAATTTTCTTCTTAGAATGTCACAAATCACTAGCAACATTAAAAGTCGTGGTGGAGATGAATATTTAAGAAAAAAGTAATCGCTACAAGGTCTCGGAACGATTCTTATGCCGAAAATATAGTAGTTAGAATTTTTATGTTTGTCTGAATGTATGTCACGCAAATATACCGGATAGATTTTATTCAAATTTTGCAAAGATATTCCCTATAAGTCTGGTCTGGTCTGCAGGCTATAAATTATCACGCTTTTTGCAATGGGGGACGAGCAATATAACATTACGTTCGTATTTTTCTATAGTTTACATTAAATTGTAAAAAGATGAGCCAAAATATTACAATATTGCCGGTAGTTACAGATATAACCTTTTAAATGATTATCATCACGCAATACTTTTATGGAGCCAAGCAGTCAATCATGACATTTTTATGAATGGTTATTTTAGTCAACTTTCAACGAAGCCAATAGCTTAGTGGTCCTACAACTGCTTTGCAAACCTGTGGTACGAGTATGACTTCTACGCGAACGAAGTCATGGGCAGAAGCTAGTAATTAATAATTAAACATAACGCTGATTAATAAAAAAAATACTAATTTTGAAAAAAGAATTCCATGTATTTTAAATAAAATTATTTTAAATTAGAATTCTTAGCTAAACAAAAAAAAAACATTGATTTGACATGGCCAGTACTGCAGAACGGCAATTTCATAGGTAAAGTCTTATTTTATAAAAATCAAAAGTCAAAAGCCATTTATTCAAACTAGGCTGAGAATCAGCACTTTTCGAACGTCAAAATTACACGTACCGCGTCTGTATCGCTACAAACGCGCCGACAGTCCCCCAAAAACGCCCACCCTTCACCACTTCCTAGTGCTTTGGCTGGGAAGAAGAAGTGGCGCAACAAAACTAAAAAAAAATACTGTTGTAAGAGGTGGTAGTAGGCCCCTTGTACTGTCCCACTCCTCGGCAAGGGCCCATGAGGAGGTTGTTACAATGGTGATGAGTAGGATGGGTATTATCAAATAATTGTCCTCGATATTGGAAATCTATGTAAAGCACTATTCAAGTGTATGTAGTAGGTACCTCATCTGCTTAGCCTTTTCCAAACTATATTAGGGTTGGCTTCCAGTCTTACCGGATGCTGTACTACTGTGTAATATTATACATGGAGCGACTGTCTATCTGACATCCAAAACCAGTTATCCCCGTTGGTAAGACTGGTTGTCAGACTTTCGGGCTTTTGACGACCCGTAATGACTGTCAAAGATCCACGAAACACAGCTGGAATCAACGGCTTAACGAGCTTTCCGAGATACGGAGAAAAAAATCCAATCTAAAATCTTGATAATATGTAAAGATGGTCACTCATCCACGGACCAACCACGGCAAACCTTGCTTAACCTAATCGATCGACCCGTGGCTGTTTTTACGCCATAAACCCCTCTTTGTACCTAAGGTGATACAAGTAAATCCTATTTTATATAGGAAATGCGTATTAATATTTGCATGAAACACGAGCTCGTTATGAATAACGCGGATAATCAAATTGTAGTAACAAGCCTGTGAAAATAATGCTACGTGGAGGTGTTAATTTTAATGAAACAGCAATGTTAGCGACATTAATCCTCAACTATTTTATTCCGCATAAAAAAAATTATAGCATTATAAAAATAATTTATAATCCAGAACTGATTGTGCTCTTTTAAAGAGATTTTCGAAAAGCTGGCAGTAATAAAATATATACCATGGCCCCTTTTATACTGACCAGCGATCATCATCATCATTTCAGCTGAAAGACGTCCACTGCTGGACATAAGCCTCCCCCAAAAGGAGGGGGGGTTGCCATAATCACCACGCTTGGCAGGCGGATTGGTGATCGCAGTATGGTGTTAAATGCATAGAGAATGCTGCTGCTTATTCTCTAGTAAGTCCCTTAGTCGCCTTTTACGACACCCACGGGAAGAAATGGGATTGTGCTATTCTTATATAATATTTTTATGACAAAATATTACAAAATTATCACGTTTTCATGACATGTAGCAAAAGCATAATCAGCCTATAATTTTCTTACTGCTGGGACACAGGCCTCCTCTCGGTAAGAAGGATTGGGCCGTAATCTGCTACGCTCGCCCAGTGCGGGTTGATAGATGTCACATGTCTTCGAATTTTTGGTTCCAGGACATGCCGGTTTCCTCACAATGTTTTCCTTCACCGTTTTGAGAGCAGTGGTGATGAAATTATTTACTCAAACTAAAGCGCCTGCTTGGGTTCGAATCTGCGACCTACAACTCGTAAGTCGGAACCTGCTCTTCACGCCATGTACTGTTCAATAAAGCCGAAAACTATGAAAGAAACTGACAAAATTGTCGCGTGTCAGTTTTATTTAGATAGCACCTTTAAGTCATCTATAATGATCCATATTTGACACATATCAAGAAAATAACTGCTTAAATTTTAACCTCAATATCGTTTTTATTCAAAACCTCTGCATAGACTTTTGTTCCCTTAGGATATCAAGCATTAGAAAAACAGGGGTAGTGCAAACCACTGTGACTGACCGTCCGACCGTAAGAGATTAGTTCTAAATTTTTGGCACGCCAGCTACGACTTAGTATAAAAAAATAGCCAAGTGCGAGTCGGACTCCCGCACGAATGGTTCCGTACCATTATCCATAAAAACGGGAAAAAAATCATGTTTGTTGTATGGCAGCCCCCTTAAATATTTATTTTATTCTGGTTTTTAGTATTTGTTGTTATAGCGGCACCAGTAATAACATCATCTGTGAAAATTTCAGCTATCTAACTATCACGGTTCATGAGATACAGCCTGGTGACAGATGGACAGACAGACAGACAGACAGATGGACAGCGGAGCCTTAGTAATAGGGTTCCCGTTTTACACTTTTGGTACGGAACCCTAAAAAACGAGGGTAGGTACGTAAAAATATGTTTTATTGTTTATTCGCTGGCCTGTCAACTTACTGAGAGAAATGGCTACGATATGTTGCTGAAGTTATGCGATGTACGTGGTATAGTATTTTTTCGCTTCGAAAATAGTGTGTTGCTACGAAGGTAGGTACATTTTAATATACGTGGGTTTGAAGGCCCAGATTATGTGTATAAAAATAGAATCGCAATATACGGGGTGGGCTTATTTCATATCTACTTTTTACGAATTTCCTCACGTTTTCTGGCCTTGAGCTTATCAGCTTTATCAAGCATAGCGATAGCGGTAAGTAAAGCAGACGAAATTCTCAACCTATTGATAAGGACAACTTAGTACCTAAAAAAACGTTTCCGGAAGCTAGTACGTTTCATTTCATATGAAAACAGCACCCACACAATGACAATGACATTCTGAAAGATTTTGCAGGAAATCCATAATAAAATGCTTGAAACGTTTTTAAAATTCGTCTGCTTATTAACGTAAATAATAACGCAATGAACATTAATGTATTGTCGATGACGCAATAAGGTTGTTGGTATTGCTTCTAAAATGACTGGTAGACCAGACTAGACCAGACCAGGACCAGACCGTAATCGCTGGGCCGAGAGAGCAACGATCTAAGGAAGGTAGGATGGTGTAGACTGTGCGAAGGGAGTCAATGTATCGAGGCTGATACGGATCTCGAAGAACATCGTACATTCGAAGACGCCATAAATTAAAATTTACGGGAGAGGTATTTTATTAATGTATTATATTATTTAAGTTATTTTTCATTGCTTAGTTTTGAATTCTTTTTACCTATTATGGTATAGTAATTTTACGCTAGGTGCATTGTCTTCACATGTAATTAATTTACTCAAACAAAATATTGTAAAACATTTTTAAAAGAGTGACAGTGGAGTTTCTTGCCCGTTCTTCTTCATACGAAACTACCTTTTGGAAGGGACAAATAGAATCAATGCTATTTTTTTGTAAATGTTGACGTTCAAAAGTGCCTCTTATGTGCCTATTTGAAATAAATAATTTGACTTTGACTTTATTGATTATTTTATTTATATTTATATTTTTTGAAAAAATGAAATATCTACATTATGTCGCTTACGGTGTTCTTCCATATACAGGCTCGATATATAAACCACCTTTAAGAAAGCATCAATCTAATTGTGGACTACAATAGTTTATCTGATTTCTGTTTTTGAAATGAAAAAGGAAGGAACAGATAAAATTAAACAATCAACTAAGCAACTAGATCAAATATACTAACATATCTATACCAATTAATTATACCAATAAATCCTAAATCGTAAGTCACGTTGATTTGAAATCGAGAGCTTCCTAAAACCCTTAAAAGGATCATAATCCTGTAACAACGCATGTAATTAGAGCAATTCAGCAACTTTGAAATGATTCCCCAAATTACGCAATTACCAAAGACATTTCCTTAGAACAGACCACCTAAACTTCAAACGTTAACAGATTCAATTTGCGGTGGGTAACGGTTAATGGGAGCCACAAATATGCTCTAAGGAGCCAAAGTGCATTGTAATGGCCCGATTACAGATAGTCATGTGCAATGTTACCGTGCCACGTTTAAACAATTACTTTTGAGTGTAACGAGAAGTGAGGAAGAAATGTTTTTTTTAAGTGTTCCACAATACTATCCACTATCACTTAAAATCGAATGGTAATAAAATTGGCTAAGAAGGCAGGATGATAAGAGCTCGCTTGATCTAGTATCGGGCTAAGACCTGCAAAGGAAAGGATGCGCAGACCTGGTACGGTATTTGTCATACAATTTTGATACTCTTTTTTTTGGGGCGGAAATTATCAAATAACTTCTTCCGCTCTGTGCGGAGCGGGAGGGCAGACTTTTACTGACTAAAACCCACCCGTGTTCCTTCCGTTAGCAGGGCCACGATATCCCTTTTGGACAAACTCGCAAGCCTCGCAGGCATTGGCCCTAACGGACCCCGTCAGTTGGTGCTAACATCTCTTTGAGGCGCAACTCTTTGAAGTGAAAAACAAACGCGCCGTCGACCCGGGCCTGGTCCTTATTGGACGACGAGCTACCCATCGCTTACCGTCTGCAAGCCCGCGCCTACGATGGCGAATTTTACTCCTTCGCGAGCATTACTACTTCGCAGAAGGAGGTGACGGTCTCTCATGCACTGTCGCTCTGAACCATGGCCTGAACCAGGGTCGGCTGCGAGAGATCGCCGCCGCCGATCGCCTCCGTGAGGACACGGCGGCGCTCCACCCAAGCCGGCCAGACCTCCACCGTATGCTCCACCGTGTCCTCCGGACGATCCACAAAGTGACGACACCCGGGCGTTTCCTCCCGCTTTATCCGGACGGAATTATTTTTTGGGGTAATTTCCCAGATAAGGGATTACTATTCAAGGCACAAAAAAGGTGCATTAGAGCCATATTTGGTCTGAAAACAGATGATAGCTGTGCACCGTACTTTAAATCACTAAAAATACTTACGCTACCGGCGATATACATTTTAGAGAGTAGTATCTTCGTCAAAATAAATCCCAACCTTTTTGAAAAAATGACAATGGTACGAAATGCTCCAGTTCGCAGTTAGTACAAAAAATATTTGAGTCATTATAAATGTAAAACTGCATTAGTAAAAAAAAGCGTCCTGGGTATGGCTCCACGCATTTATAACAAAATTCCAGACGCCTTAAAAGAATTAAATAAACAATTTAAGAAAAAAATGAAATTGTTCTTATTTGATAAATATTATTATACTATTGACGAATACTTAAATGATGAATTTATTTAGAATTACAATTATTAATACTGACATTAAATAATTTTGACATGTTAATTTTTGACATGGATTTTTGAAAATTTTATAATTCCTCATTAAGGTCTGACATCATTAGAGTATTGAATAATATTTATTGTAATTTATTTTCTAAAATTTTCCTTCTTGTAATCCTCAGCTAGATTTGCACACCATATTTGTACGGCTCCTGGCATAATATAGCGCTCTATACATCAAACATAAGATCTGTATTTCTTTACCTATGTTAACAAATAAATAAATCCTAAACAGGAACCTCGCGAAACAACCGTGTCTTGTGAGGACCTGCGTCCGACGGAAGGTGAGGACGCCGTGGCACCTCTCTAGCCACTCCTCAAAGAGGGAACTTATTCCACAATTTTCAAACTTCCGCCACAATTGTGGCGTGCCCAATACAATTTTGATGCTTGAGTTACTCATATTAAGACCCGTATTACAGAACCTCACCCAAAGTTCAAGCATTACGTAAGCCTCGTTTAAAGCCATTTGATTGGTTGAAACTAGTTATAGAGTTAAGTTGTTAGTGTAGTTTTAAGGTTCTATAATACGGCCCTTAGTGTCTAGTAGCATCAGCAAAAATGTTTAGTTGGGCAGACCGATCAACATCCAAACTCATGACTTCGATCGCCATTCAAAGCCTTGTGTTGAAAAAAATATTTATAAATCGTCATACTTACCAAATTATTTAACTAGCTTCTGCCCGTCAGTTCGTTCGCGTAGAAGCCATACTCGTACCACAGGTTTGCAAAGCAGTTGCAGGACCAATAAGCTATTGGCTTCGTTGAAAGTTGACTAAAATAACTGTTCATAAAAATGTCATGATTGGCTGCTTAGCTCCATAAAGATATTGCATGATGATAATCATTCAAAAGGTTATATCTGTAACTACCGGCAATATTGTAACATTTTGGCTCGTCTTTTTACAATTAAATATGAACTATAGAAAAATACTAACATAATGTTATATTGCTCGTCCCTCATTGTGAATAGCGTGATAATTTATAGTCTACAGACCAGACCAGCCTTATAGGGAATATCTTTGCAAAATTTGAACAAAATCTATCTGGTATATACACGTGACATACATTCAGACAAACATAAAAATTCTAACCTGGTCTTCCAGGTCTTCCCAGACCTCGTAGCGATAACTTTTTTCATAAATATTCAATGTACACTTTTGACTCTACTACGACTTTATAATGTTGCTAGTGATTTCTGACATTCTAAGAATAAAATTGGGACCTCAAATAATTTAGAACGTTTAGACTTGTATGGGATATTGTTATGACTTGTATTGACTTGAATAATTTGTTCCTTTCGTACATAGAATTCTTAACGTTAAAACTCTAATTTAATAACTATTTTTTTATCAATTTATGTCTATTATAAAATTGTATTTTACTGTTTACCTGATCATTATTATTGTTTGACTGTCCATTAAATATTTGCATGCCATCAGTGCATGGCGGAATATGTCTTTGCCACTGTCTTAGCACTGAATTGTACACGTAACAACTTTTGTACCCACCACATTTTATGCATATAAAAAATTTTGATTTTGATGGGAAAAGCTTTTTGCTATTTCTGGCTTTGGTAGCGACCCGTCTATTCATTATAAAAAAAACCGGCCAAGTGCATATCATTGCAAATTTTCGTTGACGCCATCTTGAATTTTGATTCTGACCCCAGTTTTGTTAACAGAGACCTCGAACCATGAAAAAGACACGCATGACAAAAAATTATCACAAAATCATGACAACCTTCTTTTTGCGCCTTTTTACCTCTTTATAATATCAGATAAGCAGAAAGTAAAGGACGGGAAGACGGAGACGGAGGGGGGTAGGTAAGTTTAGATTAGCTTTTCCCGCGGCTTCGCACACGTGGATATCGGAAAATATCCCACGTGTACGTACCAGGATTAAAAGCAGTTAAGTGTTAATCCATATAAAATTAAATGTGTAGGTAACTAAAAGACTACAAGTAGGGCTCTTCAATCACACCACGGCATTTTTCTTACTTTTATCATTTTTAGTCCCGTCGTATCTATTGTAAACGAAAGGTCTTTTTATGTTTGGATGTTTGTTACTCAATCATACAAAAACGGTTTTTTTTTTTTTTTTAAAACGTTGCCCCACACTAGGAATTTCTCCTGTATCGTGGGTGCGTTTACAAACATTTAAACTCACATACACAAACAGCCAGACCCGGAACAACTACTTGTAGGTCATACAAATATTTGTTCCGTGCGGGAATCGAACCCGCGACACGCAGCGCAGCAGTCAATCGCTTAACCACTGCGCCAACCGTGCCGTCAACTGAACTGGCTGAACGGATTAAGATAAAATTTGGCGCACAGATAGTTTATAACCTGGCTTTTACTTTTATCCTGGCACTACGTTCCCGTGGGATAACTTCCGACCTCCACGCGGGTGAAGCCGCGAGCAAAACCTTGTAATTTAATAATTTGGTCTCTAGTTTTATGATATAATAAATTGACGAAAAATAAAAGTAAAACACTCGTTTGGCTTCACGTGTCGGTATTCCTTGAAACTTATTATAGATTGTTGAAACCTAATTTGATACTGAATCAGTATCATGGCTCCCTTATTTGAAATACCTAATACCTACAAATACATTACACGCAGTTGCTTGAACGTTTAACTGCTTAAATACGTCCTTCACACTTCAGCCCCATTATTCAAGTGTTGTGAGCAAAACAGCACACCATTACGATCAGCTGAATTTGCTCCATTTAACTCAAATTATATTCTGCTTATAAACGCACGGAAGAAAGACTTCATCAACTAGAAGCGTCGCTCGCTTCCCGCTTTCAATATTTCTTCCGTATCTTTTTTATAATCAGAAATATTGTTACCTAAAATCTTTCTTTGTTTTTTTGTATTCGTACCGTGTTGGTTAGAAAGTGGTATTATTTTCTGGTTTTTGATCGCTTGAGGCAGTTGAATTTCAGACCGATTTTTTTAAGCAGTAAGAGTACCTAGGTATTGAATGACGATTTTCTTGTTTTATTTTGTCAAAGTTTAAGTCAAAGATTTATTTGCAAACTAAGTGTACATTTTGGTGTTATTTTATAATACAACTTAGCGGCCTTCCTTAGGCATCGAGAAGGTTAAATTTAGCTCAAGAGCATGAAGTCCTGGGTTATGAAAATGAAATGAAATCGTTTATTCTGTAAATAGGATATCGGAATCACTTTCACACATCGTATTAAAAAATAAAATAAAAAATAAGCTAGATGTAGTCGCCATTTCCTACCTGATCCTGAGAAGAAATGGCGAAATAAAGTCAGGGGTCAAAGTCTCTTTTAAAGTCCAGACATAATCTTGGTCAGATCACGTCCATGTAGATCCGTGTCTGGAATGGTCTTTTAAGGAAAGAACCACACAAATTTGTCAGTAATCGTGCAGCTCAACTCAAGACTTATGGAGCTCAACGACTCGATGAACAATACCAAAGCAAGGACATTTCGGTAGGCCGCATAAAGTGCTCAAAATACCAGACCATCATTAAAACTAACTGAAAAGAAGAAAAATAGAGGAAAATATTTAAAGAATAAAAGAATGACCCACATAGTGCTAACATTCACAGTAAATTAAAGTAATAAATATAATACTTTTCAAAGTAAATATTCATGTATCAATGTCAATATGTATATAAAATCATATATATATAGATTTTGCATAATAATTAAAATGTCAAGTTTTCCAGTTTTATCACAAGGCTAGCAGAGCGAGCAGCTCAATCCCAAGCTTTTTTGTCTTCTAAATAATCCAAAATTTTATAGTACCCTTTTTTTAAAAGGTTGTTTTTAATACAGCTTTTAAATCGTTTAATGGGTAAGTTTCGAATGCCATTAGGAAGTTTGTTGTAAAAGCGTATACATTAACCCATGAACGAGTTGCCTACTCTGTGGAGGTGAGTGCGATGTACTGAACGATTGTGTTTATTCCTGGTATTTAAACTATGAATATCAGACATTTTCTTAAAATCTGATATATTTCGTACGGGTCGGGCAAAGTGATATTGGGTTTTTCTATCTGGAATTTCTCAGTAGCAGCGCGGAGTCTGGATTTGTGCCCGGTTGATGGCAATAGGCTCGCCCCCTATTACATGGACCTTAAAACATAACTGGCGAAATGTGGGTGTACTACGGGTACACCTCTGCCCAACCCTTCGGGGAAACAAGGCGTGATGTTACGTTATTTATCTTAAGATATTATTGAGAACAATACCTTTGATAGGTATTTTAATATTGAAACAATATTTTTTTTCCCCCTGTCCCTTCTCGTGTCTATTTTCCAGCTGAGTTCATCTAAACTACACTTTTTTGATGCGGTTTTCGTCATCAATTAGCTCACGTACGCACGGACGTAAAGATCTATCTGTATATGATATATATACAGTATCTGTAATATGATGTTGAGATAAATAAAGGATTATTATTATGATAAGGCATGTATTTAATGCGGCAACTAAGTAAAATGAATATAGGTTTAAAAAAAAAATAGAGTGGGTACCATATATAATGGGGCAGCTAATAAGGAGTATCGTAATAAGTAATAGGTAGCATATTAATATATCAGTTTTTAGCTTTATTTTAATTTAAACTGGCATCGAATTTTTGTTTTGGTAACTGAATTTACCAACAATAGAGGGGATCTGGCTTGTTAATGGTTACTGTTCTAACCTAACCTAACCCAAATGATTCAATAACAGTAGATGACTATGCAGCGATTAAGAAATAATATTTAATCGCTGCCAAGTTATTATTTTAGTAGCAAATAGTTAGTCGCCCTTTAAGTTATTAGTCGCCTGGAAAATTATTATCCTTATGATAATATCGCGCCGGGATTTTATCACGCACTGGATTTTAAACTCTCGGTGTTGGGCCGAGCATTGAGGATTTAACAGAGAGCATCCTAGCGCGTCGAAAGTTAGTATACAATTTTATTTTAGGTGCATTGTCTTCACATATATAATTAATGTAGGTACCTATACAAAAAATTGTAAAACATTTTAAAACAGTAACGGTGGATTTTCTTGCTCATTCTTCTCCATACGAAACTTTTGGAAAGGGCGACTAGAATCTTTTTTTTTTTTTAATATTTACGTTCAAAAGTGCCTTTTATGTGCCTACTAGCTGCACCCCGCGGTTTCACCCGCGTAAGTCTCGATCCCTGTGGAATATTGGGATAAAAACATATAGCCTATATATTAATCCAGAGTGTCAACTACCTCCATACAATTTTTTATCAAAATTGGTCCAGCCGTTTGAGCGTGAAGAAGTAACAAACACACATACACACTCACAAACTTTCGCCCGCGGTTTCACCCACGTAAGTCTCAATCCCGTAGGAATATCGGGATAAAAAATATAGCCTATATATTAATCCAGGGTGTCAGCTACCTCCATACAAAATTTTATCAAAATTGGTCCAGCCGTTTGAGTGTCAAGAAGTAACAAACACACATACACTCACAAACTTTCGCCTTTATAATATTAGTGTGAGGTGTGATGTGTGATTTGAAATAAATAATTTGACTTTGACTTTGTAATACACACTGTTGGATTTTCAACTCTCGGCGTTAAGCAGAGCGTTGAAAATCCAGTGCACGAACAAAAATCACCGCGAGAAAAAATAGCCCGTGCGTACCTGAGGTTAGAGAATTTATTCCCCGTGTGCCCGATGGGATTTCGTACTTCCTCACAAACTTTCATCCTCTATTTAACCCCTTCAGGGAGTGATTTTTTTTAAATCTATCCTTAATAGGTACTTTCGTTAGGTATGTGGAACTCTTGTACATAATTGAATGCTTCTTGACCCGCGGATTAAGCTGTGTGTCAGTGATTTTATTTATTTTTATTAAGGTAGTCCCCAGTATAGCCCCCGAAATTCAAATAATCTTACGTTTTTTTTGTAATTTGCAGGTCAGTATCAGGTTGTATATTGATCAAAATATGATTCGCGAGATGATAAGGCAAAAATGTAACTTAGAGAGATGTTTTTTATGATTTTAATGATTATAATTCTGTAATTACATATTTTTTATGGTCGCGAATCACATTTTGTCAATATACAACCTGACACTGACCTGCAAATTGCGAAAAACATAAGAAAATTAGAATTTCGCGGGCTACCACTGCTGATCCATCTTAAGTAGAGAAACCGGTGCCCGATGGTATATCATAGACATTTCGATGTTTTAACATGAAGATGGCACCTGGTCGCACCCGTGTGAAGCATGGGTCGCCGATTAAATTATAAAAATATTAGATTCGCTTAGTCATCCAATGATCAATGTATGCCTTGCCGCTAATTCTAACTACCGCCACTGTCCAACCACAGAGCTATCAAACTCTAGATACGGCGCGATGGCCCGCATGTCTATCAGTCCGTTCTAATCCCGTCCATAGACCAGGCACTCAGCGTATAATCCCCACACATGGATCTAGTACCTACTAAGTAAGCGCAGAATTCTGTAAACACTTGTGATATAGCAACTATGGATAGTACTTTAGTAATGTTATTTTTAGTCTTATTAGAAAAAGTCTTATAATTGCACTTTTACGAGTAAGAACATGAAAAATAAATTGTGTTGGTTTTATGTTGGAACGTAAGAGTCTTAAATAGATAAGTAAGTGGGTGGATAATTGCTGTAGTGATTTGCATACTTTTCCAAAAAATAAAAAACATATAGGCTAAATCGATTAGGCTTCTGCCTCGAATCTTGCGGGCAGCGGGGCGGTGTCGGTTGCGGTGCGGGAGCGGGGTGGGCAACGCAGACCCGTTCTCGAAACCAGCGGGCAGATCGCGCGGCACTATAGCGGCGTAGTGTTGTGTTCGTGGTTGTGTCGTCGAGATATTTGTTTATATTCGCGAATGAAATGTTTGAACAACGGCCACATCTTTTTGATTCGACAGGTCACAAAAATAAATTGCACAAAACTGCAATGCAGACGCGCGGGCGGTCACCGTTTCACTGGAGTGCACCGCTCGTTGCCCGCCCCCGTGCCGGTGTAGCACCGCTGTTTTCGAGGGCCGGTCCATTTGATTTCACGCATTAGATCCTGCCGCTCTCGCGCCGCCGTCGTTGCCGCCGCTCTGCCTGCAAGATTCAAGGCAGAGGCCTTAAGGCCTCTGGTTGCAAACTCAGAGAGCGATGCACTCCAGTCAAGCAGTGACCGCCCGCGCGTCTGCAAGTAGGGATTCAAATCTTCTTTTGCCCACAATACATCGAGCGTTAGGAATAAATTTGAATCAAAAAGATGTCACCGTGGTTCAGACATAACGTTCGCGAATAAAAACAAATATGTCGAAGACACAACACGAACACAACACTACGCCGCTATAGTGCCGCGCGATCTGCCCGCTGGTTTCGAGAACAGGTCTGCGTTGCCCGCCCCGCTGCCGCGCCGCCGCCACCGCCGCCACGCCGTCCCGCTGCCCGCAAGATTTGAGGCAGAAGCCTGAAGGCTTGTGAAGACTGCATGAGATTGTTTATAGTAGGTACCTATAAGGTTACTTATATAAATCTTGTTTCCATCTTTTTAAAAGTTCGCTTTTTACGCAGTCGGTTTGTTTGTTTTTCTTTTTTTAGTTCACACTTTTTATTTAGGATTGACGGTAAATTACCCACTTATAATCTAGTTTATTTTTTTTTTTTTGGGTGGGAAATTATCAAATAGTTTCTCCCGCTATGGGCGGAGGTGTCAGACTTTTACTGACTAAAACCCACCCGTGTTCCTTCCGTTGCCTGTGTGCCAGGGCCACGATATCCCTTTCGGACAAACTCGCAACCCTGGCAGGCATTGGTCCTACTGGACTCCGTCAGTTGGTGCTGACATCTCTTTAAGGCGCGCGTGGAACACAACGCGCCGTCGACCCGGGCCTGGTCCTTATCGGACGGCGAGCTACCCATCGCTCACCGTCCGCGCCTACGGTAGCCGGAAATCAACTAGCGACTCCTGACGCCCGGGGCGTCTCCTGCGGCGATTAAGGGTGCGAGGGCGCGAATCTTGCCTCACCCTCACGCGTTCCGCCTCCTCCTTCGCGAGCATTACTGCTTCGCAGAAGGAGGTGACGGCCTCCCACGCACTCTCGCTCCGAACCATGGCCTGAACCAGGCCCGGACGCGAGAGATCGCCGCCGCCGATCGCCCAAGCCGAGCAGACCTCCACCGTATGCTCCACCGTGTCCTCCGGGCGCTCCACACAGTGGTGACACCCGGGCGTTTCCTCCCGCTTTATCCTGAACAGGAACCTCCCGAAACAACCGTGTCCGGTGAGGACCTGTGCCAGGCGGAAGGTGAGGACGCCGTGGCACCTCTCTAGCCACTCCTCAAAGAGGGGACTTATCGCCACAATTGTGGCGTGCCCAACTTATAATCGGGTGATAACGCCTTCAAACATACTCACTCCAAAAGCTCGGGACAGTTTTTTTTATCATTTCTCATTCCAAATTTGTGTAATAACCTTTTAAAACCCTTCATTTTGATAACCCCCACTCGATAAGTATTTTTTTAAGCATACGTTTTGGTGCCAAAGATTCGCCATTATGATTTTTTTATAATTTTAATATCTTGATACCCAGTGACAATCGCGCAATAAAGACGAATCTTCAAAAACGGTTCAGCCGTTTAGTAGTAACGAGGGAATAGGTAGGGAAACAAGGTACTTTTTTTTTAAGCCTGAGTAAATCAATAACATGTTATGCAAAAAACGAGTGAATCCCATCGAATGTTTCAGATAAAAACAAAACAGAATAAAAATTTCATCAATTTCCATTTCCCAACTGAATACTAGTTTATCGAAATCAAAACTATCGAAAACCAATCGGAGTAACTTCATGTGCTATCCATACTCGGCTTGAGAAAATTACGCACATACGGAATAGTTATTGATTTTGTTTGGATCCAGCACTCCACAGCATAAATATTAGCTGGTTTGCAGCGCTCAACAATTTGGATAGATTGCAAGCCCGCATACTCGCTTAATGCACCAAGTACCTTTGATAGTTGTTTGATTGAAGTTTGGCTGTAGTTTAAAGTTTGTTCGAGGTTCTTGTTTTAGGAAAGATTTATGCTAGATTGTGCCGAGCACGATCTGGGCACGAACCGTGTCACGTGCGAGACGCAGACGAGGCACGGATACATAACTCCACGGACATGCTAAATGAAGCAGTTCAAGTTACACTATTGCGACGCCCGAGCAGAGTCGGCCCGGACTCAATCTACGGCCTTCTTTAGTTACAACAACACCCTAATTACGTGGGTGTACTATATGTAAACCTTTGCCTAAACCTTCGGGGATTACAGGTGATTACCTGATGTTTTTATTTAGCACCCTAAATTCACACACTTTCAGTCACAATCTGAATGATTTTGAAGGCAATTGCTAATCCATTGCTTCATAATATTATGTACGCAATTAATGTTGCATAATCAGCCTCCAATGTTTCCACTTTGCTGGGACACAGGCCTCCTCTCTGTGAGAGGGACTGGGTCATAATCCACCACGCGGGCCCAGTGCGGGTTGTTAGATGTCACATGTCTTCCATTTCTTTGTTCTAGGACATGTTCTGTTTTTCGTCATGATATTTTCCTCCATCGTTTTGAGAGCAGTGGTGATTCAATAATTTACACAAAGTATTGTGCCTGGCTGGATTTGAACCTACGACTTACAACTCGTGACTTGCGGCCGTTTCTACTGGACCACCACTGCGCTTATGAATGTTGTTGAACTATCAAAATGAAAGCTATTGGCATTTTGAGTCTGTTACTCAATTATCCCGCAGTTTTCATCATGTTCAAATACCTGTTAAACATAATCGCATAACCCAAAAGCCCACAGTAGATCTATACGATGAACTTTGATTTATGCCATCTGATCCTCTCACTTCTAAGGACACATCAAGCGGTAAGTCCCGAATGACGTCACTCGTAATGACATTGCCCACAACAGAGGCTTAAGGCGGACTGACAACTTGGACCCGGAAAAGGTGGGGATCGTAGATATCAGCTGATGGCTTCACATCGCTGTGTAAACCAAAAGTTTGGGTATTCGGTTAAACTTTTATATAAAGAGAAATTTCTGAAATATATACAAACACAATAAACCTGAATGCCAAAACACATAACTGAAAAGAGAAAAACAAGCATTCTCATATATATCTATTGAACTTCCGTTTTTTGTAAGATAACGCAGGCGGGGGACATACCAATAACCTGAAATATGGTATAACTTTTGTTTGTCCTAAAACCTTCCCCTCCCTTTTTTTGTATTTTTTGATGTAATACATAAAGATTATATATAGCCTATGTTACTACCACAATTAAGACGCATCTAGACACCTTATATTTTAAAATCCCTCAAGCCATTTTGGCTACAGAGCGTGCCAAAGAAATAGATTAACATACATACATACTCTCGAAAAACATTACCCTCCTTCTGGGGCAGTCGGGTAAAAAAAACGAAGAATGTACACTATAACATCAAGAAACAGCCATGCCCAATATATTCACTCCCATGTTCCAATCCATAAAACTTACACAGGCCATGATCTCACATAATACAATCAATTTGCCACAACTTATCAAGCACACCCACTCGTATTATCTTTCGCGGCAAGATTTACAACACGTCAATCCATAATACTTGGGGGTCGTAAACAAAAATTCACTGTATATAAAGGCAGTGAGTGAAAAGAGTAATTTTCTCCTCCATAAAAACAGTTAGGCAGTTATTTATGGTGATATCGCAATCTATACAAGGGATTTCACCCGAGGCAGAGCATTAACGATTATCCGGGTTTTTCCTACAAAGAAATATTACTTGACAAATAAATTCCATGTAGGTTTCTTTTTTGCTCATCAGTGGTATAGGTTTTTGAAACGATCATTTTATCGGAGTGGATGATATAAAACATATTTTATTTTTGGAGATAAAAATGTATCAGATGCGAGTTTATTTCATGATATAGGTTGGTTATAGTAGGTTTGTACGACTCCTATTTGATTGATAATCTCAATAGTCCGAGTACCCGAAGTTCCCGGAAGGTTAACGTGTCCTTGAAAGGAACAAACATTCCGAAGTCACCCTTATCTGGCAGGCCGAGAATTCGCTGAAACACGGTGCGTACAAAATAAAATTCCTTTACCACTTCGAACTTGAGAAAGGTCAAATTTAATGTTCGCACAGCAACATTTTAAGATAAACAAAAGAATCCGGAATCGCTGGCAGCAAAAAAGAGGTACGGAAGCACTGAAAACCCGCGACAGCGACGTGGCGACGTGACATTATCGTGCGCGTGCGACATTCCCGCGTGATTTGCATACAGATTGTTTACATTTATTCGAGCAATACTGCTGGGGATTTTTGCATTTTGTCGCCGCTTTGCTAACAATTATTCTCTACTTTTACGTTGTTTAGTATTTATTTATAATAGTTGGGCAACCGCAGTGTTTGTTTTTAAAATCGGTTGGCACCAGAAATAAATGGCTTTGTAATGTTTTCTGTGTACACGTTACAACGCGGTTTTATGACCCCAATTTATTGGTTGTGACTAATTCATATACTATATACGATCTTTCTCGACTGACTATTGATAGCGTAAGCTTTGGGCACAGAACCATAAAAAGGAAGTAAGAATTCGAAGTCTTTACTACATAATCAGCCTATAATGTTCCCACTGCTGGGACACAGGCCTCCTCTCTTCGAGAGGGAGTGGGCTTTGAATTTTTGGTTCTAGGACATGCCGGTTTCCTCACGATGTTTTCCTTCACCGTTTGAGAGCAGTGGTGTTAAAATTATTTATACAAAGTAAAGCGCCTGCCTGGGTTCGAACCCACGACCTACAACTCGTAAGTCGGGGACGTTACCACTGGGCCACCACTGCTCTCAGCAAATTCATAATAATAATAATACACTATATACCATTAAGGCGTATAGTACTAACCTATATGACTAAAGAATGTAGCTTTCATCTTCAGAACGACGTAGTTTTGTTCAATGCCAATGCGATGAATTTACAGAATTCCTTCACATAAAACCAGACAGAATCAATACATAGCTACCGTCACGTACTTTTTCCACAAGGAATTCTGATCTCTAAGCAATAAAATCCACACCAGACATCGGTTCGGAGTTCGGACTTCATGGTCATATATCTGATTTTAGTACAGAATCTGTTGGTAAATAGTTCCATGAAAAGTAATTCATGAATTTTTATGAACAGCTCTTGTTTTCAATCGAAAAGTCATGAAATGTAAACCCACTCAAATATCTTCATGTAGGTATTTATTTTTTCTACAATTCCCTTAAACCGGAATTACCAGATCAAATTTAATTACTTCACAAAAATGACGTGTATCAATATCAAATCATGCTTGAACACAAAAAAGTCATTCATCCTCATAACTTCACCCGAAAGACGTTCACTGCTGGACATAGGCCTCTCCCAAAAAGAGGGGCGGGTTGCCATAATCGCCACGCTTGACAGGCGGATTGACGATCGCAGTATGGTGTTAAAATGCATAGAGAACGCTGCTGCCCATTCTCTAGTAAGTCCCTTATTCGCCGTTTACGACACCCACGGGAAGAAATAGGATGGTGCTATTCTTTACGTCCGGCACCACACGGAACACAATAAAGTATGATTTTATAAACTGATAATTCTATAAAAGAAACTAGTTTGAGCCAACCTGTCTTGAGCAAGCATGGTGATCAATGCTCGTGCCTTCTCTGTATGAGAACAAGCCTTTGCCCTACAGTGGCCCAGTATATTTTATTTATTTATTTATTAAGGTTAGCCAACAATTGATTACACAATACATTTACAATAATTTCCACAATAAAAGATACATTTATAAGTGCAACAATCACTTACAGGCTAACACAACATGCACAATTTATGGTTATACATAATAATACAAAGCTAAAAAGGATATTAACAATTAAAGGTATTCAATAATTTTGGTTAATCACGCGTAACAATAATAATAACAAAAATTTCATTCAAAATAATATAACAAAAAGATTGATAACATTAACATTTAACAAATAAAAATAATAAAAAACTAAAATAATAAAAATTAAAATTAAAAATTAACATTCGATAAGGAGATCATTCGTTATGGGAGTAGTACTCAATAATTATTTTATAAAATTTTCCTATGCTATCATGATGTACATCAGTAAGATCACTGCAACTGTTTATATTTTTACACAGGCGAGAAATCGGTGAGTTAGCACCCAGAACTGTTCTGCGCAAGGGTGGGTATAGTGGTGTGATAGGATTTCCCGGATATCGGGCTGGGGCACGAAACTTCAGGAGACTCAGTAGGTTTGGGCAGTCAATTTTATTTCTAAGCAACTTATAGAGAAACAGGGCATCAACAACTTCTCTTCTAGTTGATAACGAGTGCATTATTGCTGGTATTACATTATTACTTCAGTTGCTGGGAGTCAAAGATCGCGATACACGTACTATACAAAATAAAAAGTTTGATTATGTAACGCGTTCAGGGTACTGTTTGAGGTGCCGCCCCACTGCAGCGCTTCAGCAATATTTGCGGTGAAAAGCGTGGATGGTTTTCATGCCATCATTTGGAAGCGTTGTGCGGCTCTTATGAAGCGCATGCCAAGCTCGAACAGCATTCTGAGCGTGTCGCTGGGACTCGCCAATGTGGCGGTACGACTACACTCTACGGGTAGACGCGTCCAGGGCTTGGCATAAACTGGCTCTCCTGTGCGGTGCCACTTTGTGATTTTTTATTTTAATTTCTTCCTGTGGCTTTGTTTGTATATGTATACTAACAATAGCTTTATAATCTTTTTTTTTGTATTACTAATTGTATACGGACTACGTGTGAAATAAATGTCTTATTATTTTATTTTTTTTTCTTTATTTAATTAAATACATAATTATAAATTATATTTTCAAATAATAGAATATAAAAAATATTAAAAAATAGTGGTTTGCCGGTATCGAGAGCAGGGTCCAAGCTACCGGTGGTTAGGGCTCCAAAGATAGAAACCTCCTCACTATGCGAGCCGTATTTAGGAATACTGCCTTCTGAATCAGGCTCTTGATCCAACCACCTTACTAGAGCCTCGAGAGATGTTGATCGAGGCTTTCGGGCATCAGGCCATTGGCCGATACGACAATAGGCACAATGATAGCCGAGGACACATTCCACATGTCAACAACCTCGTGTGCTAAGTCGAGAGAGTTCTCGTCATGTGGAATGGTATCATCGATGATCATTGCGCGGTGCGCTAATGGATCACTATACCTATCAATAATTATTATTATGTATACTTTGTTTTCATTTTATCTTGATTTGATATGAGTATATTATATATTTTATACCCGTCATGTCTGTGAAGTTTCTCCAGACAATTTAATTTCACCCAGCTGAATTTCGTCCAAAATAATACACCGTTGAGAAACAGTAATTGCTATTGGACATTAATTAGGGTCTCGTTACAATTTACTATATCCAATTTGAAGTTAATTAACCTCGACAGTTATCGCTACGGTAACGGGAGATGAGGATGCCGTAACTTCTTTATCGTCAGCCATGAAACTTCTTATTTCATTAAAAATGTTATAGACGAAAAGTCTGGAAGTATGAAATATCAACAATGTTGTTTCATATTTTTCAGTTATAAAAGGGTTAGTATGAAATATTCCGTTTTATAAAAATTACGCGATGTACAGATGCGCCGAAAGATTTTTGTTTAGACCTTAGGATAAGCAGAGTTCCTTTATTGTTGATAGAAACAAGTTAGAAAAGCTAAATATAACATTATTTGGGAATCAAATAGTTCTCTGTATAAAGATTGAAGTATGTACGTAAAAATTAATCTACGTTTAGTACAGGTTATAAGTTAATTAAAATCAAAATATTTTATTTCACATAAGCCTACATGGGCACTTATGAAACGTCAGAAGCTAGGTGCACGGTTCCAATTGTTCGTTTCCTATGGAGAAGAGTCGACGAGAAACTCGGTTACTCTTTTAAGAAATAATTTGTTTTAAAATGAGAGTGTTAATATGTCAACAAGTACCAGGTACTTTTCACAATAGAAAATGGTCTACAAATAAGAAGTCTATTACGCCTACAAAGTTCTCACATAAACAAAATATTAAATTATTAAAATAATAAATGTAAAAACCATGTTGAAATGAAAATTGTAGGTATATAATGTCTCATAAAGAAAAGATCATGTCAAGGAAGTCTGTAAAAAAAAACATCGTAATTTGGGAGCAGTTAATAGGCATTTACATAGTTTTGCCGTTAATGAGGGAAGCCACATGTGCAGAAGGAATTAATGCCAAACTTCCTTGTCTTCAACCTAGTCCTTAATCTTATAATATGGTTTTTTGATAAGGACACGTTTAATGAGTATAATAATGGAACGAAACTTAATCATTCTGAAAATACAAAGATAAAATAGAATACTTTTTATTATGTACACCATACAAATAAAAAGATAATCAAAAAAGAAGATAAGATAAAGATAATTCAGATAAGAAAATATTAAGATCTAAACAATACGAGGTCAAGTTCGTCGAAAAATTTCAATAAGAGGTCTGTCGGCATAATGCAGGCGAGCTGGTTCATTTGGCGCGTCTTGCCTTTCGACGCGAGCCCGCTTGTTGTGAATAGAATCCAAATTACATGAACAATTCTTAGACTGCATCCCCGGGGTACGAAATGCTTCACTTAAATTCATTCTCCGTATAAATGAAAGGAAAATATTTAATAAATTGACTGAATGAGTTTTAATTTTATTTATGAATACCACTCAGGGTATCGAACTGGAAGATTGGAAGCTTGTTTTACGGAACAGTCTTATCTTATGGACCAACCCAAAAGATACCGAGAAAGATCGTAGTATCGATACTTCTTGTCCCAATTAGAAGTAGACACTCCAATGACAGTTCGGCGTACGTAGAACCAAAAAACCAACATCTCTAAAAGATAAACATTACAAGCCAAGAACAGGCCAAATCGGGCAAGTTTTGTTAGTTTTTTTCTGTAGCTTTAGTAACACGAGAACGGTTCTAGGGAGGGGGGTGGGTGAAAGGGGGGTTGTTCCAGCGACACGGCATGTAATCTCAAGTTAGCGAGCAATTTGGTGTTAGCTTTCAGTAGTGCAGCTTTGACTATTAGATTGTATTGCTTTGCGAATTTAGAGCTTTTTAGATATCTGACGCGAATTGAATACTGGTTATTGCGAGGTTCACATCGTACGAATGATAAAATATTAACGTTTTTGGAACTTCATGAATGGATTTAAGTGCAAATTGTTTTTCTTAGAAACCTTTTTACGAATTCAAAGTAATGTTATCTAATCCATGTATTTAAATAATTTAGTCATTATTTCAATAAAAAATATTATTATTTATATTTTATTTATCTAAAAGCTAGTGCTTTTGCACTCGGCTTCGCCCGCGCGTATGTCGGCAAATATCCAACCGGAACGTACTACCGGGATTAAAGGTAGAGATAACTTGGATTAAGACATACCATAAGTGTTAATATAGGGTATGTCTTAATTCAGATTGTAAACTATCTGTGTGCCAGTTCGGCCGTTTTCGCGCCAATCCGGAACATACATCCAGACAAACGGAAAAATCATTCTAAAAACTATATTTTCGGCATCAGACTCGTTCCCATACCTCGTAGCAATGACAATGAAAAATATTCAATGTACAGTTTTGACTTCTTCGCTAGCATGCTTATATTATAGAGATGCTAGGTACGTTCATTCTATCAATAGAATCTTGCAATAATTTAATATAATAGGTTTGCATGAAGTTTTCCGAAGGTATTCCAAAAGAGAACAGTCAAAGATGTTCACCTACCACCAATTGCTGTATGACCAAACATAACAGAGGTAAAGTGGAATAACGGAACTTCCCGACACTGACACCGCCTTATGTCTGTCATGTTCCCCCCAAATCAAACTTCAAGTCATCTTGGTCACCACATCTAATACTACAGATTCCTTGTAACAGCACAATAGCCCAACGTTCAAAAGTTCAATCGATTTTCTTCGGAAGAGCCGGAATGAGTAACATTAAAATCACAAAATGTGAATAATATCGACTAATAGAAATCGATTTATTTGATGTCCCACACTCCTATTGGCGCACTGATTTCGTAACTCCCGGATCAGCAACATTTACTCCTCCTTGAAAAACAACTCTCGCTGCACTCACTCCACAAAAGCCACCTTCACTCACACACTGCTCGTATGTATTACTCACATAAATTTCCTACTAGCCTAACACGTCACACAAGATTCATTCACACATTGTCTCACAGCATGACTCAATAACTTCTGCAGAAACTTTTATTTTTCAACTCTTACTTAGTTTTTATTCTTGCTATGCATATTGTTTAACTTCATCTCTTGCACGGTATCTCTATTAAAGCTAATTCTAGCCGTGGAAAGACTGGTGACCTGTAACAGAGGTTTTTTTCTAAAAACCTATATCAGACACCAGTCTCTCACAAAGGTGGAATACAGCTGAGACTTTTCTTGTACCATTAATTTTAAGTCAGCTTTGTGAAGAGAGAATAAATGATAATATAATAATTTACTGGCCAGATTTCGGTTTTCAAAGATAAACGATGGAACCTGTAAACGCCAAACTACTCCTCGTTTACTCCTACAATTAATAAACGCCAGTATTAACCAAAGTAACAGTTACTGTTTAATTAGACTTTCACAACTCGTAACTTTTAATTGTGCTAACAACACTGGTGCAGATAAAGCGTCGAATGTCCACATTTAACTCAACTTTGAATGCATTTCGACGGAATGCAATTATTACGCTCGTAATTTTGGATTTTGTCCAAAACTTGCTTACTATGGTCATTCCAAATGTTACATTCAAAAAGGCAATTAGGTTTTGTGGGCTAAATACAATAAGTTATGTCATTGCCCGTGTAATTTATTGCTCATTGTTTCCGTAAGTAATCTGTTTGAAATTAAAATAAAATGTAGAAGTAAAATTTAGTTAAAATGATTAGATTTCAGCTTTTATTCTTCCGTTTTATTTAATGCCTGACTATTTTTATGGAAATTAATTAAATTAATTTATTACCTAAGCCATATTTAACTAAAAAGTTACAAAGGCGGACTTAATGCCTTAGGACTTCTTTACCAGTCAACCAAGGGTTGTGGAGAGTTTACTAAGCAGGTGGATTATTTATTTATTCATTATTTTTATTTCCTACATCTCAGATTTTTTTTTGCGTGTGACATTTATCTTTTTATTAGGTATTACGATTTTAACTAGGTAAGTACTTTGATCAAAATAGTACTTATAAAAGTGGTTCATGTCAGAGATCCCGAATAAAAATAAAATTACTGTTGTGATAATTTTATTATTATTTAAACCACGCCTTGATGAACATAAGTTGCAAGTAGGTTCACCTTTAGCTTAATACCAGGCGTAGAGAACCCTGAACATACATTATGCTTAGCACTATACTCATATTACAACCCCTAACATCCATTACAACCCTCCTAAGTATAGCTGTAATGAAGTGTCAGCCAGACCCAACCCTGTCACACGAGTCTAAAATTAATAATAATGCTAACAAGCGCTGGTTTTAAAGTGTTATATCCAAGGCAATGAACCGGGAGTAAAGATAATCAGGTGTGAAACAAGCGGAGTATGAGATCGTTCACCACGGCGGCAACCTCGGGGTTGAATTTTATAAACAAGTGAATGCGTAATATTATGTTCTCGGTGGCGTGGCGTGAAGCGTGATTAATTGAGCGGTAGACAGTTGACAATTTTCAAGCATTGTTGTGAGTTCAAAGTTTGTTCAGTACCTCTACCTTGAGTACAGACGTACGTATTAAATGTTTACTCGATGCGTGGTTACCAAGCTCGAATGAAATAGTTTTCACTTCAACCTACTAAGAATCTCGGAGATTCTACTATTTCATAAAATTGCTGCCCTTTTAATAACTATAAAAATTAAAGAATTGCTTGATTGGTATAGATTTGAGGTTCCTTCCGCCTAAATATAAAAGTGTTTGTGTGTCAGCTCCAACGCACGACTAGAGTTTACTCCTTGAAAGGTGCGTTGCGCAGAAAAACGTAAGGCTTTTGAGTTAACGCTTGTATTAATTTCACTCCTCATAAAATATCCATACTTAAACGGCTTATATGATTGAAAATCGATTCTTAAGAGTTCCTAGACAAATGGCATTCGCTTCGGAACGATTCTATTTCTACAATCACTATCGTTATTTCACTTTTCGATAAGCGTTATCGCTAGTTTTCGATTCGAATTCCTTCATACGAATCGAAAACTAGCCATAACGCTTGTCAAAAAGTCCCACTTGGCTACGCTTCTCTATGGAAGTTATCGTTCGACGCTGGCGATTCATTTCATGGAATCGAAAGATGATGACATTGTCTAGCTAATTTCTATTCGGTGACCTATGATATGATCACGTGACATTTCGATAGCTTAGGTCAAACCCACACATATTGTGGCTTATCTACTAGCGTTATCGCTAGTCGAATGTTACTTTGTCTAGGCCCTAACGAGTAAAGTCCAAAAAAAAATGTTTGCTACAATATAATAAAACAAAATAAAACGGTTGTACCTTAGTTCTATCCAAAGACATAGAGTTCAAGAAGGCTACATTTTGTTAACCAAAACCAACGAAAGTGAGCGAAACACACCTTCACATTACTAAAACTGCTTAAGGCTCCGTGCACGAAAAAAACCCTTTTTCGTCAATTTCTTATCTAATTGTGAGAAAGCTTGAAATAATTGAAACATTACGTCTGTGTTAGTATAGGTGTACAGTTTTCGTGGTGCTAAACTATTCCTGTCAGTTACAGCACCCTGTTAATAGTTTCAACACTTTTGTGCTCTCGAAAATATAGTATATTGCCCTTTTGATTTACTTAATGAAGTTAACTTGTTAGTTACTTGTTGCGAATATTAGTGATTTTCCATGAATACATAATCTATTTGAAAAATCCCTTTCCGCCGCATGCTAAACAAAAAACTCGACATTTCAAATCACAAATAATTTTGTTTAAATTCTTTTTCCTTTTCTCACAATCAATGAACAATATTGATCAAAATCAGCCGATTTCAATCACGGCCCCTTAACCATACCTACATTTTCCGCAACTGTTACCACGAAATATTACATTCAATAATCTGCGAGCCTTAACCCAAAAATATTACAAAACATTAAAAAACAACAAACCCTAGCAGAGTCATCAAAATCGGGCAACTGCATCGATATTACAGCGGGCAGGCGAAACAACAAATTTTATTTTTGGCACGATGATTAAAATTTTTATTTATGTTTTATACACCAGCGGCCATCAATCGAGATTATTCGCCGGAAGGAGTGAAAACAGGTTCACATTAATAAAAACGACACACGATGATATTTTAAATGAAAAAATTCATTTAACCGGTGCGACGCGGCAGTCGCAATTAACGCTCCGATTAAACTGTGAATTATTTATTAACATTTTATGATCACGCGATAATTTATAACTTCAATTACGCATTCCACTATAGTACGTGGTTTATTGTTTAGCGAAAACAATGATTTGAATTTGAATTTTATTGTAGTTGTTAAATATACGCCTGAACCAGATTCGGAGAGAGAATTTTGTTTGTTATGAAGCCATTAGCGAGTGCCGCGTTTAATCGGTTCATATTTTTAATCGACGAGACTTGGCTTTATGTTTTTGCAGATCATTTTTCTTTTAGATTGGCTTGTCGAGAGTGGTTTTACCTATATTTTTTAATAGAAAAGTGGACATTCTACACGAGTTACACGAGTTAAACTCAAACGAGTTACTGGTATAACTCAAAAGATTTCCAAGTGGTCGACAAGACGTCTGACCGAGCGAGTCAGACGGAGGAAAAGGCGAAACATTTTCTAGACGATCTAACATTACATTACCGTTATGTGATTGTTTGAAGAGAAGAGCAAACTTAAGAAATTGAAACTGCAATAGATAAACCAGTGCGGAGATTTTCTTTAAAATAACAGTTCGAGACAGTGCAGACAATACTTCTTGTTAGAAGATCTTAGCAGTCTTTTGTTTTTAAGTTATTTTTATTGTACTTATTTAATATTTTTTACTTAGAATCTCTTGGAAATTTTCAATCGCTTGTGCTCAAGTCTTTTATATCTTCGTCAGTTTTCAAATTATTTCCTTTAACAAGTCGACACCTAAGCCCTTTTGAAACTATAGCACTGAGCAGACCATTGGCCTTGTAAATGGTCAGAATGGATATAAATAAGAAAATAAAAGAAATAACTATCAGAGTCACATTTTTAGTTCGATTTGACATGTAAAGAAGATTGCTGAATGTCATTCTAAGGTATTGACATTACGAATTTACAAAGCTGAGTCAGTAAAACAGATTCTATCGTGCAATGAGCAGAAAAAAATAGAGCATTAATTATTCTCTTTTTTTCTTAGGTGACGCACATTTTTTGGATGTAATTGTAGACAAAGTACACGTAATTTTCTTCCAACTCCTTTTTATTATTTGTTCTTAATTATTTGCGCTAACTTTAAATTAGTAGAGCAATCAAGGCATTGAATCTTATAATAACGGGTAAATGCACTAAAACATTTAGATGTAAATACCTACGCAGCCTTTTGCTAGATACATAGCCATATGTTTCCTTTTTGAATTTCGTTTACTTTAAATTTGCTAACTAATTGTAGTAGGTACTCGAACTAACATGGGATAAGACAGCAATGTAATGAAATTAAATAAAAATAAAAGCAACACCGCTGAGTTGGATTATGTCCAGGGTTGGAACCTCATTTGGAGTTGCAGTTTATTTATTGCCAGCCTTTGCTTGCTGTGAATTGAATCCAAATTACTTGAAAAATTCCTTACTGACTTTGCGCTGAATTCCAGTTTAAACCTGTAAAATTGGTGGAGCTACTAAGGAGCCGCCTCCACGAGCGAGAAAATCACGGCGATATTATCGTCGTGCCACGTATTTCTATACACTCTCTTAAGGGGCGTCTCCACGAGCGAGAGAATTGCGGTGATGTGACGAGTGGCTCAGTGCGAGTGAATCGTCATCGTATCGCCGCGCGCTCGTCGCGCTCTCGCCGCGGAACGTGGCGAGCGCGCTGTCTTAACGCAGGCGTCCCAACGTGGTGATTCCGTTACGAGTCGCGAACTCGCGACGATACGCTGGCGGAATAATCGCTCGTTTTAATGGTTCTGCTTTTTAACAAACGGCGTCGTCCGTTTAAAAACGCTCGCAGTTATGAAATATGCCAAAGGTAAAATGTAAATTGCCTTGTCACTATATAATATGCCACAACATTTGATGGACAATTCAAACGTCATTTACAAAATGCCGCGGCAAATTGAAGTTTTTAGTTCTATTTATTATGGCGCTCGCCGGCCGCTGCCGCGGCACCTGTAAGTCTGACAACCAGTCGCTCCATGTAAAATACTGGTATTCAGCTGAATCCAGTTAGACTGGAAGCCGAACCCAACATAGTTGGGAAAAGGCTAGGCAGATTGATTTGTCTCCAATCTTTGTTCTATAGTATTGTATCATTGAGCCGAAAAACATATTACACATTGGGTTCTTAATTTTAGCTACACATTGATACAGAATTTTGGAACACATGAATTCTTTTCAATGTAGGTTTACATCTTTATGAGGGTGACCTCCTCATTATTCAAAGAAGCTAGTAGTCGAGACAGTACAAATTTCTTTGTATAAAGTTACTTCTTAAAACGCATCATAATCTACATCTACACTAATATTAATATTATTAATATTAAATTAATAGTTCATCAAATTGTCTCCGTAGATACCGCATTGCACACCACTGTTATAGCAAGGAGCTCCTAAGTAAACAGTCTCGCTTATGATATTGCTGAACTGAAACATTGTTTCAAGTTTTCAATTATCTCTGTATGTTGTAACCTATACATAGTACATAAAGATGTACAATATCATAACGGTTGTTATTATTTAGCCACAAGGAGCAGGCAGTCTAAATCAAATTTCCACGCCAACTCCGCCCCTTGCTCCCCGCCACTCCGTTATGTGCTAAACGCTAACACATCCGTAATAAAGTTGAATATCGCGTGCGCTCTTTGATCGTATTCGAGCACGAAACGAATCGAAATCTTATTTCGTTTATAACTAAAGTAATAATTGATCTAGAGAAAAAATATATATTTTCTTGCTTTGAATATTTATTTTAGACGTAAAATCCAAACAATCTTGTTTGTTTTTTATATTTATCTTTAAAAAAGACATACAAAAAACGTATCTAAAGAAAATATTACAATTACGTAACTGTCTTCAACATGGAAAGAAAAAGATCCAATAAATCATATACTAAAGTTTAATTTTGCTCGTATGTGTGATTGTATCAGAATATTCATGCAAATTAACATAAAAATAGGGAGCCTCCTCTTAATAAAGATTAAGGTGGGGCTCGTGGCTAAATAAGAACATCCACAGAGCCACACGGGTCGACTGAAGGTTAACCTACGCTTGCCAAGGTCGGTCCGTGGATGGGTGACCATCCATTACATATCCAAGACCCCGTGTTTCGGAAAGCACGTTTAATCTGGCTGACATTTTTAGATCTTTGACAGTCGTTACAGGTAGCTAAAAGGCCGAAGTTCTGACAACCAGCCTTATTAAGGGTATTGTATTACCCAGTGACTGGGTAGCCGCACCATGTAAAATACTGGTATTCAGTTGCATCCGGTTAGATTGGAAGCCGACCCCAACATGGTTGAGAAAAGGGTAGGTAGGTGATGAGTACAGCATCTAAGTACATCTTTTTTTATTTTTTTTACCTTTATCTTTCACGTGATTCATTAAGAGACAACGGTTACAGACAATGCGTAACAATTTTATTATTTTGCGTTTTAAGCTAGCGCTCCCTGCCTGCAAAGGATAATGTAGAAAAAAAACCTGAAAGAAACTGAAAAATTCAAAACAATTTCGCTATTCAGGCCAAACACGCGTGCTTTATTGGTAACAAATGTAATAAACGCATGTTTGTGTGTGTGTCTAATCTATGCTTCTATGTCCTAAGTATAATGAAATGTATCATATTTGCTCAGTTACCGAGCAATCAAAATATTGTAGAAGTGAACTCCTGGTGGGTTTCAAAAGACAAAGTGTAGCTGCTCCTGTTAGGCTCAGAAGAGGACGCTTAATATTTTATTTTTAGGGTTCCGTACTCAAAGGGTAAAACGGGAACCCTATTACTAAGGGTCCGCCGTCTGTCTGTCTGTTTGTCTGTCTGTCTGTGCGTCTGTCTCTCCGTCTGTCACCAGGCTATCTCATGAACCGTGATAGTTAGACAGTTGAAATTTTCACATATGATGTATTTCTGTTGCCGCTATAACAACAAAATAAATACAAAAAAAAAACAGAATAAAATAAATATTTAAGGAGGCTCTCATACACCAAACGTGTTTTTTTTTTACATTGATAACGGCAACCGGTAGACGCTTGAAATATTCACAGAATATTTAGTTATATATTCACTTTAAAAAAAAAAATTAAATTAAAATAACACAAATATTTAAGAGGGGCTCTCATACAACAAACGTGATTTTTTTGCCGTTTTTCTAGATAATGGTACGGAACCCATCGTGCGCGAGTCCGACTCGCACTTGGCCGGTTTTTTATTTATATACTTTAAACACCATCCTTATTTCTTCACAAATGTTGGCTGGTAGGAACAGTTTGCTATCAAAAAGGTAGTTTGTTAGATGAAGTGTAAACTAGAACTATCCAAATGCCTATAAACAATAATTTTGTGAACTAAGCTTTTTACTCTAGTTATCATCAATGACATTGTTTTTGCTAGTCATGTTGTGCGATTACGCTTTGGGTGATGATCTGGTTGAAACCTATAATGTGATCCTACTGATATATTGTCATTGTTACCTGTTGTAGTTGCCTTGTGAACAAATAAATAAAATTAATTATTTATTAATTTATTCATTCAGTAGTACACTTACATTTTTATACATATAAGTTGGTGCAAACATAAACTCATTAGAGTTTTACCGTGCACCAAAATCATCGACCACATAATTTAGAGATGTAAACCAAACTTAAGTTCTTAATTCAAATGAAACAACAACGAGGGTATTAAGCGAAATATTTATTTATTACTAAACAAACGAGCGAACATCGGTGACCGATCTGACCGTCCTTAAAACAAAAAGTGGTGGAGCAATGTGTCTTAGATTGATACAGGTCGTTCCTAAAAGTATAATTATTTTTAGCAATAATTCATTGTCCTTTATTTTTGTTTGCTAAGATATTGTTAGGATTATGTTTTTTTTACGCATTTTTTTTTACTGTCTCGTTGGTCTAGTGGTTGCTATCGCTACTGTTGAGCATGAGGTCCTGGGTTCGATTCCCAGGTCGGGCAAAGTGTTATTTGGATTTTCCATCAGGAATTTCTCAGTAGCAGCCCGGAGTCTGGATTTGCGCCTTTTGATGGCAAATGGCCCTATGGTCCTATTACATGGGACTTAAACATAACTGGCAAAATGTGGGTGATCTATAGGAGGTACACCTCTGCCTAATCGTTTTGTTATGTTTTTTATTACTATTTAATAATATTCAATTATTACATTAATTTTCATTCACATTTACATAAAATTTGAAATTTATGTTTTGTAAGAAATTTTGCAACTGCAAATGCTTAGCAATTCCTTTGCCCTTTGGTTTTTCATTTAATTTCCACTCATCTAAAAGAAGAAAATATACCTACGTATTCGTTCGTTTGACCTTCAGATGAAAGAGCTTGATTGTGTCGAAATACCTTTTGACCTTCTTCTCATTTAAAGTCCATTTCAAAAGATATTCATATCCCCATTCAACATCAGAAAGTGCTTTGCTCGATGACCTCCGTTGAACTATGTGGAAAAAAACTCTAACTTAATCTAAATTTCAATCACCTACAACATCCATCCCATTATTTCGCTTTAAAAGTAGAATTAAAAAGATCATTTAAGAAATCGTACCTTTAGAAAGATATCTAAATAAACGTCTGTACACCATTAAAGGAATCTGTTTCGTGAAAGACCAACAAACAAAGCTGAATAGAAAGTATTTCTTGCGAACGTCGTCGTTAAAACTATTTTATATGTGTACTTGACGTTTTATCGTTAGGCTGTATAAAGTTACCTTTGGTGTAAAAAGAAACAAATGTAAATACGAACGTGGAACTACAGAAAAGTAGCCAAATAAGACTAATTTTAAAAATGAATGAAAAAACCATGCGGGGCATTATTTGGGGACTGCCGATAAAAGTGAAAACTAGCGTTCGGTGACGATGATGCGAGTTCCATGATTTTTGTTCACCCAAAAAGTACATACAAATACACAGTATACATATAGCTCATGGAAAGCGTTCGGTGACGATGACGCGAGTTCCATGATTTTTGTTCACCCAAAAGTTGTGTACTTTTGGGTGAACAAAAATATATACATATACACGGTATACATATAGCTCATGGAAAGCGTTCGGTGAATAAATATACACGGTATGCATATAGCTCTTGGAAAGCGTTCGGTGACTATGACGCGAGTTCCATGATTTTTATTCACCCAAAAAGTGCTCAACGCGCCTAAAGAAGTTTTCACTTCAAAAATTTTAGTTACCTACATCGCGTCTTCGGTAGAACGTTTAAAAAAGTTGAGAGTAAAGAAAAAGGAGTTAACCTGCTGGAATTTTTAACATCTTTTACCTATCTTTGTATTCCAAATGCGGATTCAAGTAGTGCCTGGGGACTACTTAAAACTTTGCTTAGCTCGTTAGGAATCAAAAGGATGATGTATAGTAAGTTTTTATTAAAAAAAAAATACCTACCTATGTTTAAAAATCTTTTGTTCGAGTCGGAACAACTTGGGAATTATATTATTCTTTGTATTTTCTGTTCTTTGGAAATGGAAAAGCAACCCAAAATAAAAATACAGCTGAATATTTTTTGCTCGGAAATATTTTTCTAAAGACTTTGTAACGTAACATTCGTTCTAATCCCCAGTACAAGTTAGTTCCCAATAAAATCCTAGTACCGAGCGTGCATGCGTACTGTTAGCTCCAAACCAATTCTTCTAGTTTCAGTTTTTTTCGCCATAAAAAACATATTGGTCCGATGTTTTCTCGTACACATTTCAGGTGAAATAGTGCTGCGGGTTCCGCTAGGGAGACGCTATTGAAACCTTTTTGACCCATATCAAAGCTACCGAGCAGTTTGACAGTAACATTATTAACACGTGGCATAGGGTATGTACGAGGCGGCTTACAGCATGTCCGGGTAAATTCTTTTCTAATAACCCTTAAAAATCGTACAAACCTTTCTTTGTTTTACCTTACGCGTACATTCGAGGAAGTTTCGCCGTATTATTTCTTGTCGCAGAACGTGCGTGATTTCCTGGAGTTGTTTTCCTTTCCGCTTAGCTGCGATGCTAGTGTCCATGAGCTTACTGTGGAGGACGTGACAACGCGCCAGATTGTGATGGATGCCGTCCTTCCGGACTTGACACTAGCCTTTTGTTATAGTCGTGGCCACTTTAAAATCCTCTGTTTTGTTGCTAGGAGAGAGTACAGTAAATATCTCACTTGTCAAGGATATGGAACAAAGAAGCGTATGCTAAAAGATTTTTACTTTAGATATTTTACTGCATCTTCCACTTACGAGTTTGTCGTGGTAAGGTTTGGATAAGAATATCTTGTAAACCGTTTTCAAACATTGGAGATTAAATGTCACATTAGACTGACATTCAGTTAACTCCGGTGGGATCAGTAGCACTGTTCCGCTCTGCCAATCGTCCCCAAACTTTACCAATACTGTGTCAATATTTCCAGAGATACGGTAACCGACTGTGAGTGGGAATCGTGAGCACCAAGAGGTACAAGGTAATCAATACAGCAACTAGTCACATTCAGTATTCTGATTGAATAATCTGTCCGTATGTCACATTGGCAGTACCAACGCCTCTGGCTTTAATGTAGTTAGAAAGGCAAATATTGTTTTGTATGATAGATATACCATTCAAATTGCGCTTGCAGATTTGAATATTTCCTAAATACAATGACCTTGTCTGAGTCTTGACGAAAACATGTTTTTAGGGTTTCGTACTAAAACTAGGAACCCTTATAGCTTCTCCAAATCCGTCTATCTGTCTGCCCGAGGTTTAACTCGACTGACTCACTGACTACCTGCAGTATTGTCTCTCCTTCTCCCTTTAATCCATCCAAAGGTTGTCTGTAAAAGATCATTTTTAGCGACAAGACCGCCCATTGCGTCACCCTATGTACAATTTCAACATTTACATCTGTAATTTTAATGGTGTACATAATAAAGAGTATTCTATTCTATTCTAACTCGGAGACTCTTGGTACTAAAAAGCTGTAATTTGGCACACAAAGACACACATACATATTAATCACGCCCACAAAGCTGTAAAATAAAATCATAAAAATATCTTCTTTTTTTTTGGTAGGTACCTCCCCCTTACACGTAAAGTGGGAAAGATTTATTTTTTGACTGTCTGTTCCTTTGTGTAGAGTGCCAGTGGATAGGTCTTTCAAAAATATTGAGGGTATGGAAAGACATTTTTTCGATGCAGGGATCCGTTTGGGAAATATTAAGCTTATAAAAGTGGTAATTTTTGTTACGATTTAAGTGTGTACCTAACAGAAAGAAGAGCTACATTAATTTACATTAACACCGCGCTATTGTATGTTCCATTTACCTATAGTGACATTACATATCGATACACAATCGCCAAAAAATATATCAAGGGGACCCGAAACAAATTTATTTTTCTGACGTCGGCAAACAATTTGGCTGTACATGCACACCGCATACATTACTGGCGTAAGTCACGATATATTTTTTAAGGCGTTCCTGCGGAGACGTGGAATGAAAGAATTATCGGTGTTGAGTCGTGGCTGCTGATGCGGCCGGCCATTTGGCACGCGGCCAGCTCCCCTCGCCTCGATCTTGTAATTTACTCATGTGGAATGAGATTAACACGACATCTGAATTGTATTTAGTGAATTTTCATTGTGAACTGTCACGTTTTAGTACACAAGTTGGCCCGAATAGTTTAAGCAAAACAAAAATTAAGTCCAGCATAATGAGAACAAGTTTTGGCTAAATAAACGCAGCGCTGGCAGTAAGTTTATTTCATTTGAGTTAAAGAATATACTTTTAACTTTTAATGCGAGTTTCTGCTTAACTTTGTAGAGTATATTTAAATGGTGGAATTAATCTTCTTGAAACTATTCATTAAGGGTACCTACTCGGTTCGTTAATTATTAAACTGCAGCAGTTTTAGTAAATATCTCCTATTTACTTAGAGATTTGTTTTTTATGTTTCAAACGAATCTGTGGACAAAGGTAATTGGCGTGAAATGGTCTTCTAGCAAACCGCCCGACAAATAATTAATCGTCGTTCGTTTTAACAGGAGATTGAAGGAAGATAGCAATGTAAAGAATTTAAAAAAAATTCAGAACATAATCATAAATGCAAACAGAGTATTACGAAAAGTAATAAAATGTATTCCCGTTTCCTCCAATAATTCCATTCGAACAATTTACAACTCTAATAAAACGGTACATGTCGCCTCCAATCCATACAAGTAGCTCAAATATTCGAAACGCTTATCATTTCCGAGCCATTGAATAGCGAGCGAGCGGCCGGACTTCTTACCTCGCGCCATTATAAGAAATCATCTATAGATGGGAAATAATTCGATTGTCAACTCAATGATAAATCGGCGGAAACAAAATATTTGGAAGTTAATCAACTGGTTTAATTTCATTTTGAAGATAATATGAGATTGTCGAAGTATTTAAGAGCTTATAGGTATGTGTTTTGTGGAAGGAGTAAGAAAGGGAAATTGTGATAAATCAAATCTACAACACAATGTCTGTGATAATATCTTTTAGCCTTAACTGCCCAAAATAAATTAAAAAGTGCATAATATATAATTAATCTAACCTCAAATAAATCCCATTTTGATTTCTTAAAAATGTTACACTCTACTATAATGATTAACAAACTTGTGAATTTTTTTTTTAACAAATGACATTTGATAGAAAAAAAAAGAAGTAAAAACTTACAAGCTATTTGACCTTTTAAAAACATCGCACTTACAAAACAGAAGATATATAAATCGCAGAAAAAAATACGTGTCGAAATAATTTACCTAATGAAGCTAGCTGGCGCTGACTACAATCTGGACCACTGAATTTATTCACACCGAAAAATCGCGCGGCCCGAACTGTACGAGAAAAAAGTATTTAATTGCCCCCAAGGAACCGAGAGAATGGTGAAAATTCGGGTAGCGAATTTATAGGAGCTATTTGGATGCAAATGATGAGCGCGCAGCCTCCTCCAGTGACGGTGTAACCCCAAAAGAATAAGTGAGAAACGTCTTACGAGAAAAAGGCTCGTGAATACTTGTGATACTTTTTAGAGTTCCGTAGCTGAATGGTCAAAATAGAGCTATTATAATTTTGTCTTGTTCGCTCAGCTGTTTGTCTATTGCAGAGAGCACACAGCAAAAGAGTACGTCCTCAAACAAAATAGGCTCAGCAAATAAATGTCCTATTTCACTATACGTAAAGCTGTTTACTCAGTGTAAAACGTTTCTGATGCACACATTGAATACACCAAGTAGATGTTACTGTTGTTACTTTTTTTAGTCTACTATGAATCTATTTCTTTAATTCTATGTTTAGGCAGAAAATCATGATGACTACGGAATCCTACAGTGATCCTAATGAATCTTTTCTCGTTTTTATTATGTTAAGTGCAAGATGTTTAATACTCATGACTTACTTAAAGATTATTGTGTGTTGCAGTCACACTCAAATGTGCGGTAATACATTATGTAGAAGAGCTTTTGCCAACTTTTAAAATTCAAGACGGAAAAATAATGTTATTACCAAGCAACAGAAAAATGGTAAAGAAGAGCCTGTGACATAGTAAAATGGTGCAGACCTAAATCAAGGATGACTTTTATAAGCTGAAGAAAATATTCATATAGGCCGAGACTTACGGTAGACCTACGGTGTTAAATAATCTTGACAGATATTTTGTAAATAGGTTGGTAGGTAGGACCTAGAGCCAGCCAGCCTAGCCTTAAGAGCGGCCAACCTGTCATATTTTTCATACAAACGCTCGCACGTGATTGTAATTGTGATATTGTGACACATCTATCTTTCTTTGTAATTTTTGGACTGATAGGTATCTTGTCCTACACTATCTAGGTTTTTTTTAAAGGAAAAAATAAAAATTTGGAGAACTGTTTTTTGCACAAATTTTACCTGAACTTTGGCCGTCCATAATGTACTCATAAATTGTAAAAGTAAAGAAACATTTTCATATAAACCTCGCACATGTAATGGAGATTCTAAATGACAAACATTAATTTCACATACTTGTAAGGCTTACTCAAAAACACGTATTTCCTGGAACAAGTTTTATGAAATATCCGCACACTATTTTTCGTTCAATGTTATTGCGTTCTCACTTGCTTGTTAGTAGTTCTCACTTGCGCTGGATGAAACAACAAGCTTTTTGACCACGCTCGTATTGACGATAGACGGTCTCAGAAGGGTCCCCTTAAGGTCACCCACCCACAAGAGATGATAGGATATCAATAATACGCATTATTTAAGTGATATAAAATAAAAATAAGTACATACCTATATAATTCACTTTAGTTTTTGTACCTTTTCCTACAAAATATTTAAGTTGTTTGTTTACCGCTCTGCTTCAGCGATAAAAATATATTTTCCTAGTATTTTTGCTCTCATTCCCAAATGAATCTCCTTTAAAAATATTCATTACGAGTTTTCATCGCTGTCTGTGCTGTGTGTACGAACGTTGAGTAAAGTCACAGGTAAATTTCCGAATACTGTAAGAGTCGGTTTGCAAAAAATGTCGTCGTTTATAGAACAAAGAAAGTTTCGGAACAAAATAAGAGGTTCAAATTTCACAATAGAAGTTAGCCGTCCAACTTAAATGTAGGATGAATATATAGTTGCAAGTAAAATGCATTCGGCTTTCGTCTTTTGTTTGGAAAAGTTGTGGTAAACAAGTTCGACACTCAATCCTTTGTGGGATACTTTTGAAAAGTTGTAGTGTATAAGAAGGCGGGACTTACCGCCGCCATGACAGAGTGGCGGATGCGGCGACCGCAGCTCGCCTTCCGGGGCTCGGGAGTATAAAAGACATACTGTTTATTTTTGGACAGGACAAATATTTATTTGGGCTTGAAAAAATGAGAAAATATTTTTATAATGCGTAGCTTCTGCGTAGCAGTCAACTCACAATGTATTTTTTCATTTAGAATAAACCGTATTTTTTGTTTTTGTATTTAGTACGTTATGAATGAGCTGTGGATGGGTGACCATCTTTTCATACCAAGATTCCTCCGTGCCTCGGAAAGCACGTTAAGCCGTTGGTCCCGGCTGTCATTTGTAGATCTTTGACAGTTGTTACGGGTCGTCTAAAGCCCATAAGGCTGACAACCAGTCTCACCAAGGGATATCGTATTACCCAGTAACTGGGTTGTGGAGTTCAGATAGGCAATCGCTCCATGTAAAATACTGGTATTCAGCTGCATCCGGTTAGACTGGAAGCCGACCCCAACATAGTTGTGAAAAGGCTAGGCCGATGATGGTGATGATGAATGAGCTGTGGATATCCATGATAATCAATTATCTATGATAGTGTTATGACCCCGATAGACTAAACAAGATAGCTAGAGGTACTTGCAATTCGTCATATTTGTTTATGTCAAACTACAGTTTTGTTATACCTACGTACAGAGACGATGGTATCAGTTCATACATTTTTAAACACTATTCAGTGAGACCTCACGCGGAACATAATATCCAATCTTAACATAATCTCCACTTTGTACAGACTACAACATTTCGCCTGAAACCCAACTATTTATCACTTAAAGGCCAACATATCCTTAAGAACAACTCCGTGAAGATAAGGTTCGTTCTTCAAAGGCTTCAGGTTGTTAAATATAATCGGATTAAACGCCAACCAAAATTAGGGTAGGTGGTTACTAGCGGCCTTGTAAACTTATATTTTGACATTTACGAGCAACCTCAACGCGCCGGGCCGTCTGTCTAGAATTTGGACAGTGTTTATCTAGCCTTATATCGTCTGGCGTCTGTTTGAGAATACGTCGTGGAAAACTAGATCTGATTTAATGTTCTGTTTGAAGAGATTTTGCTTTGAGCTAAAGGTTTTTGTCAAATGCCAAAAGTAAATATTCATTCACGAATTTATGAGCTAAAAGATAAACATTCAGTAGGTAGCGTTAGCAATACCATAAATAAAATGGTCATCAATATAACTATCAACTTTCATCTCACACATACCTACATACTTAGTAGGTACCTCTACTGAAATACTACCTAATGAATTTTAATTAACTCTATGTTTTGTAGGCGTTCTTTTTAGACATTATTATTCTCATATCTAAACGTCTCTTTTTGAAAACATGTGCTTAAGTGTCCGACCGAAACTAGTTTTCCAGCCGAAACCGAAACCGAATTTCGGCTTCGGTTACAGTTTCGGCCGAAACCGAAACTTCCATATAATACGGTCATGTTTTCGTGGAAGAAATAAACAAAACATTATCATAATCAGTCTGTTTATTTTAAAATGTTATTCATTCAGTCTGACATTTCAATCACATATAAGTCTCCGACATTTTAACTAATCATCAACTTATCAACATCATGTTAGTATGTAATGTACGAAAACATGTACGCATTATTGTTATTAAAGAAATAAAATGCCGAAACCGAAACCGAAGGTGCGGTCGTACTCTAATGTGCTTTCTTACGTCTGTGGTAGATAGTCAATGGACTGTAATATTGTTTTCTTTTTTTCCAATATTTCGCCTATTTTTTAGGTTATCTCTACACATTTTAGTGGCTAGACAGACTTCTTATCCTTATCCATCATACGATATTGTTGGCAGTTTATCAACAGCTGTACCGTTGACAGTCGACTGAAGAACTTATTGGTTTCGTGGTCTTGAATAGATCCGCTGCATTACCGAAAAATATCACCTTGGAAATGTGAGCTACCAAAAATGGCAGTTAAGCTTTTAAACGATTGATTTGATTATCTTTGTAACATAAAAAAAACCAGCCAAGTGCGAGTCGTACTCGCGCACAAAGGGTTCCGTACTCATTATCTGTAAAAACGGCAAAAAAATCATGTTTGTTGTATGGGAGCCCCCTTAAATATTTATTTTATTCTGTTTTTTAGTGTTTGTTTTTATAGCGGCAGCAGAAATACATTATCTGTGAAAATTTCAACTGTCTGACTATTACGGATCATGAGATACAGCTTGGTGACAGACGGACTGACAGACAGACAGACAGACAGACAGACGGCGGAGCCTTAGTAATAGAGTTCCCGTTTTACCCTTTGGATACGGAACCCTAAAAATGACAGTTAATTATTCGTGTCGCATAAAGTTGCCTATAGATTTGCTCGATTTTTGACGATCGACACGTGTGAGCAAACAAAATCGACTGAATTAACAGACAAGCAACACACGTTGTATCTTTTGTCGACCGCCACAGTGAATTGCATTTGCCGATCTATAAGTCTTCAAGTAATGCTCGATTTAACCTTAATATTTATCGATAGCTAACAGGCGACAGTAACGATGGATAAAATCGAGTACCTAAATCTGTAAGAAGCTAACACATCTCAAAATCCAGAAAATCCATCGGAAAATCTGTAGGCACCTAAATGTGAAATATCTATGTTTTAGTGCTTGATTCATATTATCATGTCTGTTGTAACGGTTTAACATCAACTAGCTATGGAGCGACTACCGTGTTTTTGTGCAACTCAGCGCGATCGTTGCGCTTTTGTTTTGTTTTCAAGTGCGGTACAGCGACCGGGCCACCATACCTCGATTTGTCGTTTGCTACCCATTCTTATGTAAAATGCGGATCCAAAGCCGCTTAAAATTTTTGGTGGCGTCGGCGTCGTCGGCTTTTCTACCCGAAAATGCCTCTAATGGCCAAAATCATAGTATATCTCTGTAACTGTAACACAAACAAACCCAAGTAACATTTTAATTTCTAGCTTCAAAATAAAGAAACATAAGCGCAGATGGGGTGATTTCCTGAGTGCTCGGTTTTTCCAATTTTGGTCCGGAACAAAAACCACGCTTTACTGAGAACGAAAAGATTTGTTTTCCTCTTGTTGCTCAGATGTTTATCTTCCTATCCAATTATGAGGGTTAATTGGGGAAATGAAGGATTTAACTGTATCTATTAGAATAGCCACCGGTTGCTACTATTAAATGAAAATCTATACTTATAATAAAATCGTAGCGAAGTCAAAACTGTATATTGAATACCTATTTTTAAAAACAGTAATTGCTACCAGGTTTGGGGACGATTCTAATGCCGAAAATATAGTTTTAAGATTTTTGTCTATTTATATGATTGTATGTTACCATTACGCAAATACTACCGGATAGATTTTATTTAAAATTTGCATAGACATTTGCTATAAGTCTGGTCAGTCTGTAGGTTATAAATTATCACGCTATTTGCTATGGGGGTCAAGCAATATTGCATTATGTTCTTATTCTTCCATAGTTTACCGCAAATTGTAAAAAGATGAGACAAAGGGTTAAAATATTGTAGATAGTTACAGACTTAACCTTTTAAAATAGTTACCATCACGCAATACCTTCATGGAGCTCAGTAGTCACGCATGATATAATACAGGGTAGATTTTTGAGATGGGGCAATAAGGGCCGTTTTATTGGTTAAGGTACCTCTTAAACGGTCAAGAGACTGTCCTTAGCTTTTTGAAGCATTTTCATTTGCATTCACATATTTTGAAAAAAATGCCAACCGGTCCTATTTCTTCTATGGATCAATAACTCTATGGGACCAACTGAGGTTTGAGTACCTATTAAAAAAAGTCAAAAATCATAAAAAAACACTTTTCCCATACATTCCGTAGGAAATAAGACTGAGAGAGAACACAATATACCAGTGTATGACACCAGTTGAATTATTTCATTACTTCATTGGGAACAGGGAACGAATAAAGTAGATAGTTACAGATTTAACATTTTAAATGATTATGATTCCGCTATACCTTTATGGATGTAAGCAGGCAACTATGTCAATATAATATAATTTTAAGAACGGCAATTTTTGTTAACTTACAACAAAGCAAATACAAACCACTAAGTTCGAGTTCATACAATTGATATTTTGTATGATTCTTTTTCTTTTCATTTTGTTATATTATATGATATTTCGTAGAACGTACACAGAAACACATGAAGTTTAGGCCTCTTCTGACATCTATGGTATATATATATTATGATAATAAAAATAAGTATCTATGGTTAGGTGACTCAATCAAAAATCAAGCAACTCAGCCTATAGCAGTCCACTGCTGGACATAGGCCTCTCCCAGGCTGCGCCTCAACACCCTGTCCTCCGCCTTCCGTATCCAGTCTGTCCCAGCCACCTTTTTAAGGTCGTCGGTCCATCTAGCTGGGGGGCGCCCCACACTACGCTTGCCGATACGCGGTCTCCACTCCAGGACTCGTCTGCTCCACCGGCCACTGCCACTTCAGCTTGCTTACTCTGCAGGCTATGTCGGTAACTCCGGTTCTCCGGTTAGGTGACTGTTATTAATAAATCCTGTGTGTTTACAATCTCCTGTTAAATTATTTTAGTGATAGTGGTTCGTCAGGAATAATCTTTAAGAATCCATCAGTCAGTGTGTTGTGCCATTAGGTAGTATATGCAGGAAAGCAGGCGTTCCTTTTTTTTTATTCCTTAACTCACTAAAAACGAAATACTTCGCAAGTAATGGGAAATTGCTACTGAAGGCTGCGGGTGTCGACCTCAGGACGAGCTACTTCTCACACGAACAACTGTACGTCCCTTGCTCCCGCCCTGACTCTCTTTATATTTTGCCTGCTGCGACCAAAACTACAAACGTAGTAAGTACAAAGAATTATAAAAATGTGGCTGTTTTTCTTATATCTTGTGGTTTGTCTTACATCTTTAATAAATAGCTAAAGTGAACCGAAAAAAATATGTACTCACAATTTTTGTGTGCTCTTCAATTAAAAAAAAAAACTCAAAGTTATCGTCTTATGTATATTATTGCTTTGCATTTAAGACTAAGTTCGATTGCGCAGACCGTCCTTTCATTAGCTAAATTCAAAATATTAACTATGAAATTTTGTTAACACGTTCTCTTCATGCGTTTTTTTCATAAAAGCCTGACCTCTGAATATTTCTCATTTCCTTCCATATACACATTAATACCAGCATCCGTCCAAAAAGTACAAAACCACAGCCGCACTTATCCGAGCCACAAAAACATTACAAAACTTCGCAGCATCGGCTGAAAAAAGGCCGGTCTCGTTAAAAGGCCGTGCAGAGGGTGGCTGGCCTTCTTCCGGCACTATCCTCCCCCGGAGATGGGCTATTCATTCCACTATCGACGTGCTGTGTATGCTTGTCGGCTATACGCTTTGTGGCCAACGGAAATATATCACGATATGTTTTTATTCGGATCATATGTAACAGAATACTCTCGAATCTGTTGGGACGAATTTGATGTATGGCTCTGGTGGTTTTAGTAAGTAACTGTTGCTGTAGAGAAAATTGTTTTTATTTTGGGGTTTTGAGGTTTTGAGCTTTTGCTAGACTATTAATTGCCATAGAATATGAATGAAGCTCGCTCAGCCGTAACTAGTAAACGGTTTCAATAAATGAGGAAGCAGTAAACGTCATAGTGGTTTATTTTTTATTACTAAACATAAAATTATTTAAATAAAATTACGCCTGTTTTCCCCGAAGCGTTAAGCAGAGGTGAACCTATAGTAGGTACACCGACATTTCGCCAGTTACGTTTAAGTTCCAATGCCCACCTGTATTATGAGGCGAGCCTATAGCCATCGACCGTCAGAAATCCAGACTCCAAGCTGCTACGGGAAACTCCCAGGGATTTTTCAGGAACTTTTAATAAACTAGGTATATCTTTATGAAGTTATTAGTATTTTTGTAAAAACATTTTACGTGAGAAAAGTATTTCATAACTCCTGAAAGCAGTCTCTTATTTACGAACATGTTTAACAAAAGACGACCGCGTAAACCTCAAATAAAAATCTTGAACCGTTACTCCGGCAAAGTGATAGTCGGCTAACTCTCAATTCATTGAGGGGAAGCGCGAGCTTGATAAATAAATTAGCCGACCATAAAACTCCACACAGAAGAATTACAGGGTTATTCGAGGAAATAGCGTAATACTCTTCATATAATTAAATGAAAATGATTACAAGGAAAGTTGGAAAAGATGTTCTTTTTATTAAAATAGAACGAGCAATTCTATGAAATAGGTATAAGTTTGGTAATAGTAATTACAGAAATAAACGTCTCAACTATTCCACTTTCCTTACAATTGGCCTATCTAACTTAATCGCGAAGAAAAACACATTAAACCGTTTCAAGAATAACAGCGTACTTACACTTTGTAAAATTAATTAGGCACATTTCGCTCCACCTTCCCGATAACTTAGGAGTGAGAGCTGAAATTTGCAAGCGGAACTCGCAGTAATAAATTTAATAGCAAAATAAACGACGTCGTTAACTTATCTGAAATATTGTCGGTTGAATAACTCAACGCGTTTAATAGCGTATTCCAGTTTAAAACGAGTCGTGACCTCACCGAGATTTAGAAAAAAAATTCAATGGAATCATTCATCAAAATGGCATGATTTATGATCTGAAACTCTTTCAGTAAATACAAATGAGAGGGTAGTAAGGACGTTGGGTCACTGCCAAAGTGAAGCCTGATTAATGATTTTTGAGGCACACGGGAATGTTCTGCAGAAAAATAAATTCAAAAACTTGTACACCGCCGAAAACTTGTTTGGCGAAAAGTTTTTATTTGTTTTTAAATACAAATCAAGTATACTTTGTTGATACTTTGCTTTTTAACGACTTCGCTGATTTATTAGGTCAACTGATCTTATGTTTTTGTCCTGGATTTCGGACGTCCAGTTTTTTAGATTACTCTCTGCTATTCGTCGCTTATTTATGCTTAAATATTTCATAAATTTGCATTTAAATAACTTGAATTCATGATTTTTTTAAATATTGCAAAAAAAAACTTTCTGTAATGGCCCTAAATATAGATAGATATAGCAGTATTTCCTTTAATTGGACTTACATACTTCTCCTATAACTCAACAATCTTACCTCCGCCTTGGCTTAAATAAATTTGACTCTTATTTATCAAAATCCACGAAAGAGGAATTAAAAAACCCTTAAAAATAAAAAGTAATGAGTACTGGGTACCTCGTACCTATTGAGTTCTGTAAAATTACATTGTAACTATTAACAAATTGAAAAAGATATTTTTATGAATCAAAATAAAACCTACGCCTAGTCTTTGTCGTTACAAAGATATTGCTATGAATCTGACAGAGGTGCCAAATTACGAAATAAAATAAAATTTGAAAAAGTGTGCACAATTCAACTATTTTCTTAAAAATGTTTTTAGAAAGAAAAGTTAGATTGTACCATTTTAATTTCTGTTCTGTCTTCTTCATCACATTCATAGCAATATCTTTGTAACCGCAAGGACTAGACGTAAGTTTTATACCAATTTGCAAACCTTAGTAATTTTACAAGTTTTTAAAATAATGTTACACTTTGGTGTCATACATTTTTTTTACAGGAGAATTTTTCCAATTCTGGTCTTTTCATCGTAAAAACAAAACTTTTCAATTCAAGATTTTTTTTCTAAGGCAAATAAAATGTTATTTAAAAAAATGGTATCTTATAACATTAGTAAACTATTCAGAAATGTTTGACAAAAATCACACCTAAATATGATACCATTTGCAGCAACAGCATTAAAAACACTGGATGCTGGTACAGGAAATAGTAAAAATCGAAAAAAAAAAAAATTCTTGGTTACCTTATCGGTTTTTTTTTTACTGTTCAAATTAGTTGTTGGAAATGAGGTAAGCTACCTACCCGTTACGTTTGATCCATTATTTACGGGACACCCTGTATTATGTAAATATTTTTCCGAATTAAATAAACCTTAAACATAAATAATATTAAAACTAAAACACAATTACCAAAAAATATCAGCTTATCTCTAAAGTAGATACAACGTATCGATAATTGCATGAAAAGTTGAATAAGTTGCACACGGACGACCGTTACCGTTTTTAAACTCTAATTATTCTATCAGAGAGGTTGTTCCTGTTTTTGTTACAACGTGAAGTTAACAACACTTGTTCAATCTGTGTTCAGTCTCTGTAAATATCGTCTGCAAAAAAAAGAAATAAAAATGAACTCGAGCCAAATTTGAAAAGTTTGCACTCTCACATTAAGCTGTTCGGCAGGTTAAAATGCAAGCACCTATAACGGACTACGAATTTGAATATTTTGTTTCCCATTTATCTGAATAGTCTTTTCAAACTCTAGCAGTAACAATAATCGTTATCGCAGTGAATTCGGAAGAGGATTATTCAAATTGCTTTGGTGCTGTAGATAGTATTGACAAGGCGGCTTCCTGTCAGCAAAGGTCTATAACAAAGAATTTATCAGATCAAAATGCTATCCTCAAAATTTTTGTCCGTCTCATTTTGTCCAGAAAGGTTTCGTAATTTCGACAAGAATGCGAACTTAGAAAACCTAGATTAGAGCCGTCCGCTTTCGCTATCTTTGTACCCAACCTTTCCTCCCCTGACAAAGCAAATCTTAACAAGGCCTGATATTAAATAAAAGACCGTGAGACATTTAATCTCTATTGTTTTCGAGCCATCGTTAGTTAATCAGCTTTCGTTCTGAATATTGAACGGAATGAGATCGTTGGGATAAAACAGCTGAAATCGCGTTAAGTACAATCGAATGTTAATTGTTCGCTACGTTTTATGGACCTTTTCGATGGGTCGTTAGTAGTAATTGGTCGTATATGCAGAGCGTTCGTGTCAAATTAGATGTTGTCCAATTATTTGGGTCATGATTTGCTGCAACATTATTGACGCCATTAACGGCGTGTTAAAACAAAATTGGTTGCATTTTGTGTTTTATACTCTGAGCCATGATTATGGAAATCAAAATGAAAGCTGAGGTTTTCATATGCATGCTTTATTATTTCAGGGTGTCCGCCTAAGATTTTCTTAGTAACTATGCACCGTGGCATTTAAATCGTCTTACAATGGCAGCCCACTTCATATATTCAATGACTAATGATAATTCATGAAAGTAAAAAATATAATATGTACATTTGAATAATCTAAAAAAAATATTATTAATTATTTTAAAAATATTAGATATTATTATGTTACGAGCGCGGTGCAAGCCCTTCGTCCCAAGGGCGGTGCGGAATAGAGCGCAAGGCTCGCACCGCGCTCATAACAGGGTGTTTTAAACAATATCATGCGTCATAATGAATATTTTTTTAATTTGTTAGTTTAACTTCTACGCTTACTTAATTATTAAGCTTTATATGTACGTACTACAAATACCTTTGCAATAAATAAATATTTGATTTGATTTCAATTTTTTTTATTCAAATGTTAATAAATATTTTTTTTTACTTTTATGAATGATCAGTAGTCATTAGATACATGAAGTGGGCTGCCGTTGTAAGACGATTAAATGCCACGGTGTTTATCTAAGTATCAAAATAAAAGTAACTAAGACTCTTAGGACAAATTTCACCAATGAAACTGAACGCGATCAGCACATCTAAACCTAGTTCAAGGGCTGTCAGTGTCAATATTCCAAAGAAAATAATGACACTGACAGCTCTTAAACGTGGTTTATGGGCTGATCGCGTTCAGTTTCATTGGTGAAATTGGCACTTAGTCTCAGCTACGTGTAGGTACCTATTTATAAATTCTCCGTGAAATATTAGATCCAGCAATATTACACACAACCTTTTCGAATGTGTGTGACTTAATCACAACAACATCGGAATCGAGTAAAGATCAAGTTACAGCTATTATTTGAAAGAAAAACTTTGACTATTTACCTCAACCGCATACTGTATACGTACATACATAGATTTATGCATACCATACATTATCCAAACGGCACAACCCCCAAAACGGTAGAAACCGAGTCCCAACGACGACAATCCTTACATACCGCGGCCCCCTATCTTTCCACCTATGCCAAAAATTACCTATGCACGATAAAAAGAGATGTATGTTACAATATCGCATCAATATAAATAAGGAAACTCTCACGTATGATGTAGGAAAAACGAAAAATAGGTATAGACTTCACTTTTTACGTCTCCATCGAAAATAAAGCAATTTCGTCAAAATTAAATCATAAAGCAAATAGATATAAAAGTGTCGTTCTACGTGTTAAAATGATGTAGATTTTCTTTATTCCAGGAGCAAGCTAATGGAAAAAGTACCAATCCACGTCAACAATTTGTTGCGTTTAATTTGTTACCTAATATCAAGAAGACAGTATAGTTCCTTGGGGCATTCCAACCGCAATTGTTTGTTGTAAGCGTTGGCCGCTACGAGATCCCAGCTTACAGAGGACACAGTCAATGTGTGACAGGCTAACTCCTAATAAGACTACGTTTTGACTTAGAGAGACAATAAATTAACAATATTATCGTGTTCGATTGTGAACCTACACAATATAAAAAACTTCTAAGAAAATTACATTTAAAAAATGTAGGTAGATACTGTTAATTAATAAGGGAATGATTTTAGAATTGTTTTGAAAGCTACGAAAAAAAGAGGAAACTGTACAGCTCTTTTAAGACAAATACAAAATATTAAGACAATAGATCTTATTACAGTACTCGTACTAAAACAAAATCAGCTCAATTGAAAACTAGGAAGTGGGTCAAATTTAACCTGCAAGAATTAATTACAGACACCGTGACAAGTAAAACTAAATAAATAATATTACGTTAAAAAGTTTAGATTTGCTTTAAAACAATAATATTAATGATTTATACCATCGTTAAACGCGCCATTCATGGAGATGAATATGTAGAAGATTTACATTTTAGTACCCGATGCCAAAAATATTGAGTGCTCAATCATAGTGAAGAGGAAACTTATTAAGACAACTAGCATTTTTCCAGATTGAAAAACTTGTGTAAACGATCAATTATACTGTATGTAATCAAAATAAAACATTTTGAAGTATCCACTGTTATAGGCGTTATTACCGAAACTTTGATACTTAATCACGGACATAAAACGCTACGCTTTAGTGGAACACAATTTATTAACGCTTTAATCTAATACAGGATCGTAAATCTTCAGTTTTTTGTGTTTTGCTCATAACTTTATACGAGCTAATTCTACTGACAGTTCTCAAACATTACAGACGTTGGATCTGCCGAGCATAATTTTGGAATCAATTAGAATGTAAGAAATAAATTAAATTGTTAATTTACTCGGTTCGATTTTGTATTCTCTATCTGAATATACCTAAACCTTTCTTTACCTAAGATAAACAAGAACAAAAATACACAATTGTATGTTGTCTTGTCGCTCCTAATTCACCGTTTCTATTAACCGAAGTACGACGTCAACAAAATCGTAGTAAATAGTAGCCGGGGGTTAGGCCGAGCTTTGTTGCCCCGAAGCCATAATAGGTAGAGTTGAAACTTTTGCGGCTTGCCCCTTCGTTCCAACGTAAAAGTTGATATATGCTATTGCTAACTATACTTTGAGGATACACAATATCAAATTAACATTCCCTGAAATTGGTTTTGAAATCCATTAACGGTTGATCGTAAACTTGTCTGAATATTGAATGTTTTGACTAAATTCCTCAGTTACTACGAACATTGCAAGCAAGTTGCGTCGGTGTAAGTATTCGTCATATTCATGAATTTTACTCGTAGGTATTCCTAATTCCGGCCACCGTAGGCGCGGGCCTGCGGACGGTGAGCGATGGGTAGCTCGCCGTCCGATAAGGACCAGGCCCGGGTCGACTGCGCGTTGTGTTCCACGCGCGCCTCAAAGAGATGTCAGCACCAATTGACGGGGTCCGATAGGACCAATGCCTGCCGGGGTTGCGAGTTAGTCCGAAAGGGATATCGTGGCCCTGGCACACAGGCAACGGAAGGAACACGGGTGGGTTTTAGTCAGTAAAAGTCTGACACGCCCTCCCGCTCCGCCCAGAGCGGGAGAAGTTATTTGATAATTTCCCACCCAAAAAAAAAAAAAAAAAAGGTATTCCTAATGGAGCTACAATATTATAGAGATTTTTTAAGTTTCTCAGATACCTCAAAGTAAACTGAGTCAGATATTATTCGAGATCGGATTTACGTCGGAAATAGTCGGAAACTAGTTCCTCATGGGCCAACTTTAGAGTACCTAGTTACCTACAGACACATACCTACCTACCTACCACTGTTATGCAGGCTCTCTTCGACGATGCTCTTTTACGTTGGTACTGTACCTACTGTTATTGCCTTGAGGCAACACTGACGTTAAAACCCAGTTCAAATATGAATTAATTTTATTGTATAAATTTGGAATGATTGACATAACTACTTCAAAAATATGACATATCTCATTTCAATAAAGAAATCTTTATTCAATTCCTATTGTATAATTTACTGTTATTATTTTTTATCATGCTGCTGCCCCAAATTCCATCCATGGTCGTGGCGAACACGTAATTCAAATTACGCGAGAACAACAAAGTTATAGGAACGTTCGAAATGATTTATATTGCGGGGTAGCCCGAGGGCGCGATGGTTAGCGACGTGTTAACTTATCCCTATGGATGTTAGGAGTGTTGGGACACACTGTTTAAAGTGCCCTACATTGTGCCCGGTGGCGTTAGATATTTAGTTGTTAATCATCGCACTTTTCATATGTAGCGGCACGTTTGATAAGAAAATGGTGAGTATTGTCTTATTTATGGAATGAAAACTTGATTATTATACATTTTTAATCATATTTTACTTTTACGCACTCGTTTTAAATATTTTTGATTCGGTATTAAAAATAGAACCACGCCATTTTATTTACTTCAATACCGTACATTCACGTGACCAGAGAGATAGTCTATTTTTCGGCTCAAGAATCAGCATTGCCATTCAACGAGGCAATATTGCTAGCCTTTTGGGCACTTTTCCCACAAACAGAAATGCGGACATTTTTTTTGATGCCCAATAACCTCTTACCCCTTTTTAATATACTTTTACTTAATACTATATATTTTAGTGTTAGTTTGTGGTATATTTCACATTAAAAAGTTAAATTTTTAGATATACCTATATCATAGTAACATAGTTACATATAAGAACATTCGAGTACAGCCTTTGTTTTTACAGTAGTACTCTATGGCTAGCTCTCGCCTACTCTGAAAACTGTTATCGCGTTCAAACAAAGTGCTCTTATGCCAACAAAATCGAATAAACTTACGCTGAAAGCTCTTCACCATAGCTTCTAGCACGTCACTTGTACTTGAGGAAAAGCTGCGAAAATCTTCACCTTTCCCTTGATAACTATCCATTAGAAGTAGCTCCTGGCTTTTATTAGGGCCCAAACAAAAATTCAGCAACTTTTTATTTTATTTCAGTCCAACTCTCAGCTCCTTCACCTGAAAATAAATTGTTCAAATCCCTCACGAGCAGTTTTATTATGATTTATGGTAAAACCAGAGACATCTTGTGCTTAGGGAGTTTTATTTAGTCTGTCTGGTTTCGGTATTGAGTATAATAAGTTCGGGCCTTTACGATGCTGTTTTTTTTTTCAATTACCGAGCTTTTATTTTGCTACTTGGGTCCGTGGGTCCATCTGACAGTTTGCTTGTTTCGGGATAAAAAAGTTGCCCGTACTTCAATAGGTATAGGGAATGATTTATTACCATTTTTGACTGCACTAATGTTCGTGTATTGAATACGTCATTGGATATAGGACCATCGTTCTTCCCTTCGTTTTGTTTAAAAACAACTAAATTCGACGAAAAGTTGCAATTGTCGTTAAACACTCAAACGTTTTTAAATACTCATTAAAAAAAAATCTGTAATCGAAATTCGATAAGTTGTTATAAACACAAATTTTTCTGATTTGTTTGTTAAGAGACGCCACCTATGCAAATACTCTAATATTGATGGAGTATTATGAAAACTTTTGATTGATCTTCACGAGTTACATTTCCATGTTTACTTAGAACGGGGAAAATAACGAAACACTTCTCGTCGTATAAGCGAGAGGTGTGGCTAGGGTTGACACCGTATTTTATGTAAAAAAAAAACACAAAATTTGATGTAAAAAAAAAATTCAAAAGGGGTTTTGGGATTTCTTTTTACATTAAATTTTGCAATAGTATTTGTGGCTAAATAATAACAGTGGAGCTATCCGATATCACTCCGTGTCTCGGAAAGCCTTTAGGCACGGCTTTCATTAGTAGATTTTTGACAGTCGTTTCGGATAGTCAGAAGCTCAAAAGTCAGTCAACCAGTCTTTCCAAGGGGTATCGTATTACACAGTAACTGGTTTATGAAAGTCAGATAGCAGTCGTTTCATGTAAAATACTGGTATTCAGCTGCATCTGGTTAGCCTGGAAGCCAACCCCAACATAGTTGGGATAAAGCTAGACAGATTGGATAGTGACATCATAAATGATAATATTAATATCCTAAATAATACTAATATTATAAATGGGAAAGTGAGTTTGTTTGCTTGTTACGCTATCAGACTAAAACGGATAGAATACTCCAGCAAGTGCGACCCTAAAAGTATACCTTTCAAATAAAAATGCTCTTTAAAACGCATAAGTTATTAACCCATCTCCTTACAGTTACCAAATAAAGCAGTAGGTACTAACACAGATTTTCTCCTCCACAAAATAGTCTACATTAGTCTACCAGTACAAATAGTTCAAATATACTATACATGACTTAGAAAATAAGCAGTGAAGGGGCGCGAATTTAAAATTAAAAGATCTTTTAATACACTAGCTTCGCCCCGCTTTTTCAGCCGCATAAGTCCGATCCCGTGGGAATATCAGGATAAAAAGAATCCTATGTCCTAACTCTTGTGCAAAATTTCATCGAAATCTGTTCCGCCGTTTTAGCGTGAAAGCGTAAGAAACAAAACTCACTTTCAGTTTATAATATTAAGATAGGATTATCCGGGTGTTCACCATTACCCACGATGTTCTTTTTTAGGTTTTTCCTCATCGTGATAATCATGCTTTCCTGACATCGACACCTCGTTATGTTCTGAAACATAGCTAGTTAAAATAAAAAGACTGGACTGAACTGACATTTTTATTTTCGTCTTCCTCGTGTTCACTCTTAAACACTTCCGTCGCCTCCTTCTCATCATCTGCAAGGCTGCACCCCTGGCAACTGCGCTCGTCCTCATCATCAACCCCCCCCCCCTGCCTTTTTTTGCAGCTTTCCTCAACAGATAGCAGGACATCCTCTTATCGTTCACTAGAAAATAAATCTGTATTATCATCTTCATTCATAACGTATTGCTGTCCGCATTCCTCAGACAGAACTTGCGCATTTTTCTTTTCTTGTACACCACAAGATACCATTCTTGCGTGACATATATATGTGGACTCTGCTTTCAACGCGTCGCACATTGACGAAAAACTCATACCTTCGTGGTACATATTATTATGAAAATATAGGGCAGGGCCCTGAAGAAACGCGGCGGCAATCAGTTTGAAATCGTCTATAAATTTCTCAAGGCATACGCCGTTGATACCCGAGAAAAAATTAATCTGCGGAGTGCGGAGCCATCTCGCTCTGCTTACAAAAACTTAATAAAACCACTTAGCTTTATATACTCCACTCTTCTTGGCTTGCGAGGCCCTCGCCTTATCATTTATCATAGGGGGTATCGCTTCTTCTCCACACAAAATAACGCTTTGTGCACGCGTATGCCTTTATAAGGACCCCTCTTTCTTATATTACAGGGTCCAATCAATAAAACACTTACACAGATATATAACTTTAATTCTATCTTGATATTTTGTTGGTATAAGTTCATAACTGTCTGTTAAGATCCAGACTTTTTTTTTTGTCTGAAATGTTTGCATATTCTTTTAATATTTTATAATTACCCTCGTTATTATTGTCATCAAATCATCGAATGTTCAAAAATACCCATGCCGTGATACAGTTTTCACTAGTACGGAGAGTGTGAATTAAGCTCAAACAACCGCATAAACACAGGTATTTATTAGATATAATACACATACACACATACATCTTTTTATTTCGTACTAGTAGACACAAATCACAGGATTGTTGGGATTTGTGTGTAAGGTTTGTTCTTTTATATAGCCAATAAACGTTTTTTTACTTTTTACTATAAATACATAGCGTAATTATTGGGATCATTAAATTCATTTTATATTTTACATACGCAATGTCAGCTCCTCAGCTGACTCCCGCTGTTTTTCTAATCTTCTTAATACGAATTAGCGTTTGTCTCATATTATGCCATCATCAACTTATAAACTACTAGCTGCGCCCCGCGGTTTCACCCGGGTAAGTCTCGATCCCGTGAGAATATCGGGATTAAAAGTAGCCTATGTCTTAACCCAGGGTGTCAGCTACCTTCATACAAAATTTTATCAAAACTGGTCCAGCCGTTTGAGCGTGAAGAAGTAACAAACACACACACACATCAAACTTTCGCCTTTATAATATTAGTGTGATTTATAATCTCTGTGTGCTGCACCGGTTGACGTCATCACGTCAACGCCAGCTTTTGCTGAAAAACAGCGCTGGGGCTCGGTCTCGCATAGGGTCGTAGCATTATGCTGAGCGGTGGCCGTTTTGCGTGGATGTGACGCATATTTTCCCCCAACTTGTTCTTTTTGTATTTGTGTTCTTTCTTTGCGTCATGTTTACCGCAAATAAACGTATTTTCTTTCTTTTTCAATCACACTTTGCATTTATAATATTAGTTAGAATTCATAAAGGTTGCATGGTAAAACCATGCAGATCAAAGGCTCTACAGTAACTTCATCATCATCATTCTCCTGCCCATAACCCAATTTATTTGTGATCGGCTTAACGTGCCTCTTTCTTCCATACTTCTCTATTAGTCGTCATCTCGATAGTCACCCCCTTGCTAGCCATATTATCTACAGTAACTTATTAAAGAAAAATAATATTTTGACTTTTCAGTTTTTCATAAACAGTTATATAAACCCAAGTTTAATCATAAGCCAGCAGCAGCCCTACACAGGTCCTAAATATCTCAAAACAAACATTCCTGGCGAGTTTGCGCTATTTGAAAATACGGCCGAAGACGGAAATTCAGAAGCGTTTTGTTGTGAGAAAAGCGAGTTTGTTCCGTTTAATAGCCGCGTAAAATTGCGCCCATCGACGTAAGACCAACAAACTCGACGTCACGTCCGTAATCTTTCTCGCACGAATTGCACATCACACTTACACGATGATATAATTTGGTACCAATTTTATTTATTGCTAAAATATAGCCGACAGCCACCTAAAAAGGATTTGGAGCAGGCGAAGTGGAATTGCTATCGATCGCCCTATTCCAGACTCGGGAGATATTTATTCGTATTATATTTTCAAGGTTACAGTAAAGGTGACAGAAACAGGCGACCTTGTTAGTATTGAAAGCTTCGGACCTGTTATAGATTAGTTTCTTGATTAATGATGAATTATGTTTCTGAACTTTGTTTTGGGAATTTTTGAGTGTCGGTATAATTTGATTTGTACTAAAAGCTGTATATTAAATCATCGATAATTATGATGTATGTATTTTATTTTTTGCATCAATGTCAAATAAATATAAAATAAAAATAAATTAATAAAATCTTTTTATCTATTTAATTAGATTATTTTCCGAAGTGTTTATTGTTAAGTTTGATTGTAAAAATAAAAAAAACTTGGTACCTATGTTGTTCTTAAAAAAAAAAAATGATAAATTCAGTATTTTTTCAAATATGTTTATTGGGCCTCTAAGTTTCAAGCAAAAGCTCATACATTTGGCTAACACTTGACGAAAACAGATTGTACCCACCACTATACCATATTTCCGCGTCTAGTTTTGACAAAATGGATATTTTTATCTGCGAAACAATTTTCGTAATTCCGGACGGGTTCTTCAACATGGTTAGAATAACAATTTTACAATTTTCTGTTGTCACGTACTCGCCACTCGTTGGACCCCCGAAGGAGAAAAGTAATCATTTCAAGCAATCGGAATGTCTAAATTTATATTCAGACGTCGTCAATTTAAATGTTTGGCTTTTAAACAGTCATAACAAACGATAGGACGGTACGGACAACTTATAACTTAATTTAAAAAACCTGCAATGAATATTTTATTCGCTCCAAAGACATTATAATGAAAGATATTCGATATTTATTTATATTACTATCCTCCTCGAAGTGGCGATGGCGTCTCGTAAAAAATTAACAGAGTTTTTTAAATTCTCACATAAAATAATCGACGTAGAAAAGTTTAGACAGCTTGCTAATAAGATTTTTGTTAAGAAAGATAATTTTAAGTATTATTAAAGTTAATTCAGAATATTCGAATAACATAATACGGATTTAAGTATCTGTCACGGCGAAAACGTGTGTTTAATTTATAATCCGGTCCAAAAAGAGATTAGACCCGTCCAAAAAATGACTGTAGCGAATTACGTACATCGCTTTTCAATTTTGGCAGATTCAAACGTATCGGCGAATGCTCCGATACCCTTTGCTTTGAAGTTCTGAGCTTTACAAAAGCGATTAATTAAAAAGAGAAAACACACAAGGGATCCAATATCAATCTTTCATTCGTTTCGGCTTTGTGTGGGATGTATCCCCGCACATTTGTTCGGGGACCCGGTGATAGCTCGTGTGAACGCGAATTATGTAATATTGGATTCTCTGTTCAACTTTGATGTTCCTGACGTAAAAACAATGCCGTTGCTTTTGATATGACTCAAACATTAGTCATTTGTTTTCGCTTGTGTATGTAAAGTGTATGATGCATGTTATGTCTGTCGGCAGTTGAAGGTAGAATTATATTATTATGATTATCTGTTATTATTTAATTCATGCAGTTGTGTGTTCTAAAAATCAATATCTTATCGTGGAGCAAATAACATGTATCTGGTAAATAAACATCTAAAATTAAAACACGACATCAGACATAACGAACGTAAATGTAAACATGGGCTTAGGTACGCCTAGATTCTACAATAATAATAATTCATTTATTGCAGATAACAAAGAACAAAACGAATAATACAACAAATAAAACACAACACACAATGAACAACAATAACAATGAACAATGTATAATTATTTTTTTTAATTATAATTATTTTTGTCCAAACAAATAAATCCTACAAAGTGTTTATAAAATTACGCTAAAAATCCACTCAGGAACCTTAATAATCATTTTAGTGAGAATTTCTAAAGGCATTTGGAGACTGGATCGGAAACAAAACTGTGTATTGTATTTGCAATGCATAGATTTTAACTCCAGTTGTAATATCGGGGACTAAAACTGAGAATACAAAGCAATGGAAAACCGGTTGTACTAGATACTTGGTTGTACTAGATTTTTTTGATTATTCTATGGTATTATAAAAAAAAAAGCAAAATGAAGGTTAGAATCAAATAATAATATAATAAATACATATAATAATTAACCATTGACGCCAAATTAAACTATATTTAAGTTATTAAAAGTAAAAATACAGTCTGTTAGATGAACCCAACACAGCTCACATTACTTAAATATTTTTTATTTGAAGAACAAAGTCATCAGGATACACAAAATTTCCATTTACATCAACGTAAGTCGTTAAAAGCGGCAAAATGTACTCGTAAAGCAGGACATAATACCGGTGTATCTGAATGTATTTACACGCACAACAGAGCTTATAATGAATGTTACATGAGCATTATGGATGAAGGGTCTTCAAAATGAGCAGACGCCAAAACCTTGTACTTGTGCCACGGGATTAATCGGTGGTACTTGGTGGTACCACTTCCCCGCAATGTAAATTTCCAACGGTACTTGGCAATTTGTTAAGCACAATTGCAACGTACTACTAAATTAATGGGAACACGCAAAATCTTGTTAATTACATGTTTTCGGGTTGTGCGGTGTGGACTTGGAAAATATTACGGGTTCACTGTCCCCACCGCAGAGAAGAAGTAATGATAGAGCACGGGCTATATTTCAAGCCAAGCTGTTGGAAACTTTGCCAAAGTATGCGTGAATTTAGGACAATAATCCGAGTTTGTAACGCCATATCTACTTGAAGATGTTAGTATAAAAGCACATGATGGTTACAAAGTAATTCATAACAAAAGAAGCTTAGAACCTTCCAAATATTAGAAAATCCAAAGATATCAAATGTAAGCTTTAACAAGAAAACGATTTTATAAGGAAACCTTATTATAAAAATGTTGCGCTGAGCAGAACATGGTTACTACTCGGCTCGGCCGAAATCAGATTAAGGATATAAAAATATTACCGTCCATTTACTTCGACCCGATTCAAATCATCAAATTTCTCTGAACAAATAAGAAATAAACAGATATTTACCGAAGCGAGTTTATCGAAAAGTAAATCAAAGGCATTGCAGTATGGTTCGGTCAAGTTTCTGCCTCTGTAAGCGGCTTACTTTGATCCGCTATCTTCACGGAGCGACGCTTCAGCAACAAGTTCGGGTATTAACCAGGCTTTGTGTTCCTTTTACTTATTTTTTAAACTGGTTTTCAAACGTATTTTTGTTGAGCTCTCCTTACTTGCCATTAAGCAGTTTCAACGCTTTTTAAGGAGTCTAGCTGACTCCACGTCGGTCGATCGATCTGCGAGATTAAGGCGCGTTTGTCGCGATCATGTCGTGAATGGGCGATCGTTTGTTACAACGGGATCCCTCCGAGCCTCGGAGGACACGTTAAGCTGTGGTTCCTGATTTGTCATACAAGTGTTACTAACGACTATGGTTACGGACATAATTTAACATATTTATGGTTCACAAAAGTCTAGCGGCAGTCGCTCTTTGTTTTTTTATTTTATATTTCGTCCAAAATCCTTAGGACGTGCAGAATCAGCAGTGGCTGGGCATTACGTCGCTATTGTTGGGCAGCTCCCGTAGAGATTGATAATCTGCAAGCTTTGTTCATTTTAATCAAGGCGAATTATTATTATACTGGTCAGAGCGTATACACAGCGGTTTTATGTATTTTTGTTGTTACTAAATCGTACACTTATCGAAAGTGGAAGTAGGAACCTCCTGGGCCGATAATATTTCTGCAACGAGGATCAAATCTTACATGTACCTATCAGTTGATCAGTTCTGTTTTTTAAAAGGAAACCTCTTCATTTTAAACTCATTTACGCCGTGTAAATAATCTAGATTAAGAGATTAATTATTAAAATTTCATCTCCAAGCCTAATACTTTGACTGATTTTGATGAAATCTTCATCTCATATTACACAAAGTTACCCGTCGTAACTGAAGTCATTAATTAAAAGTTTCTCAAGTATGACGTAAGCAATGTTAATACGCCCGGCTTATAAAGGTAGTGAGCCGAACCCAAAACATGTTCAAACATATACTTGACGTACGAGTATTGGTACAACGAGAACAAGGTATTTCTGTATACTAATTTCGAACTTCCAAGATCTCATTTGACTCCAAGCCTTCGGAATGTTACAAAATGGTGTGGGTAGTCTTGAATTTTCAAGTTTCAAAGCCAATATGGAAACAATGCTGGCACTGTCGCGTGGCGCCTTATAAAGTTTGCCTTCACTTTATACGAGACTTGCACTGACTTGAGCTTGTTTCGCTTGGAGTACACACAAAACCTTTATAGAAACTAATCTTTGATGCAGCGCTGCTGTTATTATTAGCAATCCCGACTTGGTGGCTGATGGAACTTCTTGGAAGAATGAGGTCGTGTTTAGTATGCTCAATGCGTGAGAAAATTTCCTCTCAAACAACTCGAAATACATAGAATATTCTGTTACCAAAAGCCTGCAAATGTAATTTACATCTTGACCTCGTGTCACCAGCACAGCAAATTTACAACAACAAAAAAAAACGGAGAAAACAGCAATTGAAAATAAAGGTACCTAACTTCAGTTCCCAACTACCATTCCTCCAAACAGTGATCAAGGAACAAAACAAGAGCAAGTAAACGCACTACATCAAACGAGTCGAGTCCACCTTTATAATAAACTACGGCGCAACGTGAGCAGCAACAGATGGCGACAATGTCCTAAGTTCTGATATAAATCAAACCCTTTTAATGTTCGACTATCGGTCGCTTGGGTCAAGTAGGTAAAAGTGATTTACTATAGCCATAAAGACAGCAAGAAACGGGTATATTGCGCTCGTCAGCACCCTTCAACCGGAATGGTTCGTGTAATGAAATGTAACGTGAAAAGTTTGGAATGGTGCGTAAAGGTGTTTTCGGAAGAACTGTGTTTTTTTGGGCCGAATTTTATGTTGATAGGATTAGAATGGACGGTGTGAAAGGCTATGGAGATATTTCTTTTATATAGTTGATTATAATCAGAAGTAAAAGAAATGTAGGACTGCATAGTAAATTATTCTACACTAACTGTACCCCGCAGTTCTTCCTACATAGGTCTCGATTCCGTAAGAATATTCGGATAAAAAGTTTTTTATACCCTAACCTAGGTCACGGTCTATCTGTGAGTCAAGTTTCATCCAGCGTTTGTTACGCGTTACAAACAAAAATCACTTTCGCTTTTGTAATATTAGTTAGTTACCAATCAAAAACTTACAGAGGCTTTTGAAACTTAAGAATGATAGCGGTCCAAAATAAAACGCATTAATATCTGTGTAAAACCTTAAGTCAGATCGATATAATCGATTATTCATTTCACTTAGGCTCTATAGTCACAAAAGTTACATTAGATGGCTTATCAAAATTGATTTCTCAGTTTCCATTGAGTCTTTATTGGCACGAAATTTCTTGAAATCAGCCTCTGACTCTCATAAGTACCACGTAACTATTTCAATGTAAAATCCGAGTTGGCGACCGTTTCGCGGTTCTTGACTAAAACTTTGAAGAAAGTCTCCTCTCTACTGCTGTCAGGGTTGCCATTATCGCTGGTCCACATTAAGTTTTTATTTTAATTTTATTTTTGTTTATGGCTATATATCTTCAGGGGTGCGGGTCAGGCTGTTGTCATTTTTTTTTTATTTGGAGTGTGGTGTCTGTTAAACAATAGATTGTTCTTTTTTTGAATTAATAACGAAATTGTGGTTTCACGATATATCCAACTATTTCTTTAGATAAACACAGCACACATTCATTTATCTAAGGCCAAATTAAAATATAACTAAATATATTTCTAGTCAGACAACCCTTCCAGTGCCTTCATTGAAAGTTGGCAACTTCATTACGTCTACTATTTGACTTACAGAAGGACATTCTACAATGTAGGAGATTAGGGCGGGTAAACATTTTTGAAGTTTTCTAGAGAAAATAAGATTTTTCATAATACGTAATAAAATAATGTTTAAAAATGTAAAATAATGATCATAAGTATTTTTAAGAAGATGGCATACAAAATATTATCTAGATCGAATGTCAACCTAAGTAATTGATAATTTGACCTGGTTTGAATAAAACTTAGATGATAAAATAAATCTATACATTAAACCATAAAATAATAAACTTTTATAAATAAACGTCTACTTTTTGTTTCATCGTCGACGTTACAAGTCCCAATAAAAAACCGGCCAAGTGCGAGTCGGACTCGCGCACGAAGGGTTCCGTACCATTATCTATAAAAACGGAAAAAAAAATCACGTTTGTTGTATGGGAGCCCCTCTTAAATATTTGTTTTATTTTAATTTAATTATTTAGTTTTAAAGTGAATACATAACTAAATATTCTGTGAATATTTCAAGCGTCTACCTGTTGCCGTTATCAATATCGAGCAAAAAAAATCATGTTTGTTGTATGGGAACCCCCTTAAATATTTATTTTATTCTGTTTTTTAGTATTTTTTGTTATAGCGGCAACAGAAATACATCATCTGTGAAAATTTCAACTGTCTAACTATCACGGTTCATGAGATACAGCCTGGTGACAGACGGACAGACAGACAGACAGTCAGACGGAGGAGCCTTAGTAATAGGGTTCCTGTTTTACCCTTTGGGTACAGGTCCCTAAAAAGGTAATAACAGTTGGGCAAGTTTTCTCTAAGAGCAAAGGTAATACTCAGAGGGGCCGACCAGTTCGTTTCCTTAGTATTAGAGAAGTTTGCTTAGGCCCGCCAACACTAGATAATAACGCAATATAAATATTTCGGTAATAAATCATACGCTCTCCTGGCTCTTAAAGTGTTTCGATAATGGAAAGTTCTGGTGGTTTTTAGTACAGAGTGCCTCCAATTAGAAGTATGATGAATGTCTGACGGGTCACAGTTTTCATGTTTCGTTGTGTGAAGGGCTATTGGCTGTCAAAGCCTAGTCTTTAAGGCACGTCAGAATTCTCTGAAGTTTGGAAACCCTGTGAAAACTGACAGCTATGAGGTATGGACGACGTGCAGCTTGCAACTAGAAAGCATATTGTCGGTTTTCACTCGGCTTTTCAAACAGGTGTTCTTTTTAGGGTTGTACCTCAAAAGTGCGAGTCGGACTCGCGCACGAAGCGTTCCGTACCATTATCTATAAAAATGGCAAAAAAAACACGTTTGTTGTATGGGAGACCCCTTAAAATTTGTTTTATTTTAATTTAATTATTTATTTTTAAAGTGGATCTATAACTAAATATTCTGTGTATATTTCAAGCGTCTACATGTTGCCGTTATCAATATCGAGCAAAAACGAGCAAAAAAATCACGTTTGCTGCATGGAAGCCCCCTTAAATATTTATTTTATTCTATTTTTGTAGTATTTTTGTTATAGCGGCAACAGAAATACATCATCTGTGAAAATTTCAACTGTCTAACTATCACGGTTCATGAGATACAGCCTGGTGACAGACGGACAGACAGACAGACGGCGGAGCCTTAGTAATAGGGTTCCCGTTTTACCCTTTGGGTACGGAACCCTAAAAAACAGAACCCTTATAGGATCACTTCGTTGTCCGCCTGTCTGTCTGTCTGTCAAGACCCTTTTTCTCAGGAACGCGTGGAGGTATCAAGTTGAAATTAATATTGAATTCATAGGTTTACGGTCCATCTGAGCTCTAAAAACATCAAGCTTCTAAGTAAACACAACAAAAAATACGGCCATTTATGAGACATATTTTGATACTCGCATATAAATCAAAACGTATAGGGTACTGGCAAGAAACAAGGTCTCACGGTACAAGTAAAGGAAAAGTTCGTAAATCGTTAATTTGTAGTTTTATCACATTTTATTTGCCGTTACAACCTTTATTTGCAGTTGGAGAATTGACCGTAACGTATATCGAACTATGGAACCCTTCATTGTGCGTGATCCGATACGCACTTGGCCGGTTTTTCTCTTGTATCAGATCAGAACAAACCGTATAATAATAGTTAAACTGCGTTCATTCTGAAAATCACTATGATTAATATGGATCTTAACAAAAAATTATTCTCAAGTCTGCGGCGTCGCTTCGCAGACAATGGCCCACCTTCCATCTTGCGCCGCAATGTCACCTGTGCGTTGAGGATCTTATGAATGCGTCAGTGAACGGTGTTTGCGTGGCAGAATTTTGGCCTAAACATAATATTTGCCGTAGCGTTGGAAGGCCTCCTACGAGTACAAGGTGGACCGATGACCTTGTGAAGGCCACAGGTATCCGCTGGATGCTGGAAGCACAGAACCGGTTGAAGTGGCGGTGATTGGAGCGGTGGACGTCTTTCGGCTGTTTTTTTTATCTTTATTAAAAAGTACCAGGTTCTTAATAATAATTAATTACAATCTAGCCTACATGACTATGGGCACGCCACAATTGTGGCGTTAAGTCCCCTCTTTGAGGAGTGGCTAGAAAGGCGCCACGGCGTCTTCACCTTCCGCCTGACGCAGGTCCTCACCGGACACGGTTGTTTCGGGAGGTTCCTGTTCAGGATAAAGCGGGAGGAAACGCCCGGGTGTCACCACTGTGTGGATCGCCCGGAGGACACGGTGGAGCATACGGTGGAGGTCTGCCCAGCTTGGGCGGAGCACCGCCGTGTCCTCACGGAGGCGATCGGCGGCGGCGATCTCTCGCGTCCGGCCCTGGTTCAGCCCATGGTTCGGAGCGAGAGTGCATGGGAGACCGTCACCTCCGTCTGCGAAGTAGTAATGCTAGCGAAGGAGGAGGCGGAACGCGTGAGGATGAGACAAGTTTCGCGCCCTCGCGCCCTTAGTCACCGCAGAACACGCCCCGGGCGTCGGGAGTCGCAAGCCGATTTCCGGCCACCGTAGGCGCGGGCCTGCGAACGGTGAGCTACCCATAGCTCGCCGTCCGATAAGGACCAGGCCCGGGTCAACGGCGCGTTGTGTTCCACGCGCGCCTCAAAGAGATGTCAGCACCAACTGACGGGGTCCGTTAGGACCAATGCCTGCCAGGGTTGCGAGTTTGTCTGAAAGGGATATCGTGGCCCTGGCACCCAGGCAACGGAAGGAACACGGGTGGGTTTAAGTCAGTAAAAGTCTGACACGCCCTCCCGCTCCACCCAGAACGGGAGAAGTTATTTGAATTTCCCATCCAAAAAAAAAAAGCCTACAAGACTATTAAGTAATTTTAATATAACCTAATTATTTACGCGTTAATTATTTTAAAACTTAGAATAGTGTTGTGTACTTTACTCAAGTCCGTTTCACTTTCTTAAAGTCTGATATAAGTAATAATATATAAACACTTTGTTCATGTGTAAATGTGTTTCGGCTTATGATTATGATAATATATGAATTTTCACAACCTTATGATACGCTAAGAATAAGAACAAAAATCAATTAGAATTTCAACAATTTCTTTTATTTAATACGTTTCACAAACGAACTAAAGCAAGTTCCCAACTTGCTTTATCATTATTTTTTCATCCAGCCGAACTATGAAGTCAAAGAATAGGCAAGAAACCATCTGTTTCCGACACGTACACGATGGGAAATGATTGGAATTGAAAGGGTGTCTAATTTCCGCTAAAAATCCATTATTTTCGAATACGTAGCTACCACAAATTGCGAAAACTTTCCGCCATTACCGCTCAAAACTTGACTTTGCTCTTGAAAGATGATTGTTAGATGTTTTATTTGAATAAACAAAAGTTTTATTAAAACGACAATTTTGATGGCTTGAAATGGACTGCTTTGGTCGTTAATGTCATGAGTTTAATTTATTGAGTAAATACATAAAGAATTTCAATAGACCTTTTTTGTTTTTAGCTAGTACCTATACCTATAACTCTATTGAGTAGTTTTCGTTTTATTTATTCATTTATATGGGCACATGATCAAAATGCTGAAATAGCGCAACTAAGCCTATACACCGTGGCATTATAATCGTCTTACAACGGCAGCCCACTTCATATATCCAATAACTAATTAACTACTAATCATTCATAAAAGTAAAAAAAATATTTATTAACATTTGAATAAATAAAAAAATATTAATTATGACGCATGACGTAGTTTGAAACACCCTGTTACGAGCGTGGTGCAAGCGTTGCATTCCAAGGGCGGCGCGGAATGTAGTATAAAAAAAAAATGTTAATAGATATTTTTTTTACTTTTATTAATGACTAGCTGCGCCCCGCGGTTTCACCCGCGTAAGTCTCGATCCCGTGCGAATATCGTAATAAAAGTAAAGTAGCCTATGTCTTATTCCAGGGTGTCAGCTACCTCCATACAAAATTTTATCAAAATTGGTCCAGCCGTTAGATCGTGAAGAAGTAACAAACATACACACATATACACACACTCACAAACTTTCGTCTTTATAATATTATTGTGATTAGTAGTCATTGGATACATGAAGTGGGCTGCCGTTGTAAGACGATTATAATACGAGTACCACGGTGTATACCTACCCTGATTTACTTGTACAAAAAAATACAGATTAACTATTTTAACCGTGACTTTCATTCCTTTTCTCCAAAAGAATATATTTAACTTAATCTGTCTTTTCAAATCTCTATTTAATTCAGTTTGAATAAGAACTTTTTGAAGTACCTATCTAAAAAACTGTTAAAACAGCTCAGTGCTCTTTTTCTATTAGCATCATCATTATTGAGTTTCACTCAAAAGCCAAAAGCTAAAACAGTAAAATGAAAAGTTTTATTAAAACTTAAAAAGTCTCAAGAAATTCATCAGTGTTAAATTAAGTTGAAAATTTGCATTGTTAATTTATATTACGCACCTTGCCCATCTTATTATTAGGCATTCAGTTTCGGCTTGGAAAATTTGATTATTATAATTAATTATATTGTTCATTTGCCTTTAAAGTTCCTTGCACGTTTGGTATTGGACATAGCTTCTGATAAGACAAGCCTTTACTTTGTGTTTTTGACTTGGGACAATCAATCTTGAACAATATTATGTTAATCTGGGCACAAGGTGGACCGATGGCCTTTTGAAGGCTACAGGAATCCCCTGGCAGCTAGAAGCACAGGATCGGTTGATTTGGCGATGCTAAACGGAGGCCTATGTCCAGCAGGGAACTTTTTTCGGCTAAAATGTTGATGATTAGTGATGGTACTTAATATATGTTAAGTACATACACAAGCAGCTATTGGTGTAACTTTACAAAATAAAAATATTTACGTCGATAATACCTAGTGTGGTATGACTATGAAAACGTATAATTGCGAAAATAAGGAAATAACACCAAAAATAAGATTATAATCTTTATAAAAGGAATATAAAACTGACAATCAAAATTTTATGAAAAAAAAGGAATACCTACATGTAACCAAGATTGTAGTTTCCGATGCTCTTGATATGAATGGTAAAATGATTTAGGAGAAAACTTACGTTGCGTTATAGGATGGTTGGCAATCAGCCCTCCCAGGTACGCTTAAAGGATTTAAAGATCATAGCTCTAAAGCGTGGTATAGCTTTAGCTCAAAAGAATAAGCAAATAAATTTTTGGTTACGCGCTAGCAGTTAACCAGTTAAGATAAAAAAAGGTTCAAAATAATAGATCATCATCATTCTCCTGCCCTTATCCCAATTTATTTGGGGTCGGCGCAACATGTCCCTTTCTTCCATACTTCTCTCTTAGTCGTCATCTCGGTAGTCACTCCTTTTCTAGCCATATCATCTTTCACACAGTCCATCCATCGTTTATATGGTCTTCCCCTACTCTTATAGCCATCGACATGCATATCTACTCAAAACTTTCCTCACGACATTTTCCTCATTCCTCCGCAACACATGCCCATACCATGACAACTGATTTCCGCACAACTTTTCAGTCACCGGTGCCACTTTCAGACTTCCTCTTATGTACTAATTTCTTATTCTATACATTCGTGTCACACCACACATTCCTCTTAGCATTCTCATCTCAGCTAATTGCCTTTCATTCATCCTTTTTGTGGCCCAACATTCTGATCCATCCACAAAATAATAGGTAAGGTTGAAATATCTGGAAGCGATTTCGATCGTGCACAGCTTGGCCAGGTCAGGAACAAGAAGCGCTGCAATGATGCGAGTCACGGCATGAACCGCTACGCCCCAATCATGAAAAATAGCTGAACCTTATATAAAAGTTAGAGTACCTAACGTAACTACTATTGGTTTTAGCAAAACGCATCCATGTACCCAACAAAGACATTTTGTATACCTGCAAACGGTCATTTAATTAAAGCATTAGGTACTACACGCTTTAATTAAATTATTGCTCTACCATTGAAAGATTAATTAAAATCGGCAGGAATTTGCACTCCGATCCGTTGCTCGGGTTGGAAGCCTGTTGAGTTGATTATATCTTTATTACCTGACGGAATAATAGTCTGGGCTCTGACTTGTCTTAGCTCGTACCATAACCGTTTGCAGTGCAGGTCAATGTAACACTATTAATTGCATTGCACATGGTTCAAAATTGGTTGACAATTAAGGACGCTATCACAATATCTGACAAAAAATTGTAGACATGTTCAGTTCAATTCAAAAAGGGAGCAAAAAGAACTATGAAAATGTTACAAATAGTGTCAGAAAATAATGTTGAAAAAACCTGTATTTTTTTTTAAACAGTGTCGGTAATGTTTTTTTTCCTATTATTTAACAAACCACATCAAGAAATTTAAAAATCACACACTGGGCTTCAGCTATCCGTGTGATAAAATCAAAATTTTATTTTAGGATTCGACAATATCTTCACTAAGTAAATCAACGGCGCAATATATTATATTTTCGAGAGCGCAAAAGTGATGAAACTATTAACAGGTGCTGAGACTGACACGAATAGTTATAGTATAGTTACACAGACTTAATGTTTCAATTATTTCAAGCTTTCTCACAATTAGATAAGAAATTGACGAAAAACTTTCTTTTTTTGTGATAGCACCCTTAACATGAAGCCGGACTTTTTGTCAAAAATTGTGTTGCCGTAAGAGTGGTATCCCTCAAGTAGTGTATTTTGTCACATAGTTATTATAACGGTGATGTAACACTTGTCTTAAAACTCGTGATGTTTGTTGTGCGACTCAAGAAACTTTAATTACAATTTGTGTTTGTATTGCTTATACAAATAAAGAGGGGCTTGTAGCTAAATTTTAACAGCCGCACGGGTCGATCGATCAGGTTAAGCTACGCTTGCCACGGTTGTTCCATGGACGGGTGACCATCTTTTCATACGAATACCCCTCCATGACTCTGAAAGCACATTAAGCCGTTGGTTCCGGCTGTCATTTGTAGATATTTGACAGTTGTTACGGGTCGTCAGAAGCCTGAAAGTCTGACAACCAGTCTTACCAAGGGGTATCGTGTTACCCAGTAACTGGGTTGTGAAGGTCGGGTAGGCAGTCGCTCCATGTAAAATACTGGTATTCAACTGTATCCGGTTAGACTGGAGGCCAACCCCAACATAATTGGGAAAAGAGGCAAATGATGATTGCATCCATTGAACGATTAGAAACACTTTTCTTGATATGATACTATTTGCGCTTTCAAAGTCAAAGTCATTTATTTCAAATACGTACATAAGAGGCACATTTGAACGTCAAAATTTACAAAAAAATAGAATTGATTCTAGTTGCCTCTTCCAAAAGGTAGTTTCGTATGGAGAAGAATGGGCAAGAACCTCCACCGCTTTATTTACTAACTAGCGAACTGCATCACTGGTGCAATGGCGATATGTCAAACTGATTGTATGTGCTATAATATCTAAGTATTTTTTTTTTTCACTGCAATCATACAAATATACTTACAGGCTAGACCCAATGCGATATTGAAGTTCACTTAAAAATTAAATATTTCCACTGCTTGTACCATAAAAAATTATATAGGTAGCTAATCTTTTAAATTAACTCAAAGCGAATATATGTTACAGGTAAATCATTCGGAATAAATGCTCTGAATGATCATGAAAATCGTATCAAAATCTAATGAGCAGTTTAGAAGATATAAGCGGTCACACAGACGGACACGAAAAGTGACTTTATTTTATAGTATGTTTTGATATAGAACCACATGCTGCCATAGTAAAACCAATATATTATATTAAAACTTAAAAACCGACCAAGTACGTGTCGGACCACGCACAATGAAGGGTTCCATAAATTATCCCTAGAACAAACTTAACATTGTAGTTGAAAAATATTTTCTCAATACATTCCAACTGCATATGTAAGTTTGTACGCACTATATTGAGTGATTTACCATGTTATTTTAAGACTATAGACTTCTTATTCTTTTAAAAAAATTTAGGCTCATTAGTTTCGGAGATAAGGGTCAATATTCATCTATTTTCTTTAATAACTTTAAAGCTATACATTTTAAAATTATTAAAAAAAAAATGTAAATCCTCATACCAAAGTCCTTTCATTTGATATGTCACACGGTACAGTTTGCAAAACATTTTTTTTTACATTTCAAATTTTTCACCCGAAAGTGAACCCCATATTCAAAATTCATTTATTTACGTTACACGTTCGAGTTTGGGTCACATAAATTCATGTGTGTTTTCTAAATTTCAACTAAATCGGTCCCGTAGATTCGGAGCAAATTGGTTGTGACAGACGGAAAGACAGACAGGCAAACACACGAGTGATCCTATAAGGGTTCCGTTTTTTTCCTTTTGAGGTACGGAACCCTAAAAATTAAGTTAGATTGTCCGTTAAATTTAAGAGATACAACACACACATAAATATACACATCTACATCTACACAACACACACACACCCTCACACACACATTTACATCTTCTAGTTACTAAAAATCATAAATTGAGTCACTGACAGAACGCACTGCCACACTACGGATGGATTTTTGAAAATTCAACGCTGAAGGGTTTAATAGGTAATAAAATTTTGTATGGAAGATCGTAATTTTTGCCGATAGGAAATCCCACCGGGCACACGGCTTATATTACAGAAACCCACAAGCCTTAATAGAACTTTATTAAAATACCTGTCTAGAGGTAATTTAAAAGCTAATATTCAACTTAGCAACCGTTCTATAAACGTTAACGCTTCACAAGCAAAGCCAGGATTCTCCGACGGTAAAATTTCTTAATATAGTCCGCCTACATACGACTTTATAAACCCAGCTATATATTTAGCCTTAAATTTTGTTTCACAACAAGGTATGTTTAAAAGGGGGGGGGGGTGTGGTATGTATGTTATAGTTAGGTGTACATAATAAATCATGCCCTCAGTCAAATGATCTCACGAAGAAACTTTTAACCGTGCCAGTGCATTGAATAGTTTATATGCCTTTGTGTTAGATAAATAATACCAGGTCAAAAATAAATTAACTAGCGAAACTTCACATTTATCAGGGTATTGATATCAAATTAAAATAAAACAAAGAAAAAGTATGGTTTTGGGTTGAAGTCATGCTAATGAATCGAATGTTTAAAGATGCCTTTGTGTTAGATATGTAATACTGGGTTCAAAATAAATTAACTAGCGAAACTTCGCAGATACGACTGGTGTCAATATCAAATAAAATAAAACAAAAAAAGTATGGTTTTGTGTTTAAGTCCTGCTAATAAGTTAAAATGTTTAAATATGCCAGGCTTATGTTAGATATGTAATACCGGGTTAAATTAAATTAGCTGGCAAAACTTCACAGACATGACATGACGGGTATCGATATATCAAAACAAAATAAAAGAAAGAAAAATTATGGATATATTAAGTCCTGCTGGTAATAAAATCTACTAATTAATAAAATAATGTAATACGGTTTTTACGTTACCAGTAAGAAAGTGGTTAACGATCACACAATAACGGCTATCCAAATACAGGGCGTTTTTATTCATATTCATATTTATTTATTGCGTTCTACAAAGTAAATAAGATATTAACAAAAGGCTTAAAGCTAAGAGCCGTTGTAGACTCTGTCAGGGCGCAGCACAAATTAAAGTTAAAAAATTAAAAATCTAAGTCGTAGAAAGATAAAAATTATACACGAAAAATAAACATCACGAAAATAATTACACTCGCATAAAAAGTCAATAACAATGACAACATAAATAATTATATTATTGGTAAGTAGGAAAATACTATTATTACGTTTAGATAAAGTTATATTTACTTAGGTAATATTAATACAAACACTTATTTAATGAGAGATCTTTTTTTTAGATTACAAATTATTAATAAAGAGATAAGTTTTACATGTATCATAATTTTAGAAATCTTAATGTAAAATATTGGTGAAAATTACAGATTTTCATGACGGCATTTTTGACGAAACCGTTTCTTATGAAACCAAAGCTTAACAAAGAAACGTCATAATTTCAGTAAACTAAACAAAAAATGTGCTTGAAATTTAAAGAAGTAGCGGTAAAATATTACAAATAACATTTAAGGAAATAATATATAATAAAACGAATAAAAAAAATTCCGTCAAATAAAAAAACCGGCCAAGTGCGAGTCGGACTCGCGCACGAAGGGTTCCGTACCATTATTTATAAAAATGGCAAAAAAACACGTTTGTTGTATGGGAGCTCCCCTTAAATATTTGTTTTATTTTAATTTAATTATTTATTTTTAAAGTGAATATATAACTAAATATTCTGTGAATATTTCAAGCGTCTACCTGTTGCCGTTATCGATATCGAGCAAAAACGAGCAAAAAAATCACGTTTGTTGTATGGGAGCCCCCTTTAAATATTTGTGTTATTCTGGTTTTTAGTATTTGCTGCTATAGCGGCATCAGAAATACGTCATCTGTGAAAATTTCAACCGTCTAACTATCACGGTTCATGAGATACAGCCTGCTGACAGACAGACAGACAGACGGCGGAGCCTTAGTAATAGGGTTCCCGTTTTACTCTTTGGGTACGGAACCCTAAAAATGAGAGTTAGCTAAGAAGAGGTAATAAATAATTAGGTAAATTTTCCCTTGAAGCCGCGCCGTTCGTGTCCCGAGGCTCTTTATAAGATGTAAAGCAATCACATGCTCACATATTACAAGTAACTCTCTCTACAGAAACTTTGATGAGCTCACATTTAAATTTCAGATCCTTCAGAATAAATTTGCAATCTAATACCTACCTTTTCTGTTTTATTCCTTACTTTTTTCAGTTCCATGCTGAAACTGAAAAATAAGAGGCGATTGTTTCGAGCTTTAGATGGTTTTATTACTCTTATAGGTAATAATATCTAGACAACCTAAATAAGCTACATTAAAATCGATTGTAATAAAAGCAAGTAAAAGATTTAACAAGATAAGAACGGCCATTGTGTCACCCAATGTAAAATCACATCATATCATAACATACTTCCTACTATATATAACACTAATATTATAAAGGCGAAAGTTTGTGAGTGTGTGTGTGTGTGTGTGTGTGTATGTTTGTTACTTCTTCACGCTCTAATGGCTGGACCAATTTTGATAAAATTTGTATGGAGGTAGCTGACACTCTGGATTAAGCCATAGGCTATATTTTATCCCGATATTCCCACGGGATCGAGACTTACGCGGGTGAAACCGCGGGGCGCAACTAGTCATTAATATTATAAAGGCGAAAGTTTGTGAGTGTGTGTGTGTGTGTATGTTTGTTACTTCTTCACGCTCTAACGGCTGGACCAATTTTGATAAAATTTTGTATGGAGGTAGCTGACACCCTGGATTGAGACATAGGCTACTTTTTATCCCGATATTCCCACGGGATCGAGACTTAAGGCTCTTACACACTCACGTGATATCGTGGGTGCGACAGGCACCGACAAAGACAATTCCTTTGTCGGTGCATGTCGCGCCCGCGATATCGCGTGTGTTTGTAAGAGCCTTTACGCGGGTGAAACCGCGGGGCGCAGCTAGTTTCAACATATATGGCTGTAGTTCGTATGGTGTACATAATATAAATACAGAATACTATTTGTATTATACTCTATTCTATTTTAAAATAGTGAAAATTTGATTGCGTAGTGGCGTAACCGTCGGACTTCCAAGTCATAGGTCTCGAGTTCGAACCCAACACCTCTGACTTTTCGGATTCTTGTGCGTATTGTATAATAATCACTTGCTTAAAAAACGATGAAGAAAAACATCTTGAGGAAACCGGCACGCCACCTGAGAGATATTTCTCGACGGCAGCGGCATGTGAAGCCGAGTCAGAGGCCCATGGCATAATAACTCTGACACCAGGTTAGTAACTAATCACACGAAAAGGAAAAAAAAGTGAAAATTTACCAAGGTATGCTTACCTTTATAAGGAAGTAGCAAGTGACGGTAGTTTATATTAAAATTACGTGTAATATTAATTTACCAAGGTATGCTTACCTTTATAAGGAAGTAGCAAGTGACGGTAGTTTATATTAAAATTACGTGTAATATTTTACCGTCAATCAGCAGCTACCTTATGAGTCAGGGGTTCCATATGAGTAATAGGAAGTTTTCTGAAAGAAACTGAAATTATTAAATCATTGCATGAGTTCTTCTGGTTTAGACGAAACGAGCGCATTCACACTCTGTCCCCACTCTTCCAAATTATGTTTGCGTAAATAGGGATAGACCATGCTTTCGTTGATTCCATCAGCACAAAAATGTAAAGAATATCAAGATAAACCGGACAAGTGCGAATTGAACTCGCGTGGTGAGGGTTCCGTAGAATGAATATGTCATCTACGTTTTTATCCCAAGAACAAACTTAACATTATAGTTGATAAACATATATTATGGTCTCCACTACACTCCAACTGCAAATGTAAGTTCTTACGCACAATATTGAGAGCTTTAACGTGTTATTTTAACACCATAGACTTCTTACAGGTTTTCTTGTAATCTATATGTAAAGAACTATTTATTTACTGTACTTTTTTCAAAATTTTGGGCTATTTTCTTAAATAACTTCAAAAAATTATTTATTTTAAAATTGTAAAAAAATATATTTGAGATTCTCACAACAAGTTCTTTCATTTAATTTGTCACACGGTAGATATCGCAATTTTTTTTTCAAATTTTCCCCCCAAAAGATACCCATCTATTAAAAATTCATTTATTTACGATACACGTCCGTGTTTGGGTCACAAAAATTCATATGTGTACCTTAAACTTAATCAGTCCAGTAGATTCAGAGCAAATCGGCTGTGACAGACGAACAGATAGACAGACACACGAGTGATCCTATAAGGGTTCAGTTTTTTTCCTTTTGAGGTACGGAACCCTAAAAAAATACCCTTGTTACTTCTGGTTCTATGTTCGTTTAGTCTAAAGTAAGTCTTCACCTTTAGGCGATTTACTTTAACGACACTTTCATGCCTCGAGGATATAATTTCATTAAAACCTAACTAGATAGTAAGTATTACTTAACAAAGTTTCAGTTAAAAGCGATAAAGAGAACAATAATATAATATTTACCTCTATTTATAAATAAGCGAGGATGCTGTATAAAACGGACCTCCTTAACTTCAAGCAATTTTGTCCTCCGTCCCCTGAGAGCGACGTTGCCGTTCTTCAACCTTATACATGATGAAAAGGTCGGGTTATTTTAATGCATTGATAAAAAGGGGTATTCTTTGGCTTTGAATTGAGTTACTGTTTCATTCGGTATTAAATAAAAGATTTTATTTGTCCTCGGTGAAGTGCTAAAGTGGATTAAGGCTGCTTAGTGCTTAAGTGCGCACTTAAGTGATTGAATCACTTTAAAAAAATGAATTAATTTTAGTTATTATATTAAAAGCCTCCTCGAAGAGAGTATTTTTATATATTAGGAAAACTTTGGCTCTTGCCTCGTGCCGTAAAGAGCTCTTGGTTAAGAGCTCCGTTCGAGTTCAAAACTAGTCAAGCGATTCAGATCCATATTAAAGGCTGCTACAAACTGGTGCGATATCGCGGGCGCGACAGGCAGCGCGACCCTTGTCGCGTCCGCATTATCGCACCAGTTTGTGGAAGCCTTAGAGCCACACACTTCTTCTTTAATATGTACACCATAAAAATTACAGATATAAATGAAGAAATTTTACATAGGGTGACACAATGGGCGGTCTAATCGCTAAAAACGATCTTTTAAACACAACCTTTGGATGCATACTACATGTTTTTTTTATTTTTTATTAGGAACAATTTAGGTATAACTTAACAAAAGACACGAAGATAGCTGCAAAAGTAAAATACTGTGGCACAGCTATCAACGCCCCACACAACATACATGGAAGACATTTGCTCCAGTCTTTACATCTTAACGAAGAAGTTAAGAATTACAAAAGAAAAATTCACTAAAAACTTTGTATACGTAGATTGGAAGTGAGGGTGAGAGTGATTGTGAGTTTTAGTGTGAGTGTGAGTAAGATGTGCAATTAGCCTATTATGAGAGGATGCTAGCATAAAGCCGCGTTTCCACTAGGCAACATTTGGCGTGCGACACGTGTCGGTCAACATGTACGGCAACGCTGCACAACAGCGCGCGATGTTGCCAGCTGGCGCGCAACATGACGCGCGGCTTGTTGTTTGTTTAAAGTAGTAGATGCGTAGACAGACAACGTTGTTCACAAAAGTTCCGCGCTGACTTTCAACATGTTGGGCAACTTGTTGTGCAACATGTTGCGCGTCAATTGTTGCCTAGTAGAAACGCGGCTGAGTTTATTTATGATACTAAAAGCTGCTCAGTTGCATCATAGGACATAGATTTAAGCCAGTTGTAGCGTAAAGTTGTAGTAGTACTCGTAGTCTTTAGTAATTATAAGTCATTTTACGTGCCTCCCTATTTTATTTCTGAATACATTTCTAAGTAAGTCAAATACCGTCAACTTCAGGTATAAGGAAACCTAATTACGGTCCACTCAGACGGACCACTTTACAGCATCGCCTCCCCTGAAACAATCGACTCACTACTTCATTTCACTTTCAACACGAACGCAATATCATGGTGCAGACACGGGTTGGTTACACACTTGCGACTTTTAATCGTTTTTACACGTCGCAAGTAGTATTATGCAGGCTACACACGTTAATTTTTTTTTTTTTTTTTTTTTTTTTTTAAATTAGGCTTGCACAAAAAATTTACGTGTGTGGCATGAATTAGCACAACTATCTGAGCCATTCGGTGTCAACCAAATCTGTGCTAGTCTAAACTCAAGTATATCGTAACGTGTACCGCCACCATTACCTATTTTGATTTGTAGTTTCGCAATCAATTAATTTGAATTTATACGAACGTAGCCTAAACATCCAATTTGCTACCTCATGAATATTCGTCAGTAATTTGTTATTCCTAATTCATTTCCCTAAATTATATTATATAGTATCCATACCATACTATTATACCTAGTGTGTTGACCAAAACCAGCCATGTCAAACTCACAGTCACTGGTGGGCCAATAGCATGAAGACCGTAGACTAGATGGGCCGCAAAACCTAATCACAGCAAAGCAAAGACAAACGAAAATCTTAACGAAAAAAGTACTATTACTAGGACAAGTATATTTATTAAATTTACAATAAAAAGGACATTATAAAAAAGTACATAAACATTACTAGAGAACTGCTACTACTAGAGTACTACATACTAGAGAATGGGCAGTAGCGTTCTCTATGCATTTCAACACCATACTGCGATCGCCAACCCGCCTGCCAACCGTGGCGATTATGGCAAACCCACCACCCCCCACCCCCTCCCCCCTCCCGCCCCTTTGGGGGAGGCCTATGACCAGCAGTGGACGTCATTCGGCTGAAAAGATGATGACATAAACATTAACTTCTTTTGCCAGATATTTCACATCTTTTGTATTGAATGTAGTTGTATATTTGTGGCGTGAATTTATCGGCGGAAATAACTTATACAACTGCGTCCAAGTGTGCGTCCGTCAATCGTGATTTTGCTGGATATTTGTTTCTTTTCATCAAAGAAAATAATTGAGGTACTTCTAAACATAGACAGGATTCTACAGGCAAATTTTCTGATTTCTTGGTATTGAACAGGCAAGTACTTATAAAATTGTAATGTACCAACACGTTAATTTTTTTGTTTTAAATGGGTCTGACACTTAATCTCGACGTCAAAAACGGTCGTAATACGAACAGCGCGCGCGTTTTCATAAACGGGTTTTAACACGCTCACGGGCCACATTATCTGACTGTTTTCAAAATTGATTAGCGCCGCAAAAAAAGGCTCAGTGGGCCGCATGTTTGACATGGCTGACCTAAACCAATCAACAAAACAATTGCTTGTATTTAAAATACTTGACATTAATTACAAAACAAAAGACGTACGTTTGTGCACACCCTACTGCCTATGTCTAGGTTAGTATACACCACTCTAGAGATAGTACGCATACCTTCAATATTGCGGGCCTAAGATCAAATGAAATGTGAAATTAATAGCACTTGATGTAATTACTCTGGGTTCCGAATTAAATAAGGGACCATTAGCGATGTCTGCAGTCCGTGAAAATTATGAAAATAATTCTGGAGACGTCTTTTTTAAAAGGTTCTTTTGTTCTTGGGTAATTGTTAGGAACTGCCTTAAGTGTGATGGTATCTGTAGTAGATAGAACATGCTATCTGTACACACTTATACATCAATAGGTTAGGTAATTCAAATGCAAATGACTGGAGCAATGAGGGAGGAATTAAATTAGAAAATGATTTTCCATTGGTGATTACCTACCTAAGTGAATTAAAGCTTGGTAAATCAGCATCATCAAGGTTCTGCTAATGTCTGCACGAATACAACTATTTCATGCACTAAATATAGTTTCTAGCAAAAGTTCATAAAAATGACATGCAATGCTAAAGACTGAACTATTTATTTCAATTGGAATGAAAACCAATTAACACCATGCAAAATAAAGTTATGAACGGGTAGTGTTACATTTCTTTTAGACTGGATAGCAAAATATACCTTTCATAAACTGTTGATTCAGACAGTCGCGACAATTCTGTACCAAACAATTTCTGTACAATTTCTGTTCCAAATCAGTACAAAAGCAATGAACCAACTTTCCAATTACACATTCATTTCTAAATAAGAATAGAATAGAATATTCTTTATTATGTACACCATAAAAAAAGCGCATACTTTTAGCATGTCTGTAGGGGAAATTGTTCGCAGAGGATCTCAGTATTAGCCGCTCGCGTTAAATACCCTGGCAGGGTATTTAGCGAGAGCGAACTCACATGAACAGCCTTTGTGTGTCAAATTGAATCATGAGGCAGCTTTAATAAATTAATCGCTAAGTAGTCGTGTCTCCCTTTTAGAGGCTTACTTGCTCTTTGCTGGAATAATGTAATATTCTTGATACACGCTAGTAATCACACCTATTAGGCAACTATATTGAATTAAACGGGGCAGGTGTGCGATCGATCACTCTGATGAGTCCCTGTGGAAAGTAATACAATGTTATGGAAAGAATTTAGTTTCGTACAACTATGAGTGGGTGCTTAAGATTGATTGCTACTCATTTCAAAGGTGAATTTTCTTTATTTACAATGCCTGGCGCTGTTTTAGTTTGCGATTTAGCTAAAAAGATATCGAATGCTTAATTTCTTACATCCTCCAACCTAAAATCCTAAATGCCTAGATTTAGGTAGTAAATTATTTTACCTAGTAAAATATCAAAAATTAAAAAGGCTGAAATTAATAATCACACGTTACTACGCTGTCTTCGGTCGTAGACGTCGGTCACGAGTAATACGCGTATCAAGAAGCTCACGATAACCATAGATGAGCATGAAATTCCACAGTTTTCGAAATATAAAGTAAGCACACCTTTGGAGTAGGTACTCGTACGCTATCGACGCTCGCGACAGCTGAATTTATGACGCGTATTTTTCGGCAAGTATGTCGCTACTCTTATTCAAACCAAAAGTACACACAGTGCCTTATAATTTTTCAGTACAATGACACCTCCACAAAATACGTAGGCACATTTATAGCATAAACTATGCGTATGTGAGTGACGTCATTAAAACGGGTCCTTACTCGCACCGCTCGACATTCGGAAGTGTGTCTGTCTACGCTCTCACAGAGAGTCCCACTTACGGGAAATACTACTAATGTCGAAAATATACGTAATAGGGCCGTTGCGTGTGTTGCTTGTATTTTAAAAAGGTTAGTTTTATGAACGTGTATGAATAAAAGGTTGTAAAATTTATACATGCTATTATTTATTTATTTAAACTTTATACACAAGTAAAAAACACAGTACAAAAGCGGACTTAATGCCTGAGGACGACTTGCGACTGTCTGAATCAACAGTTTATGAAAGGCATATTTTGTAGCACCTAACTTTTTGCGATTATGTTTCTGCTATCCAGTCTAAAAGAAATGTAACACTACCCGTTCATAACTTCATTTTGCATGGTGTTAATTGGTTTTCATTCTAGCAGTCAACCTTAGGGTGATGCAGAGACAAAACATGGCAGGTGTAACATACGGGATAGATAGCTCAGAAATAACTATAAAATACAAGCATAAATACTAATACACAGATATATTCATATACCAAAATAAACTTTTTCAGGAGAAATAACGACCCGTAGACGAGAAAACGACTCCAGCAGTATTGAGTCCAATTTTGACTTCGCACAGTTGTAGTTTACTGACTAGCTATATTTTTTTACGGCTTCAAGAGCTAGTCTCGTAAAGTATGTGTCGATACAAGAGAAGAAGAATGACTGTTGTAAAGAAATATGAATTTTATATCTATACATAATATAAATCAAAGTCAATTCATCGTCTACGTTACCGCTTTTTATTATATTATATCTTTTAAACTGCACAATTAATTTGGATGCGGTATCACCATCATTTAGAGAATTTATACCGGAAGGTTTATGAGTATAATTTATTAATATTTAACTTAGACCTAGTACAGAAATATTTATGTTTTGTCATGTCCTAATCGTACGAAGCAGGAGCGGATCGCTACTCAAGAATAATAACACAAATTTGCGTGATATGAGGCTTAATAACATCTAGCTTGAACCCAACTTCGTTCGCGTGAAAGTCGAAAGACACCACAATATACTAATAGAACTGCCACAGTTTTATAAAACTTCCCTGAATAAAATGTTTGTAATTTTTAAAAGAGAGTGAGTACCGATGACTCGGAAGCTAGCAATGTATGGTTATCCATGTGAGAAGCAGCTCGTTCTGAGGGTTCACCCGCAGCCTTCAGTAGTAATTTCCCATTCAATCAATCAACTTTATCAATCAATCAACTTTATTTTTCTCACTACAATATACATGTTATTTTACATTGGTCAGATTCGACAATGATACACAATTCAGGTAAGTATATATGGCCGTTGCAGCTCGAACGGGCTCCTGAGTGTAATGTCCGAGCGGTGGTACTTGCCTTTTTTGCGGAGGTGGCTGCAGCTGCATGCTAGATTAAAAATTAATACACATTTTTTTTTTTTTCAGGTAAAAAGGTAAAATTTATTTATTTATTTGGGACAAACAAACTGTAACACATTATATCTGCGCAAATAATATAATAATAATAATAATAATTTTATTCATAAGTTCACATAAAAATTACCAAGAAGTTACATCTTTACCAAGTTACATATTAATTAGTAAGAACATGTTAAATTATGTCTAAAATAAATCAAGTGTATAACTTATATAGATTAGTTAAGTTAAGGGTCTAATTGAACACAATAGCGAACTGCCTGATGTAGGTTTATTCAAACCTGTGTTTCTGTGTGCTTTAGTGGACATTAAGTTACTGTACATAGAGCTAGCATTGATACATAGTAATTATAGTTTTAAATAAATATTGATTTAACACTAATAAGCTTATTGCATTACATCTAGCAAGTTTTCAGTGTCTGAGTAATTAAGTGTCGCTAAATATTCACACAACAATTCACTACATTTTTTACGACTTACACTATATATACTTAGAGACTTATTGATTTTATTATATAAGAACGGTCCTAAAAATACATAAAATTTATTTATAAAAGTAAGTCTAGTTTGAGGCTTTATGCAAACCAAGTCTTTTCTTCTCTTATCTATAGATATTGGGATATAAGGAAGTTTGCTGTGCTGGTGTAGTACTATATTCAATATAAATAGTTGACGCACGGTTAAAACCTTACATGCCGTGTAAAGCTTGTGTGTGGGAAATCTAAATGGGCGAAAGGTGGCTACCTTAAGGATAGCTCTCTGCGCACGTTCTAATGGCAGTAGGATTGATTTAGCAGCCCCACCCCATGAAGTTATACAATAAGTGAGGATGGATTGGCACAAAGCTAAATAAACCTGTTTAACTAATTTGTAGTCTGATATGTATCGTAAATTCATAAAAATGTATATTAATTTACGCATTCGTGTGCATAATAAATCGATGTGTTTACGGAAATTCAGATTTGTGTCAATCGTTACACCTAAATATTTCATATGATCGGTTTTTGCTAAAGTAGGACAACTACATGCATTGTCAGCATAAGTGCTGCACTTATGCGCATACATGTTTATGTTAGTAGTTGGCAGGTTAGTATTTCTAATAGTAAATAAAATGTGTTTGGTTTTATCTGCATTTAAAGTTAAGAGATTTACATGTAGCCAATTAGACACTATATTAAAAACATTCTGGGCACATAACAAACGCAGGCGGCGTTTATTATGTGTATTAATTTTTAATTTTAACTTTTACGATCATTTTGTTTTTAAATTTTTGTTTTAATTCTATAAGTTTGCGATTTTATTTTATAATGTAGTAAGAAATCATACGACATTTTATATTTTTATATAATATAGACGAATGTTAGTAGATGTGTGGTGTGGGTCTGTGACTGTGTGGGTGTGTGACTGTGTGGGTGTGTGACTGTGTGGGTGTGTGAGAGTGTGTGATAGTTTTTTTAGGTCATTATAAGGATGTGTGATGGTCATTGGTTGCGAAGTTTTTCGTTTTCAGTGAACTAATGACGCCTGCGTTCCCGCATAATACTCCTAATGGCACAACACTGATACACTGACTGTTGCATGTTTACAGATTATTCCTGACGAATAGCTATCACTAACATAATATAGGTAACAGTAGATTGTAATTGTAAACACACGGAATTTCAAATTAACAGTCACCTTATAACCTTAACAAATATATTTAAATTGATTATAACCATAGATGACAGAAGAGGCCTTAACTTAATTTTTTTCTGTGTACGTTCTACGAACACGCACGATAACAAAATGTGAAAAAGAAAACAAAGTGAAAAATATCAATTGTTGGGAATCGCACTCCGGTTTGGAAAGTAGCGCGTAATAATTTATAGCCTAATAACCATATAGATTCCCAATATGGTTATTAAGCGATCGATGAAAAATTTAGCAAAGTCAAAAGTCAAAGGCTGTTAGTATTTGCGTGATGCTTTTTTATTTTTGGGTGGGAAATCATCAAATAACTTCTCCCGCTCTGGACGGAGCGGGAGGGCGTGTCAGACTTTTACTGACTAAAACCCACCCGTGTTCCTTCCGTTGCCTGTGTGCCAGGGCCACGATATCCCTTTCGGACAAACTGCGAGTTTGTCCGAAAGGGATATCGTGGCCCTGGCAGGCATTGGTCCTAACGGACCCCGTCAGTTTGTGCTGACATCTCTTTGAGGCGCGCGTGGAACACAACGTGCTGTCGACCCGGGCCTGGTCCTTATCGGACGGCGAGCTACCCATCGCTCACTGTCCGCAGGCCCGCGCCTACGGTGGCCGGAAATCGGCTTGCGACTCCCGACGCCCGGGGCGTCTCCTGCGGCGACTAAGGGCGCGAGGGCGCGAACCTTGTCTCACCCTCACGCGTTCCGCCTCCTCCTTCGCTAGCATAACTGCTTCGCAGAAGGAGGTGACGGCCTCCCATGCACTCTCGCTCCGAACCATGGCCTGAACCAGGGCCGGACGCGAGAGATCGCCACCGCCGATCGCCTCCGTGAGGATTTGCGTGATGCTGGAACAATATTCATACGTTTTGGAAAATCACGAATAATCTTTTTGAACCAAATCCATTTATAACAAAAATTTACTTAAGGCTCCGTGCATGAAAAACACCCTTTTTCGTCAATTTCTTATCTAATTGTGAGAAAGCTTGAAATAATTGAAACATTAAGTCTGTGTAGCTATACAAGTTTAGTTTTCGTGGTGCTTAACCATTCATGTCAGTCACAGCACCTGTTAATAGTTTCATCACCTTTTTTGCTCTCGAAAATATAGTATTTTGCGCCTTTGATTTTAATGCCTTAATGAAGATATTGTATAATCATAAAATAAAATTTTGATTTTATGTCAAGGATAGCTGAAGCCCAATGTGTGATTTTTAAATTTCTTGATATGGTATGTTAAATAATAGGCAAAAATACATTAAAGACTGGGTTTTTAAAAAAATATAGGTTTTTTCAACATTATTTTACTGCTATATTTTGTATGGAAATTGAAAAAAGTGCTTCGCCCACATGCAAGTAGACCATATAATAATGTTGATTATATTTTCAAATTTAAAAGTATTGTCTTGTAAAAAGATGATCAAACGTCAGTCGCTTTAGAGTATTTAGTGAAGCCAAAGCAAAAAAAAATTATAATAAAACGAACCACCTCTTGGCTTGATAATTCAGTAAGATATTGCAGACAAACAGACAAACATTTTAAAAAAACCGGCCAAGTGCTAGTCGGAATAGCGCACGAAGGGTACCGTACCATTATCTATAAAAATGGCAAAAAATCCCGTTTGTTGTATGGAGCCCCCTTAAATACTTATTTTATTCTGTTTTTTAGTATTTGTTGTTATAGCGGCAGCAGAAATACATCATCTGTGAAAATTTCAACTGTCTAGCTATCACGGTTCATGAGATACAGCGTGGTGACATACGGACAGACAGACAGACGGTGGAGCCTTAGTAATAGGGTTCCCGTTTTACCCTTTGGTTACGGAACCCTAAAAACTATATTTTCAGCATTGGAATCGTTCCCAAACCTTGTAGCAATTACTTTTTATCAAAAATATTGAATGTAGATTAGAATAGAATAGAATACTCTTTATTATGTACACCATAAAAATTACAGATTTAAATGTTGAAATGTACAATTTTGACTTCGTTATGATTTAATAAATGTATAGGAAATTCAATGTCTGACGACAAACAATTCTTGATATTCTAAGAACGTGCTTCTGAAACATCGGGACCTCAATTGGTATTCTGATATTTTTATCTCCTTACAACATTTCAGATGACAGCTGTCATACGAGTTGGCGATTACTCGCAAATTGCTCTGAAGGGGTACCCGCGAGATATGAATATCACTCACGAAATATTTTTGTGAAATGTGTGAGCTTCGTGCGAAATAAACCTTACTTCTTATACTCTCCCCTTACCTGCTAATTTTATGTTAACGAATTAGTGATCGGAGTGTTTTTGTCGTTTTTAGGGTTCCGTACCTTAACACGTTCAGACCGGGACCACATGACCTACGGGGCAAATCTTCACGTGGCCACCGTCCTGCCTAATAATGTCCAACTCCTGAGCTACATTATAATTAATTTGACAATTTTACAAGGCGGGAACGTTAACTACAACACGATCTCTCAAGGCGGCGCGAATTTTATTTATTTGAAAGTCTAGTATGATGTGGCCACCGGTGGTACACGCCGCCATATCAGCGAGATTTCCGTGCTCCACCGGTGGTACACGCCGCCATATCAGCTAGATTTCCGTGCTCCACCGGTGGTACACGCCGCCATATCAGCGAGATTTCCGTGCTCCACCGGTGGTACACGCCGCCATATCAGCGAGATTTCCGTGCTCCACCGGTGGTACACGCCGCCATATCAGCGAGATTTCCGTGCTCCACCGGTGGTACACGCCGCCATATCAGCGAGATTTCCGTGCTCCACCGGTGGTACACGCTGCCATATCAGCGAAATTTCCGTGCTCCCCCGGTGGTACACCCCATCATGAACGTGTTAACAGTCAAAACGGACCCATTATTATAATCACTTTTGAAACAAAACAAATACTGTTATCAACACCTTTTAAATCATCACCTGCCTTGCCTTTTCCGAACTATGTTGAGGTCGGCTTCCAGTCTATTGATGCAGCTGAGTACCAGTATTTTACATGGAGCGACTACCTATCTTACCTCCACAACCCAGTTACTGGGTAATACGATACACCTTGGTAAGACTGGTTGTCAGACTTTCAGGCTTCAGAAGCCCGAAAGTCTGACAACCAGTCTCAGACCCGTAAAGACGGTCAAAGATCAGCTTAACGTGCTTTCCGAGGCACAGAGGGGTCTTGGTATGTAAAGATGGTCACCCCTCTATGAACCAACTGCAGCAAGCGCAGCTGAACCTGATCGATCGACCCATGCGGCTGTTATTACTTAGGTAACCCCCTTTTAAATAAAAACTTATTAGACCTCCACGCGGCGTCAGATTTGCTTTCCTAATTAAATTGAGTGTATCGGCGGTTAGAAATGGAGTTACTGTTTCTATCATAACTCATCATGCGATTTCGACACTAACATTCCGAAAATTATAATCTGATTAAAGATCGTCATAATTACTTTCTCAACTTCCCAAATCCGCGCCATTCATCTCAGTAAAAAAATGTTTTACAGCACCTAAGTGTGTTGTGAAGTTGAATTGTATTCTTAAACTTTAGAGGTGTAATTTGAAGTTCTTCAGAAGACGTGGATGGCGGAATAATAACATTTACAGTTTTAAACTTTTGCAACTATGAAAATTGTTGCCAGAATCGAGTTTAGCTCTCATCGTTCACAAGTGCTGGCGACTTTGTGCAACTTTTTTATTTCAGATTTTATGTAGCTATAAACTAAAGAGCTAACTTTAAAATTAAAGCTTTGGGAACGAAATAGGAATATCTTAAATGTTGTTAGAGTTACGGGTGCGCCTAATTGAATGAACAAAATCCAATTTCAGGCATTAGTGTCTAGAATTGTTAACAAGATGCTTGAGTAAGAGGGAAGTTTTAGTGCCGTACTTCGTAGTGGATATATCTGTATGATGTGCGGCTGTGTCATTAAATGGTTCACTTTGATGATCTGTGATGTCGAACTTTATTCCAATGGGTATATTTTGCCAGGAATGTCAGATAATATCTTTCTTTTTAATACATACATACATAAACTCACGCCTTCTTCCCATGGGGTAGGCAGAAACTATAGAATGCCACCTGCTATGCTCCTTACATACTCCTATTGCTTCGCCTACGTTCATACATCTGGTCATATAAGCACGCCGGTTTTGAAGAACATCACCAATTAAGTCATTATATGTCCTCTTAGGGCGTTTCCACTCACCTCTGCTTTTTTTTCCTTTTTAATAATTACAACAAAAATTATAAACTCAAGTGTGGTCATTGTGTTGCTCATGTGACGGTGTGCTATTGAGTAACTTGTGTATCTGATGATACCTGGTCTACCAGTACAAACAGTAAATTATCACCAGTTAACATTCTTTTGTAAAGTTATTTTGAAGCTCCAGTAAAATGACGGGCTCATCAATTTTAGCAAATCTCTTTATGACACGTGTTCCAAATGTTTCTGAATACGGTTTCGTTTGTTTACGAAAACAAGCTTATTGTGGCTTACGAATAATTAGCATCTTCGTTTTATTGGAAGACATTCACGTGGTACACAGTCGTTTGAAGTGTTTTACACGAGGTTAATATTAGCTTTAAATTGCGGCATCAACATCGCCACATGCGAACTACGCGTCACACTGACGTCACGCAAATCCTGCATCGCGCAAGCAGAGTTTACCGCGCGACTAGCATTATAAACAACGTCCCGACATCAACCGTTGGGCAGTTGCCCACTACACACAATACCCGTCTGGTCGGAGGATCCTCCCTTTTCTATGGTGGATGAGAGAACGTCAGCGCAGCCTTCATGCAACTACTTCAGCGTGACGTCATCATCATCATCACTTCCTCAAGCTCTCGAGCGGCGAGTCACACAGCCAGCACCAACTGCAGCGGACGCGCATTCCTAGTCATCACCCACAACCTCATCAGCAACCTTGGCATAGCACACTGCACTTTCAGCCGGTCCACAAGCAGAGAACATGATACCTCTCCTGGTCGACGCCAGCAGTCAGCCTCAACCCGGCGCTGTACCGCAACCGACTCACTGGAGCATAATGCAGCGCCACGACATAGATTATACGCAATAATCCCTAGACGTATACTACATACACACATACATACACTCACGCCTTCTTCCCATGGGGTAGGCATAAACTAAAGAACGCCACCTGCTACGCTCCTAAAATACTCTGTTTTGCTTCGCCTACGTTCGTACATCAGGTCATACACGCACGCCGGTTGCGAATACTGCGCACCTGACCTTTCTGAAGAACATCACCAATTAAGTTACTATTATGTCTTCGTAGGGCGTGCGGTGATTCTACTCACCTCTGCTTTGTGAATACCTTTTGTCAGACGCGTACTGTAACATCAATTATACACATAATTCACATATAAACACATATTTAGTCGAATTTAAGAATTCGACTAAATATGTGTATGAATAGTAATGTGTAAGTAGCCTAAAGCCAAGGCTTTTAAAGGCTACTTTGTCTTAGTGTTTGTTTTTTTTTTATAATATGCGTCTTATTCGTATAGTGTACACAATTATTTTCTTTTTTTACTCGTAATTATGTGTAAAAGAATCACCATACAAAATCACAGAATATAAGTACGCGTAAATTGACTCAACAACAATAATTTACACCCATTCAGAGCTAAATAAGTTCGCAAAGAAAATTTTCAGAGCGGGCTCCGTGCAAACCTCGTATAATTTTTTATTAAAATTAAAGACACAGTCAAGTTTTCCCACGGTTCTTTTCTGGTACTAAAAGTAAAGTGTACCGGAAGAATATCGGCTTTTCCACTGCAAAACAGACCAAGTTGTGGAGACAATCTTATTGCAAATGTTGCTCTGCAGACTGGAAATATCCCGCCCAGGGTTAATATGATTTTCTTCGGGGTAACTTTTGCGGTAATTATCATAATTTGCTTTGATTGAAGCGAAATGCGGAATCGTGGCTCAGTAATTAATACCGGGGACAATTATTCCGCAATTTTAAGTTGGGCTTGCCATCAATAAATAGATTGGTTTACATTTTTACACATGCCTAGGAGAGCACGTTTAATCCATCTCCGTTATCACATAATTATGACAGGTATACAGGTAGAATCTTCCCAGTTATTCAATTCAACATCATCATTTCAGCCGAAAGACGTCCACTGCTGGACATAGGAGGGTGGGTTTGCCATAATCGCCACGCTTGGCAGGCGGGTTGGCGATCGCAGTATGGTGTTAAAATGCATAGAGAACGCTGCTGCCCATTCTCTAGTCTAGTAAGCCCCTTACACGGCTTTTACGAAACCCACGGGAAGAAATAGGGTGGTGCTATTCTTTACGTCTGGCACCACACAGGCGTTATTCAATTGCATTGCTTTACTATACTTTTTTTTTTAGTTATATTTAATCATTCAACAAGTAAAAGTGCCTTAATGTGTGTGTCTACCCATGTGCCAAATTTTATCCCCATCCGTTCAGTCGTGTCAGCGTGAAATCGTAACAAACGAATAAAGAAACTCATTTTCGCATTTATAATTTTAGTTAGGATTATTAAATTCCTCGCCGACTGATCGACACTTGACTTGTGACCAGAGGGCTGGCTCGTTCTTTGGCCAAAGAATTAGCATTGCCATTCAACGTGGCAATGCTGCCAGTCTTCTGGGCACATTTCCGGATGACAGCGATGCGGACGAGTACTTCGACGCTTTATTGTTGTAATTTATTATTTTTATATTACAATAGTCAATAATTTAATTAAAAATAATTGCACATACATTAAAAATTGTCAATAAGTTATTGATAATGTTTATTTTAGTTTTGGTTTTGTTTTATCGTTCTACCTGAATTTATATTTTTGTTTAGGATTAATATATTAGGATAGTAAAATGTATGTGTGATAAGGTACGGGTTGTGAAGTTATATTATTTATCCTTTTACTTCATCATTGCGTCCGAAAACACCGAGTAATTCCGTAAAAAGATTGACGTACTTTCATTTATTTAATCTTCATTTTCTTCATTTTGTATGTACTCTATACTCAAAGAAGCCACCACACAAGATATCCAGCTCACAATCGCGTTGCTAATTTAATTAAATCTGCTTCGTAATAACGTTGTTGCTTATAGTGCATTGTTTCATTAATGCACGGTGTACCTATCTATACCGTATTATTTTTAATTAGGTATACTAAAGGTATTGTACATAATTAAGTCGTGGATGTTCCGTGAAAACGCTCTCTATGCCTTTGTTTGGACAGGGATTAATGTTGCACCATATTTAAGATGTAAATGAAGAAGAATGAAAGATTGCATGGTTTCCTGATCATGTTATTTATTTATTTTTATGGCACTTCAACGACTTAGTCACTAAGGCATACACAAACAAAAATCACTTACAGTCTTAGGAATTGTGAATTCGTCACTAGCACAAAAATTAAAACTACATACAAGATAATATCATTAGTTGCATGACATATTAGTAACATGTAACATTGGTTACATATGAGTGTACATTATCTTTCTATTTACTGTTTTTAGCACAACTAATAAACTGTCACGATTTTAGATACTAATTACGATTAATAAATTCCAAAATTTTGATGTTTTGTTTTTAAGAAAAATTTAATTTGTTTTGTTTATAGAAGAATTTGTTAAGTTAATAAGAAAATTCTGTTTTTTGTATTTTTTTTTTGTTTCTTTTCTTTTTAATTTTAGGTACATAGTTTTTAATTTGTGGAAGCTTGTAAATGGCAATTGTAAGCGCTATTGTCCATAACTTACCTTTACAGATATTAGACTGTTAGCTTTCCGAAGAATAAATAAATATAAGTTAAAAAACAAAATAAAATAGAATGAAAATAAGATATGTTCACAAATACGATCGGAAATACAAATAATTAAAAAACAACATAAAAAGTCTGGCAAAGAAGGGAATGGAATTAATATATCTAATAGACATATTTTATTAACAGGTGGCTCATTTTGCACAGGCGACTCGAAACTCCGAGCTGGTTAAAAAATATGAAACTGAAATAATACTAACGAAAGCTGATTTAACGCCAATATTAAATCTAGTTTTTGGAAGTCATCTCTTCAGCTACCTTGCCTCTTTAGGGGTCCGTAGTCAACAAGAAACCATGTCCGTCTGTCTGTCTGTCCCCGGCTTAGCTCAGAGACTCTTAGTACTAGAAAACTGATATTTGGCATGGGTATACATTTAATCACGCCAACAAAGTGGTAAAATACAATCTTAAAATAAACAATTTTTTTATTGTTACTTTTTTTCAGGGCCATTACAAGTTATGTGGGAATTATATTTTTTCTCGTCTATCCCATGATGTGGGGTATGATTGGATAGGCCGTTCAAAAATATTGAGGGTCTGTGAAGACCATTTTTTGATTCAGGGATCCGTTTGCGTAATATTAAGTTTTAAAGTACAAATATTTGTTAGAGTTAAGTGCCCCTGCCAGCTAAATGGTTATTTCTGAACATGTAAAAAAAATCGTAGCAGTAGTTTAAATAACGAAATTACAAGCTGTAGCTGTAGGCTTTACAAGTTAACGAGTAATAGTCGACCAACTTACAGTTGGAGAATTGACCGTGACGTATTTCGACGTATGGAAGAACATATATTTTAACTACAATATTAAGTTTGATTTTTGGATAAATTCATCCCAACTACGGAATCTTCATTGTGCGTGGTCGGACACACACTTAACCGGTTTTTTCTATGTCGAGTTCGGCTAACGAGATGCAGCTGTACATTCTCCGTTTAATTATTTAATAGAGCTGACCTTTACAACAGAAATGCTGATAATCTAAGTTTAGCTCGGCTGTTAACATTTTAGGCTAAATTCTGAGAAGTATTTTCAATAATCAAGGCAGCAATATAATAAATATGCTTCAAAATTAATACTCCCTCATTTTGCAAGCAACGTCACGGACTGACGCGAGTGTATTATAATTTTGTGAAAGTAGTAATAGGTTACGGAGGTAGGATGGGACATCCATCTTACTGGTCCCTTAGGAAAAGTAAACACGAAGAGAAAATTCTATTTGTATGAAAAATATTATTTATAAAAATAAAACTTGGATTGGTAATAGGATTTGGTTATTCACATTGAATTACTGGTTCGATAGGAATCCGTTTAGACGTTAACAGGGTATTTTCAGTCCACTAAGCATTATTTTTATGTTAGAACCTTCGCCTTTTATTTACTTTTAACGAGGTCTTGGAAATTGATGTTGGTGGACGATAGTAAAGTGAGATGGTTTCAGAGAACTAATGAGGCAGCCTACGCAGAATTGCAACAGTTTGTTTTCTATCTAAAATTGCAATGAAATAGCACATTCAGTATGAATGTACTATTCATACACAGACTAAAGACTTAGACTTTGATCTAATTCTCGGCATTTATTCTAATAAGGTAAGGTATAAAATTTATTACAATGATGAATGTTTATTGATGATTGGTCGAAATCAGTCCAGCCGTTTCGGAGATTAGCCGGAACAGACAGATATTTTTTTTATTGTTTTTTTTATAAGTACTGTTTATACATTTATGTCATATGCATTTAGTAAAAAGAGGTTATTTTGAAATTACAAACAGACACTTCAATTTTATTAATTAGGTAACATAAATTATGTAAAAATTGAATTGAATTGAATTTCTTTGATCGTGATTGTGCTGCCTACTTAAGTAAAATGTATACCTTTATTTTTGGGTGTGAAATTATCAAATAACTTCTCCCGCTCTGGGGAGAAGCGGGAGGGCGTGTCAGACTTTTACTGACTAAAATCCACCCGTGTTCCTTCCGTTGCCTGAGTAACCACGATTATACCTTGCGAACAATATTGAATCGGATCGCATCGTAAAACGGGGAGTTGACATTTGGAGGTATTGTGCACTGTTTCATATTACGATTCCACTGTAACATTTAAAGCAACCAGCACAGAATGAAACTTTTATTTTCTAACATTACTTCCAGATTATTTTACAAATAAACAGTACACATTCTCCACCTTGTGGGGAAGGTAACAAATGCCTGAATAAGACATCACAAGAAAATCCCCGTTCAGTCTAGTTAGTCACGTCCCCCTTACAAAGCCACATAACGCCGGGCACACACGGAGGCACCTAGATCGAGCACACGATAAAATTGTAGAAAGGATTTGTTCGCGCGCACTTCTTTAGCACCTCGGCAACTTGTGGAGAATTTAGAGAGAACGAGCTTAAAGCATGTTACACACGCATGCACAACGAGGAGAAGCGCTTGGCATTGATACGAAGAATTATTTACGATATGAAAAAATAGCTAGTGCATTGGTGCAGTGTCTATTAGTGTAGTGATTAGTTTTCATCAGGATTGCTGCTGCGGCGCCTGTTGTATATATTAATGACGCGTGACGCCGGCTATACGAAAACCGATGTGATGTTGTTACGATGTCTTGTTTATACTTTTTAGTTGGCATTTTTGTCGTAGTTGGGTTTTAGTTTTTAATTTTAGCCCATGTCATCCGGGTCATAATAACAAATCGGTAGACACCTCAGTCATCAAAATCGGATGAGTAGTTGAGGTGCTACAGTGGAACATAGTAAATACAAATATTCATAGTCCGCTAAAATCATAACCCTTCCTTTTGGCTTTGCTGTAATCGGGTAATAAAAATCATTTTTCACTCAATAATATTATCATAAAGAAATCAAAAATGAAATAATATTTATAAGGACTGATTTATCGTTACTATCTCAGCCACATTAAAAAAACTAGAACTAGGAACACGGGAACTCAGTTCCAAAGTTAATAAAACCACCAAATCTTAAGTTTAATTGCCATAATTTAAATTCACATTATTCGCAATCTACCCAAAGTTAGGTTATTAGTCAAACAATTTAGATCCAAACTAGTTCCGAATAGTTTCAACTATGTAGTTTGCAGGATATAAGATTTAACCTTGGGAAACAGAGAATTGTAATGTACCTACGGATTTCTCTAGTCACTCGTTCTGTATTATAAACAAAATACATCAGTATTTTTACCCGACTACGGGCTAGCCGTAAGGGGGCTAAGTTTTCCTAAATACAAGCGTCATTGAACTCAACTCATTTTCATGAATTTACGGTCAGTGCCGTTTTTGTTTCATAAACTGTTGCCAAATAAAAACGTTATTCTTTCTTCGTTACTCATTTGTATTTCTGATTTATTTAAATGCACCTGCCAACCACCCTTGGTTGACTGGTAGAGAAAGCCTACGGCATTAAGTCCGTTTTTGTACGTTTTTTTGCGTGCGAGAAGTTTAGATAAATAAATAAAAATTAATTAGAGACTTCTTGGCGGGAAAGTGAAGCGTCATGTTAGCAGTTTTGTTTTATTTTCTAAAATTTGTGTTTAGCCGAATATTAATGTGTAATAGTGGTGAATTATTAACCATTAAGTGTTCGTGAAGCTGCATTAATGTAGGCAAATGAAACAAAACAGTGCAACATCACTTTAAGTTCTCTCAAGAAGTCCGCGCGAGGTTTCAGTAAAGTGCCGCGTCTTTACTTAAACTCAAGGGGAGCGGGGCGGGATATCATCAATCATCGTTATCATGCATTGAGTGGAGTTCATTTCATAATTATTATAACTTTGTACTTGTTACCTAATTTTACATGACACTGGCTAAATGCACAAACCGTGCGAAGTCAAAAAGAAAAAAAAATTATATGATTTTTGACACTTTGCGGGACACAAAACGCCCCCAGACGTAATAACAAAAAAACTTGAAATTGCCTTGACCGCTACATTTACCCGTAACAGTTAAAAAAAGTGCAGCACCACGACCACGATACAACGTTACGAGCAACCATTTTCTAAACAAGTTATTTATCACCAGACACTCCAATGCATTTAAATAGACCCGTTATCTTTTGTAACGAATACGAGCGTTATAAATGAGACTTTTTTAATCAAAACACACAAGTCAATTACGATCGTTTCGGCTACCGTAACAGTGGTGACCATCTTAATTTCTCAGTAATTTAGGATCGCAATAGGGAATATGCACGTAATTCAAAATGTATCCATTATTTTAATATACATTGTGTAGGAGTCGAGAAACAAATTCCAATATTTTTTAAAGCATCACTTATTTTACAATTAATTTTTTTGGTGGAACGGAACGCAAACTCAAAACGCGTCCTCTTCGAAAATGCCGGAAGTCACGAAACAAAACATGTGAATAAAATCTATTCTTTGCTTCAAACATTTAGCAAAGAATAGATTATATTCACAAACAAAGCAGTTTCGTGAACAATGATGTCACATCATGACTGCGACAGAAACGGACGTTTGAACTGTAGTAGAAAATTGTTGGAGTTTCATTTTTTTTTGAGCGTTAATCAATATATCAATTTAACTTTCAATACTTCTCTTAGGTTTATATTACTTTCTAATATATTATTGATTTAGTGAAAAAAAATACATGCATGCATTCCCTATTCAGCTACAGCTATACTATGTCGAGATGAAAATCTATACAAGTAAATAAAATTGAAGTATCTGTGTGTAATGTCAAAATAAAGGCTTTTTACTAAATGCACATAAAAGTATATAACATAACATAACATCACGCCTGTGATCCCCGAAGGGTTAGGCAGAGGTATACCTATAGTACACCCACGTTTCGCCAGTTATGTTTAAGTCCCATGTAATAGGGGGTGAGCCTATTGCCATCAACCGGGCACAAATCCAGACGCTACCCCGGCTGCTACTGAGAAATTCCTAATGGAAAATCCCAATAACATTTTGCCCGACCTGGGAATCGAACCCAGGATCACAGGATTTTATTGTCCCTCTGTCTGTCTTTTTACTTCGGCTAATCTCTGAAACGCCTGGACCAATTTTGACGGGACTGGCAAAATCTGATGTTATAAGGAGTAACTTAGGGAAAACTTATGCGGGCGATGCCGCCGGCAGCAGCTAGTACGACAATAAATGGAAACACTGGCAACACCAATGCATAATACGGGTGTTTAGGAACAATCAAATAAATTCTATCATTGTAATAAAAAAGTGTGCCGTCGAGCCCCGTCAGGAACGAAGTTTCTTTTCTTCTCACGTATGATCTAAAACAAAAATAAAATTTTCGTAGCCACATCTTGGATTTATTGACCTCACAATCGGCTTTAGCACCCTCGAAAACTATGAAAACGACACCCATGACGAAAAATTTTAAAATGTTTACAGCCGCCATCTTGAATTTACATTTAGACCTCAGCATAGGGTTTAGCACCCTCGAAAACGATAAAAACGACACCCATTACAAAAATGTGATTTTTTTTCCATCTTTTATTTATATTTTGACGAACTTCACAAAGTGTGAATTAGAAGAAGAAAGTTGCAAGTATAAACGCTTTTTCACGTGACGATTTCTGCCAGTTTATTCCTACCGCAAGCCTAGTTAAAGAACTTCGTTCCAAAAAAAGTAATGTGTAAGTAGTAAGTAGTGATTTATATAACAAACTCATAGTTGTGATTGGCTGACTATGGATTTTGCCAATCTTTGACTAGCGTGTCTAAAGTTTAGTCACTATAGCTAGAAAGATACTAAACTATTGCATATATTTGATTGAATTTTTGGAAGCTGACTGGGAACGTCATTTTCATCGTCATTATCGTATTATTGTCATCTCCACTTTGTATATATAAGTGTCGGCGACGAGGCCCTATCTGCGCCCAATAATTTATAAACCAAGTCGTGAGTTAGATAGAATTATGTAATGTCTAATTAGATTTGTTATTATAATGTTTTTTCCATTCTAATTAGTTAATCTAACTTATAATTGTTACTAGTTTTCTTATCCAATCTAATAAGACTGAAACAAACTAACTTTGAATAAGATTAGGAATGTAGTATTATATAATTACGTAACTAGAAAATGTGATTTTTTGTTAATAGTTACATTTTGATAGTTTTAGTTTTAATTAATAGGATCTTGTATAAAACCAATATTCTAATTGTTCTAAGCTAATTAGACAACGCGTTTAGAAATTATAGACGAACTTGTGTAATAATGTTAATAAGTTAAGGAATTATAAGGAATCGAATCTGTTGCACATTTCTAACGCTAGCGGCGCCACTTGTACCATAACATAGAATAAGCTTAAGTACTAAGAACCCTTTACCTTAACGAGAGCCGTTACAGAATTTTGCCATTTTTAAGGTTTAAATTAAGGTTTTTTGATACAGTTTTTTGTATAAAGTTAAAATAAGTCCATGCCTATGTTAGAAAAATAAGATAAAAATTGTAAGGTGTGTTTTACCATAGAAAATTGCCAAAAGTAAGTTTCCCATACAAAACTACATTAGTGCCTTGAAATGCTCTGATTGGTTTAGATAAAAAGGATTAGTGCCGTGTGCAAAATTAGAGTATTTCTATTGGCTAGAGCCGTCTATAAAAGAAGAGCAAATTTCTACGGTGAGTCATTCCGAATCCAGCAGTATTAGAAGAAGTAACTCAAGAATAAACTGAAGTCTCCGCTCAAGATTCAAGAGAGAAAAATTCATGTTTTATTTCGTCGGAATCCCTCTTCGCCGCCAGTCTCTCGCCGAGGTCCTGTGGGTTGTACCTACCCAGTCAACACATACGCATTCAGGGGTGCGTGGTGACGTGTGTCGCCAGCAGAGTCACTAGACTCAGGTAGTAGGGAACATACGTCAAAAACGTTGGGAGATTGTCCCAGGACGACTGCGGGTGCTGGACGTGCCCCTCTCGTCCGAAACAGTTGGTCCTTCGAGCCGGATTCCCTGCCAGGAGAAGAAGCAAGAAGAGTCCAGAAAAAATTAAGAAGACTGCAAGATGCCGGTTACCAGGTCGCAGAAGGATGCCCCCTTACGCCCGCCGTCCCGTCCCACCGCTAGAGACGCAACGGCAGAAGCATCAGGGTCAGAAGGGGTTACGTCAGCGTCAGGGTCATCAGGAACCGCAGCGACATCGGACACGAACACTTCTTCGGGTACAACGGCCACAGAGAGGACTACGGCCACAGAGAGGACTACGGCTACAGAGGCTACGGCTACGACTGCTACAACAGCGGCATCTGAAAAAAACGGACAGAAGAAAGAAGATGCCGCACGAAAGGAGACGACTACGAAGACTCCAGACAATGTACCGGAAAAGGGTGTTTATGGCTCCGCCACGACCCTTAAACCGAAAGGGGTCAGTCGTCGTGCCAGGTCCACGAAGACCACGAGTTCCTCCGCCAGAAGACGCGAGCTAGAAGCCAGAGAAGAATTAGCACGCCTGGAGTTGGAGCAAGCCCAGGCTGCGGCGAAGCTAGCCCGTGTCAGATTGGAGCTGGCTCAATGTGAGGATGAAGACTCTGTGGATGAAGACCAGGAGGACAGAACAGCACAGGTGCAGAACTGGATTCAGACATCCGTATTAGAAGACAACGACATGGAGCAACCAGAGAAACGAGACCAGCACCCTCCAGAAGAACCTCAGAAGCTGAAGCCCGAAGAGAACTCTTCAGTGAAAGGGGCTACCATCGAAGTACAAGCGCTGGCAACAGCATTGAAAGAAGTATTTACCACAAGAGGAGGACCAGCAGCACAGCCGAAGTATATCCACGAGTTACCCTACTTCGACGGCAACAGCAGCGAGTGGTTGGCCTTCAAGGTTGTCTACGAAGATACAGCACCAATGTTCAACGACGTCCAGAATATGGCTCGACTAAGAAGAGCACTAAAGGGCAATGCAAGAGAAGCTATCAAGAGCCTGCTATACTCTGAAGCCTCTCCGTTGGAAGTGATGCAGGCCCTAAAAAGAAGATATGGAAGACCTGATGCGCTGGTGCTGGCAGAATTGGATAAGGTCAAGACATTACCGAAGATTTCAGAAAATCCAAGGGACATATGCATCTTCGCTAGTCAAATCAACAACAGCGTAGCAGCAATAAAAGGATTGAAGAAACCACAGTACCTGCATTCACCCGAGATGGTGAAACAAATTATAGAAAAAATGCCGACAATTCTCAAGTTCCGATGGTACGACTTCACTGCAGCATCAGATGAAGGCGAGTTCTCCAACCTGAAGCTGGTATCCAAGTTCCTGAACATAGAAGCAGACAAATGTGGAGCCTTTGCAACTTCAGAAGAGAAGAGCGGGTTCAAGAGGACCCATCGACAAGCGACGCATTCAACCAAAGAAAGGAACTTCAAGGAAAAGGATTCAAGACAAACAGAAAAGGCTTGCCCTATGTGTGAAGGCGAACACTTCCTTGTCGAATGTCAGAAGTTCCAGAAGGCGTCAGTTCAAGATCGGTGGGCAACAGCAAAGAAGAGTCACGTCTGCTTCAAATGTCTTCAAGGAAGACACCGCAAGGAGAGTTGCAAAAAACCATCGTGCAAGGAATGCAAGAGGTGGCACCATCATTTGTTGCACGTCGAGTCAGAAGAAAATACCTCAGAAGATAAGAAAAAGGAATCACCAAAAGAAGTGGCGAGCGTCACAGCGTCAGTGAATGCAGTCAGCAGCGCAAGGGCATACCTGAAGATAGCTCCGGTGGAAGTCTTCGGGTCGAAAGGATCAAAGAAGATACTGGCTCTTATGGATGAAGGGTCAACAGTGTCACTTCTGGATGAAAAAGTGGCAGAAGAGATTGGCGTTCGAGGGAGCAAGGAGGAACTGGTCATCGAGACAGTAGGAGGCAGGCTGATAAGAAAGAAGGATTCTCAGGTGCTGGACCTTATGATAAAAGGGGTTAATCAAGAAAGCAAGAAGAACCTGAAGCGAGTTCGGACCGTCGACGAGTTGAAGCTTGCACCACAGTTCCTAGACAAGAAGAGGATTCAAGATTGTCAACACTTAAAAAAGATCGCAGACTCTCTATATTACGAAAGGGAATCACCTCAGCTACTCATCGGCCAAGATAATTGGGAGTTAATAGTTACTCAAGAAGTAAGAAGAGGAAAACCAGGAGAACCAGTTGCTTCAAGAACGGGACTTGGATGGGTGCTCCATGGGTCAGACACTGGAGGCGCAAGGCCAGTACACTTACTGAACACATGTCTACATGTCAGCGCTCCAGAAGAAAGAATGCATCAAACCATTAAGGATCATTTTGCAATCGAGGCACTTGGTGTGCAACCAAGAAGACCCATTACAGACTCAGAAGGAAGAGCACTCACCATCCTAGAGAAGACCTGCAGAAGACTTGAAGATGGTCGATTCGAAGCTGGACTTCTGTGGAAGAATGAAGAAGAACAGATGCCAGAGAGCTACACGTCTGCCAAGAACCGATTAATCAACATCGAGAAGAAGATAGACAAAGATCCTCAGTTAAAGGCGGAATACAGCAAGCAGATTCAGCACCTAATCGAAAACCAGTATGCAGAAGAAGCATCTGATGAAGTCGAAGACCCGAAGAAAACGTGGTACCTCCCTCACTTCTCTGTGGTACATCCGTTAAAGAAGAAAATACGAATCGTCTTCGACGCCGCAGCCATGTCAAAAGGAAGAAGCCTCAACAACGCTCTGCTGTCAGGACCAGATCTACTACAATCTCTCTTCGGGGTATTACTGCGGTTCCGGCAAGGACCATTGGCAGTGGCGGCTGACATAAAGGAAATGTTTCTCCAAGTTCGCATCAGGCCAGAAGATAGAGATAGTCTGAGGTTCCTGTGGCGCGGGGATCATCGTGACGTGTCACCGAAGAAGTATAGGATGACATCAGTCATCTTTGGCGCGACATCATCTCCAAGCACAGCGATCTACGTAAAGAACCGAAATGCAGCAGACTTTAAAGAACAGTATCCAGAAGCAGCAAGAGCAATTGAGCTGAACCATTACATGGATGACTACCTGCACAGCTTCCACCAGGCAGAAGACTTCAGAAAAGTGGCAAGGCAGGTGGACTTCATACACAAGAAGGCGGGTTTCGAACTAAGAGGATGGGCGTCAAACCAACCTGTGCTGCTGGAAGACTTGAAGACGGAAACAACAGAAAAGACAGAAGTGGACCTAGGTGAAAAGGAAGAAAAGACACTGGGACTGCGCTGGTTCACAGAAAGGGACTCCATCGGCTTCAGGGCAAACCTCCGGAATACACCAGAGGAAATAGTCAAGGGGTTCAAGGTGCCCACGAAGAGGGAAGTCACCAGCGCTGTAATGTCGACCTTCGATCCACTAGGATTAGCATCACCCGTTCTAATACAGGGTAAGAAGCTGCTTCAGAACATATGGCGAAGCGGCATTGGCTGGGATGAAGAAATAGAAGAAAGGGAGTACGAAACGTGGAAGACTTACCTAGAGAAGATGAAGCTACTCCAAGACCTTCAGATTCCAAGATGCCTGGCGCCGCATTGCACCGAGGGGGAGCTGCACACGTTTACGGACGCAAGTGAGACGGCGTATGCAGCAACAGTTTATTGGAGAACAATAAATCAAGATGGAACTCACCACGTCAACCTAGTGGCAGCGAAAGTAAGAGTTACTCCACTGAAACCGGTATCAATCCCGCGACTCGAGCTACAGGCGGCTCTTCTTGGAAGCAGACTGGCACATTCAGTAGAAGAAGAAATGAATCTGAAAGTGGAGAAGAAAACCTTTTGGACAGACTCCAGCATCGTGCTTTCTTGGATCAAGACAGACCCGAGAACCTTCAAGACATTCGTGGCTCATCGCTTGGCAGAGATAGAAGATCTCACCAAACCTCAAGATTGGAGATGGGTACCCACGGCGCAGAACCCTGCAGATGACGCTACGCGCGACGTACCAGAACACTTCGACTGCGATCATCGATGGTACACAGGACCGGACTTTCTGAGAAAGGAAGAAGTTCACTGGCCAGCAGCCAGAACCTTCAAGAAAGAAACCACCGTCGAAGAAAAGACAACAGACGTCGTAACAGCAACAAGCATCACTCTCCCATCACCAAATCCAGAGAGGTTTTCATCATGGAAGAGACTTTGGCGAGCCACAGCAAGAGTACTGCAGTTCGTTCAGCTCTGCAGGACAAAGGTGAAGGTCAACGTCAGCAAAGAAGATCCCACCTGGAAAATAACGAAAGGAAAAAAGAAGACGGTGGCAAAGCGACACCAGCCTTCAAAAATAACAGAAAGGAAATACATACCGTTGGACACAGACTTACTGGAGCAAGCTGAAAATCTGCTACTAAAAGGAGGTCAAGAAAGAAGCTTCCGAGAAGACATCAGGTGTCTGCAGCAAGGGAAGCAATTGGAAAGCAGCAGCAAGTTGAAAAGGCTCGACGTAGTACTGGAAGAAGGTATCCTGCGGCTAAAAGGAAGAATCGACGCGATACAGGGAGTAACCAGAGACTACAAGCGACCCATCGTGCTCGACAGCAAGGACAAGATAACACGACTTATCATTGAAGAATTCCACTGCCGTTTCAATCATGGGAATCACGCAACAGTAATGAACGAAGTAAGACAACGCTTCTGGGTATTGGGACTGAGATCAGCGATCAAGGCAGTTCAGCATCAATGTCAGTGGTGCAAGACAAGGAAAGCAAGACCGCAAGAACTACCTACGGGTAACTTACCTACTGAAAGGCTTATGCATAGTAACCCTCCTTTTACGTGCACTGGCATAGATTACTTCGGTCCGATAATAATCACCGTAGCAAGACGTCATGAAAAACGATGGGGAGCTTTATTTACATGCTTGACGACAAGAGCTGTACACATCGAACTCACTCCTTCACTCTCCACTGACAGCATGATCATGGCACTGCGACGGTTTGCTGCAAGAAGAGGAATGCCGAAAACTATCTACACTGACAACGGGACCAATTTCGTCGGCGCAAACAAAGAACTAAAAGAAGCACTAAGCACCATGAAACAAGAAGACATCACTTCAGAAGCAGAGAAGATCGGCGTGCAGTGGAAGTTCATACCTCCCGGTGCGCCAAACATGGGCGGCGCATGGGAACGTCTGGTGCGATCCATAAAAACCGCACTAGACGCCACACTCAACGAAAGACATCCACGAGAGGAGGTACTCCACACCCTTCTCTTAGAGGCCGAGCATATAGTAAACACTCGGCCCCTTACTCACCTCTCCGAGAACCCCGAGGAGGAAGCACTCACCCCAAACCACTTCCTTATCGGGCGATCGTGCGGCGCGGCGAGAATCGGCAGCTTTGAAGACAACGAGTTCGTGGGCAAGCACACCTGGAAGACCACGCAGCGACTTGCCGACCATTTTTGGCAACGATGGCTGCGGGAATATCTGCCCACTCTACTGCCGAGAAAGACAGCGGGCAGAGTCAGCACTACGGACCTGCGAGTCGGAGACATCGTGTTGGTCGTCGACCACACCCTACCAAGATGCACCTGGCCACGCGGCAGAATCCAGCAAGTGTATCCAGGACCAGATGGGCGGACCAGGATCGTCGATGTCGAGACCAGAGGAGGAGTGCTGCGAAGACCCAGTTCGAGAGTAGTGCTGTTGGTGCCGGGAGTATCGCCGAGTCAAGCAGATGGTGCAACGCACGAGGGGGAGAATGTCGGCGACGAGGCCCTATCTGCGCCCAATAATTTATAAACCAAGTCGTGAGTTAGATAGAATTATGTAATGTCTAATTAGATTTGTTATTATAATGTTTTTTCCATTCTAATTAGTTAATCTAACTTATAATTGTTACTAGTTTTCTTATCCAATCTAATAAGACTGAAACAAACTAACTTTGAATAAGATTAGGAATGTAGTATTATATAATTACGTAACTAGAAAATGTGATTTTTTGTTAATAGTTACATTTTGATAGTTTTAGTTTTAATTAATAGGATCTTGTATAAAACCAATATTCTAATTGTTCTAAGCTAATTAGACAACGCGTTTAGAAATTATAGACGAACTTGTGTAATAATGTTAATAAGTTAAGGAATTATAAGGAATCGAATCTGTTGCACATTTCTAACGCTAGCGGCGCCACTTGTACCATAACATAGAATAAGCTTAAGTACTAAGAACCCTTTACCTTAACGAGAGCCGTTACAGAATTTTGCCATTTTTAAGGTTTAAATTAAGGTTTTTTGATACAGTTTTTTGTATAAAGTTAAAATAAGTCCATGCCTATGTTAGAAAAATAAGATAAAAATTGTAAGGTGTGTTTTACCATAGAAAATTGCCAAAAGTAAGTTTCCCATACAAAACTACATTAGTGCCTTGAAATGCTCTGATTGGTTTAGATAAAAAGGATTAGTGCCGTGTGCAAAATTAGAGTATTTCTATTGGCTAGAGCCGTCTATAAAAGAAGAGCAAATTTCTACGGTGAGTCATTCCGAATCCAGCAGTATTAGAAGAAGTAACTCAAGAATAAACTGAAGTCTCCGCTCAAGATTCAAGAGAGAAAAATTCATGTTTTATTTCGTCGGAATCCCTCTTCGCCGCCAGTCTCTCGCCGAGGTCCTGTGGGTTGTACCTACCCAGTCAACACATACGCATTCAGGGGTGCGTGGTGACGTGTGTCGCCAGCAGAGTCACTAGACTCAGGTAGTAGGGAACATACGTCAAAAACGTTGGGAGATTGTCCCAGGACGACTGCGGGTGCTGGACGTGCCCCTCTCGTCCGAAACAATAAGAGAATAGTCATCTAATAGGAAATACAGGTTGACCTCGTGGCGTCCAAAGTGCGTTGAGCGCACAAGTTCTGTCACAGACCGCCATTCGACGCCGTCATTTTACATACGTCATTAGTGTCGTAGTGCAAGTGAACGGTGACACGCTTGGTTTATATGGAAATTGTATTTTCGATGCAACCTCTAGCAGCGGCTGCCGAGGCGTCTCCGTGATCTATGTGTTAAACATTGAATATATTGAAGGAGTCAGTTAATTTTTTGTCAGCAGAAAAGTGAAAACATACCTCCCTTTATATTTAATTAATTGTTGTTTTCAACGTATCAAACCACAGTATAATTAAACGTTATCCACATACGCTTTGGTATTACATAAAATATAATCCAACTATCGCTCATACCTTCAATCTAACATCGAAATATCAAAATGAATAATTAATTTAATAGCAAAGTTCTGTACCCGCCGTGACTATGTATTAGTTCTGGCTGTTCATTTACAAGTGCTTATCCCTTTTATAATTAAAAAGTTTGATAGTCAGTTTACCTATAATTGAATTATTTCTGAAGAGATTTATTTAGGGTTCAGAGTATCAACGGGACCCTGTAACTAAGTCTACTCCGTCTGCCTGTAAAACCGTAATAGGTAGGTAGCTCACATATGTATAAAAACGGTAAACAATCATGGTTTTGGTCGTTCGTAACCCTAAGTGTGCGAGTCCGACTCGCAATGGGCCCGATTTTTTTCCTTCTATACTGGTCCAGACGGGACGTAGGCAGGCATGACCAAAAACAAACAACACTTTTTTTTTTAAAGAATGTTCATCTAAAAGAGTACAAAACCTTACTTTCACCTATGTAAATATATGTACCTCAATAATGAAGTAAGAGATCTCTAACGTAAGTCTACTTGCTGAACCGGACTAACATTGACGTCAATAGCCGTTCCTCGGTATTTAAACTGAACATTTTAAATGCTTCGCTTCAGAAATGCATTGGCTTAAGTGTTTCCGATCGTACGAGTATGTAAGTAGTTCCAATCGTTTTTACTTTAGAGGTTCCCTCTCTCCTTTTTAACTTAAATCAGTGTTTTTAATATCAACGTAAGAAAGTACATGTTATCAATTCTTTCCGTGAGTCGAACCTCCAAGCTTGTATCGATATACGAGTTTTCATAGTATACAAGTTTGAGACGATAATACGCTAATTTCGTTCCCAATCTGCATACAAAAAATCAATCAAATATATCCAATGGCTTAGTCGGTACCACCGGAGAATATATGAGCAAAAATATGTATCTGTCACATAATTAAATTATCCGTCATTGCTTCATTTTAAATTCTTTTTACCTATTGTGGTATAGTAATTTTATTGTAGGTGCATCGTCTTCACATATAATTATATAATTAATGTACTTAAACAAAATATTGTAAAACATTTTTAAAAAGAGTAACGGTGGAGTTTCTTGCCCATTCTTCTCAATACGAAACCGCCTATCGGGAACTAGAATCAAATATTTTTTTTGTAAATTTTTATGTTCAAAAGTACCTTTTATGTGCCTATTTGAAATAAATAATTTGACTTAGACTTTGACTTTCGGCAAAACCCATAGTCGGGCCCATCACCAATATTTAGCTTGTTAAAAAAAACACTTTTTTAATTTAAATTTTAGGATTTTTCAAAATACTGCCACGCATTAGTATTGTCAGTATTTTCATTGATTATTCGTTTCCAAATTGAATATACCTAAAACATTTTACCACATAGAGTAACTAGTTCCATTCCATCATATCGTAACACGAAGCACAAACTTTGTTTACAACCAGTAATAGTGATAGATTTCGCTGTCGGATCTACATAGATGGGTTCCACTAGTTTTTCTGTTGACATAAATCGTGACCCCACGGGGGTATGAGACATGTTACGGAAATACTTGGCAGAAGGCCCTCTTGGGTAGTGTAATTTATAACTATATGGGAACAGTAGTCAGCCGGTGATCGCTCGCACTCCAATGAAACAGACATATATCACTGTACTTTATAATTTATTGCGGACATAGGTCAAATGGTACAAAACAAAGTTGTACATGTACTTATGTAGTGTGGGCATGCCTCTTTTTGTATTTGTTTCCAATTCTAACTACATTTATAACGAAGCAATGTAAAATAAAAACATTTTAAGGGTTGGGAATCGTAATTGGTTCTGTAAAGTGACTGGTAAATCAGTTTGAACTTGGTGCCGAAAAATCTAAAACATTATGTAGGCATAAATAATAATAGGTACACCGGCGCTTATAGGGTGCCTGCAGAAAGACGGCAACGTCACAAATAGCTGTCAAATTTTTTGCTGCTTTGATTATTGTATCAATAATTATGATGAGTAAACGAAATGATGAAATATCGCACTAAAGTGCACTAAAATATGATTTGGGAATTGCAATAATAACACTTAATTAAGTGCTCTTATTGCACTTTTAAAACTAAATATCCAATATCACTTTCATAAATTTCATTTAATTGATAAATAATAAAAACAGCGAAATCTTTGAAAGTTATTTGAGACGTTTGCCGTCTTTCAGAATGCAAAATCTTAACATCTCAAAAAAAAGCGGCCAAGTGCGAGTCAGAGTCGCACATGACCGAGGGTTCTGTACCACCGTACAATATTTAACACTAAATATATTTTTATAATTATTGTTTTAATTACGATCGAGCAAAAAGCGCAGACACAAACAGGTTTCTCCCTTTAATATTCTACTTTATTTATTATTTGTTGTTATAGCGACCGGTATTGTATTCAGCTGAATCCCGTTAGACCAGCAGCCTTCTTTTTCCGAGGTGGAAAATCCTCATGGAAGTCCTCCGCCCTGGGGTGGGCGGAGACGTCTGTCAGACTCTTACTGACTAAAAACCACCCCAGTGTTCCCTTCCCACACTTGCACCGGGGATCTTGGGAGCTAGTATTACTTCCGAGATCCCCAGCTAGTGGCGGGCCACCTCAAGTCTTGGGGGAGTGAGGTGTTGGACCCCCCCCCGTGACATCTGAAAGGGGCGCGCGTGGAACACTGCGCGCCGCCACCTCGGGTCCAGTGTGATAGGGGGCGGCGGACGTCCCCGAGCCTGCCGTCCTTGGACCCATTTAGGGGAGCCGAAAGAGGGCATTGTCTGTCCTCTGCCGACGCCCAGTGCGCCTGCTGCGGGCTGGGTGAGCGGACGAGATCTTTTGCTCCCTTTCCGCAGCCTCCTTCTGCGATACGACTGTTTCGCAGAAGGATACCACCGCGTCCCAGGACTCCTCGCTGTCGGCCATCGACTCGACCACGGCCGGCAGCGGTCACTGCCTACTCCTGAGATGAGGGCACGGCGAGGCTCCTCCCATGCGGCACACTCAAGAAAAGGCTAGGCAAATGCTAATGATGATGATGTTTTTATAGCGGCTGGTATAATATACACTCTGTGAAAATGTCAAATGTCTAACTATTATGGTTCAAAAGATACAGCCTTGCAACAGGCGGACGGACGGATACTGGAGCCTTAGTAATATAATAGTGTCCCGTTTGCACTTATGTTACTATGCCCTAGATGATTATTTAAATGATAGATATACTGAATGATAATAGACTGTAGCTTTGTAAACTATCTTTTATTTTGTTAAGTACTTGGTACTTGTTGACGGGCCTACATTGTCCTCCCATACCTATTAACACTGTAACTTGGAAACATTGTTAAAGCCCACTTTTTTTAAAAGAGTAACCGTGGAGATTGGAACCGTGCACCTAGCTTCTGACGTTTCATAAGTGCCCATGTAGGTTTCTGTGAAAAAAAAATGATTTTGATTTTGGTAAAGCACTGTAACTACTGTACCTATTAATAATCCAAAGTATTGCATGCATGTACTTCTTTTGTTTTGATATTTTTGTTTGTTTTTTGTGGTAAATTTTGTTTGTTCTTATTTTATATAATTTTCACTGATATTTGTATGTCATCCATGACAAATCATAGTGCAACATAAATGATTAGTTTATAAGACCTTGACCTTGAACCTATGTTTGACAAATAAATAATTCTGATTATGATTCTGATTCACCCTTTGGGTACAGAACCCTAAAAACTCAAACCTCAAACGGATACATCGTATTTCCTTCCGATGAATAGAGATCACGCTTTTCAATATGAAGTAGGTAAATGTGACAGACGTTTCCCAACCTTGAAGCAATATGCTCTTGTATGTATATTCATTTTTGCCGCCTGCCTGTGGCACCTGCTTTTGTATCTCAAAGTCGCCTTCCCGCTGACACAGTTATTATTTATGTTCCCAATCTAAATATCACCAGTTCATTTTTGTGTAAGAACTACCGGGACGAGGCGACAAGTGAATAAGTCAGTTGCAGTTACCATTTAAAAGTAGGTTTTTGTATTTCATTTAGTTTGAAGTAATTATTTATATTTAACGTTGATTATTTATAATTCGTGTAAGTAAACAGCAATTTAATTACCTTTATATTATAAGAGGTAAAGGTTTTCATTGTATATGTTAATTGATTTCCTCGTTGAATATATTTTTATACTATATTAGGCATGTGTTCAATTTTCTACAGATTTTAGACGCTTCGAGCGTTACGACGCACACTGACTAAGTAGTACGCATTATGACCAATGATGGTTACCATCATACTTAATCGAAATGACCAATCGCTAACGCTGGTAGCACACCTCCGCCACGAAACGGAGGTGTGCTACCAGCGCTAAATGACCCACAAGTGAAATGACAGGCGAAACGACCAACCGACCAACTTGGAAGCAGCACTTGCCGGCCGCTACAGCGGCACCGCTCTTTTTGCTCGCTCGTCTCGCGCGCCCTTGGTCACAGTGCTAACCTAACCTAACCCATTTGGGCAGGGTTTTGGGTGGCTTAATTACTGCTTGTCGTTATGTCTGCCCGTATATTTTTAGATTCTACTATTTAAAGGAATCATTCAATGCTAGAGTTTTATGTTGATCTCTTTCGAGTGATGTAACCTTAGGCAGATGTAGCGAATGAGAAAAAAAATATTGAATGTAACTTTTACCTCGGTTCACTTTATCTGCTTCGCATGTTGATTCTTTATGGAGACAGATCACGAAACGCAGAGCAAGCAGACTTGAACACAGGGGCCACTTTCACCATCTGTAGGTATTTATCATCGATGAAACCGACACTTCGATGCACTGAGCCTACAAACTCAAATTGTGGTAATCCGTAATGTTAGGCATTTGTATTTACTGAAACCAAATGTCAAATATTAGCTCTTGTTATTACATTACTCAATAGCTGGAAACCGGTATGGTTTCCACCCCCTGGAAGCTCACTTCCAAAGTTCCAAGGACACTCATAAAGGCTTTAAAGGTCAAGCATAACTTTGGATAACGGTGGACATGATTAGGCCATTCGCATCGCACCTTTCTAATAAACAAATTACTCTAAGGTCAAGCATAACTTTGGATAACGGTGGACATGATTCAGGCCATTCGCACCGTATATTTCTACGCATAACTATGAATGACGGTGGACATGATTAGGCCATTCGCACCGCATCTTTCTACGCATAACTATGGATGACTGTGGACATGATTAGGCCATTCGCACCGCATCTTTCTACGCATAACTATGGATGACGGTGGACATGATTAGGTCATTCGCACCGCATCTTTCTACGCATAACTATGGATGACGGTGGACATGATTAGGCCATTCGCACCGCATCTTTCTACGCATAACTATGGATGACGGTGGACATGATTAGGTCATTCGCACCGCATCTTTCTACGCATAACTATGGATGACGGTGGACATGATTAGGCCATTCGCACCGAATCTTTCTACGCATAACTATGGATGACGGTGGACATGATTAGGCCATTCGCACCGCATCTTTCTACCCATAACTATGGATGACGGTGGACATGATTAGGCCATTCGCATCGCATCTTTCTACGCATAACTATGGATGACGGTGGACATGATTAGGCCATTCGCACCGCATCTTTCTACGCATAGCTATGGATGACGGTGGACATGATTAGGCCATTCGCACCGCATCTTTCTACGCATAACTATGGATGACGGTGGACATGATTAGGCCATTCGCACCGCATCTTTCTACGCATAGCTATGGATGACGGTGGACATGATTAGGCCATTCGCACCGCATCTTTCTACGCATAACTATGGATGACGGTGGACATGATTAGGCCATTCGCACCGCATCTTTCTACGCATAACTATGGATGACGGTAGACATGATTAGGTCATTCGCACCGCATCTTTCTACGCATAACTATGGATGACGGTGGACATGATTAGGCCATTTGCACCGCATCTTTCTAAGCATAACTATGGATGACGGTGGACTAGATTAGGCCATTCGCATCGCATCCTTCTAAGCATAACTATGGATGACGGTGGACATGATTAGGCCATTCGCACCGCATCTTTCTACGTATAACTATGGATGACGGTGGACATGATTAGGCCATTCGCACCGCATCTTTCTACGCATAACTATGGATGACGGTGGACATGATTAGGCCATTCGCACCGCGTCTTTCTACGCATAACTATGGATGACGGTGGACTAGATTAGGCCATTCGCATCGCATCTTTCTAAGCATAACTATGGATGACGGTGGACATGATTAGACCATTCGCACCGCATCTTTCTACGCATAACTATGGATGACTGTGGACATGATTAGGCCATTCGCACCGCATCTTTCTACGGTTAACTATGGATGACGGTGGACATGATTAGGCCATTCGCACCGCATCTTTCTACCCATAACTATGGATGACGGTGGACATGATTAGGCCATTCGCACCGCATCTTTCTACGCATAACTATGGATGACGGTGGACATGATTAGGCCATTCGCATCGCATCTTTCTACGCATAACTATGGATGACGGTGGACATGATTAGGCCATTCGCACCGCATCTTTCTACGCATAACTATGGATGACGGTGGACATGATTAGGCCATTCGCACCGCATCTTTCTACGCATAACTATGGATGACGGTGGACATGATTAGGCCATTCGCACCGCATCTTTCTACGCATAACTATGGATGACGGTGGACATGATTAGGCCATTCGCACCGCATCTTTCTACGCATTACTATGGATGATGGTGGACATGATTAGGCCATTCGCACCGCATCTTTCTACGCATAACTATGGATGACGGTGGACTAGATTAGGCCATTCGCATCGCATCTTTCTAAGCATAACTATGGATGACGGTGGACATGATTAGGCCATTCGCACCGCATCTTTCTACGCATAACTATGGATGATGGTGGACATGATTAGGCCATTCGCACCGCATCTTACTACGCATAACTATGGATGACGGTGGACATGATTAGGCCATTCGCACCGCATCTTTCTACGCATAACTATGGATGACGGTGGACATGATTAGGTCATTCGCACCGCATCTTTCTACGCATAACTATGGATGACGGTGGACATGATTAGGCCATTCGCACCGCATCTTTCTACGCATAACTATGGATGACGGTGGACATGATTAGGCCATTCGCACCGCATCTTTCTACGCATAACTATGGATGACGGTGGACATGATTAGGCCATTCGCACCGCATCTTTCTAAGCATAACTATGGATGACGGTGGACTAGATTAGGCCATTCGCATCGCATCTTTCTAAGCATAACTATGGATGACGGTGGACATGATTAGGCCATTCGCACCGCATCTTTCTACGCATAACTATGGATGACGGTGGACATGATTAGGCCATTCGCACCGCATCTTTCTACGCATAACTATGGATGACGGTGGACATGATTAGGCCATTCGCACCGAATCTTTCTATGCATAACTATGGATGACGGTGGACATGATTAGGCCATTCGCACCGCATCTTTCTACGCATAACTATGGATGATGGTGGACATGATTAGGCCATTCGCACCGCATCTTTCTACGCATAACTATGGATGACGGTGGACATGATTAGGCCATTCGCACCGCATCTTTCTACGCATAACTATGGATGACGGTGGACATGATTAGGCCATTCGCATCGCATCTTTCTACGCATAACTATGGATGACGGTGGACATGATTAGGCCATTCGCACCGCATCTTTCTATGCATAACTATGGATGACGGTGGACATGATTAGGCCATTCGCACCGCATCTTTCTACGCATAACTATGGATGACGGTGGACATGATTAGGCCATTCGCACCGAATCTTTCTACGCATAACTATGGATGACGGTGGACATGATTAGGCCATTCGCACCGCATCTTTCTACGCATAACTATGGATGACGGTGGACATGATTAGGCCATTCGCACCGCATCTTTCTACGCATAACTATGGATGATGGTGGACATGATTAGGCCATTCGCACCGCATCTTTCTACGCATAACTATGGATGACGGTGGACATGATTAGGCCATTCGCACCGCATCTTTCTACGCATAACTATGGATGACGGTGGACATGATTAGGTCATTCGCACCGCATCTTTCTACGCATAACTATGGATGACGGTGGACATGATTAGGCCATTCGCACCGCATCTTTCTACGCATAACTATGGATGACGGTGGACATGATTAGGCCATTCGCACCGCATCTTTCTACGCATAACTATGGATGACGGTGGACATGATTAGGCCATTCGCACCGCATCTTTCTAAGCACAACTATGGATGACGGTGGACTAGATTAGGCCATTCGCATCGCATCTTTCTAAGCATAACTATGGATGACGGTGGACATGATTAGGCCATTCGCACCGCATCTTTCTACGCATAACTACGGATGACGGTGGACATGATTAGGCCATTCGCACCGCATCTTTCTACGCATAACTATGGATGACGGTGGACATGATTAGGCCATTCGCACCGCATCTTTCTACGCATAACTATGGATGACGGTGGACATGATTAGGTCATTCGCACCGCATCTTTCTACGCATAACTATGGATGACGGTGGACATGATTAGGCCATTCGCACCGCATCTTTCTACGCATAACTATGGATGACGGTGGACATGATTAGGTCATTCGGACCGCATCTTTCTACGCATAACTATGGATGACGGTGGACATGATTAGGTCATTCGCACCGCATCTTTCTACGCATAACTATGGATGACGGTGGACATGATTAGGCCATTCGCACCGCATCTTTCTACGCATAACTATGGATGACGGTGGACATGATTAGGTCATTCTCACCGCATCTTTCTAAGCATAACTATGGTATATAACTACAGCTAACTACAAGTTAGCAAACCTCATTAGTTTGCGTATACTTAATCATTATTCAGTATTTCGGTATTCTCAAGAACACTGGGATCAGTAAATAACATAAATAATTACTTCTCTACTCTTAGTCGTTTGACACCAAACATCAAAGGTGTGCATACTCCACTCATGGAGTAAATGCAATTGCACTCGTTAGTTCACAAGGATGTTATAATCGTAAACACAAATCCTTATAAAAGTATCCCTATAGTCAGGAATATTACTCAATATTAAAGCGTTGAATACTAATGCTCATCAATGGGAAAACATTAGTTACTCATAAAGAATTACTGGTTTGAACAGCATATCATACTTAGAAATATTAATTAATCTTAAAACATTAGATACTCAGCTTTCAATCCAGAGATCGGCTGGCTCCAATTCCAGTACTCACTTTGAAACTAAACACAACAAAACAAATTACTGTTTCGTACCGGATGGGACAGTTTTGACAGGTTCGCGCGTATTTTCTCTGATGTACCGTCGATGTTGCCATTGCGTAAATTTATTTATTGTAACGTTGCCATATCTGATTATTGTTGTATTTACATTCGCGGATTATATCTTCTAAGGTCCGCGACACTGCTGTCAATTCTGGTAATGCCAAGACCTACTAATCAGGGACGGTTCACAATTTTACGGAAGCTAAAATCGGACAGAGAACCCTGTGATAAGTGCAGGTTCCTTCCCAATTTGACGTTTTGACATTGATAGATTATAAACTACCGTTGGTCAATATGAGTAATTGAGATTGGTAATTATGCGTATTGGTTATTTTGCCTGTTGGTTGTTCCTCGTTTTGGTCCTTCTCCGTTATTTACCCCAATATATATTGGTCATTATGCGTCTAAACCACAGGGGTTTCAAACACAAAAGAAGTAGGTAATTGTTTGTTGACTTGATGATACTTAAAACATAATTATGTAGCATTCTGGGTCAAAAATTCGTAGATGTGAGAATCTCAGAAAACAAATTCTCTTTCCAGGAAAACATCTGTTTTGTTTTTGATTTTTAGAGAGGTAAACAATCGTCTATAATATTCTATGAGATTAGTTAAGGCTTTTACCTCTCGCCCGGGCGTCTCTTTTTGGCAATATTATGGTACAAATAACCTTATTCCAAACAAAATAAAATACAAAAACCCGCAAATATTCCACTTCCTTATATTTTCAAAACTTAATATATACAGTTCCGCGTAGATTTAAGGGCGTGAGTCCCTTGAGGCACAAGTCACAGGCCAGGCAACGTATATATCACCCCCGGGACAATACATTTCGTGCTTTTCCACGATAAGTAGCTCATACAAGATACACTGATTTATAAGGGGCAAAAAAATATTACTACCCGATAACGGGGCAGAGTTGGCAATAATATTTGTGACGTAATATCGCGTGCATTGAGAAAATGTTTTATTGCGGCTGTTCTTTGTATAGAAATTGTTATCTTAAATCTACTGGGGTTGTTTTTTCTTCGTTCAATACACACTTCATTCCTTCCTGGGCATGTATCTTGTGTTAGATTGAAGTATTCATCATTTTATCGTTATTTTATGTTTTTTTGAAAGTGTGTGTGACAAAAAGGCTTGGGATTGAACTGCTCCAATAAATTTACAGTGCATCTTGATTAAATTATTTTGCCAACCATTTATATTTTTCTTTATACCATTTTACATAAACAGTGACATGAATATTTACTTTGTAAAGTATTATATTATTTTAATTATTATGAATGTCAGGACTATGTGGATCATTGTTTTTTTTCTCTTAATTTTTATGATGGTCTGGCAGTTTGAGTATTTTATGCGGCTTATCCTATTTTTTCCCGTAGGTGTCGTAAAAGGCGACTAAGGGACTTACTAGACAATTGGCAGCAGCTCTATGCATTTTAACACCATACTGCAATCGCTAGCCTGCCTGCTGAGCGTGGCGATTATGACAAAACCCCCCTTTGAGGGAGGTCTATGTCCAGCAGTGGCCGTCTTCCGGCTGAAATAACGATGATGATGCGGCCTACCTAAATGTCCTTTCTTTGGTATTATTCGTCGAATCGTTGAGCTCCTTAAGTTTTGAGTTGAGGTCTATGATAACAGACTAACAAATGCGTTCACTAACTGGACAAGTCCAGTCAAATCTGTGTAGTTCTTACCTCAAAAGAACATTTCAGGCACCAATCTACATGGTCTTCACAGGATCTGACCAAGATTATGTGTGGACTTTAAAAGAGACTGAGAGCTCTGAGTTTGTTTCGGCTTTCCTTCTCAGAGTAGTCAGATAGGAAACGCCGACCTCATCTAGTTTTTAAAATATGATTGACGTTTGTCCAAACCAACTTACAAAAATAAATCATTTATCATTATCATTAATAGTATCAAGGACAAACAGAAAGTACTATAAAACTTCATACAGATACTGTTTTAATTAACTGCAAAGCTTCACTGATTGGAAAAACTGCTGGAAGTCAGAAGCAGATACAGCCACTATCTCGAAACTATCTACTATTTATCATTAAATTGTTTGGTTGGCTTGCAGGTGCTGTTAAATATCAGCGTTTGACACGGAGTAATCACCATCGCGACTCAGTGACTGCATGACATCGATATCACACTGAACAAACATAATCAAAATTATTATAATCATTATTCATGTCAACGGAAATCATCGTGAGGAAAAAGCATATCCAAGAACCAAAAATTCGAAGAAATGTGGTATAAAACTCTCTCAGAATGAAAGCTTGGTGTTCCAGCAGTAGGAACATTACAAGCTGAGTATGTTTATGCTATGCTAAATTAATAAACTTTAACATCACACAAACAAAATGTAATAACCAGCCTTATTACACCAAATTAACGCCCGAATCTTCCCACATTAGCTGAACACGACAAATTCGTCATAACAACATAACACGTGTCGAACAAGACACTCGTGTCGAACGACTTGCCCGAACAAGTTCCGAACTCCTTTAACACTTTCCTACACATGTTGTACTGAAATGTTCTCAGCGGATTGCTAAGTCTGATGTATGTTGGAATAGGATATTCGTTTTCAGGGCGTCTTGTGGGTCTCGTAAGATGCGGCTTTTGCTTTGAACTGCTAGCTCGATGTCAAGTTTCGAAGGTATTGGTTTAATAAAAATTTCGTTGCTTCACACATATCAAAATAATTCAGTTTGAAGTGGCGTGGATAATATCGTACTGAGTGGATGAATGTTGTTAGCGCGGTTGTCGTTTTCAGGGCGTCTTGTGGGTCTCGTAAGATGCGGCTTTTGCTTTGAACTGCTAGCTCGATGTCAAGTTTCGAAGGTATTGGTTTAATAAAAATTTCGTTGCTTCACACATATCAAAATAATTCAGTTTGAAGTGGCGTGGATAATATCGTACTGAGTGGATGAACGTTGTTAGCGCGGGGAGCAAGAGAAGAGTGGACTGTATTTTTTGGCAATGGTTTATTGCAGTTCTTATTTACACACTACTATGGTATCCCGGACAAACAATACATTATTAAAAGCGAGGTGGAGTCCGAGGAAGCGAGTGGTCGTCGGGCCGAGTCGCGTCGCCACTGCGCCGCACCTCAGCGTACCGATGTACGCGTTGATCTCGCCGCCTGCGCGTGCAGACCGCACGCAAGACGTTGTGTTGGGTTCGATTCCCAACAACCGTCTTATAACTATCAGACCAACTGATCTATTCTGTCAAAATCTCACCGTAAAAAGAAAGATTCCTAGTATCAAGTAGAATGACCGCTCATTTTACCTTAATTTTAAGGTGTTATTTTTACAGAATAGACTGGCAGTACCCAAATTGCGAAACACCGAACCTAAGTATTGTGAAGGAAATTGATGATCATTGTGTTTTATTATAATTATGTCTGAAAACTTTGTCTGCTTAACAACATTGATAACGCAATGAATGTTGTTGAACTCAAAATGTAAGCCATTGATATTGTAAGTACCTCATAAGGAAAATCCATTGGAGACCATCATTGCGATAAGTATCAATACCGCTGAGAAAGAAGCTCTCTCAAAACAAAACGAATATTGGCAATAAGACAGAACTCAATCAACGCACATAAATCTTCGTTTATTTGTGTGTGCTCATTCACACACATACACGATTATGTCCATACCAATACACAGATAAACTATATCCATTACAATCGGTCTTGTGTTTGTAATACATTATTACTTCCGCTCGCCGCTAGTCATTTAATCACTGTAACTGCGGCTAATGTGGAACATTATTTGGGAGGAAGAAAGCCACGCGAAATATCGCCGTGACGTGCGCTAATATAAAATCTTGGGCCATTAGTTTTGTGCCGTGGTTTAGTAAGCGATACTGTTTTGGCCTTACTGTGGATCATTTGTGACATGGAACTACTCATTTAGAACGTTAAATCAATAATATCATTAAAAACAAATCATGCAAAACAAAGAACTGTTGAAAATTCTGAGACGCGTGGATGTGGTACGCAAACAAATTGCGCGTAGCAATATTCCTCGTAGCTGGCGTAGCGCTGGCGTCAGCTACGCCGTAGCAACTACGATGTCCCTTTATTCTCGACAATATTATTATAATGGTTGCCTAGTTCCATGACACTTACAAAGTGCCTCATCTACATATCGGATATTTAAATCGATGAGGAAGTTAATTTTGAAAATGGAACTACTGAAATTGATAAAATCCTCAAGGTTCTCACAAACATTACTCTGTTCTTTCCTGAATAAAAAGCTTTTATAAACTGCAAAGATTTTTTCAGAATAATAAACTATCATAAATCAATGTTTATGCGAGATGCGACTGAGATCGGCTCGTTTGTGAGTGCTATGCCAAAGCCACGCGGCCAGCCGTTGTTCTCTAGTACATTAATTACTCCGCGCGGCAGTGTGTCGTGAAATATGAACCTGCAGCGATATCCCAATGCATTGTGATGCCTTTGAATTATTTATGTGGACGAAGAGAAAATTTCGAGATAAAGGCTCGAACTTATTGGGGCGTTCTAACTTATTCATCCCGATGACATTGGTGGACAACCAACTGAACTAAAGAAATAATATTTCTATTGTTTACTAACAGGCATAGCGAGAAAGTCTGCTAAATTAGTTCAACGCGGGTTTTTTTTATTTTTTTTATTTATCATTATATTTTTTATAGAGGTGAAACCGATAGATATTAAATACCAATTCTATCTTCAGTCCGTCACTAACCCATATAACCTAAGCTTATTCGTACAATAATTTGATGTTATTATAATAAAAATATGTATGTTTAGATTAAGGTATTTATCTATACCCCGCGTCGCCTGAAATAAATGGATTATTATTATTTATTTTTCTGTCTGATTCTCAGGACCCTGGGGTCCCGAACCTTTGGAAGACGTACGAAGCCAACTCGCAGAGGCCCATTAGTCATTTTGAATGAAATGAGGCACCAGCCGACGATTATCCCTGTATGCACTGTGCAGGTGCATCCAAGGACAACCCTCGGTTGGTGCAGGACCATTCTAGAACATGGAAACAAAACATATTGGGCTATGGGTAGTAGATTGGTGACCTTGAACTATTGAAGGACTATAGAATAGAATAGAATAGAATAGAATACTCTTTATTATGTACACCATAAAAGTTACAGATATAAATGTTGAAATTTTACACAGGGTGACACAATGGGCGGTCACCCCACTATGCACACTGTGGGCACTATGTGGGGTGCCTGATGAATGTTATGAAATACATAGATAATAATTAATATTGTATTACTTACTAGCTATTGCCCGCGACTTCGTCGTGCATTTTATCTTTTTTTATGGAAATATCCAGTATAAAAAGTAGCCAATGTCCCTCTCCACGTCTCTGGCTACTTAGCTGTTTAATTTCATAACGATCGGTTCAGTAGTTTAGACTTGAAAAGACAGACTAAGTTACTTTCGCATTTATAATATTAGTACAGATTTTTTTTTGGGTGTGAAATTATCAAATAACTTCTCCCGCTCTGGGTGGAGCGTGCATGTCAGACTTTTGCTGACTAAAACCCACCCGTGTTCCTTCAACTGCCTGTGTGCCAGGGCCACGATATCCCTTTCCGACAAACTCGCAACCCTGGCAGGCATTGGCCCTAACGGACCCAGTCATTTTCACAACGCGGCGTCGACCCGGGACTGGTCCTTATTGGACGGCGAGCTACCCATCACTAACCGTCCACAAGCCCGCGCCTACGGTAGCCGGGAATCGGCGTGCGACACCCGACGCCCAGTGGACGCCCTGGGCGTCGAGAGTCGCAGGCCGATTCACTCCTGCGGCGACTAGGGGCGTAAGGGCTTGAATTTTGCCTCTCCCTCACGCGTTCCATCTCTTCCTTCGCAAGTATTACTGCTTCGCAGAAAGTGGTGACGGCCTCCCATGCACTCTAGCTCAAAAGCATGGCCTGAATCAGGGCCGGACGCGAGAGATCGCCGCCGCCGATCGCCTCTCCTCAAACAGGGAAATTATCGCCACAATTGTGGCGTGCGAGCTGAAATTGACATTAAATACCAATTGCATATTTAGTCCATCGCTAACCCATATTATCATAACCTTAGAACATAACTCATAAAGCGCCCATGATTTGAGTTCTCAAATAAAAATTCTGTTCGACAAAGCAACAACAAGAGACATGTTGTTTATTCAGCAAACCGAAATAAAGCCAAAGCGGTAATAGTCAAAGGCATGCATTGAACTAGGGTGAACACGGGAGGCTGTGATCATAAACTGCGGACAAATGAAGCGGAAAGATTGGCAAAGCTTAGCCTCACTGCATGTAAGTTAGGTGCATGGCCTAACTTACAACACGTGAGTTAGCTTAGCAGGGGTTGACAACAGTAGTTAATTTTGTTGCATTTGAAAGAAATAATAATGCTACCCGGTTTCAGAATTGATAATGTGAAGTTGGTAACTTGTCAAACTCTCTCTTTTTAAGTTCTGAGTTAAGCTACACGATTACTGACAAATGTTTACACTGACTGAAAACATCCACTCAAATGTGTGTGGTTAGTTCGACCATATCAGACACTTATCTACAAGGTCCTCACATGATCTGACCAAAATTATCTACCTATGTCTGGACTTTAAGAGACTTTGACCCCTGAGTTTGTTTCGCCATTTCTTTTCAGGGGTGGTCAGATAGGAAATGTCGACTCCATCTAGCGTTTTTTTTTAATATGACGTGTTAAAGTGATCCCGATATCGTATTTACAATTTTATTTTCTACTTTAGTATTACGTAAGGGGATTCCTTCAATGTGGCCCGCATAATTCAAAATTTCTTACGATGTACTTACCTAAGTAATTCTAAGTACGATGTAACTTAAGTAATGCTAATAAGTTCTCAACTTAAAATTCTCAATTCAAAACGGGTGTGCGAGTCACAGCATGAGTTTACTCAAAAATTGCTAAATATTTTGTCGTATTTGAAAAATTGTTATTGAATGTTGGAAAGTGCTAAATTTGACTTTAAAGCAATTAGAGACCATAATTTTATTTTATTCAGACAGAAAATCTTCTGAATTTAATTCAGAACTTTTAAACGGAACATAACATAACTGTATCGTACAGAAATGGGGAGGAACATGAATATTTAAATATAATATTATGAACAGGAGACGAACGAGTAACGGAAGCGTATTGTATAGTGTTTAATTAGATACTTCATAAACAAGCAATTCTAATTAAACATAACGGTACAGGCAATGCACAGTCAGGGAAATTAAATGATTATCAAAATGAGACGCAACGCCAATTTACCGCGTTGTAGCCATTTGATACAACAGTCAAAGAATGACATGACAATACACTTTAAATTGGCAGACAATTAATTCCCTTGCTTTTCTCATCTATTATCGTTAACTGAACAACAAAATTAAAACCATACATTTACAAACTGGCAACACACGCAATAATTAACGATATCATCAAAAGAGTAGCTTAAAAGGCTTAGTGTTGCCACACTGCTTCGGTAGCATCTCAAACAAGATTCGGCTAAGTCGCGCCAGGAGGCGGGATTACTAAAATAGAGTTGGCGAGGATTAGGCCAGAGCACTCTCTGCCGTTCGATGTACTACCCGCTTTAGACGTACGTAATTGTCACGTGGGAACGTAAATGAAGGAACAGTATTCCGCATTGTATGTTGAATTGTATGCAGTTCTGCTTTTGGGAGTAACAGGTAGCGGTCCTACTAGACAAAATTACCTATTAGCTAATGAATATAAGTATCTGATAAAAAGAATTGTTTATTATTTAATTGGATACTTACATTTTTTCTTTGTGTTTTGATGTTGGCTAACAATGTCTGGAAGTACTAATTCGAATACGAAAAACATTTAACTGATAGAAAACTCACAAGATACACTATTGCCGAGTGCCATGGGATATATTTAATGTTGAAACTAGAAACTTCAGGCGAACAAAGTCGCAGGCAGTAGCTAGTTGAAAGTAAAATTAATCGATAGAAGGCTACTCTGGTTTGATATTGATACACGACAGTCAATAGTTTTTGAAATGACAAACAAATAAATGGTCAATGTTCGTAAATTCCTGTCAAATGTTTGTTCCTATCCAGTAAGACCATTACTTTGCGCAGTACGAGTATACCCCATTGAATTTTTATAGAGGCACAGAGGTGTTACAGGTGGACTTTTAGTCGAATTCTGCCTATTCAGTTGCTAATCCCTTAGCTTCTTACAACACGAACAGGAAAAGAGTGTTCTACTCTTAGCGCGAGCCACAAGACACCTACCTAAGTATATGAAGTACACCTTAATCTCTTTCGCTTTAGGTCGTTCGTATAATGGCGTATGCTAGCTAACATAAGGCAAATTATTTAATTTAATGTTTTGTGTTGTTTTGTGATAAGGAGCTTGTGGCTAAGTACTGCCGCACGGGTCGATTGATCAGCTTAAGCTACGCTTTCCGCGGTGGGTCCGTGGATGGGTGACCATCTTTTCATACCAAGATTCTTCCGTGCCTCGGAAAGCACGTTAAGCCGTTGGTCCCGGCTGTCATTTGTAGATCTTTGACAGTTGTTACGGGTCGTCAGGAGCCCACCAGTCTTACCAAGGGATATCGTGTTACCCAGTAACTGGGTTGTGGAGGTCAGATAGGCAGTCGCTCCATGTAAAATACTGGTATTCAGCTGCATCTGGTTAGACTGGAAACCGACCCCAACATAGTTGGGAAAAGGCTAGGCAGATGATGATGTTTTGTGTTGCTTAATGTAAATTATTTTACATACTATTGTATAGAATAAATTTTTCTAACTGAACAGACAGCTGTGCTGCTGGGGAATTTGTTGTGCCACTTCTTCCCAGCTAAAGCACTAGGAAGTGGTGAAAGGCGGGTCGTTTTTGGGGGACTGTTATGTAATTTTGACGTTCGAAAAGTGCTGATTAGCAGCATTTTTGAATAAATTACATTAGATTTTGGTTTTGGTCGGATGTATACGAAATCACTAGATGATGCTCACCTATTTGAGTGATAAAGCTGTACTAGAATCTTTTGGCGCGTGGCTAAAATTGGAACTAACAATGCCATGTTGTTTTTTCCAAATCTAATCAAATCAAAATATTTTATTTCACATACACGAGCACTTATAAAACGTCAGTAGCTAGGTTCCAATTGGTCGTTTCCTATGGAGAAGAACCGGCAAGAAACTTCACGGTTACTCTTTTAAAAATAATGGACTTTTATAATGTTTTCAATTTCCTGTGTTAATGGATATAGGAGGACAGTGTAGGACTGTCAACAAGTACAAGGACTACCGGGTACTTAAAAAAATAGGAAAACGCCAACAAATCGAAACATCTGAGTCTATAAGGCCAAAGTTTCCAAGTTATCACTTATTCGAAGTGTTGGCAAGCAAACTATATTTATTTATTTATTTATCTTTAATTCAGGCATCCATAATTTGTTAGTACTAATTACTTAAACTATATTAGTATGTATAATTAATAAAGACACAAACATAAACAATGATAATAATACAACACAACACAACTTATGAAATACTACACACTATATCTATTATGCCATCTGGAGACACCCGGAAACAATACATGCACAGCGCACAGGTGGCCTTCAGACTTATGAGCAACAATACTCTAATCTAATATAATAATATGTTATATATATTATTTATATTATATATTTATTATATATTATATAGATAATATATTATATAATAATAATAATATATTTATATATTAAATAATATAATAATTAATACCTGCATATATAAAAATCTAATATAATATATGCATACCTACTTTTGTGCAAGTAACTTGCATATGTATTGCTGGCTTATTATGTGTGATGCAAGTACCTAACCTTGCAAAATTTTCAACCTATAAAAGCTCAACTTAAGTGTCAAACCAAACGAATTTTTTTTAAATAAAAAACCAACATCTTCACTTCACAATAAACATTTTTAGGGCCTCACTGTACTTAACGTTATGGAGAACGGGAACAAAAACTTTTTCGTATTTTCATTAAGTGAAGTCGTGGAACGCATAAATTTTAATGATTCCGAACAAGTTGTGCAAGTAATGAGCTTTCAGTTTCAGGCTAGGAATAAAGAAAATATGGAGGTGTTTCCTGTTCTTAGGTCCACTACTGCACCTGTGCTGTGCACAACCTAGGACAAACATACCAATAGTTTGATGATAGTCTGGATTTAACTAATCAAGCATCGACTTATGAAACGCATTTAGTTAAGTGTCACAAATGAATAGCCAAATCTATCGTTAAACAACATTATTTACAAGAAACAAGTCTTAGGCCTTGTCCACACTTATATACACGTATCATCTTGATGTCACGTGACGAGACCTGATCTCTCTGATCTCGTATCATTTTGCATTCTTTTTCATCTTCGCGTGTCGATGATTTCGAACCCAAACTCGAAGCATTTATTTCAAATAAACCACTTATAGGCACTTTTGAATTGTCAAGGGGTCGGTCAGTCAGAAGGATGAAGCTAGTTTCCCATTCCAAAGCGTAATAGGTTCCAATGGAGAAGAACGGGCAAGAAGCTCCACGGACACTCTTTTTAATTAAAATATTGTTACAAAATATTGGTTACATCATTCATGTTGAAATGATATATTTTATGTGAGAATAATGTAGAAAGACGTGCAATGTTAAAAGCGTCCGTAATAAAATAATAAAAACAAAAAAACTATTTTTAAACTGATGGCGCCCGTTCACGAACATGACGCATGGATCAGCACCATTCAGCTCAACAATTTTGAAGGGAACTTAATGATCCCCACACACACGCCACCACCAGCGAGACATTTGAGTGAGCATGACATACCCTCAGCCGCCAGGGCACATTCAAGTCAATGAAAGACGTACCCAGTAAATGGTAGCTTTATAGTAGGTACATAGTCACACATGTGCAATACATAATCAGCTTATAATGTTCCCACTGCTGGAACACAGGCCTCCTCTCTTCGAGAGGGAGTGGGCTATAAATCTACCACGCGGGCCCAGTGCGGGTTGGTAGATGTCACATGTCTTTGAATTTTTGGTTCTAGGACATGCCGGTTTCCTCACGATGTTTTCCTTCGAGAGCAGTGGTGATGAAATTATTTACACAAAGTAAAGCGCCTGCCTGGGTTCGAACCCACGACCTACAACTCGTAAGTCGGGGACGTTACCACTGGGCCACCACTGCTCTCCACATGTGCAAGTGCATGTGCATGTACATGTGCAATGCAATTATACAATACTAAGAGACTGAATTTATACAATACAAAGATAGTTTTTACAATCCTCAGCAGCTCCAACGATATTTTCGATTGCTAATCAATTAGTTTATGAAGCTGTACTATGCTAGCTATGTTTGTTTATGTTCATGAGTTGAGGAGCTTGTGGCTAAGTAATAACAGCCGCACGGGTCGATCGATCAGGTTAAGCTACACTTGCCGCGGTTGGTCCGTGGATGGGTGACCAACTTTTCATACCAAGATTCCTCCATGCCTCGAAAAGCACGTTATGCCATTGGTCCCGGCTGTCATTTGTAGATCTTTGATAGTTGTTACGGGTCGTCAGAAGTCTGAATGTCTGACAAACTGTCTTACCAAGCGATATCGTGTTACCCAGGAACTGAGTTATGGACGTCAGATAGGCAGTCGCTCCATGTAAAATACTGGTATTTAGCTGCATCCGGTTAGACTGGAAGCCGACCCCAACATAGTTGCGAAAAGGCTAGGCAGATGGTGGAATCAATTAGTTAATGCGACCTTGTGGAGCAGGACAAGCATTGAGCCAAGCATTTTTGTCAGCGATGTAATTCCCCAACTTATAATAATTATGCTTGGTTGCATAGTGTGCGTTTTACACAAGATTTAAATTTCGTTTCATTCAATTGGAGTATGTGGGGAGGATTAGTAGTCATTGGATACATGAAATGGGCTGCCGTTGTACGACGATTATAATGCCACGGTGTATTGTAACCACCAGAATTTGGCCACGAGTTTGACACTTTCAGCAGCGTCCATCAGTTCCTGTAACGTGCAGACAACAGAACACGATGGGCACGATATTAAATGTCCCATTGTTTGTGGACCAGCACCAAATTTACACTCCAGGGCGGACTCATCTGTGAATCTCCACCTGAGCAGGTTTTCCTTGCTTCGGCCAACCTGAGTCCAGATTCTATTTAAAAACTTCCAGGTAAACCAAAGCAACTCATATCCAAGTGGGCATCAGCAGGTAGTACGGATGAGTTGGGTAGGGAAGCGTTAGCCTTAAATTAGAACCTTGTCGTGGTTTTTCAGTAATACAACGTCGACGTGTGCTCACCACATCTCCGTCACTTCTAACATCCAAGTTCACAGGCGAGCGATGTTGAAACTCAACGAAGCCGGTGACGAATTACAAAACCTAATAAATATTCAGCGTGATAACGATTGTTAGTCATATTGAGATTTCTTTTGATACACCGCGGTTTGAGGGCTCCTGTTTCGTTTCATTTCTCATATTCATTTGGAATTAATGTGTGTTACTGTCTTAACTATACATAATCGTTTTCAAAGTTCAAGAAGTTCTTTGTAAAGTACGTGTGAATTTGAATATGAATATTTATGACCTTTGTTTTAAACATGAGGTGAGCAATTGAGCATGCCAGGAATTAGCATAAGTTAAATTGGCATCGTTTTCTGACGTTATTATAAAGCCCGATTTAATAAAAGAAGATGAACGCTACTTCATTTTTATGATTAAAAGTCCAATAGAAAAAGATTAAGTGAATTTATTTATATAAAGATTCACCTAATCCTATTCCGTCCGTGTGGTGCCAGACGTAAAGATAGCACAACCCTATTTCTTCCCGTGGTTGTCGTAAAAGGCGACTAAATAAGGGGCTTACTAGGTAAATGATGATGATGAATGATGAATTCTAATTACCAGCACCCTCGAGGAAGTATTTAAAAAACTCGCAGACACATGGGCGACGAGAGGCATTCCAATCGGCGATAAAATGTTACCTAGGCTTGCACATCGATTGTACCCTGAACTGGCGGACTCAATTCGCTAGGTGAGTCGCTTTGAGGTGGCAGTGTTTGTTAATACAAACACACCTTTTCAAAATAAGAGCCCCAGCAGATCCACGGTTAAGAAAAAGGGATTCGAACATTCTTTGTGTTGATCGCAGTAAAACAGCTCTCCTACGTAAAAGCGTTTGTCGAATGGCTCCAGTTATTTTCAATAAAATTCCACGACAGATAAAAAATCTTAATAATAATATAATATGTAAATATAATAATCTTCATAAAAGAAACTGAAAGAATTTTTAATTCATAAATGTTACTACTGAGTTTATGGAGGACACCACTGACATTTAGATTTTTGCAATATTACATTTAGATTATTATTATTTTGACATTGGTAATTGTGTGTTTGTAGGCGAAGCACTATGATTTTACTAATATAACAACATAAGTTGTAACCATATTTTATTTATCTGTATTATGTGTAATAGGAAATAATCAGATATACTGTTATGATTATGTTATGTAAATATCGCAGTTTGTCATTAACAAGCATTGTAAATACCCAATGCGGTAGACAAAGGTCCGTTGCTAAGTAATCAGTTGTTGAAACCCTTATATTGTGTACAGTACAGCTGCTATCACTTTACATGATAATAACTTTATAACCCTAGCATGTAGAGTAAATTTGAATAAACATTTGATACACATAAGCCATCAGCAATCTAATTAGCATGTATTTTAATAACGTCATCATCTGGATGATCGTAAACAATGCGAGGTAAACTCAAATTAAAAGATGTACTATCAATCTTACGCCATAATATTGTCGATTGCGTAAGATTAAGCAATGTTGCAACATGATTCTGAGGTGGCGACCTGACTCAAGGCCAAACCAAACTACGCATTGGTGTCTTGAAGTGTTGTATGGAAGGAAATCTAAAACCCTTCAGGGCCCACCCGCTACTTGAGCTAATGACCAAAACTATATGTACAGGAGAAATTCAATTTAATTAAGTTCTAATCGCTTAAAAGTTCTTATTATGTCAGCAAGATCAGTCTTCAACAAGTCTCCGGTGAAGTAACAGCTCCTCATAACTGTTAGCTTTACAAGTCGCGAATACTTTCTATAAATAGCTCAGGGCAGTAAAGTTCATCATAGCTTAGGATTATTTTACTTTTCTTATTGTCTGATTTATAACGTGTACTCTTTTGATGAATCTTATTGGCTGTATTTCCGTGTTGTGTACAATTATCTAGAAGCTTACGTATGTGATTTATATTCGTGTAAATAATTGTGTGTGTGTAAATAGCAAATATAAAGTTTTAAAAGTGCTAAAAGTGGTTTCCATTAAATTCCCTCGTCAAGGGAACATCGTGACCCCCGACTACATCACCTGACTCCCGCGTTAATAACAGTGTTAGTACGTGAGGAAATGTGTTTTGGTGTGTAAATAATTGAGTTATTTTAAATGTGTGTCTGTCGTTTCGACACAACTAACTGTATTATTATTTGTAAGCTCTCGACTAAAATATAGCGAACTAACCATTTTATTATAAGAACTTGCTGTACTGATACCTTACATTAACGAATAAATTTGATTTCATTTAGGTTCAGAAGGTAACTGGAACGCTGCGGGCTCGGACCGCCTTAAAAATTTATTACCATCAAGTACCAAGACAATGCTTGTGCAGTCCTTAATTTTCTCTATCCTTGATTATGTGCGATGTACAGATCTCCTCGACAAACTTGACCGTCTTCTCATTGGATTCGCTTTCAATCTGTGTAAATATGATCATGTCTCTGCACATCGGTCGCTTGTAAAGTGGTTGCCCATACGCCAGCGCAGAGAGAGAGAGCAGTGCGCTGACCACCTTGTTTTCATTTCTTAACTCCCTCTTGCCCTAGTTATTTAGCCCCCCACTTTCAGTAACTTTACGCCAACCACAATAGAAATCTACGTCCATCACAAAATCGTCTTCTTCAGTCACTCTTCTTTCTTCGTTCAGTCTATCGCTCTCTGCGGAATGCACTCCTCCTGGAAATCAGGATGTCAAACCAACCGATTATCCATTAAAGTTCGCGACCATATTCGTAAGAAGCTGGCAGTATCATCACAACGGTAATGTTTTCCCATTGTTTGTCTTATTTGTTTTTAGTAAAATTCCTGTATTTATTTGTCCTTATCCTAACTAATATTATAAAATAATGCGAAAACGATTTGTTTGTTTGTTACGCTTTCACGCTAAAACGGCTGAACGAATTTGGATGAAATTTGACAAATTGATAGTCTGGGACCTGGAAAAGAACATAGGCTAATTTTCAACCTGGATCACAGACGAAGACGCGGATAATAGCTAGTATTTATATATAATTAGGTATATAAATTATATTTATAGTTATTATTTAATATGTATATCCATTTAAATAAATATTTATTCCACAAATTTCGTCATTGCACCGACCACTGTTTGTTTTTGCATCACCCAAAGGTTGACTGGAAGAAAATGCCTAGGACATATCTTATGATGCAGATTTGGACAGGGAGCGTAAGGCGTTGGCGGTTCGGTGCAATATGTTAGCCCGTAGGTTTGCACGCTGTAGTGGGGATGTGAAGGTGTATCTTTTAAGGCCTACTGCCAAACCTTCTACACATGCAGCTTGTGGGTAAAGTATACGCAGGGGGCCCATAGCACCCTACGCGTTCAGTATAATAATGGATTTAGGATGTTGATGGGGCTTCCGCGCTTCTCCAGCGCTTCGCACATGTTTGTTGGTTTTGCGTCAATTATGGGTAGATTGCGCGGAGGCTCCAACAGCATGCTAAACACATTATATGATAAGGTGGATAGCCTCTTTATTAGGCACTGGGTGCGGAGGCACGTGCCAACATGTGTTGAGCCACGTAGTTATTAGTTGTTAGGTTAGTTTGTAAGTTTTACTAACATATTTTTTCAAGTTGTCGTTACTAATTATATCGGACATGTGTATTTTTATGTGTGATCCGAAATAAATGAAAAATGAGAAATGCCTGTGTAACATTTGTGTACCTACTTTAAGTAATAAATAAATAAAATGCTATCAAACCTTCGTTTTGCAGACGATATAGTTCTTTATGCGTCTATGGCAGATCGATTGCAACAAATGCTCCAAGAATTGAGCGCTGCAAGCTTTGAGATTGGACTGACGATGAATCGCTCAAAGACTAAAGTCATGACCAATGCCGCCAAATATAAAGTCGAAGTCGATGGGCAGGAAATACACTGTGTCGACGAATATATCTACCTGGGCAAGCTAGTTTCCTTCTACAACAGACAGGACAAAGATATCGACCGTCGAGTCGAAAATGTCTGGAGGAGCTACTGGTTCATTAAGGGGCTATTGAAGGTTGACGTCCTACCTCAATAAAGCGTAATCTCGTCGACATAATGTACCCTGCCTATCCTAAAGCTATGGCGCTCAGACTTGGTCTTTGACCGAGGCTCAGAAGTCCAAACTCAAGGTTTGCCAAAGAGCTTTGAAGCGTAGTATTCTAAAAATCAAAGTCACCGATCAATTCTCAACGCCGTAATACGCTCTAAGATAGGTATCTGGGTGGGTAGGTCACACACATAGGATGCATCCAGACAGATGGGCCAGGATCGTCACACGGTGGGTGCCAGAAGATGAGCGACGCCACCGAGCCAGCCCTAAAAATTACTGGATTGACGATTTCGACTCATTCTTAACCGATTGGACGGAGAAAGCACAGCATAAAGAAAATTTGAAAAATATGAGGGAGACCTTTGCCCAGCTGTGGGACACAGGTTAACCGAAAAAAAACAACTTTTAGATTGAATTATTTTTTTAGCAAATAAGTAGAAACTTCATAAAGGTTCTCGTTGTGCTATATTTTAAGAGTAAAAGGTGAAACCCTTCGTAAATATACCATCGTTAGGGATTACTGGACTAAGCTTATTATATAAAGCCAGTAATAACTATTTATACCGAAAGTTCTTTGTATTTTCGTCGGTAATCTTATGAAAACAGCTCTCTTAACCAAAAATAAAGTATTACGAGTATTATCCAGAACGATGGTAGTAGAAATAAAGTGTTTTAGATCCAATAAAAAAAAAAATTGATTGAATTTTGTTTTTTTGATTTTGATTGATTGATTAAATGAATAAATGATTATGATTATGATTATGAATAAAAATTGACTTTGAAACTATAGGTTAACAGAATTTTATTCTGATGATAGGCGCATTGTCTACGCGATAGCTACGGCGTAGCTGGCATGATGGTGTCACCGTAACCATGCTACGAGTACGCTCTCGTAGCAAACAGCCGAGTGCCTCATTATGGTACATGATTAAGCGTAGAGCGGAAAGTATTGTATTCAAAGCTGTATTGTATAATTAAAAATTGATATTTCGGTTTGGATAAAATAATGTCTATCTACATGATTGACCAAAGCAGTATCTGTCACCACTGTCATCATAGAACTAGATCGCTTTATAAAGGACAATGCCAAGAATCGGCTCAAATCATGTAGCGTCCGACAGACTTTCTATAATAATGATAATTCATAATAAAACACAGTAAGAATTATAAAATATAAATAAAATCTGTGGAAGCACACCGTTGAAAAGTCATTTTAAATAGTTATTCAATTTATCAACTCATTTCAATTTAAATAAAAAAATAAAATAATATCGATACGAAATTGCACTTGCACAAATCGATTACAATAATATCAACATGAAGCTACGTAAGTAAATTTAATACTTACATAAGTCGTAACTCGTAATTCTTATAATAATATGTCGTGGATAACGATACTGTTTTAATAAAAATTGATTAATGTAGTAGTGGGGCAAACGCCGTGACGTTATTTTGTAATGGCGGTAATCTAGTTTTTCTGATTAAAGGTGACGTTATATTTACACTTCGTGTTATAATTCAACGACACCAACGAAATGGACCCTTTACCACCGAATTCAGATAGTGACGACCGTATCGCTCCGCCGTCGCTGACGTCGTCAAATAAATAGCGATTAAAAACAATTTAAGTCGATTATCGATACCGCTTAGAATAGTTTATTCCTAATAATATTATTATAGTGCTGGCAACACTTGATGTAAAACTTTAACTTTTATTTGTCATTGTCAAAAACTTAAACTTCTCCCGCGAGTCTCGATCCCGTGGGAATATCGGGATAGAAAGCCTACGTCTTAATCCAAGGTGTCAGCTACCTCCGTACAATATTTTAAAATTGGTCCAGCCGTTTGAGCGTGAAGAAATAACAAACATACACACACACACACTCACAAACTTTCGCCTTTATAATATTAGTGTGATGTGATGTTAAATTTTTGTGGTGTACTGCTAATGGAAAACTAATTATACTATCAAATTCTGTAATTATTTTCGTTGTTTATGAAATATAGTTCATCGTTGTCAGTTCTGGCCGGGTCTTGTAGGAAACTTTGGCATTCTCCTTTGCAATACAAAAAGGTTACCACATAGTTAAGCATTGTGTATTTTCTATGGTGTTTCTTGGTGTGACCATTAAATTGTGACCCGCCCTGACATCAAGTAATAGACAACAAGTAAGTCTTCTATTTTTAAATTTCCCTTTGTTTTTTATTTTTTGTCGATGCCTAGTAGGCATAAAGGCTTTTGGCCACATAGATATTTTTTTTATTTTCGTTATAATGTGCGTCTTATTTCTACAGAACAAGCAATTGTAATTTCTTGTCCCTCTCTCTGTATTTTCCTAACCCTCACCCGCCCTTGGAATTCGTCAGAATTCATGAATAGGGTAGGTACCTACATATTTTAAATTCAGGTTTTTGCCCTCACTCGCTCAATTCCCAACCAGGACTACATAATAGCAAAGAATACATCTTAACTTACTGTGACTGCAAAGTTTGTACGCAAAAAATATCTCAGTCCCTCTGAGCTTAGCTCGGAAGCTATATAACATTTCATTAGCGGTCAGCGAAGACGCTCCGGTTACTGAGGTAATAAATCCTCATTTTTACTAAAGGACAAGTGAAAAGAAAAGAAAAATAGTGAAGGGAATTTGCGTTATGAGCGAATAAACTATTTTGTTAAGGTTTAGGAGCCGCTGTAAATCATTTAGATTAAACTAGCTTCTGCCCGCGACTTCGTTCGCGAGGAAGTCGTAAGATATCACAAAATACTACTTATGTAAATTAATTTTAGATTAAATTAAACATGGATGAGATTATTGAATTGTTTATTTCATTAAGAAGAATTATGGCTATGCCTAACAGCGGGAATCATAAAAATACTTTGCCAGTAAGTGTATGGGTTTTGTCGAGATTTTACTTGATCTGACTTAAATAATTTTCTGTAGGTATTCTTACATTTTCCCAAAGAAATACACGATAATCCTATTTATCTCAATTTAATCAAGTTCATGTCATGAAATTACTATCGTAAGTTATTTTAAAAGCAATATATCAAATTCCTGCCAAAAACCATTTGGTTAAAAAGGTTTTACCTTTGTTAGCGAAGCTATACAATTTATAGCTAGAGCTATAGAGAAATAAAAAAGCCTTTTTGTCCATATTCAATAACATGGGTAGGGCGGCCTCACCTACCATACCGATTAACTGACAAAAATTTTAAATAGGTACTGTTCAAAGTGGTCAAAGTTGCATGTACGTTTTGTCTGTACGAATATAGCTCATAAATCAGCCTTTAAATTCCCACTGCTGGGACACAGCCCTCCTTTCTTCGAGAGGGAGTGGGCTGTAATCTACCACGCGGGACGAGTGTGGTTTGGTAGATGTCACATATCGAGCTAAGGGAGAAAATCGTAAGCGACATAAATTAAAATTTACAGGAGAGGTATTTTATTGTTCATTTTATTTTATTATTTTTTGAAAAGGTGAAATACCTACGTTATGTTGCTTACGATGTTCTTCCATATCAAGCTGAATATCCTCGAATTTCTGATTCTTGGTTATGCCGGTTTCCTCACGATGTTTTCTTTCACCGTTTTGAGAGCAGTGGTGATGAAATTATTTACAGAAAGTAAAACTCCTGCCTGGCGACCTACCACTTGTAAGTCGGCCGTCACCACGGGGCCACCACTGCTCAACATAAACATAAAATATTATTTATACAAATAAAACAAACAAGCCTGCTCTTGCGAGTATTCTAAAGGGGCCACCGACAACAAACAAATCCCAGAACTTCACGCCTGTCAGTCTATCAAAGATTTTGTCAACTTGCTTTCCAATAACACGCTCTTATTCGCTTTAATATTAATATAGGTATGTTGATTTAAGAATAATGCCTTCTAAACATGTGTTAATCAAGAGTTTCCCACGGCCATAACAACCAACATAAATCCGTGAAAGCATAAAACGCACAAGAAGAACTTTAATATGCATCTATCTCCCTCAACGTAACCAACATGCATCGCTGTAATCCTCATATTATTATAGCGATTCAAGCTTCAGAGATCAACTACACATAATAAGTTTAATGTAACATATAAAACGGTGGAATTCTAACAGATGCAGTGTAAAGCGCTGCAGAGCTTTGCGCCTTAACCCATAGAATTGTGGTTTAGCCGCAGAATTGCAGCTTTAAACGCCTTAGCCGAAATGCGGCTGTTTCGAACTCTGTACAGAATTCGGATAGTCGGCACCCCTGATCCCAACATGGCGACCAATGCACTAATTGACGAGCGACTCCCTTTTAGACTTTTGTATTGTTAACTGTTGCAACAGCTATTAGGCTTACGAAAATTGCTTCGTATGCATTATGGTGAACACGGATTTTCATTTTACTTTTTGCTTTTTAGGTGTTGAATCAGGATTCATTGTACATGCTTTTTCGAATTGTTAGTGTTTAAAATCTCAGTAAAACTTCGCTATGTCTTTTTTTTTTTTTTTTGGGTGGGAAATTATCAAATAACTTCTCCAGCTCGCTCTGGGCGGAGCGGGAGGGCGTGCCAGACTTTTACTGACTAAAACCCACCCGTGTTCCTTCCGTTGCCTGTGTGCCAGGGCCACGATATCCCTTTCGGACAAACTCGCAACCCTGGCAGGCATTGGTCCTAACGGACCAATCGACGTCAGTTTGTGCTGACATCTCTTTGAGGCGCGCGTGGAACACAACGCGCCGTCGACCCGGGCCTGGTCCTTATCGGACGGCGAGCTACCCATCGCTCACCGTCTGCAGGCCCGCGCCTACGGTGGCCGGAAATCGGCTTGTGACTCCCGACGCCCGGGGCGTCTCCTGCAGCGACTAAGGGCGCGAGGGCGCGAACCTTGTCTCACCCTCACGCGTTCCGCCTCCTCCTTCGCTAGCATAACTGCTTCGCAGAAGGAGGTGACGGCCTCCCATGCACTCTCGCTCCGAACCATGGCCTGAACCAGGGCCGGACGCGAGAGATCGCCGCCGCCGATCGCCTCCGTGAGGACACGGCGGTGCTCCGCGCAAGCTGGGCAGACCTCCACCGTATGCTCCACCGTGTCCTCCGGGCGATCCACACAGTGGTGACACCCGGGCGTTTCCTCCCGCTTTATCCTGAACAGGAACCTCCCGAAACAACCGTGTCCGGTGAGGACCTGCGTCAGCCGGAAGGTGAGGACGCCGTGGCGCCTCTCTAGCCACTCCTCAAAGAGGGGACTTATCGCCACAATTGTGGCGTGCCCATTCGCTATGTGTCTACTGTCTGTATTTACTGCTTCAACCCTCACATGTTTTATTTATAATAAATAATTTAATTTCGCTTTCAAAGTTTACTAATTAAAAGGTAAATTAAGGTAAAGTATTTCATATAACGTATAACTTCAAGCTTCCATGAACTCAAACATAATTATTTTCAGAAACACTTACACGTCCGTATCCAACCCTTCTTCAGTGGAACCTTTAATACGCTGAAGTTTAATTATATTCGTACAACACAGATACTGTGAATCGGAAGTTGAAAGAGGACCAACTTTTATGACGCTGCGAACCGGCTTGGTCTATGAAGGATTACCCGGAGAACTTACTGGCTTACAGTATGAATAAGACAAGCTTTTAAAAAAATACTTTACTTACAGATGTTTTATTTTAAGTTTTTTTGTTTAATTTAAGTTTGTTATAAGCTTGTCAGATCCATAAATTATCTTCCAATAATATTATCATTGTTGTTATTTAAACATTGCGAAGAGTGCACGTCTGTGTAGCTCAAATTGGTTTGTTTTGTAGTGTTCTAGATTTTAGGTCTCTAGACATACTTTTTATTTGTCTCTTTTGTCTCTAATGTTCATAAACTAATGTCATGCATACCTGTTATTTGCATGGTTACTGAAGTGCCAAATTTGAGATGTTAATTAACTTGAATTGAAAGTGACTGTGCTGTTGGTGTGTTTATTATAAATAAAATAAATAAAAAACTAAAATCAAATCAAATGATTTACACACAGTCGATATAGGTACATAGTGATTTACAAAAGTGTCTTGGGATCAAGTACGTTTTAGAGTATCGCCGTAATTGAGGATGTATAATATTTGCTTGAACATGGGTACACATAAAAAAAAATACTTAAACCATATAAGGCAGGAGCCTTAAAAGATACCTAGCAAATATCTATTAGTAATTTATATCTTCCATCCTATCAGTTCTCATCTCACTGATTGTTTTCTTTCTTGTCATAAGTTATTTTGCTCGATTTGATTCCATTCATAAATCGTGCCATCTAACAGTAATTTATCAAAATAATGCTATAAGCAATGTTTTTTACTACCTACTCCTGAACTGTTATCGATACTCGAAAAATAATCATGTTATCTTTATTTGTGGTTCAACATAATAAATATCAGCCAACAAATTTTTTATTTTTACTGGGTATTCTATATCTGGGTATAATATACTCGTGACAGTTGAATCACGTAATGAAAACACGAATAATGGGCGCATCTGTTCATTGTTTAATATTATATTAACCCGTATAGTCCACTAGTGAAAACATAATTGTATGTAACACGTATTAGTACACGTACTACGTACATAAACACGTAATAAATGTTCATGCCGTTTTGCGTATACAATTCAATCTGCCTAGCCTTTTCCCAACTGCGTTGGGGTCGGCTTCCAGTCTAATCGGATGCAGCTGAATACCAGTATTTTACTTGGAGCGACTATATCTGACCTCCACAACCCAGTTACTGGGTAACACGATACTTATTGATAATACCGGTTGTCAGACTTTCGGGCAGACGACTACCCGTAACGACTTGCAAATATCTACGAATGACAGCCCGGACCAATGGCCTAACGTGCCTGCTTTCGGAGGCACGCAGGGGTCTTGATATGTATAGATGGTCACCTATCCACGGACCGACCACGACAAGCATGGTTTAACGTGATCTATCGACCCGTGTGGTGCCGAACGTCACCATCCCATTTCTTCCCGTGGGTGTCGTAAAAGGCTATTAAGGGACTTATCTACTAGAGAATGGGCAGCAGCGTTCTCTATGCAGTTTTTCTAACACCATACTGCGATCGCCAACCCGCCTGCCAAGCGTGGCGATTATGGCAACCCCCCTCCCCCCCCCCCCTTTTGGGGAGGTCTATGTCCAGCAGTGGACGTCTTTCGGCGGAAATGATGATGAAAGATGATGATGATCGACCCGTGCGGCTGTTTTTTACTTAGCCACAGACCCCTGACAAATTCTGCGCTCTATAACTTGTAATTAATACTCCCAGATTACAGCTAGGCGTTGAGATTAGCCCCGTCTAATTTCCACTGGCTTCCAGTTTATTCTTTGAGGCTATAAATTGCTAGTTTGTAGTATAAATTACATTGCTTGTATAATACAAGTTATTTTGTTAGTGTTTATGAAAAATTGTGACCGTCGGGAATTAAGATACCTTATTGAATTAATGTTTCATAAACTGAGTTTTAATGGGGTTGAAAAGAGTTTTGAACTATTTTATATTATACTTTTAGATTGTGGATCAATGAATTATACCAGACTAGCTGTTTCCCGCGACTTCGTCTGCAATCTAGAATGAAAAGTAGTGTATGTCCTTCTCTAGGACAGGGTCTACCCATGTGCTAAGTTTCATCTAAATCCATTCAGCCGTTAAAGCGTTACAAACAAATAAACTCACTTTCGTTTTTATAATAGGTACCTAAGATATTTATAGAGTTTGGTTAGATTCAAGCTAATTCCTAAATTTTAAATTGGCGTCAAGAGAATACTTTTCACTGTGCGTGAAAGACGCGTGAATATTCCACTAAATAAATTAAAATAATACCATAAACATTGTCTTTAGTCTGACAGACTGTTTGCCACCAAATACCGAAATATTTCATGTTACAAGCCCAATTTTACGTAAAGAAAATTATGCTTTTTGGTTCTGTTTCGGATAATAAACGTACATTATTTGGCAACTCGGTCACGTCTCTGTTGTCTTACAAACGAAGCAAGCCGACAGCGGCTTTGTGCCTACTGTCTTAACCCAATGTTTAAGACGGCAAAGATATACCTACAGTAAAATATGAACCCACCTTTCTTTTTCGTGAAGACTGATTCCAACATATCATACAATAGATTCTAATATTCGTTCTGCGTATCCTATCCTAAAAGGAGATACATACCGCTTAGTTTAACAAATACGAAAAAAGATAGTAATTTGGAAAGCTTTTATTTGATAAATCTATCAGCCCAACAAAGGTGTTAAATATTTATAGATTCTTTAATCTGCTCTGAAAGCAATTACACAACATTTCATTCATTTGAGTTTTCATTGGCATTGTTGTTTCAGTTGTATTCATAAACAGCATTTTTTTTTTTGGTGGTAAATTATCAAATAACTTCTCCCGCTCTGGGTGGAGCGGGAAGGCATGCCAGACTTTTACTGACTAAAACCCACCCGTGTTTCTTCGGTTGCTTGTGTGCCAGGGCCACGATATCCCTTTCGGACAAACTCGCAACCCTGGCAGGCATTGGTCCTAACGGACCCCGTCAGTTGGTGCTGACATCTCTTTGAGGCGCGCGTGGAACACAACGCGCCGTCGACCCTTGCTCTTTTATTTTTACAACTTCTATCTTAAAAAATATTTTTCTTTAGTGTCAAAGCTAATTAATTTTCTGTTAAAATCAATTGGGCCAACAAATAACATGCTTAATAAGGAAAATCATGAAAGGACCACAACTGCTTACCTACTCTACGATATTTACATCAGTATTTAGGTCGACAATTTCACAAAACAACCGACACCTACCACGAATGCCCACAATGATATCTTGATGTCATCATGCCTTTGCTCCGGTCAAAAAGGTCAGTGGTTATGGAACAAGGATTGGTCAGTTATAAAAGTGCGACATAAATAGTGCTGATTGGTCGGCGCCCGCGGCGCACGCGGCCCGGGGCAAAGGCCTGGTCGTTATCAGACGGCGAGCTACCCATCGCTCTCCGTGCGCAGGCCCGCACCTACGGTGGCCGGAAATCGGCTTGCGACTCCCGACGCCCCGGGCGTCTCCTGCGGCGAATAAGGGTGCGAGGGCGCAAACCTTTCCTCACCCTCGCGCGTCCCGCCTCCTCCTTCGCTAGCATTATTCATGAATATTATTATTCTTTTTCTTTTTTTATTCAAAATGTTGGTCTTAGCTGTTTTTTTTTTGTGTTTATTCATAAACAGGTAAGACCAACATTTTGAATTTAAAAAAATTAATATTATTAACAGTCAGACTCATCACGAATAATAACAAAACTATATTAGAATTTCTCTTCGGCTTGCACTTTCAAATTAGAAGGTTGTCATAAATTACCTAGGTAACGTTAAAATGTCAACCTCGCGTGGTAAGCATTAAGTATTAATCTACATGCATTAGGTATGTCTAATCAGCTAAAACGAGATAAAAGTGACATTCTTTAACTAAATGATGTGCGAGTTAATCAAAATTTGATACGTAAGAGCGTTGAGAGCGAGTGGTCTACCCTTTTCAAGGCCCCGACTTAATGGTGAGCGCTGACATTTTGGAAAAGGGTCACTAATTTATCTAAACACTGTTCGTTGTAACTTGCCTTAATTATAGTTTAACTTATTTGCGGCAGCTGCCCACTGTCCGCGTGTACGCATTCAACAATTTCTGTAATTAAGTGCTTAATAACAATAGTTTTGTAACTTCAAGTTACAACTTACAAGTTGGCTATAGTTTTTAGTGAAGGGTGTTCCACTGTTCCCTGTTCGCTTGTGTTTGATAGCACCGCTAAGTAAATAGTTGCGATTTGTTGCGGGATCTAAAAGCAGTTGGTTTACGAGAACTTAGTCTCAATTCATCTTGTGGTGCCGATACCAGTTCGGAGGCAACACGTTCTCACTCCGATTAAATTGTTAATTCCTAGAGTACCTGCGAACAATTTATTGTGACTGTTCTTTAGTGAATAAAATACGGGTACTTGGCTGTTGTAGCTTTGATCTTAGAATAAATGATCGTATAACAGGTCGGAAGTTCTAAGCTCATTCACCAGCGTATTAAAGCTAAGCATATCACATCACCGTGCTATAACTATAAACAAGCGCTTACTGCAGTGGGAGCGTACGTGCGAGGGGTGAGTTTGCGTCGAGATGACACGTCGTTAAAGGTGGGACAATTTATTGCTAAGCAGACGAAGTGATAAATGGGTGACGACCACGATCTATACTCACGTCAAACTCATGAACGTGTTGAGAGTGTTGAATAAGTCATATAGTCACAGGAAACAATTATTATAGATACTGTATAGGAGGTACTTTAATGATTTTTTTCAGAAATCCTTGTTTTAAAATTGTACCACAACTTCTTGAACAAAATAAAAATATCACAAGTAGGTTTTCATTCCAAGAAAATAATTTATGCATCTATATTAAAAAAAAATCTACGTGTTTTGAGTTTAGATAGAGATAGAGAACCTACCTACTTTATAAAACATTTGGGATCGATAAATAATTTAACTTTCCTTACAAATAATCTTCAAAACGACGGTAAATGAACTGTAGATATCTATACTTACATATGCGTTCAAAAAAAAAAGTATATCGACATTGAACACGCCCAACACAAAAAAAAACAGTTCTAAGCACCTAATTCTCTTTACACAATTTGTCACACAAAACCGCCCTATAGATTTACATAGTGTAGATTTGCGAGATGGGACCAAGTCATTCCCTGGGGACCAATCCAGGCTAAGCCGCGGACGGTCGCCCTGCACACCGGTGATAGTGAAAAAAAGCCACTCTCCGTGTAAAGGCTGTGTACTTTGGTGTTCGTTTGATTAAAGTGCCGCGCTCTCCGTGAATTTCAAATGGCTCGTGAATTTTTTGAAACTTATCCTTTGCAAATGTTTGGACGATCCTTGTGATGTAACGGTTGGAATAACTTCCTTAAAAGAATTAAGCTGTTTTATGTGTTTTGTTTTTGGATTAAATTGGCTTATAACTGGAATGCTATCTAGGATTATTTATGAAGGAAATCTGATTCATATTTCTAGTTTGATACCATTACACAGTCAAGCAAAATTGTAATTGTAATCATATATACCCTAATGGTATATGATTACAATTGATATTTTGCTTGATCACAACAATTTTTAGACAAACCAAAATGATCAAAGCAAATTCCCGTTGTTGTTACAAAAACTTTGCTACAAGACTGCGGACCGTGTTGCCGCGCAGGCAATTATAAAACACCGTCAACTTCCACATAAACAGTTGGCCTAACAAGCTTGTCCGACGCAATTTGTAGTAATCTGGTAACAGATAGGAGAAAAGTTGCACCATAGAGTAAGAATTATATTATAAACACACCAGTCACGAATTTGCCTTTAAGTTTTATAACCATTTACATTGTTTAATTTTAAGTTCAGTTTAATTCTATTTCTAGTCCCATATTTGTTGATAAAAAAATATTATTATTTATTTAAATTTATTTTACACTACCATTAACTCTCTTTTTCTGTGAATTTCTACTAGGCACAAATAAAATGTCTACACCGTTTGTTTATTGTTGGAAAATGCCAAGTGGAAATCCCGGAGTCTCCTACTACAAACAATTCCTTGCTTAAAAGGTGCCAAACGTCGTAAAGAAACGCACTCATGGTAATTGAAATAAACATTTATATTTTATTATTTATTACTATAGAAACAAAACTATTCGATGATTATGTTGTTAAAATAATAAGCAATGTCAATACTCGTATTTAGTTGAAATTGCGTTTCCACCAAAAACTAGGACAGCCATATGCATAGGTACATTATTAGACATGGATTCCCAAGTAATTATCATAGGGTATTTGTATGTTTTGCTGTTGGTGTACTAATAATTTCATAAAAATTCGCACTATTTGCCTACTGCCATTCGTGGTGAATGAAGTATGATACGTTTAATACTGTCAGGATAATATCGTCCCTTTTTTTTTTGGTGGGTAAATATCAAATAACTTCTCCCGCTCTGGGCGGAGCGGTGTCAGACTTTTACTGACTAAAAACCCACCCGTGTTCCTTCAGATGTCTGTTTGCCAGGGCCACGATATCCCTTTCGGACAAACTCGCAACCCTGGCAGGATAATATCGTCCCTTGCGGCCTACATAACGCGCTCTGCGCTCGATCATCGACAAAATTGACAAATTTGCTCGATTTTAGGCCATAGTCAAAATTCAAACAAATTTACTTGCCACTGTGTATCTTTTTGTCGATCGATAAATCAACAAGTGGTGCTCAATTGTAACCTTGATATTCATCGACCGATATTTACAGGTGTCAGAAACGATCCATAACATCGAGCAAATCTGTAAGAAGCTATATATATATATCGAGTGATAATAACAAATAACTTTGGCTTGGACGAGCGCAGTTTGCAGTGTACATGTTTATTTCAGCATCATCAGTGCATGCACAAAATCACATTATAAGTTTCGCTTCTATATAGACTTCTTATTCTATGATTGTACGCAGTATTTGGACGGCAAGTTGGAAGTGGGTTGTCCAGGATGTGGAAAGATACACTACGTTGATAACAGTCCCTTTTATCTGGTATGAAGGGTGTGTACTGTTGTGTTCTTATACTAGGGCGCCATAAATGTGCAACTTACTGTTTTAAATGTGTGAGCAAGTTCGCTCTATACAATGCTCAATGCTGTATATTACCATCGTAAGATAATGTCATTCTATATCCTTTCTAGAACAATGTGAATTTTGTAAAAAATAAAGCATCAATTGTTGTTTTTGTATGTGTTCATAAAATTATTATTATTGTTCCGTGTGGTGCCGGACGTAAAGAATAGCAACACCCTATTTCTTCCTGTGAGTGTCGTAAAAGGCGACTAAGGGATTTACTAGAGAATGGGCAGCAGCGTTCTCTATGCATTTTAATACCATACTGCGATCGCCGACCCGCCTGCCAAAAGTGGCGATTATGGGAACCCCCCCTCCCCCTAATAGGGGGACGCCTATATCCATCTTTCGACTGAAATGATGATAAAATTAACAAAGTTATTACGTTCTATAGCTTCTAGCCGCGACTTCGTTTGCGTGTTTTAACATAAAACATCCTATGGCACTCGGAAATAGCGCAGCTTTCTATCAGCGAATGATTATTTTAAATCGGGTTAGTAGTTTCAGAGACTAACTTCTACATTCAAACTTACAAACTTTACATTTTTATAATATTAGTGTAAACAATTTTCACTGAATATTTATTCTAAGCGATGAATCGCTTGTTTTAACTCAACTCTTAGATTATACTCTTGATAAATTCAGGTCACGATTTTCTTATTTCATAGTAAGTGTAGAGATAAGAGATTTTGTTGGCTTAGTGTGCTAACTTCACTTTTGATTGGAAGGAAAGTATATATTAGCATTGAAAACGTGTTGGGGCGTAAGTTTGTCTGGAAAATCTATTGTTGTGATTCTAGGCATACTTATTATTATTGATCAAAAGCTATGAAAAACAAATAAAAATATGTTACCTATTGATATTGAAAAATATTATAAGGATAGTGAAATGCCTTGTTTCATAGAACAGTTACAAACTCTACAAGCAGCTGCAGTGGGAAAACTTTAGAGAGGCCGTTACACTAAAAAAAACTCAAACTTAAAGCATTTATTTCAAATAAACCAATTACAGGCACTTTTGAATTGTCAAGGGGTCAGTCAGACCCCTTGAGAAGGGGTCAGGGGGGGTCAGAGAGATGAAGCTAGTAGCCCATTCCAAAGCGTAGTAGGTACATATGGAGAAGAACACTCTTTTAAAATAACATATGGTTACAAAATATTCGTTACATCATTCATGTGAGAACGATGCAAAACGTCAAAAGCTTCCGTAATAAAAAGATTAAAGAAAAACAATTCAAAAATTAAAATAAGCCATGGGCGCTAAGAGATCAGTTTCTGCTGAGCGCGCCCGTTCACGAACTTGAAGCATGGATTAGCACCATTCAGCTCAACCATTTTGAAGGGCGCAAAACAATGATGTCTTGGGAAGTCAGGCCACTAGCAACTTGCTGACTGGCTTTGGCAATTCTCATAGTTAGTGACTGTACGAGAGATGAAGGTGATGAAGAACTTAACATGCGATGTGCCAGACTTTTAACTTACCTATAATATTTCAAACCATAAAACAACTACCTATTCACCATTTGGCATTTTAATGGTCTTACAACGGCAGCCCACTTCATGTATCCAATGACTACTAATCATTCATAAAAGTATTTTTGTTTTATTAACTTTTTAATAATTAAAAAAAATATATTATATTATTCATTATGACGCATGACGTAGGGGAAACACCCTGTTACGAGCGCGGTGCGAGGCTTGCGTTCCAATTGCGGCGCGGAATGGAGCGCTAGGCACTGCGTTCTAATAACAGGGTGTTTCAAACTATATCATGCCTCATAATGAAAAAAAATAAAAATTTCGAATGTTAATAAATATTTTTTATACTTTAATGGATGAATAGTAGTCCTTGGATACATAAAGGGGCCTGCCGTTGTAAGACGATTAAATTGCCACGGTGTATATAGGTACTAAAGTTTAGTACTTCACGACATGGCTTTCATTTTTTTAGGAAGAAAAGTTAAATAGTACTAAACTTGTCTTCCAAAAAACTGAAAAATGAAGTCGCGGAGCGCGTCTAGTTTACCAATAACATTCGATATCGCTCGCGTATTGCTATTTCCAATATCACTTGAAAGTTTTTCGCTATCTTTCCTCTCACAAAGGCGTAAAGGGAAAAAGGTATGACACACACACACATTGCATTCCAAAAATAGAGCCGATACTATCAACATTCCTTCTTATCTTATATCGGGACGCGAAAATAATCTGATACAAGAAAATAAACTGCCGGGTAAGGGAACTGTGTTACAGCTTTACTGACATATAAATATTATATGTAGGTACACTATCTTTTAAGTTAGATGGAAGATGATAGTGTAGCTACAGTCTTTTTTAACGTGAAACATGTTTCAATTGGATAACAAAGACACACAAAAAAAAACATAATAAAGAGTATTCTATTCTATTCTAAGTAGGGGCTAAAATCGCATGCAACGAAAACATATCGCGGTGATGACTGTTAGGGCCAGTCTTTTTTAACGTGAAACATGTTTCAATTGGATAACAAAGACACAAAAAATATAAAAAACATAATAAAGAGTATTCTATTCTATTCTATTCTAAGTAGGGGCTAAAACCGCATGCAACGAAAACATATCGCGGTGATGACTATTAGGGCCGCCATACACGGGCTGCTACATGGTATGTATGTATCATACATAATATATAATACATGGTTAAGTATAGCAAAGTAACCATTTTAATTATCGTCGGTTTACTGCAAGAACTCACTAATGCCAAAAAATCAAGTACAGTTTATAACGCCTTGAACATCGTCTTGACGAGCTCTATAAAATGCAAAAACTCACATATTTCTAGCTGTTCAAATTTGTAAGTTATTACTTCAGCGTAAAGTTGATAATTACAATTTTGGGACTGTCGGTTCCATCATTAAGTCACATTGTAAAGTTTAAAAAAAATCAAAGTAATGAAATAATGTAGATTTTCTTTTTTACAAAACTCGTTTGTGATTTGGTGATTTTTTTTAAATATGACTTACGAACATCACTTTAAAACGAAACTTGGTTAAGCTTCATTAACTGCGCTTAATTACTTTTTTAAATCAATAATCAATCTCAATCTTATAATTAATAATGTATAAGACTTAATTATGAAGCAGGTAAAGCGCGGTTATGGACGCGAGAGAACGCAAAATATGGAAGGAGTGTGGGAGGGCGTTTACCCAGGAGTCGGAAAGAGCAGGATAATAAAAAAAATTGTAAACCTAACATCACGCCTGTAATGCCCGAAGGGCTAGGCAGAGGTGTATCTATAGTACACCCACATTTTGCCAGTTATGTTTAAGTCTCATGTAATAGGGGGTGAACCTATTGCCATCAACTGGGCACAAATCCAGACTCCGGGGGTGCTATTGAGAAATCCCTAATGGAATAAAAATACATAAACATCCCAATAACACTTTGCCCGACCTGAGAATCGAAACCAGGACCTCACGCTCAGCGGTAGCGCTTGCGACCACTAGACCATTGAAGCAGTCAAAAAATTAGTAAGTAGGCTTCCATATTCTTACTATAACTTTCTTATGCTTCACTTTATCAAACGGAAGGCGAAAAAAAGGCTTTGTTACATTTTCTATATAGGACAAACAACAACAATTCAAATCGGACAATCTGAACTAAGCCTTAAAGAGTAGCCTCGGTATTATCATGAAAGTGATCACTTGATCACTTTTGATAAGTGCGCCGCTCTACAGGATTACCGTCACAAGAGCTTACCAAGTTGTGTTTTATTGTGATCTACGTTTCTTTTCCGCTTTATTCGATTAGGTTCTTATAAACTTGAGATTGGGGTTTGATAATAATGTTGAATTTCTGATATAAATCCAGCCAAATAAGCAATAAAGGATTTAGAGATACAACATATGAAATCCCGCTAAAGTCCTGTTGGGTTGCTTAAGTTTCAATTCTCTAGAAGTAAGATGATCGCGCGATCAGATGACAGTAATATTTAACATTCTTAGGGGGCATAATGAAATCTGCAATCTATAATATTTGTCCCAGACTGTTGTGGCAGAAAACACCGCTGACTGGCTGTTCCAACTTGCCGTACTGTTGCACACTTCAAGTCACCTATTCCTCGGATATTAACCGCTATTCCTTAACTCAAACACAGATCTTGATATGTTTGCGAATGAATGATGAATAATACTGTCAGAATGTTTGAATTTTTGTGAGAAGAATGCATGACTGTGTTAAATAAATGATATGTTTAAATAATGTAACTGATTTCGGCCGTTCTATTTAAAATAAAATAAATAAACATAGGTAGTGAATAATATTTAGAATATGTTATAGGCACTCTAACACAACCTGTATTCTGGTAACAAAGATTGTAGGTATGAATACAAACTAAAATTATTGATGGTCATTATCGAATATGAAGCAAAAGTATCGCAAAACACTACTCGGAAATCCTTTTCAGCGTTATCTGGGCAAATTATTCAGCATATTCTTAATTTAAATTTCACGCAAAGGAAACTCCGCTTTTATCAGAATCTTTTTATAAAGATAAAAAAAAATGCGCTCGGATCTGGCAGATAAAACCGAAGTCGCCATGAAAGGGTTAATGCAGCGAAACCTGCTGACAATCGCACTCCAGGGGCGGCAGGGTTGGATACTATAATCCTATATTTCACACCGCCAGCGAAGAGCCAGGTATCAGATCATAACTGATCTCGTTTTAGGGTTTAGAAAAATATTGAATAATAGAAAGTACCAAACTTATGATATTGTGGAATGTTTGAATTCCTTGCTTTACATTTATTTTACGATATACTAAATCCTAAATCCTTTTACAGCATTTTATTAACCTATTGCTATAACAAACATAATACCGTGTATCGTTTTAGTGACGCAAATAAGAGCCGGGAAGATAGCGAAGGAAATCATTTTTCAGATATATAACTAAACATCCTGTAGGGCCGGCTTCCGTCTACCTACATGCCTATAGGTATACACCCCTATTACGAATAAAAGAGCGAAAATACCATTACTGGGCTTTCCATGATATTGGGCGATCGATTGGTGCCGTATATCAATTAAAATAAACTGCTTATCAAGCAAGTACCAAATGGTTTCAAATGTAATAGTTAGTCCTCCAGACCGAATTTCGCCCATGGCGTCCAATCTCAGTGGAGACCAGCCATCGACGCGGGAGATATTGTCACACTAACATTATGAAGGCGAAACTTTGTGAGTGTGTGTCTGTGTATGTTTGTTACTTCTTCACGTTCTAAGGGCTGGACCAATTTTGATAACATTTTGTATGGAGGTAGCTGACACCCTGGATTAGGACATAGACCACTTTTTATTCCAATATTCCCACGGGATCGAGAAAAATCGGCTCAAACCGCGGGGCTCAGCTATTAGTGCATAAGTGTGTGCGCAAAGACAGGTGCACTCTCTCTGCCCTCACTCTCATAGTCCGATGGGACGGCAATCCGACACGACCGGAGAGAGATCAGGTGCAGGGCCAACGGCTTAACATGCTTTCCGAGACACGAGGTTATAACACCGCCAACTTCCAAACTCCGGGCTGTTACTAAGAAATTCCTAATGGAAAAACCCAACAACACTTTGCCCGACCCGGGAATCGAACCCAGGAGTCCACGGGACCAACGTGGCAGTCCCCCACACGTCGACTAAGACATTGATCAATTTCTTTCACCCACGCAAATTATCGTTATTTATAGCTACATAATAACAATTTGTAGATCACAATCCCGCACATTCAAATATAAATACGAACCTCAGAACTGAGCAAGTAAACTTAATCAATCTACCACTGACAAAAGTTTAGGTAATAACGTGCCCCTTTCAGTTCTTCTCGGTTGCAAATTACTCGTCCTCTCTTGCCAACACTAAGGAAACTTTCACTGAATCGAAATTAAATTGCTAATTTTGCTACTAACCCCTGAATTTGTTATCGATCGCTTCTTTCAAAGTCTCTCAATGTCAACGAAAAGCTGAATTAATTTGAATTTGTTCGGGTCATTCAAATAACACATTAACTTTCGAAATGAGTTTCTATTTAGGAACGCTTCATGTATACTCGTTACAAAGCGTATATATCTATTAGGTTTAAAGCTCGTTTCGGTTTCGCGGTTGTTTTGTGATAGAAATGAATACTAAAATCATTTAGGTACCTACATATAAACTGTTTTATCAAATGTTAGATTCTCGTTCTAAGTGGATGGATTTCAAATGATTCTTTCATTTGAATGGTTAGAAAACACCAGTAAAAAGTAATAGTTAATAAGCTGTAAGTAACAGAATTACTTTTTACTTTCAGCTACTACTTCAATTAAACAAGATAATAATGAAATTCAAAAACGATAATATTCTCTCAATAAACTTAATAATTCACATCACGATTTCTGCCAATATATAACGACAGAAAACCAATAAAAGTAAACCAAGAAATATTATCAAAATATTTGTCTCGGCCGAGGACTTCGTAACTCGAAAAGAATCATCTGATATTGGCTTATAATATCAAAAACTTCACGTTAAATTTCGTATCCAATATAAACCGCGGTAAAAGTTGAAATCGGCAAGTTCGGGAGGCACTTATCTCAAAGTTTTCGGGGACACGAGGCACTTTAGCGTTGGATTATTTATTATCATATCATCGGGCGAGATGAGTGGCTAAATTGTGTGATGACGTGTTAGGTAACATGAAAAGACGATGAAGTGGCCCTTTGAGCAGCAAGTCCGGCTCGCCGACCCAACTCAAAGGCGCGCTCTGCCTAATGGCTTGTGTCGATGTGTTATCCGCGCACACGCCCCACTACACTAAAAAGACGCCAGTTTACAACGTCTTTGGTGCCTCAATGGGTAATGGCTCTATCTAACGGATACTATGTCTGAAATAAAACGCCATGTCCAGATCTTTGGAGTCTCACTTCGGAAAACTTTAGGGTAACCTCTTCAGAGAGCGATGTTTCAAAGCTAAAGTTGACTAATATAATATATATCAATAACACTCAAACATCCACGTCCCAAACGTGAGCATAAAACAAGATTCTCCAAACATATTACGCAGAAAACTTACACCCACTAAACCCAGAGATTACGGATAAGAAACTTACGGACGCCCAACAACTTTAATATTAGGGAAAATTGTAATAAAGCATCGCCAGATAAACGGGGAGTTTGCGCGGTAATCCCCATTCTGGTGACAGCAGGAACGCCGAAGTGCGACGGTACATAATCACCGGCGCTTTGCACAGAATATATTAATTGATAACGTTGGGTCACAACCCGACGAGCTCATAACTCATGAAGGCAGTCATATTTCACCGCTGAACAACTTTAATTTAGCACTCATTATCACAGTTGGTTTGTAATTACATTGAGCTTCATATAGTGCAGTAATATTGCCTTGCTTTTGTGCCTTTGGGGCAATGTAATTATTGATGAGCCTGTTACAGACGTGCCCGAAAATTACTTTCGCAATTCTAAAAGGGTAATAAATCATGATCTTGAATGCTAAAAGCTAAGTTCAATTCACGTTACAAAAGTTATATTTTCAAGGTCTTAAAATAAGTTCGCGCTCATTCCAATTTGGAACAAGAATAAAATGTACCTTTATATACATACGTAGTCTGTTGTTGAATCTTCAGCAAAATTTTCCTTTACCGAAATACTATATAATGTAAATATATAGTATATAATCTAATAATGATGAATAATTATCCATGTGGTGCCGGACGTAAAGAATCCGTGGGTGTCGTAAAAGGCGACTAAGGGACTTACTACAGAATGGGCAGCTGCGTTCTCTATGCATTTTAACACCATACTGCGATCGCCAACCCGCCTACCAAGCGTAGCGATTATGGCAATAAATTGGCCCCCCTAGCCCAGCAGTGGTCGTCTTTCGGCTAAAATGATGATGACTAATAATGAAATAACGAAAGACATAAATGAAGACGACGAATTAAAATAAAAAAACTCGATAAAATCATGAATGTAAAATGCAAAAATAAACAAACAGTAACAGTACTGTTACAAGTTTCACGTATATCATAAAATGCACCATATTTCATCGTTGAAATTTCATTTAGCACTCATTACCCGATGCAGGTTAGTTCGCAGTTTCAACGTACCTAGGTATGTTTAATTTGTAGAGCAAGTAACCCGAGGGAAAATGATTTAATCCTATTTGTTTTATGTGCCTTTGTTTACGTCGGCTGGCTGTTATGTACCATTTTACGCTAACACTGAGTAATGCGAGCGTGTCCTAGGATATGTAGGTACTGGAAGCTGACGGGTGTGTGCATGAAACCTCGTAAGAGCATAATGATGTGTACCGTATCTAAAATTAAGGCTACACTTACATAACTTTAATGAATTTAAGCGCCCGTAAATAGTGTTGTCTACATTTAATTTTCTGTCTTTTTTTTTTTTTTTTGGGTGGGAAATCATCAAATAACTTCTCCCGCTCTAGGCGGAGCGGGAGGGCGTGTCAGACTTTTACTGACTAAAACCCACCCGTGTTCCTTCCGTTGCCTGTGTGCCAGGGCCACGATATCCCTTTCGGACAAACTCGCAACCCCGGCAGGCATTGGTCCTAACGGACCCCGTCAGTTTGTGCTGACATCTCTTTGAGGCGCGCGTGGAACACAACGCGCCGTCGACCCGGGCCTGGTCCTTATCGGACGGCGAGCTACCCATCGCTCACCGTCCGCAGGCCCGCGCTTACGGTGGTCGGAAATCGGCTTGCGACTCCCGACGCCCGGGGCGTCTCCTGCGGCGACTAGGGGCGCGAGGGCGCGAACCTTGTCTCACCCTCACGCGTTCCGCCTCCTCCTTCGCTAGCATAACTGCTTCGCAGAAGGAGGTGACGGCCTCCCATGCACTCTCGCTCCGAACCATGGCCTGAACCAGGGCCGGACGCGAGAGATGGCCACCGCCGATCGCCTCCGTGAGGACACGGCGGTGCTCCGCCCAAACTGGGCAGACCTCCACCGTATGCTCCACCGTGTCCTCCGGGCGATCCACACAGTGGTGACACCCGGGCGTTTCCTCCCGCTTAATCCTAAACAGGAACCTCCCGAAACATCCATGTCCGGTGAGGACCTGCGTCAGGCGGAAGGTGAGGACGCCGTGGCGCCTCTCTAGCCACTCCTCAAAGAGGGGACTTATCGCCACAATTGTGGCAGTCTGACTCTTTCATCTTAGCCAATTTTCAACGATTATAGGTTTCAACTTTTCGCAGCTGAATATGTGATAAATTATCAGCATTTTATGCCAGTGTTATTTTATGCAAGTTTCCTGTTTATTGTTAAGAATTAGATTTTACTATGTAAACCTTCAATATGCTTCCTGCTATGTCATAATAAGTATCCAATAAAGAAGATCCACTATCACCCAAGGCTAATTCGTCAGTAAATCATAAGATCTGATTGCATGACTTGCACAGACTTGTTCAAACAATGAGTCGCAATAATATGACAAGTTAGCTAGGGGGTAGAAGGATCAACAACCTTTGATATTAAGACCGTATTTCACTGTTGCCATGCAAGATAGCTCGTTTTAAGTGAGCCATTCTTTTTAAGATAAAATAAGATATTTTATTTGCATAACACATGGTATACAAAGTGTTATTAAAAATATTAGATCGAATAAAAAAAAATGAGAAGAAGTTAAACTTTTTAACAATTTAATTGTCAGTCTCACACATGCTGAAGTAATTTTGCTTCGTTATTGCAAGTAAGGTGGCCAAACTTCACAAAGAGGTTAGCTATCTAATCTTGAAAAATAGTACAAGTATCTACTTAAAGCCGATATCAGACGCTTCACTTCTTGTTTATTTTTGCCTTTCATTCGGCATCTTTCACTCGAAGTGAAATATCTGAACATAAAATGAAAAATGAAGTCATTAGTGAACTGATCCAACGATGTTGGATTTCGGCACTCGGCAACCGATTGATCGAAAAATAAAATGAATGTAGCCGATGAACGTTAATTCCTACATACGGTTGAACATGGAATGAAACAAAAATTTACCTTCACTCGCGTGAACCATTCACTCGAGTGAAGCGTCTGATATCGGTTTAAATAACTACGGCTAGTTCATCACTATCGATAAACATCCCGTGTGTGAAGTTTACCCAACCAGTTTACCAACTAATTACTTAAAAGTAAAGTTACCGCGTTTCAGAGTTAGGTACTTTCATAAACTCATCATCACCTGCCTAGCGTTTTCCCAAATATGTTGGGGTCGGCTACCAGTCTAACCGGAGGCAGCTGAATACCTGTATTTTAAATAGAGCGACTGCCTATCTGACCTCCACAACCCATTTACTGGGTAATACGATACCCCTTGGTAAGGACTGGTTCTCAGAATTTCGGGGTTCTGACTGACGACCCGTAACGGCTATCAAAGATCCACGAATGAAAGCCGGCTTAACGTGCTTTCCGAGGCACGGAGGGGTGTTGGTATTTAAAGATACTATGATATTTACTTTTATAAACTGCCTTGTACACACGGCTACACATCAAGCTATAATTTTCCCAACTATGTTGAGATCGGCTTCAAGTCTAATACTGGTAGTCAGCTACATGCGGTAGATGCAGCTGACAAAATACCAGTATTTTACTGAAGCGAATGCCTATCCAAAAAATACAACAGCGACTATAAATCCTAAGGCCAAATATAGACAGCAGTGATTTCAAATTTATAGCGAACAGTAAATAACATTCTTGAATTATACCCCTCTCGTCTGTACCCAGCGCTATTACCTCTTGTCACGGCCGCTTCCCTGTAATGTGTGTACCCAAATATTCCAGCCGGGGGCTTAATATTCCCAAACATTTCCTATCATTCCCGAGATCCCAGCCGACCCTACAGACAGTAATTACAGACAGAGTTTAATTAATCAAATAATTATGATCTCCTTGTAAGCGTTACTTAATTTATGAACAATTGTTTGAAATATAAATAGATTTGCTTTTGTTTATTAGTAGGTATTTTGATTCATATTTCGTACAGGAAAATGTAAATACCTACTGAGATTAAATTAAAAGTCAATGATTTTTTAAATGTTAATTAGTTTTTAGGGAAAATAAGGATAACAACGTCTTCGTTGATTGTTGGATGTTTTAATGCGGAAGTATTGTAAGTAATCTACCATCTGTAATTTGCTTCAAATTTTAGTACCAAACCTAGGTACTTCTACTCCTATAATTACATTGCCCTTTATAAAAAAAAAACAAACAGGTGGTTCGATAAATTAATTAATGTTTTGTATAACGGAGGTACAGGTTCAACAATATTGTTTTTAGAAATTAGTCCATCAATTTTTTTTACCTGGTCCGTCCCTTGTTTACATTTTGTTTTTACGGCAATATGTTTTATAATTACATCGTTGCTATACTGTAACAATATCTGTGTTTTTCTAGTAAAATTTCTTTAAAAAAACACAATAAAAAGAAAATTTTAACTTTGTCCTAAAGATTATGATCGCTTACTACTGTTAGAATGTGTTGTTTTGATAGGTTAGGTGGCATACGACCACGGCTGTCTTCTGAACATCACTATGAAGATGTATTAAATACGTTAACAGATATTAATTATGTTTGTTAGGTATCTTCTTCTTCTTCGTGTTGATGATTCCATTTACATAGTTATATTTTATATAAGCTTCGACCATAATTCAGTCACTTAGCCATAGATCAGTCACCTGCCTAGTTTAGGAAAAGGGAGTCCTGTATGACCTCTGTAATTGTTGTACTGGTTTTTTCTTTAACATTTTTGTCTAAGACAACTCTGTATGCCATGTACAAACTACTTATAAAATAAAAAAAAATAAAAAAAATATTATTACTTCGACAACGTTAGTACTGGCCTCGCAAAAGGCTTTCATAGTGCAGGTGTTACTGCTCAGAGAGCAGGTCAAGAGATGGGGCATCGTTTGTGGTGTTGCTCTACAATCCTATTGTGACTCATCGGAGTATACTACTATATTTATCAAAAAATAATAGGCCCGTTTTGACATTTAACTTGAAACGATTTATCGATTTTTTTTTTCTTTTTGGCTTCGCACGGTTTGTGCATTTAGCCAGTGTCATGCAAAATTAGGTAACAAGTACAAATTATGAAATGAACTCCATTCAATGATAAAGATGATAGATGATATCCCGAGCAAATGAAATTTCTTTCGCTCCCGCCCCGCTCCCCTTGAGTTTCAGTAAAGACGTGGCACTTTACTGAAACCTCGCGCGGACTTCTTGAGAGAACTTAAAGTGATGTTGCACTGTTTTGTTTCATTTGCCTACACTAATGCAGGTTCACGAACACTTAATGGTTAATAAACCACCACTACTACACATTAATATTTGGCTAAACACAAAGAAGAATGTTCATTTTTCACCTGACTATGTATAGACATGAAATAAATTTTAAAATTCAGCTAATTGAATTGTATATTAATTACGCTTATCACAATGTTAAAAGAAACGCAGGAAAAATATATTTTTTAATATATCTCCATCCATTCTACGTCAAGGGTAAACGTATTACCATGTTTTGAACGCATCTCAACTACCCTTTTTTTACGACGTTCCATTTTAGACACTGCTACTTGACTTTATTCAACTCTCGTTTCTGAGTTTTATAAATTATTTTACGTTTTATTTAATCAGTAAGTATTTCTTTATTAGTCTTTGTATAATACTTACAGATTAAATAAAAATAACATTATAATTAAATAAATTAACCATGCAGTATGTTATTGAGTTCGCACGATTGAAACGGATTTTTTTGACATTTGACAGTTCTGCGTTTGGCATTGGCGCAGTACTGAGAGATGGGTTGTATGTAACAGGTTAAACACGATATCTGTTACCACTGTTACTGTTGCACCGAAATAACAGATCCAATTATCTGTTATTAAATAACAACCTGTTATTTATGTACGGACGATAAATATGTATTTATTAAGTTGTTTTTATATTGGTCACTGGTCACAGTAACAGGTAACATGACCTAATCGAGGAGTCACGTTTTCGAATGTTTGTTCTTGTAACACCACCAACGGTATTTTAAGCGATATTTTATTTGCTATATTCCTTTTTTGTGTGAGTGTGTATGTAAGTAACAGTAAATAACAGACCCTCACGGATAATTTATATTGGTAGGAACAATTGTTTTTTTTTTATTTTTAAATATCTGTTATTTCTATCTGTTCCGATAAATACGTCTCGCCCCTAAGTCCTTCATAGTTGCTTTTGCGTCTCGTAGTGAACTGTGCCATTTTGTGTGTGTTACTTCTTTTTACGACCCTATTTACCGCCCCTGGACCTTGATATCGAACCATTGGATGGTGCGCTCACGTTATGACATTAGTGTGGTACCTTGGATGGGCTTATGGGCTATTTCCTTGGTACCAATAGGTACCAATCAAGAAAATATATCTGTTCCAGCAGCATTTCTGGATGACGTAGTTATAAGAGATTTAGAGGAAAATGATAATAATTAATAAAACATTCCATTTTAACATAGTGTTTTATTTGTTTTTCCCGTTTGGTTCATCAGGTATGTATGTATAATATACATAAACTTTAATTATCAGGTTTTCAAATGTATGGGACCTTGGCATTGTTCTTTAGAAAATGAAACAAAACTGCTAACATAACGCTTAGACTTCTTGGCGGGAAAGTGAAGCGTCATGTTAGCAGTTTTGTTTTATTTTCAAAAATTTGTGTTTAGCCGAATTTAATGTGTAATAGTGGTGGATTATTAACCATTAAGTGTTCGTGAACCTGCATTAATGTAGGCAAATGAAACAAAACAGTGCAACATCACTTTAAGTTCTCTCAAGAAGTCCGCGCGAGGTTTCAGTAAAGTGCCGCGTCTTTACTTAAACTCAAGGGGAGCGGGGCGGGATATCATCAATCATCTTTATCATGCATTGAGTGGAGTTCATTTCATAATTATTCAAATAACTTTGTACTTGTTACCTAACTTTACTGGCTAAATGCACAAACCGTGCGAAGCCAAAAAGAAAAAAAAAACATAACGCTTCACTTTCCCGCCAAGAAGTCGATTTATCGATTTGCGATTGACCATCGCGACGTAACTAGTGAAGTAACCATACGACTCGGTACTCGATACTCACAATAAATCGATTCAAGTTAAACGTCAAAACGGGCCTATTATTTTTTTACACCTATAAGTGTCAGAAGTCAAAAGTCATACTCATAACCGAAACTAAGAAAACAAATTCAACTGAAAAGTAGGTATTCAAACAAAAATCCCAAGTCTCCAGTAATTACGAATAAATGGATTCAAAATAGATTCAAATGAAGGCACAGTCACATCCCATACCTATTTTGTGCAAACCCTTTCAATAGAATTGAAACACAAATTGAATCGAAGTGCCGATACTCGGAGTCCCTTATTTCCGGGTACCATTTCAAATTACGACTACCTCTGATATTCTTCTAATAATATTGACAGTACCGTATCCGGACAACTGCTCAGTGGCATTTTTTTACACCTAAATGATTTTTTTTTCTCTAGCCTATGCTGTCCCACTGCTGGGCAAAGGCCTCCCTCCACTCCTTCCATCTTTCGCAAGCCCGTGCGTCCTCCTTCCAGTTTTGACGGAACCTATCCAGTTCATCCCGCCATCTCCTACGTGGTCTGCCGCGACCTCGTCGCACTGTCTCCGGGCACCAATTCTGTGCCAGTTGGTCAGACATGTCCTGCCCAGTCCCATTTAAGTTGGGCAGCCTTTTGAGCCACGTCAGCTATCTTTGTTTTGGAGCGCAGTATTGTGCTTCGAACACGATCTTTTAGTTTAACGCCTAGTATACTGCGCTCCATTGCTCGTTAGCAGACCTTGAGTTTGGACTTCTGGATGTTAGTCAAAGACCAAGTCTGTGCACCATAGGTTACGACGGGAAGAATACACATGTCCATGAGCCTGCGTTTCAGTGCCATAGGTAAATGATTTAATAGAAGAAGATAAACGTTAGAACATTTTCTCCAATGATTTGTTAGGTTCGTTATTTTAAATCGTCTCTAAGCAATTAAACTATTACTTCTTACAACTAATATGAATCATAATATGTATTCTTACTATTTTGTAAGTATTCCAGCCATATTATCTTTAAAAATATAACACATCCTGGACCCATTTACTCTGCAAATAAACAAGTAGGGACCCTTAACGAAAGGGCAGAGCGCTACAAAGCAAATTGAATCGAGGTGCCGATTCTAGGAAGTCCCTCATTTCCGTGTTATTTGTTGTCGCTTGCCCCATAGGCATTAAATTTTCTTCTATGTCCTATCGTACGCATCCGGGTATGATGTCCGTCCTTCCCAGTGCTCGGGACAAAAGTGAATTAACAGTCGTCCGCTCTCATTCTATTGACTTTTACGCCTTCGTTATCGAAAATCGAAGCTAATAGTTTCCGACGGCAAAGCTCTGTGCTGATAGTATTGTGTCGTACAAATTGCGGAGGGTTTTGTTTTTCGTCGATACTTTAATTGGTTACTAAACAGAATGGAATTTGTTACTTCTGTTTGTTTCTAGGGTTCCGTAGTAAACAAGGAACCCTTATAGTTTCGCCATGTCTGGCTGTCTGTCCGTCCGTCCGTCTGTCCCCGGCTTAGCTCGGAGACGCTTAGTCCTAGAAAGCTGTAATTTGGCAAGGGTGTACATATTCACCACACTGAAAACAGTTGTAAAATAAAACCATGAAAAACATTTTTTTTTAGGGTACCTTGCACGTAAAACGGGGATGATATTTTTATTTCTCATCTAATACATGGTGTGGGGTATCGTTGGATAGGCCGTTTAAAAATATTGTAGGGCTGTGAAAGCTATTTTTCAATTCTGAGATCCGTTTGCGTAATATTAAGCTTTAAAGTGCTATTTTTTGTTAGAGTCAAGTGTCCCCCCCCCCCCTGCTACTCGTAGCTAAATGGTTGGTTTTGGATATGTGAAAAAAATCATGGCAGTAGTATATATAACGAAATTAAAAGGAAAACTATCACAGCTAAGTAGGGTTTACTAGTTAACGAGTAATAGTCCACCAACTTAAATTTGCAGTTGAAGAATTGACCGTAACGTATATCGATGTATGGGAGAGCATGTTTTTCAACTACAATGCTAAATTTGTTTTTGGGATTAATTCATCCTAACTACGGAACCCTTCATTGTGCGTGGTCCGACACGCACTTGGCCAGTTTTTTAGTTGACGGGCTGTTTTACAATAGAAATTCGTTGCGAAGTAGTGAGCCTAGTCAAAATGTTAAGAGTGGAGGATAGGTACAAGTTTTATGATATTGTGGGATGTGTTTGGCGACTACGAGTATAAACAGTCTTGTTTTTATTGTCGTCAACTCTTAACGTTACATAGGATGTTAATTAACAAAGGTTTATTTAGCCCCGTCTAGGTGACCTCACACATTAAAACAAAAAAGCACACACAACACATAACATCACGCCTGTAATCCCCGAAGGGTTAGGCAGAGGTGTACCTATAGTACACCCACATTTCGCCAGTTATGTTTAAGTCCCATGTAATAGAGGGCGAGCCTATTGCCATCGACCGACAAACAACAAAAAAGTAGTGTTTTAAAATTACCCTTGCTTTACTTAAAATTAATTCCGAATATATTTAACTTCAAAATAAATAAATTAAAATAAAATAAATCCCCAAATGGATCTTAAAGTCGTTACCCCAATATCACAATAAATACATTGTCTAATAAGACTATTTACAATATTTCAGGGATAAAGAAAATAATAATTATGAACCACCAAGATATTTTTTCATTAATTTATATTGTATTTTTTGTTGTTATTTATTATGTTGTAATTTATTATTTTTATAATAGAATAGTCAATTTATAAATATTTAGGTATACTGAAATAAAATGAACTTCTATTTATATTTCTTTGTCAACATGAAATTCAATATTCTATATCATACCATCACATCAGAACCACTGCACTGTATAAGCCATCGCGTTTTTAAAGTACCATTTTTTTTTTTTGTAGAATATACCGTTTTAGTCTATTTTTGAAAACCCCAAAGTGCCCCAAACCACATGTGCCGAGAAAAAAATCGCCAAAGTTTCTTTAGGGATTTGTGGGATAGTGGGAGTATTAAGGGTAGAGAAGATCACGACACGGGTCTAAATTTGTTTCCAAGTAATAAAAAGGCGTAGTCGACGGACCCCCGCTCGGAAGGGCTCCTATTTTTGAGTGGTTAAAAAAATTTCCACGAAAGGGATGGCGGGGTCTTTGTTACTAGACCCCGCCATCCCATTCGAACCTAACCTGTCCGAGTCGGGGTGCCCCAAGTCTCGAGCTCGCTTCGCTCGCTCTTGCATCCTAAGTTCTCCTAGTAACAGTAGTAGTAACTTTGCCTTGTGTACATACGATGAGTGAGAACTGTCAAACTTAAGCGTCACGTTCACTTACATTCATGGACTTAATATACATTCGATTACGTTTCGTTAACCACGATCTTTTGAGAGTACAAATAACACTTTGTTATTTTTAATTTCATTAATTATATTATTTGCTTCATTGCGGTAGCCGCTATTTAAAAATGAATTAAAGTTAAAAACTTACAATATTTATGATAAACTTTATATTTATATTAAAAACCATTAAATCCGCTGTTACTTTGTTTGAACGAAAAAAGGGATTATCTACCCTAGAAGTGAAATACACATACAAATTATCTGTGATAAAATGTCAATTTTATTACGCATTTATTGTTGAATTTTAAAAAACAACACATTTGCGTAACTTAAACTTTATGATTATTTTTTCAACAAATCGGCGTTTGCGCAATATTAAATTTTGCGAAAGCGTTCAACATAAAGACTATTCCAAAAATATCTCTATACCAAAAAAAAAATGAAGCTTCACACGTGCGGATTATAAAGTGCAGTGAAGCCATCACATCTCCTATTCTCCACATAATATCACTATTAATTTAGTATTTCATTATATACAATCAAACTAATAGGTTACCTTAATTTATATTAGATCTCCCACAATTATAATTATGCCAATCTATAATATTTTAACTCACGGCCACTCGGTACGTCATGTCATGAATAAGACAGGCACGTTGTCCCGCCATTTTATTTTTAGGTGTTGCCAGTACAATAAAACTGTTTTGCACTAAGTTGTAAAATATATTAAATACTAATAACTGCTATAATGTTGCCATTCAAATTCAATAATTTTACATGAATAAATTGAATTCTAACAGTAGGCAGCACATGCTGCTTTCGTCAGTTATACGAAAGAACTTTATGAAAATATATTGCACGACTTTTTATTGGCCAAGCGCACCTTAAAGATAATAGTAAACTTTTAAGTCCGTTCAATACTTTTTACAACTAAACTTTTTAATTACTTTTCGAATATAACGTAAGGGCCACCTGCTCAAGGCAGCATAGTTATGAGCCCCTGGGGGCCCGGAGCCAATAGCCGAAGGACAAGCCGAACTAGGCTCAAGGGATACTGATAACGTAGAAAACGCTTTATAACACCCTTAAATAAAGTTAATAGCTCTCGGGAAGTTTTTCGCTGTACCCCTTAGGGCTATTACGCAGTGTACGATACGATTTATATAGCGTTTACAGACTTAGGCGCGGCCCGAAGTATTCGCCTTATAGTATTTAGGTGTCAAATGAAGTTGTACAAGGTCGATTTACTGGCGTGATATGGCGCACCCTCATCTCTACTTGTTTTAAGGGCTTTAGTGATTTTTATTAGGTTTTTATAGTGGTGTGTTAGCGGCCACGAGCGTGTTATGTAATCGATATTGTTTGTCGTTCTTTATCGCGCACGCTGACCCAATATTTTTATGATTATGTTGGTAATGAAAAATACGTCGAGTAAGGGATAAGGCATAACAGAGGGAGTTTCTGACCGTACACTTATAATGACTTAGAGACATGGCTATTAACGTCAATTCGAATTGTATTGTTATTAGAAAATAGTTTTAAATAAATGAAGGATTTTTGATACTTTAAATGAAGAATTGTTGGGTAATCCTGAATGTTTAGGTCTTCTAAATATTCAGGATTTCCCAACAATTAAGTTGAAACATCAGATGATCCAGCTAGCTAACTGCGCGGCTTTTTTTAATCAAGCCCCTTTTACACAGAAAGAAAAATCTGTATTAACCGGAATCGGTAGAAGCAAATGAAACCCAACTAAAACTAAGCGAACAATTCTCATTTATCCAGCCGTATTCCACCAATCCAACGCATGAGGGCTAAATGTAGATAGGAGCAAAAAATCCAATCCAATATTTAACTGCAGGCTTTCATAGGCGCCGAGCGGGTAGGCTAACTAATCGTTTACCTATACCGTAACAATCAATCGCACCCGCCTTAATTTTCCAGCCAATAACGGAGGGCCACACAATCCATTCAAAGTACCTAATTAATGGGACAACATATTTTCAGATGCGGATCACGTAGATATAGCAGGTGACGTCATGAAAAATACGCCGGCGCGCCATATATAAGGGGATGTGTGCATTTGGCGCCGAAACACCGTTTTTATGGCTCGTCCAACATTAATTAACACGGGATCTGGAAACGACAAATGAAGAACGGCTGGCTCTGCAACCGTTGATTTGTTGCAAACTGTTGGTGATCCCGTCGGTTTTCTGAACAGACTTTTTGCAAAGAATTTGGGATGAAAATTTTAGGGTTTTGGAATTTTTGTCGCCATTTCATCAGGCATGTGTCGTATTGGCACATTTTAATATATTTAAAGTGATATTTAAATAAAATTTTGTTTCAATTTTAAGAAAATAATTAAGCAGAAATTAGAATCTATACATAATTATAATAAAATCGTAGCACAGTCAAAAAAGTACATTGACAATTTTTTACAAAAAAGTAATTGCTACGACTGGCATCGATTACAATACCGAAAATATAGTTTTTAGAATTTTTGGTTGTTTGTCTGTTTATCTGAATGTATGTTCCAGAATCACGCAAATTCTACCGGATAGATTCTGTTCTAATTTTGCATAGATATTCCCTATAAGGCCTAGTCAGTCGGTAGGCTACATATTACCACGCTTTTTGATATGGGGGATGAGGAATATTGCATTATGTTCGTATTCCTCTATAGCAGTGGTTCTCAAACTTTTTTGGAGACGGAACCCTTTTCGAAAACGAAATATTTGACGGAGCCCTAAAGTAATCAAAAATGGTTTTATGTGTATTCTTCATTAATAATCATATTACTTGACATTAAAATTTACATATTTTTTTACTTTTGTTGAAATATTTAGATTGATATCATGTTACTCAGGTACCAGAGTAAAATAAAATATAGTAAGTAGGTAGACACTCCTTTAGTATTATTTTTTTATTCTGACCAGTATTTTTGCGGAACCCCCACAGAGGCTAGGGTTCCGCGGAACACACTTTGAGTATGGCTGCTCTATAGTTTACAGTAAGTTGTAAAAAGAGGAGCCAAACGGTATAGATAGGTAATGTTAGAACATTGCAGATAGTTACAAATTTAATCATCACGTTATATCTTTACGGGGCTAAACTATCAATCATTATGACATAAACAGGGTGGACTTTTGAGATGGGACAGTAAGGGTATCTTAACTGCTGTAGCTACATGAACTCGGTCTAAGGAGACTATACTTAACTTTTTGACATTTTGATCTGCATACACAGATTTAAAAAAAAAATACAGTCAGCAAGAAAATGGATCCTGTTTCAGATGAGGATCCAAAAACTCTAATCAACCAACTGAGGTTTGAGTACTAGAAGAGTCAGAAATTGCAAAAACCTTTTTTCATTTCGTGGGAAATGAGACTCCATCTTACTTTTTAGGGTTCCGTACCTCAAAGTCAAAGTCAAATTATTTATTTCAAATAGGCACATAGAAGGCACTTTTGAACGTCAAAATTTACAAATAAAATAGAATTGATTCTAGTCGCCCTTTCCAAAAGGTAGCGTCGTATGGAGAAGAATGGGCAAGAAACTCCACCGTTACTCTTTTAAAATGTTTTACAATATTTTGTATCGGTACATCAATCATATAATTATATGTGAAGACGATGCACCTAGAATAAAATTACTATACCACAATAGGTAAAAAGAATTAATAGTGAAGCAATGACAGATAAATTAATTATGTGATAGATAGGTGCTCACATATTTACAAACATTGTAAAAAAAAAAAATGTTTTCCTAAAATAATTAATATCAGTATGTGAGTTAAGGTAATCACAGAGTGTAAAATAAATGTCATAAAAATAATAAAATATACAATTAAAATAACAATCAGTTAGATTTTGTCTACACTCTAGATTGTCCTATGGAGCTGGACCAGCATGTTTCCAAGCGTTCTTATCTTGGATATAATCCTCTAATTTGTATTAAGCTTGTTTACAAAATGTACTTTTAATATAAGTTTTAAATTTTCTTTCATTTAATTGCAATATATCACAAGGTAGTTTGTTGTAACATTTAACACAGTACCCCATAAAATATGTATGTACTTTAGATATTCTGAAACATGGCTGATCTATTTTATCTTTATTTCTAGTATTGAAATTATGTCTATCACTTATTTTATTGAAAAGATGTAGGTTTTTTCTTAAAAAACCAGTCGATGCCCGAAAGACTCCACTGGCTGTTCACAATAGTGTGCTGCTACCCACGCTTATATTTGGAAGTGAATGTTGGGTGTGGCTAAAAGAAAAATGAAAGTAAAATCAATGCTGCGGAAATGTGTTGCTTGCTATGAATGATAGCCTAAAAAATGATTTGATAAGGCAACGGTGCAGTTTAAAAGAAGATGTAGTGACAAAAATTTAAAAGAGTATGCTTAGATGGTTTAGTAATGTTGAGAGGATGACTGAACGGCGACTAACAAAATGTATTTACCCTAGGAGGACATAAAGTGACCTAATTGGTTATGTTCTTCAGAAAGGTCAGGTGTGTAGTACTCGGAACAGGCGTGCGTGTATGACCAGATGTATTATCGTAAACTAAACACAAGAATTATACAGTGTGTCTGTATACGGTGTGGCGAAAATGAAGGGTGTGGTATAGACCATCAAACAGAACAACTTTCAAAGTCAAAGTCAAAGTCAAACCATTTATTTCAAATAGGCACATAAGAGGCACTTTTGAACGTCAAAATTTACAAAAAAAAATAGAATTGATTCTAGTTGCCCCTTCCAAAAGGTAGTTTCGTATGGAGAAGAATGGGCAAGAAACTCCACCGGTACTCTTTTAAAAATGTTTTACAATATTAATTTTGTTTGATTACATTAATTATATGATTATATGTGAAGACGATGCACCTAGAATAAAATTACTATACCATAATAGGTAAAACGAATTAAAAACTAAGCAATGAAAAATTACTTAATTATTAGATAGATACGTGGTGTTCACATATTTACAAACATCATACAAGTATGTTTTTCTAAAAAAATAAGTCAGTGTGTGAGTATAGGTTATCACAGAATGTAAAATGAATATCATAAAAATAACAGATTTTACCATAAAAATAGCAACCAGTTTGATTTTGTCTAGACTCTAGATTGTCCTATGGAGCTGGACCAGCATGTTTCCAAGCATTCCTGTCCTGGATATAATCCTCTAACTTGTAATTATTTCCAGGTGGCGTTCGTTTGTTGTTATCTAAAACTTAAAAGGAAAACTTTTCTCAAATACCGAATAAAATTTGAACAGTTGTACAACCAGGTTCAGTAACAACAACTAATTTTCCAGTTTATACATACTTTTTTCACAAATGTTATTTTATAACGGTGTTATGTACTTTGAACTCGTTCACATTGGCAAAATAATATTTATTTCTTATACTTATGCAGACATCAATCAACGCCGGAAAACATGAACTAACTTGTCAAGCTTGAAGTTTTTCACGACATCGTGTAATAAAATGTTCGAAAAAGTCGAAGCTCGATTTTTTTTCGAAGTTTCATTCGACATTCGCATTCGTAAAAGAGTCTTTGTCAGCACATTTCTCGCATTCTGATTGAGATGGACTGTCTTGCATAAATCTGAAGCATTTCATTTCACTCCCACAGGAAATATTTCAAGTTATGAACAAGAAAGCGTAATTTTTTACTAATGGATGTTTCTTTTTAGGAAATTATATTGTGATTTATGAGTTGTTGTATTTTTTTGACTGCCTCGTTGGTCTTGTGGTCGCGCTACTGCTGAGCTTGAGGTCCTGGGTTCAATTCCCGGGTCGGGCAAAATGATATTGGGTTTTTCTATCTGGAATTTCTCAGGAGCAATCGGGATTTGTGCCCACTTCATAGCAATAGGCTCGCCCCCTACTACATAGGACTTAAACATAACTCGCGAAATGTGGGTGTACTACAGGTATCCCTCTGCCCAACCCTTCGGGGAAACAAGGCGTGATGTTATGTTATGTGTTGTATTTTTTTATCGGGAAAGTGGAAAATTGTCTTGTATACGAGACCTGTACCTACAAAAAATATTAGCAGTTCATCAATAATATAATGCAATACAGAACCAACTAATACGTTTTTACACCAAACGTTCTTAACTTCCGTGTATTCCCGTTGTCCCCGTTGGTCAAGTCCCCGTTGGAGGGGACAAAGGGAATTTAATAAAATAATTAAAATTACTTCCCGTTGTCCCCGTACGCTATCCCATACTAACTATGCAAGTGATCCTACATTAAAACAGTCTTATAAGATTACTCAGTGTAAACGGCCTGCTAATGAATTACGCAAAGCGACTGTCAAATCTTCTAAAGAAGAAAAACTGCCCGTAAGCATTTAGAACATTATCAGCGATATCTAAAAACCCTGCAAATATCATTTTTCACGTAGCGTGACCACATGAAAGGAGGTAAAATCTCGATAGGCTCGAATAAGCTTAAGACTTTATTCCAGAGTGCGGCGAGGCAACGTTAACGAGCGAACGATGAACTTTGTATAGACATCGTTATCCATGGCGGTTCTATGATGACTTAATGAAAAAAAGTCACGCAATATCTATAGCAAATACCTGTCTGTAAGTAAGTAAGTGTAAATTACTCTCCAAATTGTGAAAATACTGTTGGTAAAATTACAATTACAAATCTGTGTACAATTTAGTTTTTCTAATGATGCTTCAATAACATTTCATGCACATTATGACCGAAAATCATATGCTAGCCTTTATCCCAACTATGTTGGGGTCGTATTCCAGTCTAACCGGATGCAGGTACTAGTATTTTACATGGAGCGACTGCCTGTCTGACCTCCACAACCCAGTTACTGGATAACACTATACCCGGTGGTAAGACTGGTTGTCAAACTTTTGGGCCCTCGGACTAGCCTTACGAGTGTCACAGATTTACAAATGACAGCCGGGACCAACGGCTTAAAGGGCTTTCCAAGGCACGGAAGGGTCTCGATATGTAATGGATGGTCACCCATCCATGCATCAACCGCGACAAACGTAGCTTAACCTCCGATCGATCCGTGCGGCTTTTATTATTTAGCCATGAGCGTTTTATGAGTGATCATATAAATACTAAATATTTTTTCTCAAACATGCTTGGTTTGAGCATTATTTTAACAACCTTCTTTGAGATAAATCGAAATTGCTGTACTGGCCAAATACATGCGAGCAGCGGCCATCAAATGTTGTATGAAAATCGATATCTATCGCGGTTTAGCGGCCAAATAAATTATATTGTAAACTCATTTTTTTGTTTCTTCTTTTTGGCTTCGCACGGTTTGTGCATTTAGCCAGTGTCATGTAAAATTAGGTAACAAGTACAAATTAAGAAAAGAACTCTATTCAATGCATGATAAAGATGATAGATGATATCCCGCCCCGCTCCCCTTGAGTTTCAGTAAAGACGTGGCACTTTACTGAAACCTCATGCGGACTTCTTGAGAAAACTTAAAGTGACGTTGCACTGTTGCACAGGTTCACGAATACTTAATGGTTAATAATCCGACACTATAACACATTCATATTCGGCTAAACACAAATTTTAGAAAATAAAACAAAACTGTTCACATGACGCTTCACTTTTCCGCCAAGAAGTCGTAAACTCATATCAGTCGTGTAATTTAAAAATGGAACGATCTTTTACTCCGAAACATGGCACCCAAGGAGGTAACTTATCAAAGGTTTTATTTAAATTTCGAACTGGCTGGCAAATAGAAAGCTGTTTATTGAAAAAAAAAACAAATTAATATAATTATTGGCGCGTGAAAAATGATCGTTGTTCGTCATTCAATCTGGAATTTATAAATAATTTACAGTTTGATTTTCCACGCATTATTTGAGAAAAGCACTATACAAGCCTTGACCGCAACCAGCGGCCAGCAAAAGAGGCATTGATAGACTCACACGTGAGTCCATCAATGCCTCTTTTGCTGGCCGCTGCAGTAAAATACTATAAAGCCCTTAATAAATTTAACAAGTTCTTATTTCAGACTGGAGCTCGATCGGAAAAGCGTAACGAAAGAGATACTAATATATCATGAATCATTCATTAACTGATGTATAATATGGACCAAAACCACTCTAGCATATTATGTGTAAAGATTATTTACAAACACTTAATTTCGCAATCGATACCACTAGTTCTAATATAGCCGATACATTGGATGCTTCTCATCTCAAGATTAATAATGACAAATATTCGACAGCTCTGGATAGTAAGTAAGCTGGGAATATATTTCAAAACAGAACACAAATGCGGTGATGTAGAAATAAGTAGCTATAAATTATTGCACAATTGTTTGTTTCAGAGGCCATTGCAACCTTTTGTATGGACCCTTCATACAAAAGGTTGCAGGTTGCTTTCGACAGTAATGAAACTTATATCATTATTAGAGGACTATCTGAGAATAATCTCAGATAATCCTCTAATAATGATATAAGTTTGAGTATGTTTTCATAGAAGAAAAAACGAAGTCTCTTAGCCGTAACCTTCCAGTGATATGACGATTGTTGTGTTTTTCAGGCGTTACCGTATAGGAAAACAATAAAAAAAGCGTAAAAATACTACTAAAAATGCAACTCTGGTCATGGAAATCGAATAATATGGTACAATGGCCCTTATGCCTACTTACTGCCAGTTATCAGTATACATTTTTTAGTGTGTGCGAAAGTGCGAATCTATGAATAATCAATTGCCGTGCATTAGTCTCGCAAAAACTCGAAAATGGCTCGATCTATTTGAATATTTATTTATTTGTTTTGTTCGCCGCAATACTGAGGTAGCTTAGGAAAAAAGAAAATTAGAAAAAACCCAACGGAAAAAGTCGAAAACTAGACAAAATCTAAAAATTGTCTCACGTGGTACGGTCAGTACTTTGATTACCTGGTCCCTCTTACAAAGAAGAAGAATGTAAGAGGAGTCGGGTTATGCAGATCACTGACTGTACAAAGTTCACCGGGTCATCTAGTTTATTAATAACTAGCTGCGCCCCGCGGTTTCACCCGCGTATGTCTCGATCCCATTGAAATGTCGGGATAAAAAGTAGCCTATATGTAAATCCAAGGTGTCAGCTACCTCCATACAAAATTTTATCAAAATTGGTCCAGCCGTTTGAGCGTGAAGAAGTAACAAACACACATACACTCAAACTTTCACCTTTATATAATATTAGTGTGACTAGCGACTGCTGCTTCGCACGGTTTTTATTTCTTGTCAAAGTCAAATTATTTATTTCAAATAGGCACATAAGAGGCACTCTTGAACGTCAAAATTTACAAAAAAATAGAATTGATTCTAGCTGCCCCTTCCAAAAGGTCGTTTCGTATGGAGAAGAATGGGCAAGAAACTCCACCGTTACTCTTTTAAAAATGTTTTACAATATTTTGTTTGAGTACATTAATTATATGATTATATTATGTGAAGACGATGCACCTACTATAAAATTACTATACCATAATAGGTAAAAAGAATTAAAAACTAAGCAATAAAAAATAACTTAATTATGAGATAGATACATGGTGCTCACATATTTACAAACATCGTAAAAGTATATATAATAAGTCAGTGTGTGAGTATAGGTTATCACAGAATGTAAAATCAATATCATAAAAATAACAAATTTTACAATAATAATAGCAACCAGGATTTTGTCTAGATCTTGTCAAAAACATCGAGATTTCTTTATTAAATTTAAGTTCAAAATTAATCTGATATACACATAAACCTTTCGGAGTAAATTCTCTAACTTCGTATTCTTTTTAGGTACTTAAATAAGGTAACTTCTCCATTTTTCCACCGATATTATTTATTTTTTCACAAATGGTATTTTTTAGTAAACTTTAAAAATAAACATTAAGGGTGCTCACCCACGAGCGATTTTTGTGTGAATGTAATTCTTTCTGACAAAAATCGCCGAAAAAACATATATATGTTTGATAGCAGTCAAATACTGTATTGCTTGCGTGGGAGCAATAGTTTGAGATGCAATAAATTAGTATCTACTCTAGCACACTTTCGGGAGAGTGATGTTACTAAAGTAAGATCCAATCATTACCAGTTTTATTTTACTCTTTCTTTCTTAACTTCGATAAATACTGAACGAGTTTGGAATAATCAGCCGTAGTTGTGATTCAAGATAAGCGAAAACGGATTACATTTATTTCGTTTGTTATACTTTCCTTTTTCGCAACCTTCAATCACAGTTATGTAGCCGTTCCCCTCGTAAATATCACAGATTGCGATTCCATAGAGCCCCCTAACAGACTTCCTGCAAATAAGTATCGCGGTAAAAAACGTAGCAAACAGAAATAAGCCGTATTGTTCCCGTAACCAATTCAAATTTTCACGATCAGGATACGGAAGCATTTTTTCCTTGTATTCAATTGGTTTAGAAAAATAAAATAGTATCAGTAAGCGACGTTCGTTTCGTAACAAAGTAGAATTCAAAAAAATAAAAGGGGCACTTCGGGCCCAGCCGAACTGTGTTAACCACAGGCGCGATAAAGAAGGCAATTTCCTAAATAGGGCTTGTGAGGATTTCCCTAATGTTGGACAAAAAATGGATTGCTACTCGCCGGGGATATACCTTTCCTACACAAGTTTCTAGCCAGCGAAGCAAAAAATATGTGGACGAGCACGTATTTTAACTTTGTAGGATCTAATACTGAAAGTCGTATCGCGTGAATGAGGACCTCTTCCTTTATGTCCTGCCACTTCCAACTACTTTACCGACTCGTTCGCTTAGCGTGTCGTTCGTTTCTCCTAGTTTAAGATCTGAAGAGTCTCGATGTAGCTTTTAGGAATCTTTTTAAGTACCGTTCGCGTCTGCGTTACATTGAAATACTCTGAATTTCCTTCATTCATTTGTGAGTTTTTAACACAAAAAATACCTAAAGCTAAAGAAAGAACCCCCGCTCCACTTCCAAAGACTAATTCGGTATTGTTTTTACTATCATTGTTTTTGTCATAAATTGGATTTGCTCAGATTTTTGCGGCGACGTTCTTCCATCATAACTACGTATTTTTTTTTGTTTCGCGAAATCCGGAGCAATATGCTACTTTAAATGTAATCTTGTAATCTAATCTGCAGGGCAAAACATGAGTATTAGCTTGTACAAAAGAAATATTTTCGCCTTATTGGACCTCGCAGACAAATATAATTAAAGTCTCTGTAAGTACTGAGACTGAAGTTGGACAAGTGAATGCCTAGACACAAAAGCAATTTGTGTCTTCAATTACATGGAACTTTATTGTAGAATTTGGAGCAATTATAGCCTTAATATGTTATGCAAAAGTAACCACGAAACATTTTCTGAGAAAATTATGTACCCACACATTTTCTCTTAAGACGTTATTGGTTTCTTTTATAAGGCTATTTATAGCGTCGGTAGAAGTCAATATTGTTTCAGTATCTTTGCTATGTAAGAGTAAGTTAACTAAAACTCTAAGCGCTCTTATTTTTAAAGGTCAAAAAGGCACCGGAAAATTCTATAAATTGGCAGCCAGATTAAATATGACCAGAACGAAACGTCCAGTGTTTTAATTCTGATTAAGACATTTTATGATCGATTTTTTTTCAAAGTCTACCTTTTTTTTGTAGTACATACATATTTACATTGCAACCAATGACTATTTCGATGGAGTTTATTTTCAAATTATAAATTCGTGTCAAGTAGGTACTTACCTATATCAACATAGTAATTATCAAGTCCATTAATAAATAGCTGAAAGCAATTGATATATTAAACACAACAATTGGCCATACATTATCGTTACCTGCGGTTATCACACAGGTTGTGGTGTATTTAATAAAAACTATACTATTATCGTTACATGGAAAGATTTACAGTTTTTGTTTGTTTACCCTAAGTACCTATCTAAAGACTAGTTTTATTGACCTAATATTGATAGATATAAGGCGGTCCAAATTAAGTAAGATCAAACAAAACAAATCTAAGTACTTATGTAAAACCATCCCACGAAGAATCCACTCAGCCTTTATACACTTACACACATAAATAATGTATTCAACAGTCCAAGAACACAACCACCTCATTTACTTCTATAAAAAATACATGAAACATTTTCATCCAAAATTGTCCATTTGAGGTATAGTCGAAGATACGCGGTACCCTAAAAAGGATGTACCTTTTGTAAGGCATTCGTCTCAAAGCTGTATTGCCAGAGAGGCACGATCAATTGGATTGAATCGTCGACTTCGAAAAGTGGTGTCGGCCAAAGGGTCCTAATAGCATTTTTATAGTGCATGCCTGAAGGGCGCTACAGAAAAATTGTTTCGCAGATAGAAAGCTATTTATCTTTGATTACTATTTTGTTGATTACATTACGATAGCGACAATTTGGAACCTCCCTTATCTAGAAGGCCTTCTAAAAGTAAATTATACGAAAATCCCTTTATTTTAGGTAAAACCCTTATTTCAGTGCCTTTCCAAGAAACAAGATACTGAATAATAATCCATTTATTATGTTGTTATTTATTACTCAATGATGGCTTACGGAAATTGTTACACGAATTTATTCAGTCAATTTTGACAGGTATCTATGTAAGTGTGTCCTTTAACATCAAATACATGAAGCATTTCATTTGGATCATTACCAAACTTTTTTTTAACAAGTTTTTCTTATTAGACTCTTTAAGTCGTACGCCATCGCGTCCGTGCCATAATATTGTAAATTAAGATTTACGTAACCAAAAACTTCTGAAAACACAATTACAGAAGTTTTAACATAGAGCCTGTAACCGTAGTAGGTAATCACATTTGTCGGGGAAGTTGCTAGAGAAAATTGTCTTTGGTGCTTGTAACAAGGTTCAGCCCTTACCATTTTCCACCCCCTGTTGACAGAGTCGAGACGACTAACACTAGAAAATACAAGAATGAAGTTCAATCTTTGACGTTCAATGTATGGTTCTTTCGATTCGATAAATGAAATTTAAGTGGCAAAGCTATAGTGGTGAGATCTTTAAAGATAATGGATCTGACAGCGCTTAATGTGGGTAGAATTGAACCCTTTCTAACTCATGCTTTAATGAAGTTCAGAATCCTTTCAACTTTCTACCTAAAATTATGATCTATATTGTATTAATCATTTGAATGTGTTTCTACTTACATTTTATTAGATACGAGTATTGCTTTCCAGTACAAATAAATCAGAACGAATGACTACTTAGCTAATACTTCACCGGTACCGAGCTTCAAAACTGTGTGGGTAGTCAGAATAATTTAATAAGAACGGGTTCTGAATTAATTTATTTTGATAAACCAAAGCCTTATAACTGGTACTGGACTTAAATAAGCAACTAGGTACGTATCTTCCTGGAAATGAAGATGCTTTATAAAGTTATTGGGGAGGATCTACCTGTGTTAGCAACAACATTCTGTGGAAACCCGATTTCGGCGTCAAATTACGAGGTTAGACGGCGGTCGCTCTGTGTAACACTATAATTTTCATTAACTATCAGGTGAAGAAACCCAATACCGGAGAAAGAAAACCTGTGGACATTTTGTAGAGAATGTTCGGAAAACATTTAATACAGAAATACGGCCATATACCAGGTTATCCAGCGATAATTTAAAGGAATAGAACACCCAGTGGAACTATATATTACTAAGCTATCAGTGAATTGCATTGAGACTGAATCATTTATTCACCGAGTCAGACCGAATGCTGAGAATTGATCTGAGAAACGGAGGCGTGTGCAAAATCTAGCAATTTGCTTGTAAGGATCTCATCTATATACGATTGACTATGCAGAATCATTTAGGATATACATAAGTATGAACATAATGACAAAATTATGACGTAAATGGAAGTCTGAAATTTATACTGACAATTATACAGTAAGTATTAGAAAATGATCTACCAATTTTACACTAGCTCACACTTATTTCTATATTTCTTTTTAAATAACATTAATTTTGAAACAAATATGAAAACGAAAACCAAAACCCTTAATGCTAAGATCAAATTTAACAAAACAATGTAATTACTTAAAATCAAAGTTTAAACTCGCTCACGAAGTCCGTAAAAGTCCTTCAAAGTTTCGGAGATCATTTACTTACCAGGAGGTACTTTACCTGGACACAAAGTGAAGCTGAAAGGTCTTGTAAACAAAACAGACAACGGCCAAGCAGACGGCAAGCTACTTCAGGTCACGAATGAATACCCAACGGAAAATGTAGCTCAAAAGGTCTGGAGTCTGGACAAAGAGTTTGGTAGATTATTCGTTACACAATTGTCCCACAAAAAAAGAGAAACGTGAATTGAAATTGTGAATTTCTGGCTCAACCTTTGGCAGGCTGTGGCATGTTAAATACTGTTTGTCGGCAATTTCAAATATAAATGTGTATTATTTCAAAATACAATGCTTTATACCCATTTATAATTGTTATGAAAAATGTTCATAACAATTATTTACGATAAAGTGTATGCTCGTTTCGATTACAGTTTATTCATTACAAGAGTTTATAGGGCAAAGAATGGAGTATGATAATTAGGCATTACTTTAGTTAAAATTTTGACAAACTATAAAAACACTTGTCTACTTAATCGCACTGGTCTACATAACAGTTTCACCTCTTTGAGTCGAGTAATTTGACGAAGTTACAGTAATAATTAGTAGTGTAGCTTGCATACACACAGCGTTAATATTATAAGATTAGATCACACTTAGCGGTGGACAGTCACGAGCACTAATATGAATATACTTAGCAACTTTAAAAAGCGATTTCCTCTAACTATATTGATAGTAATTTTATTTTACTACGAACATAGTATTTTGGAACCCAAACTATTATAAAATATAACTTTTCTCAAAGTTGCAACCGTTATTCCACGAAAAAACAGTTTTGAATTTTGATAAATGTTTACATATTAGTTCTCATGACTGTACATACTTATATCTTATTCAAGTTAGTCGGTAGATTTCCGCCTTGCAAATCCATCAACTAACTTAGTGAGATACAAGTACTTACACCCTAACTTTCAGATCACTCGCACTTCCGTACGAAAAGTAGCGAAACATTCAATGTTATCCTTATCCTCCAAGACAACAAAAGAAAAATATATCACATAAACTACATTCCGAAATAATCTAACTTATAAAAAACCATAACACCAGCACAATCCGCATCTTCCGTGTAAACAAAAACTTCTCCACATTAAATATCTATACGCAAGTTTATGCAGTAACTTTGTTTTCTTTGGGCTGCCACCCATGCCCCGAAAACCCTCCGCTTCAGTCGGATGTCTCGATAATGTGATATGCGAAGCTCAAATACGCCTACCCTCTGTGCTTATAAGGTTAAATATATTTTTGCTTTGTACAGTGACTTGTTTTGATGTTTGCTTAATATTTTCCATTTGTGGTAAACAACTGAAATAATAGTTTCACTCGCATCAAAATGTTGTTAGGCACCTTTTTGCTGCGTATTTCACGATCAAAGCATTTTAGTTACCTATTGCGTTATGTGACATACGTTTTATTAACTTTGTAAAAATACGCATGTCGTCAACATAAATGAAATTATATTTATTCCTCTATGTTATATATTTAAGACACTTTTACGCGTCAATGTTTGTTTACCTACAAGCCATGCAAATTCTAGTTAGCATAAAATGGTTCCGTAAACTATGTATCTGAATGCTGAAAAGCAGAAAGCTTATGCTTTTTATTCAACTTCGAAGATTCGAGTTGAAATAGGAATTTGATGATACCCGTTGCCTATATCCAAGTTTTTATCGTACCATAGGAAAGTATTCTATTACTCGAATGGAGCTTCATTCGAATGCATGCAGCGCCGTCGTCGGTGTACGTAATATGCAACGTCGTCGCATCGTCGATATTCACTGTTTCACCTGCTTTACCATTCAGGACGACGAGCACCCGATGCTGATACGATACTCAACTACACTTCCTACTGCTTGCTGAAGACACAGTAATGTGTGGTTAGATGCTACCGAACCTCACTTGCATATTAAACAGGGAATAGAATACAGTACTTTTCGATGAAAGTTATAATAATAAAAAACCGGCCAAGTGCTAGTCAGACTCGCGCACGAAGGGTTCCGTACCATTATCTATAAAAACGGCAAAAAAATCACGTTTGTTGTATGGGAGCCCCCCTTAAATATTTGTTCTATTTTAATTTAATTATTTAGTTTTAAAGTGAATATAACTTAATAACCAACTAAACTACCTAATAACCTACCTACCTAATTACCTATGTAACTAAATATTCTGTGAATATTTCAAGCGTCTACCTGTTGCCGTTATCAATATCAAACAAAAAAATCACGTTTGTTGTATGGGAGCCCCCTTAAATATTTATTTTATTTTTTAGTATTTGTTGTTATAGTGTAGTGACCACATACATATAGCATCAACACGTCTGACCGCGACGGCGCGCGGCCGGGCACTGACGGCACTGAGGACCGCAGACATGGCGTACGCCACCTGCGACGTCGTGGAGACGAGTAGCAGAATCATCGAACAGACACAACCGGCCGGCGCTGGATCAAGCTAGCGACTGAGCGCGCGCGCTTTTTTTTTTTTTTTTTTTTTTTTTTATATATGGCATCTCGCAGTTGACCTTGAGAGGCCGTGACTGCTTAACCGGTCTTTCCTGTGGCTGCCCTAAGGTATTAGCTTAAAGCCTCCAGCCAGGAGCGTAAATAAAAGTATTAAAAACTAAACGACAGCGCTCTAAGGGCACCCCCTGTGGGGTACGAACCTCGGCTTAGGGCGTCGTTGGGGAAAAACAAAGCAAATTGGGGACGGGCTGGATCAAAAGTTTAAATTCATGATTATTAACGGGGATTACTATTAAATGCTACGGCTTGCAAGGGACGGGGGGAACAATTTATTCTTGATCTTCGCGTGGTACCTCGGCGGCGAGGACGGAATGACGGTTTGTGTTTGTGCACTGTACTTGTGGCCCTATTGCTTTCCTGAAGGAGAGTAATGGGGTCATCCGGGTCTAAGAGAGTATGCCTAGGTCGGCGAGTCTTACTGATTTGAGATGGCCTATAGCTAGCTGCCTGCACAACCAAGGGGTTGCGATGTCTATCTGCGGACTCGAAGAACCGCTTTGTCGCGCGTTTCAAAAACTGCTTGATGGTGGGGATTCTAAGATCTACGTGTAGGGTTTCGTTCCGAACGAACCATGGAGCGTCCGTAATTTTACGGAGAAATCGGTTTTGAAGTGCCTGCATTCTGTGAATGAGATGGGGACGGGCGTGTGCGAAAGCGGCACACGCGTACGTCATAATCGGCCGGATGCACGCTGTGTAAATACGCAATTTGCCCTTAAGGGACAACTTGCTGCGTGAGTTCAGAACGCAATGAAGCCTACCGAGAGCGAAAGCAGCGCGCGAACGCACTTGCTTTATGTGCTCAGCGAACGAAATGTGGTGATCTAGGATCACACCGAGATATTTGGCTCGCTTCTCCCAAGGGATAGGCTTGCCGAACATCTTGATCTGTCGTGGTAGGTCCGGTCTACGCCGGGGCCTAGAAAAGAGGACCGCTTGGCTCTTATCAGGATTGACCTCGATCCTCCACTTCCTGAACCAGTCACCGAGTCTGTTGACTTCGGTCTGTAGGATGCGGGAGATCTGGTCTTGACTGCGGCCGGTGTAGTAGATGGCCGTGTCGTCTGCGAACAGAGCTAACTGCGCCTTTCTACTTTTCGGGATGTCACTGGAGAACAGCGTAAAAATGAGCGGAGCCAGCACAGACCCCTGAGGGACGCCTGCGCGGATCGGATGAGAGCGCGCGCGCAGCCGCCGGGTATATTTATAGATGTGGCGTTTCACACTATACCGAAGATCAAGCAAAGCAGGAACGAATCCTTTGCATGGTGTGCGTCGAGCCCTGATTGGTCAATCATATTTTTACTATGTGCGCCTTACACCACTTAATATATTGAGGTAATAAACAATATAATCAGGTCAAAATAAATATAATTATTCATATCGTCATTTGAGTTTCATTCCTCACATCCAACGAATTATACCCCTACAATAGCAGCAACAGAAATACATCATCTGTGAAAATTTCAACTGTCTAACTATCACGGTTCATAAGATACAGCCTGGTGACAGACGGACAGACAGACGGCGGAGCCTTAGTAATAGGGTTTCCGTTTTACCCTTTGGGTAAGGAACCCTAAAAAGCAATATGATTATTACGTTTCTAACAGCACGTTTTTCGTAATGTACAGCTTGGGGCAGAAGTGCCCCAAGCTGTACAAACAGCCTTTGTGTTACGCTTTATCAATATTCTCTGCACAGAATCCCCTTTCTAGATTCCTCCATTCACACAAAATATCGATGGCCAGTGACCCGCACATTTAAGTTTTGTTTATAAATATTATGAATTCTCACCACTCGACCCAAAAAACGTTTTAAACATAAATATTTCTTCATACAGACGGTAATGAGTCGGTGGAGAGTAAATTTTTCAGAAAAGCGTTTGGCGTTGAAGAGGGAAAACGGCTGCGTAATTACTAATAAGAATTGGAGTAACTTCAAATTTCTTTTTTTGGGGAAACAGGTTCTACTTCGAAATAAGTTGGTTTTCGAATATATTTACGTACACTTAATAAAAATTAAATGTTTTACAAAATGTAGGTAAACAACGACCATTTCTGTTAATTTTCGTATATCATACCTTTTCAAGAAAGTGTTAGTTTACCAATAAAACTAATATCACTTATATTATTTAAAGTGATACCAAACAAAATCCCACATAATACATCAAGTACTGCAGAAAACTTCTAAATCTGTTTGCTAAACCCAGAAACGTTCTCAGTTCTAACCCAAACGCCTAACAAGAACTCTATATTACGTACGAGTCTAAGCTGTACTACGTTCAAGACGGCGGCGTGGTTGGCTGGCAAGTTTGTTCATCAACAAACTACTATTTCATAATACGGCAACAGACTGGCTGACTACACAAATATAACCGAGGAACAAGGAGTGAAAATGGCTACTTACATTCCAACCATTCCATCCGAACTTCCGAAAGTTAATAAGGTACACCTGGCTTAGGTTAACTGAGTCTACACCCTATTGTTGGGGTGTTATGTAAATAAGGTATTTTGCCGTGATTCACGAGATATTTTTTCTAAATAACCCGGGTATCTTTATGTTTATTCCGCGTTAGGTACATTTGATTTAGTAATGGTAGTGGATAATAGAATGACCGTCATAGGAAAGAATACTTTGTTTTGTCATGCATTTATGAATGACTAGCTGCGCCCCGTGGTTTCACCCGCGTAAGTCTCAATCTCGTGGGAATATCGGGATAAATGTTAATCCAGGGTGTCACCTACCTCCATACAATATTGGTCCAGCCGTTTGAGCGTGAAGAAGTAACAAACACACACACACCCTCACACATACACACACTCACAAACTTTCACCTTTATAATATTAGTGTGATTAATTTGGTATTCATTTCACAATCACTAAATGCCTAAGAGCTTGGTTCGAGTCAAACTTTCGTTCAAAAATTAACACGTCAAAAAAACTTATGTCAAAAAAAGCACATAAAAAACTGCTAAACTATCATACGTTTAATAACGCAGATGTTGACTCCTAGACATTGTGGGTTTCATACAATAAATAAATCTCGCAGATCACTTCAAAAATGCTCCATAAAATTCGCTTTGACGCTTCAGCACTGTTAATTAAAGAACAAACAATATTGCAGCGCTTTTGAAAGCTGCTTTAATATTTCGGCGAATAATGAATAGCTGTGATACTCGCCGTTAATTGAAAGCACATTTGATATACTGTGGCTCGTTATGAAAATAAAAAATAGAAATATGAGATACAATTTTCATGTATGCCAGTGTTATCTAATATGGACTGTGAAAATGGCTCTTAAATGAAAATTGAATTAATAAATACAATGGAGGTTGTGATTATTGAGAATGTTATTGTGAACTATTTGTAAGTACCATTTGGATGATAGCTTTTATTACGTTTCAAAAAATTATAATACTGAATTTTATTATGGGTACGGGTGCGTTCTTTTAATATATTTACAACTAGCTGCGCCCCGCGGTTTCACCCGCATAAGTCTCGATCCCATGGGAATATCGGGATAAAAAGTAGCCTATGTCTTAATCCAGTGTGTCAGCTACCTCCATGCAAAATTTTATCAAAATTGGTTTAGCCGTTTGAGCGCGAGCGCCTTTATAATATTAATGTGATGATATTATATGGAATCCAAATCTGAATGACCATACAACATGGTGCCTACCAAACCGAAGTATTCACAACATTCGAACGGATTCTCATATTTTTTTAGCCTTTCATAAATAACAAATGTGACACATATTGATATCGCCTTCATTACTTAAAAGGATCAACAAATAGCAATACATTTTCATCAAGATAATTCAGTTTGTATAGAAGTCAGCTGCTCTCTGCTCGTTACTAAGCTCACCGCGCATAATCTAATATTCTCTCGTAGTATGCGGTGTTGATCGCAAGTTTATTACAAGTCGGCCCACGACTGGGATTCAAGCAGCGTATAAACAACACGCTTTGATAAAAAAATATGTTTATTTTTGGCAATACATCGGTCGGTACCTAGTATGGGTTTGTCTGCTACTGCTGGTACGGTCAGCGACAAAAGTCGATTAATACTGCTACTTTTACACACCATCTTTTAGCGTTGTATAATATTTCAGTATTTCATATAATAGTTAATAGTAAATATTCTTTTCGTACCACTTGCTCAAAAAAGTGACATTCTATGCCACAAAAAGCGAACATAACAATAGTCATTTTTAATCTGTTAAAAACAGGGAAAGAAAATTGTACTGAATTTCATTCATCCTCTAGGGGGAGAATGTGATTTAAATTTGGAATACTTACCGAAATTTATATTGAACTACATCTGTGTTTACACCATTGAGTTTGTATATAAAGCATTACACAGCATTTTTTGAAAAAGGAATACGCATTTATTATGCAGTTATGATTATTAAATAAAATTACGAAAACCGACGAGGCCGTATGAGCTTGATGCCTTTGCTTTTCCGACCAAAAAATATTAGTCTAGGAATTTGCCGCGTTTTTGTTTTCTTCAAATACATAAACGTTAAGTTTATTTTAATTTTTTTTTATAAATAAGTTAATGTTCTAAAAATACGTTACGATGTTAAATCAAAGCGACAGTGACAGTGAATTGTCGGATTCTATCAGTGCAAATGCTGCCGCAATTATAAATAATTTGCTTCAAACAAAATCCAAGGAAAATTATTTAAAAACTTATAAAGAATTTTCAACGTGGAGAAGTGCGAAAGGCCTATCAATTTCGGAATCAGTACTTCTTGTCTATTTTGATTATTTATCCAAGACAAAGAATCCGAATACACTTTGGTGCATATACTCAAAACTGAAAGCTACAATAAGCATCAAACACAGCATTGAAATAAATAGATTCACGAAATTACTGGCTTTTTAAAAAGAAAATCAGAAGGGCATTGCGCAAAGAAGTCTAAAATATTTACGACTCAAAATGTGGAAAAATTTCTTAATGAAACTCCTGACGAAATTTTTCTGACCACAAAAGTAAGTATACATGATTTAACTATGAATATATCGTATCTTAGTAATGGTAATTATTCTATATATTTACCTGTTTTTTTATCTTTGTTATAGGTGGCCTTAATTTTTGGACTCAATGGTGCTTGCCGCGGATGTGAATTTGTAAACTTAAAGGTGGAGGACGTTGAAAATCATTCCAATGAGTTACTGCTGATTAATGTAAAGGAAACTAAGACAAAAAAAATCGGTCATTCATTGTACAAGGACAATATACTAAAATCATTCATAAATACCAAGCATTACGTCCCCCAACTATCGGAATGGGAAATGTACTCGACAAGCCTAAAATAAAATTAGCAATATGCCAAAGGAAATTGCGAAATATTTAAAACTTAAAGATATTGAACTCTACACCGGTCACTGCTTTAGAAGAACTTCGGCGACTTTCTTGGCGGATTCAGGGGCGGATATTACGTCAATAAAAAGACACGGTGGTTGGAGCTCTGATAGAGTAGCTGAGGGTTATATGGAAAGCTCAATGGCGAATAAAACCATATTAAGCAGTCAAATTAACAAAAATATAAAACTTAATCCATCAGAGCCACAACCACCAACATCTTATCTTCGTCCGTAACTCACGATGCACCACCACCACTATCTCCGACGTATACTATCTACAATGAAACGCAAGTTCCTCAGACGCAAGAACAGAGAAATACTCAAATCAACTCATCAACAATAAATGTACCAAACAAAAATGTTACTCTCTTTATCAATAATCGGAAATGTTAACTTTTACTTTTAATTATCATTATTTTTAATAAATGCTTATCTCATATTATTATTGTGTTAATTTTTTCGCAAATGGTACGAAAAGTAGAGTATTTTCCTCGGTGATAAAGCTGTCTTAGTCTTGGGTTAACATAAATCGTCATCCACGACAGAAGACACTATAATCTATATATATACATATACTATATATATATATACAATAATCTACTATTTAATGTTTCTTCCAATTACCTAGTACTATCGTAGTTGTTAACTCAAATTGCCAGTAGAAACCTGAACATTTCTGCGTCGCTAAAATAGTGCAGAAATGATTGTACGTATTTTCATTACTGCATCGCTAAAACGATGCAGGAATGAGTGTATGTTTTTCATTGCTGCTTTGTTGTTACTTTTTACTTTTTCATTGACCAAAAAGTTTTCATAAGTTCCATATAAAATGTACGCAGACAACCAAAGAGATTAAAAAATAATACGTACTAGCTGTTAAGAAATAATAATAAACAATAGAAAACGAATTGGCGCGAACTTTATAATTTTGACAGCTGAACATTACGAATTTCATCAGAATTATTAAAAAAATGGATTCTTCTAGTGAAAGTGAGTTTTCGTTAACGCCGGAAGCTATAAAAAATTAGACTCTGCTCGTAATTGATAACCTATTACCAGAAAAATCTAGAGCCAGATATTTCAAGGCATAAGAAAATTTCATGTTTTTGAGAAACGAAAGAAAGGTTTTAATTTTAGTGAGATCACAAAAACTATGAAGTAGTTTTTTTAGTTTTCAATTTATTCTACACACCACACCAATTTCAAGCCGGCACAATAAATATGTTTATAGATTCTGCATAAATATTATTTTACCTATCACGGTGAAGGCATAAAATTATAATTACAGGCAATCATGTGACAATGCAGGCGTTAAATTATGACTTGGTTGACAAATCATAACGCGATTGTCCAAAAATGTACGATTTATTGGTCATGTTCATGCAATGAACATTCACTTTACACACAAATGCTGAAGCCCAAAGAGAATTAAAAGACATAACATACCATCACGCCCGTAATGCCAGAAGGGTTAGGTAGAGGTCTACCTATAGTACTCGTACACCCACATTTCCCCACTTATGTTTAAGTCCCATGTAATAAGGGGCGAGCCTATTGCATCGTTATAGAAAAACCCAATAACACTTTGCCCAACTTGGGAATCGAACCCAGGTCCTCATGCTCAGAAGTAGCGCTTAGACCACGAAGCATAAATAAAATTATGAAATGAATATAAAACTTCACGAAGAAGGAAACTTTTAACTTATCGCTTTGAGAGAAACTATAATTATAACTTGATTTTCTCTAATGAAATCCTTCAATACGATCAGCCTGATCATATCTTGCCTTTTTCTGTCGTTTCCCTTATTAGTAGTCTTATTACAATCATGTATTATACTAGCCACCCGCCCCGGCTTCGCACGGGTGCAATGCTGATACTAAAATATACTACAGAATGTCATTATATACAACGTTCACAGCTTTTTTGTCATTAGACAATACAAACATGTTTTCTTTAGAGGTTACTCTTGAAAGAGCGATTGGATAAGGATGAATGCTGTATTGCTTAAAATCGCTTCGTGAATAAGCCATTATTTCGCGTAAAAAGTAAAGGAGAAAAAATGGTTATTGTGGGTTATCGCTAAGAGATAAACTATATACCATCGCGGACTTTTTTGTAGACCTTTTTGAAGTGTACAATACTGTAGTATAGCCAGCATTTGCACTGTAAGCGCAAAAATATGTGTTTATTAACGACATCATATTAGAAACTTCTAAAATTATCAGTGTTTCTCTACTATATTATGCATTTAATATACAATATAAACAATCCTCTTGAATCACTCTATCTATTATAAAAAACAGCATCACAGAAAAAGCGACTTTGTTTTATACTATGTAGTGACTCATTTGTTTCTAATAGTTATGAAATAGTATATCTTGATAGTCTTCCTAATCAAGAATGTCTCTCGTTCTGCACGCTTTTTGTTTTGTGCCTGATAAAATGCTCTTTTTTTATCTGTTCAAATATTTCGCATCCTCATCCTAAAACTAATAACATCCTACAATTGAAAATATGGTGATGTACCTACATTTAAACACATCTATATTCCGAGAGTAACCTCAACATTGATCTATTATTTCTTTACGTTTATTGCTATTACATACCATTACTCTTCTAATGGATATCATCGGTAACCTCTACCCACTTCGCTTGCATAAGACTGGTTTTGGTACAACCAGAATTTAACAGTAAGTCCGTTTCAGTGATAAAAGTGGACAAAGTTCGTTTCATTCACGAGATCCGAGATTCTAGGTCACTTTTTGTGACCCCTAAGGGAAATGATGTGATGGTGTATCATTCCAAGTCAAGTCACATGATAATTACAATGGCTTACATCTTGGGATTCCAATCTCCCCACAAGAGGGTGAATATCAAAATATATAATGCCGTATATACTACTTATTATAGAAATACCGAACACGTTATTGGATTGAGATGGAAAGATTGTCGCGTGATGTAGGTTGACATAACATGATAGATGATCCAAATCCTTTTTCGGAATAGAATATCGTCTACGGTCAATATTGGTTTTAAAAACGGCTGCGTTTGTGTGTTCCAGGCTTTGTCAGGGTGACTTTTTTTAGATGGTAATCTATCCAAGATAGTGTTGTTAAAGAAGACAACCGATATTTTTGGATTTAAGCAGTACCATGCGGTTATCTTACATTCCAATAATTGTTGAAAATATACGCGCAATGTATCAATCGGAATCCATTTCCGGATCAAAATTATGGACAACTACGTAACAAAGAAACAGTTAAAAAAACATGGCTGCTCTCTCTAAAATAATAAAGTAAACATTAATTTACGAGTAGGTAATTTCATACGATATAAAGAAAAACCTTACGATGAAAACCGTTCGTCCAAAATTTGATTGTATTTATTACATAATTGCGTCAGTGGACGTAAGAGGCAAGGTGCTCTTAGCAAATAACTTAATTAGTCCATAATAGGGAAACCTGGCGGTGATATTATTCTACCTTATACCCAGTATACGTATACTCTGAGATATATTCATATTCTTGAGAGAGAATGATTCAGTTCCGCAGCCACTGTTTGTTTAGGGTGGCTGCTCACTTTTTTTTTAATACGAACAAGTGTATTCAAAAATCCAATTGGAGTTCGCTTTGTTTTATCGTGTTCTTTGGTGGGCTTTAGTATTTTTATTTGTTTTTTTTTATATTAGCAGCTCAGCTAAAGAATTTAATAAAATCACCATTACATAAATATTATACTTAAGATGTTTTTAAAGAATTCTGCAGATATATATATCTTATTGGTTGATTCGCATGAATTAATTTCTCGCACGAATCGACACTATATTTTTTTTTCATTCTGGAAGCGATTCTCACGAATTTAATAAAGTAGTGTGCGAATCGACCAGAAACCTATATTATGCAATTGGCAAATATTCTACTTTATGCAATAAGGTTAAGAAAAAAATACACTAGTGCACAGAAGTGATAAGAGTATGTATAATATTTTGAAATAAAATCATCATCTGCCTACCCTTTTCCTAACTATGTTGGGGTTGGCTGCCAGTCTAACTGAATGCAGCTGAATACCAGTATTTTACATAGAGCGACTGCATATCTGACCTCAACAACCAAGTTACCGAGTAATACGATATCCCTTGGTAAGACTGGTTGTCAGATTTTCTGATTCCTGACGAACCGTAACGACTGTCAAAGATTCACGAATAACAAGGATAAGGACCAACGGCTTAACGTGCTTTTCGAGGCACGGAAGGGTCTTGGTATGTAAAGATGGACCACCGTGGCAAGTGTAGCTTAACGTGATCGATCGACCCGACTGTTATTACTTAGCCACAAACCAATACACACAACAATATCACATACAGGAATATTTTTAAATAAAATGGAACACGTAAATTAATCAAATATAATTATCTATCTATTATTATTATCTTTATTAAAATATAATTTTAAGATAACAATGTCTGAATTGTACATCTCGCTCAGAGGGTTATAAAAATGTATTATTATTATGAATTGTAGTCATCGCGCTTTTTTCGAAATATGTGGTGAATTACGTGGTGAAAATTTAAATTTCGTACGTTTTTTTTTTTTGTCCAGCGTATAATATGGCTGGTAAAATGTTGGCATGTTCATAAGTACTTCCGAGAACTATGTATAAAGTTTACACGTGTAAAAATGGTGGTAAGCAGTTTTTAAACATCCCATCGCAAAAAACGCTTTCTACTTCTTCGAGAATTGTTATGACTTTCTTGTTTGCAAAAAGTATAATTCTTGCTTGTTTATGTCGATGATCAGCTAAAACTAAAGCTTCATAGCGTGGAGAAACAACCAAACCTTGTTTTTAAAAAAATCTAATTATTTAAACTTGCAATGCTTTGTTCCTGTGTGAATAATGTCTTTTGTAATGTTTTTAAATTCGGGAACTTTTTCAAATACATTGTATCCAGTATTTTTTTAATTACAGTATAGATGTAATCTCTTTCTCTGCTCGTTGAGTACTTTTATCTACATGGCGTTTGGTTTCGTTTTCGGCACGCTTTACTTGCTGCTTTACTGCTACGCTTGACTTCTTACTTACATGTCGCATCCGACATTTAATGTTTACAACAAGACAAGGTGCGCCACCTAGCGGCAACTATCAAGACTAGAATTGGCGCACTTTGACAGCGTCGGAGCGTTTCCGGTCGGTTACGAGGTTGAGAAGAACGCGCCAAGTCGGCGCAATTCCTTATTTGTGTGATCGAGCTGTGAGGACGTTTCGGAACTGTCCTACGCTACTTTTTGTTGTGCTCAGTTATTGTGGTAATTGTAATTTGTAGTATCAATTTGTGATTTTACTAAACGCTGTGTATCGTACGTTCATACCCAGTGTGTTTTCATTGCACGAAACCCACCTTATGCCCACATGATGTCTGAATCTAACAGAGTAAATCCTGACGATCCGACATACATATATTATTTTCACAGTTTTAAATTATCCTGCCTATGATCTAATGTCGTGTGTGCACGACTGTATTTAAATGTTTTTGATCCCTAAAATACAATTTGTGCCAATTGCCTAAACGTATTTCTGGAGTTGTCAATTGACCCACAAATAAATTAATTAACTTCGTGTGAATCGCCTACAGAAAAGTAATATTATTTAACTCCCGCTTCGGGCGAGATAATTCGTGAAAATTAACCAATAAGCCGATAACATTGTTTTTAAATTAATGCAATTAATTGTTTTATTTTATTTATTAAAATGTGTTTTTTATTTCAATTCTTTCGAATGTAAATGTTTTTTTTTTCAAGCCAAAAACGTAATCGGCGTCAAACATTACTTTAACAAGCAAAAGTAAATGTACTCTCATCAAGGTACAAACGACCGTGTTTATGACACGTTCATGACCAGAATTTTGTGCGAATGTTCTTAAGAAGTGAAGACGGGGCCGTCCTGACCCAGGCCTTGAAACTTGCGAACTTTGCTCATAAAACTCAAATTGAAGGCTGCAAAAATCTAACAAGAAAGGTTTTAGGTCGATTTTGGCTGAAACCTTAGATAATATGGGGCAGATGAAAATTTGCCAAATTCTGGGAAACTAAACTACACTTTTATGTCAGACCCTCATGTATTGAAAACATAAGTAGAACGAATGGAACCAAATCGAGGTAATGATTTTAGAAGATTGCGTACTTAGGTGCTTGGTAAAAAGGTAGGGACCGTGATTCGAATATCTGACTTCGGGTTTCGTAATCGTAAGAAGCTTTATCAAGAAACCTCAGCATTTTAGTTTCAGAAACCGTATTAACACTGATCAAGGGATTTCTTTAAATCTTTGAAGTATATTTTTCATTGCTTACTCGTTTTTAGGGTTCCGTACCCAAAGGGTAAAACGGGAACCCTAAGGCTCCGACAACACTAAGGCTCCGCCGTCTGTCTGTCTGTCTGTCTGTCCGTCTTTCCGTCTGTCACCAGGCTGTATCTCATGAACCGTGATGGTTAGACAGTTGAAATTTTCACAGATTATGTATTTCTGTTACCGCTATAACAACAAATACTAAAAAACAGAATAAAATAAATATTTAAGGCGGCTCCCATACAACAAAAGTGATTTTTTTGCATGTTTTTGCTCGATATTGATAACAGCAACAGGTAGATGCTTGAAATATTCACAGAATATTTATTTAGTTATATATTCACTTTAAAAATAAATAATTAAATTAAAATAAAACAAATATTGAAGGGCTCCCATACAACAAACGTGATTTTTTTGCCGTTTTGATAGATGATGGTACGGGAACCCTTCGTGCGCGAGTCCGACTCGCACTTGGCCGGTTTTAATTTTTTTTACAGTAAGAATAACGCACGTGTGAGTACCTAACCAAAACTGCAATGTTCATACTAACCGCAAATTGAAAAAAGAAAATTATTTTCGAAGGTTAAGTTACCATGAAAGTGCCATAATACATTAATAATAATTTTATAAAATAAATATTTTATTTTTATAATGTGTTATTTCACACATCTATTTTTATTATGTTTTATTTATTTCTGTATCTGTCCGTGACATCACAGCAGGCCCGGCCCTATCAGAATACGCTGTGACAATTATTTTTAAATGTCGAAGCATCGTGCTGAGATAGGAGCTTTTTGGCCTCGTATAGGACTTTCTGTTTTTATTTTCATTTTACTTTGTTTTTCTTTTTGTTTTTGTTTTGTATGTATCTATGAGTATCTTTAAATTTAATTTGTGATCTCCTGTGCGAGGCCCAATAAACACTTTTTCTTTCTTTGTTTAAATGAATGAAGAAGTATTTAATTTAGTCATGTGTTTAGTTTAACCATTTGAAGAATAAAACCCATTCGTGTTAGCTATAGATATTAATTATAGTAACGTTAATTTATAAAATAACAAAATATTCCGTATAAAAGTTCTCACTCTTATTTCTACTTCGATAACTGTCAAAAACCAACAGTAACCACCCAATAAAAAAGCCTCACTCTGATTCCAAACTTTAAATTTCGTACCCTTTTAACGCTAAATAAACGATTCTCTTTACACAAATGGAAATCAAGTGGAAATTCACTCGAATTAAATGGAAGCGGATAAAAAAGCAAAATCCAGTGCTTACATAAAACCTTCGATAGATGCATTGCAAGTTTAATGCAATAGGGATGTAGTGACCGGAGCTAATGGAAGCACTCACGAGACACGGCAGTTGACAGGAATCAGAATGAAAACGTACTGCTAGCGAGCGCACTTCAAATCACCTAACTGCTGTACTCCACAAAGGTAATTCAGAAGTGTTTGCTTCTACTAATCTATGGAGGTGATTAGTGTTGGCAACGATATGAGGCATTCGCAGTTCCAGATTTAGATGATTTAGATATCCAGGACAGGAATGCTTGGAGACTTGCTGGTCCAGCTCCATAGGACAGACAAGACAGAGACTAGAGAGAGAAGAGAGAGAGGGGCAGACTAGAGAAAATCAAACTGGTTGCTATTTTTATTGTAAAATTTGTTATTTTTATGATATTGATTTTACATTCTGTGATAATAAAGTATGTTTTGTGTATGGTTTACTTTTACGATGTTTGTAAATATGTGAGCACAGAATGTAACTATCTCATAATTAAGTTATTTTGTTGATTGCTTACTTTTTAATTCTTTTTACCTATTATGGTATAGTAATTTTATTCTAGGTGCATCGTCTTCACATATCATATAATTAATGCAAACAAAATATTATAAAACATTTTTAAAAGAGTAACGGTGGAGTTTCTTGTCCATTCTTCTCCATACGAAACTACCTTTTGGAAGGGGCAGCTAGAATCAATTCTATTTTTTTGTAAATTTTGACGTTTAAAAGTGCCTCTTATGTGCCTATTTGAAATAAATGGTTTCACTTTGACTTTGAGTTAGATGATCACGGTTGTGTTGCTTTATGTGCTGTGGTGTGAGAGCTGCAGGTATATAACATTGAGGTTGTGAGTGGAATATGTTAATGTTCCTACTTGAAACATCACTATCAGAGTGCAGTAGTTCACCCTGTAGCCCTATCGATACGACGTTATTATTTTATTAGGTTCCAAAATTCTCCACGAGATCGGTGGAAAACTTATCGTATACTTATGTTGTGTTCTCTTAAGTAGCGTTTTATAGTACATTAGAACGTGAAAACTAAGGGTAATCTACAGAGATTACCCTTACATTTTACAATCAATCAATCTGCCTATACTTTTCATAACTATGTTGGGGTCAACTTCCAGTCTAACCGGAAGCAGCTGAACGCCAGTATTTTACATGGAGCGACTGCCTATCAGACCTCCACAATCCAGTAACTGGGTAATACGATACCCCTTGATAAGACTTGGTAAAACTGGTTCTCAGACTTTCGGGCTTCTAAAGACCCCTAATGACTGTCAAAGATCCACGAATGACAACCGGGACCAATGGCTTTACGAGCTTTCTGAAGCACGGAGGAGTCCCGGTATGTAAAGATCCCCATCCACGGATCAACCCCGGCAAGCGTAGCTTAACTTGATCGACCCGTGCGGCTGTTATTACTTAGCCATGAGCTCCTGACCCTTACTTTTCACAAATCATCCATAAATAAACAAAGTCAATCAATCAACTTAGCCTATAGCAGTCCACTGCTGGACATAGGCGTCTCCCAGGCTGCGCCACAACACCCTATCCTCCGCTTTCCGCATCCAGTCTGTCCCTGCCACCTTTTTAAGGTCGTCGGTCCATCTAGCCGGGGGGCGCCCCACACTACGCTTGCCGATACGCGGTCTCCATTCCAGGACTCATCAGCTCCACTGGCCATCGGTCCTTCAACAAACATGGCCAGCCCACTGCCACTTCAGCTTGCTTACTCTGCAGTAAAAAAAAAAAACAAAATATTTCATATCAAATTCGTAAGATACCTTTTTTTAGAGACTTATTCAATAAAAAGGCGTAAATTACGTCGTACAATATCATCCCCCTTGCCTTATTACCTGTGTTTACAAAGAAACGTTGATTTGAAGGGCACGCGTTTAATCTAATCTCATATCTACGTCGCTGTGATACTCGTACCTTTCAGAGTATAAGCCGGCGAAATTATGACAAAAATAAACTTTTTTGCGCATACAGAATGTGACGAGCGCTTCTTTTGTACACAAAGGGACCTTAGGTACATAACTATACCTTATGTACCTAAGGTCCCTTTAGTTATTTTTATAATCTATATCTATATAAATAAAAATGAGTGGCTAAATGTGTTGCTAAGAGCAAGACCAACTCGGCAATTTTTTTTTCAAATATTCTTTGATGTCAAAAATTGAAAAATTGAAAAGTTTTCGGAAAAATTCGGGACAACTGAAAGTGCAATTTCTATGGGAATTTTGATTTTTATTGAAATTTGGACAGGACAACGGTCTGGTTAGTTAGTATGCGATAAAGATACGTACAGTCCACGAAGCCTAAGCTGAGCTTTACATTTGTGTGAGTGCACATATAGATAGTGTAAGTGTGACTTCAGCCTAGAGCACGACGCGTCCTTTGCTTGGTTTAAACCGGTTTATACCGGTTTTTTATCAGTTTATACTCTACTTTAGGTAATCACTCACACAAATGCAAAGCTCAGCTTAGGGCTCGCGGACTGTACCTACACATTACCATTTTTATACATTAGGTATGCCATTCATATATGAGATGAAAAATAATATCATTAACTATAATTGGAAAACGAGACAGTCACTAGTGAATCTTGCTTTCTCGTGCCTAAACGACCCCACCAGCGCAGAGTGTAATAACATTCATAGCAAGTTGACTTACTGTAAAGAAAAGAAAGAAAATACGTTTATTTGTGGTAAAGATGACGCAAAGAAAGAACACAAATACAAAAAGACCAAAGTGGAGGAAAGTATGCGTCACGTCCACGCAAAGCGGCCACCGCTCAGCATAATGCTGCGACCCTACAGACAGAGCCCCAGCGCTGGTTTTCAGCGACAGCTAGTGTTGACGTGATGACGTCAACTGTAAGTTTTAGGCCCGTATTAATAAACGTTCCCCAACGACGTACTCAAGTGCGTCATTATTTGATACGCCATTATTACGATATCAGCATCTCAAGATCATTACTAATTAATAAACAGATGAAAACAGTATCTCAGTTACCAAGATAAGCTCCTCAAGGCACTGTACTAGATGAACAATTACGTCACATTGACCAAAGTTTAGAATGACATTCATCACATTTCGTTCTTGAGAAGTCGTAAGATTTATTGAAATACTTGTATTTTGTTAAAATATTAATGTTTATCGCTGTATCACGTTATAAATATTTCTAGGGAAATTGGAAGACTCTTAAACCAATATAGATAATTTTTAGGGTTCCGTAGTCAACAAGGAAATTTCGCCATTTCCGTCTTTCCCAGGCTACGCTCAGAGACTCTTATTAATCACGCCGACAAAGTGGTAAAATAAAAGCTCGAGCCCTTGCACGTAAAGTGGGGATGATATTTTTTTTCTCATCTAACCCATGGTGTGGTATGGTTGGACAGGTCTTTCAAAACTATTGCGAATCTGTGGAAACTTAAATTATTTTAAAACTTATTAACTTATTAAAAAAATAAAAGGAAAACTATCACACCTAAGTAGGCTCTACAAGTTAACGAGTAATAATCAACGAACTTACATTTGCAGTTGGTAAATTGACTGTGACGTATATAATAATAATATTGTTTATTAAGTTTGTTTGTGGGATAAAGTCATCCCAACTACGGAACCCTTCATTGTGCGTGGTCCGACACGCACTTGGTCGGTTTTTTTAATGTTCATCTAGTAACTCAAAAGGATTCGAGGCATCCCATGTATAGATATTTGGCAAAAATATCGTCATAGTACCTACTCAATTTCATCATAATAATTAAGTTCACCCAAAATATTTTCAAACTCCATGTTTCACGCTACTAATCACGACCTCAAGTCACGGACTGCCTACACTCAGATTTAAGCACCTCGAGTACACACACCTATTTAATTGTATACTTAAGTGTCGATTTTCGTTTATTAATCAGTCCATCACTCGGCTGATACCATAAACCCAAGCCATAACTTGAGTACCTACATCAAATATCATGTTTATTAATACGATCATGACCTCAAGACTGTTACGAGTATCAATTGCGAGGTCTTGGGCTGAGTAACGTTTATTAATACGGGCCTTAGGTACCCATTAAAACTGTGAAATACTCAATATTACTTGCTAGTGCTCATCAATAACGACGTCCAAACATAACGTCGAATTTTAAAAAAAACCGGCCAAGAGCGTGTTGGACCACGCACAATGAAGGGTTCCGTAGTTGGGATGAATTTATCCCAAGAACAAACTGAACATTGTAGTTGAAAAAAAATGTTCCCCTATAAATTCCAACCGCAAATTTAAGTTAGTACGTGATTTACCATGTTATTTTAAGACCATGGACTTCGTATAAGTTTTCCTGTAATCTCTCCGTATAGAACTATTCTCAGCCAGGTGTCAGCTACCTCCATACAAAATTTTATCAAAATTGGTCCAGCCGTTTGAGAGTGAAGAAGTAACAAACATACACACACACACACTCACAAACTTTCGCCTTTATAATATTAGTGTGATGTTATTATAATTGTTATTCAGACAGGCAGACACACGAGTGATCCTATAAGGGTTCCGTGTTTTCCTTTTTAGGTACGGAACCGTAAAAACCTTTAATTTCAAATGTTGCCAAGAGTTTTAAAACCGTAGGTATGTAGCAGCATATCCCATTACAGGAATTGATTGACACTTCGTTTAGCGAGACCGTTTTAGGGAAAATTACCAAAACTTTTATGACAAACGAAGTCTGTTTCTACAACGGATATAAAGTCTCTTCATTCTTATCATGTTTAAATATGACAATCGTTTATTTCAAAGACCCTTGAAGAATACCTTTCACAAAGTTTACGTATTTTTTGTTTGTCTTCAAAGTTGGTGAAACAAAAAGCCTGTTTACATTGTTTTTCTTTGAAATTGCCGTTTGTCTTGCTTGTTGTTATGGATTAATCGTCATTTTCAATCGAGTTTTAAATCCACTTTTGTTTAAATTACGAGTTTCTCAACTTGAAAGCCACCTCAAAAGAACCGGAACCGAAGATAATCAATTTTAATAGACAGCACTAAAGGATTATTCTAGGTGTCTGCGTCTAAAACAATTCTTCAACTGTTTGCAGATGCAGCGAAAACTTTATTCATTTTAAAATCTGAAAGCGCTTAAAGCGATTCAATCATACTTTCCTTCCGGAGCGACTGGCGTCACGTATTCTTGAATAACCTTTGAAGTTATCTTTTACGAGGAACATTTCCCGAAGCCAAAAGATACTCCAATGAGATTAGTTTAATGAAACCGTACGTCGAATGTGGTGCATGCGGCTGGCAGTTGAATTAGCATGCAATTTTCCATATTTTGAACACATTTAATCCTGTTACCTACAGCTGCAGCTTTTCTGTCTATATAGGCGGATGATTTGATGTACAGCGCACTTTATTTATAAGTACAATTGATAATGTTGTTTTTTTTTTATTTGATAAATTAGTTATTTTTAAAGTCAACAACACTGTGAATACACACATAAGCAATTTATGGATCTATGCAAATAACTTTTTGGTATAACAATGTACATGGATAAACCACAGCTTCTCAGAGGGTAGTTGGAATTTCTAGCGTTATGTACCTCTAAAAACAGTGTGCGGCAGTTTCTCCCTAACAGTGATATATTCCACTGTTCCCGACGTCTGTATTTTTATGTTGCAGCGTTCTGATGGCACGGTACTCCATTTTTGTCACCCTCACAGCTGAAGTGGATTTTAAGTGGAGTGCTGCAAACCATCCGTTTTAAGGCTGAAAACATTTTCCGACACTTCAAACAGTTTTCGTATTTTTCTAATTTGTTACCGAGAGGTATCATGACTGTTTTAAGTAGGTACAGTTTTCCAATAAACATACTTTTTTTATGAGTTTAGTTAACATTACGTCATAGTGCTTATAAAAATGCAGTAGTTCATTTGGTACCGTCACCAGTTTCAGTAAATGAATAACCAGATTTAGTTATAAAACTACAGTATACTTCACACATTTATTGGAGTTGATTAAATAATAAAAAAACCGGCCAAGTGCGAGTCGGACTCGCGCACGAAGGGTTCCGTACCATTATCTATAAAAATGGCAAAAAAACAGGTTTGTTGTATGGGAGCCCCCTTAAATATTTATTTTATTTTAATTTAGTTATTTATTTTTAAAGTGAATGTATAGCTAAATATTCTGTGAATATTTCAAGCGTCTACCTGTTGCCGTTATCAATATCAAACAAAAAAATCACGTTTGTTGTATGGGAGCCCTCTTAAATATTTATTTTATTCTGTTTTTTAGTATATGTTGTTAAAGCGGCAACTGAAATACATCATCTGTGAAAATTTCAACTGTCTAACTGTCACGGTTCATGAGATACAGCCTGGTGACAGACGGACTGACAGACATACAGACAGACAGACAGATAGACAGACAGACAGACGGACAGACAGACAGACAGACGGCGGAGCCTTAGTAATAGGGTTCCCGTTTTTCCCTTTGGGTACGGATCCCTAAAAAAACCGGCCAAGTGCGAGTCAGACTCGCGCACGAAGTGTTCCGTACCATTATCTATAAAAACGGCAAAAAAATCACGTTTTTGCCCCCCTTAAATATTTGTTTTATTTTAATTTAATTATTGATTTTTAAAGTGAATATATAACTAAATATTCTGTGAATATTTCAAGTGTCTACCTGTTACCGTTATCAATATCGAGCAAAAACGACCAAAAAAATCACGTTTGTTGTATGGGAGCCCCCTTAAATATTTATGTTATTCTGGTTTTTAGTATTTGTTTCTATAGCGGCAACAGAAATACATCATCTGTGAAAATTTCAACTGTCTAGCTATCACGGATCATGAGATACAGCCTGGTGACAGACGGACAGACAGACAGACAGACAGACGGTGGAGCCTTAGTAATAGGGTTCCCGTTTTACCCTTTGGGAACGGAACCCTAAAAACGATCACCATCACACGATCGAACACTTCATTGTTTTTAACCATTTCCGGATCTTTTTTATTTTTATTTAAACTCTTTTGAAAGCTTCAAATAAATTATTTTAAAGAAAACCCCCTCACCTTTAAAGTCCAGAGGGTCTACTCCGAAGATAAAACCGAAGTATCCATATAGGCCGAATGTTCGGCCGTTTCCTGATTACGGTTAAACGACAGTCAGAGCGATAAGTCAAAGTCAAAAATGTGGCTTGAAATCGGGTAAGAACTCAAAGTCAAAAAGGAAACTTTGGAAGTCAAGAAACGGCCGAACATTAGGCCGATACTTCGGACTATCGCTTCGGAGTAGACCCCCAGGCCACGCCAAATAAAAGAAAAAAAAGAATCAAATTATTCTGCTCAAACATTTCGAAGTGGATCACATTATTTTTACAACATTACCAAAGATTTAATCCAAATCGTTCGTACAAAAGAGGCACAAGAACGTGGAAAGAAATTGGAAAGTTTCCTTACGTCTCTCGTACTCATACATAATACATACAATTCTTAAACGTAAAAACTTAGGTAAGTACCGGAGGTAGTAGAAGTACCTTTGAGGCAGTTTATTGTTATATAGAAATACTCAAGTAACCCGCGACTCCGCCTGGGACAATTTTTTTTTTGTGGTTTTGTAAAACACCAATAAATATTTTTGTGGTTACAATATATTTATTCAGTTACTCGTATAAACCTTAATTAAAATATACAAGGTAACATTAAAATATACATAGTATGTACTATCGGCCAAACTTCTGCATGCTCACCTCTAAGGCGATAATCTCATAGCACGGCTCACGACTCGATCGCACAATGCACGAGTTTTGACCAATAGGATGCACAAAGCGTATTTTAGTGGTGTTCGTATTAGTATATATGTATGTATAGAATGTGTGACACTCACACTAGGAGCGTACTATGCTCAATTGTTTCTGCTAAGAGACGAGTTTTTAATGGGAACGGCCAGCGCGGCGCGGCGGCGGCGTGAGCTCTTTGTTATTGAATTGAATTGTTATTTTATTATTGACAAGAATTAATTTTAGTACTCATATCTTCTGTTTGTTTGGTTTAGAAAATGTATTATTGATATTGCAGTATTTACAAAAATAATTTGTAATAACTAATAAACTACAATTTATATGTATTAATCCACTTTAATATTTTCCTCTCTATCGGGTCTATAGATATAGGTTATTTATGAACACTTTCACTGCCTCTCCAATTTTCACCATATCCTATGTGATGCCGCATGCCGCAGCAACCGCACCATATTCCCTTCACAATAAGATGAGACATTGAAACGAACCGTTTTATTACAGTCCGTTCCACCGATTTTGACTTCTATTCCGTAGGCTTATGGATGGCATTAAAGGCAAAAAAGTGGTTACAATACCAACTGTTTACTGCAGCTGCCATTTGTCATGCCACCAACACAATAGCATTCAAAATCGATTGAACGGACATTTATGGTTTGTTTACCTTTTATCTCACGGCTCCCTGAATACGTTAGGTATAGGTGCGTTGACCGGCACTGCATGAAGGTATCAAATGTTTATATTGACATTTTTTGTGTTTAATCGACTTTATTAAAAGTAAATAACTATCTAAATTTCTATGTGTTTGTTTATACTTGGGCAATTTGGGAATACTTGAAAATTACAGTAATATTTGAACCAATACTCTGCGCAGTTCATACAATGTTATCAGAGCTTTTTGTTTGTAGCTAACGCAAGGCCGCAAGCCGCACAACTCTTGCAACTGAAATAAAAATAAGTTCATTATCTAAGACCCATTGTTATTTAGTGGGAATGTCTGGAAATTCGGTTAAACAATAGAGGACGGCTTAATACAAGGGCCATACGTTTTTTTATTACCTTAGGATTATCTCAAATGTTTTGCAGTTGTTCCTTGTATTTGGTTTAATACTTTTAACAGTAGGTAATTGTAATATTACCTTTTATTCATTAAAATAATACAGGGTGAAATTGAATTCATGGGCATCCTTTTAAGGGGTCATTGTACTCATCATTATGAACAACTTCAACTATGAGACCATACCTGAAATCGCGAAAAAAAAATCAGCTGTTCCCTACATTTATGTTTGCATAACTCGACAAAATGTAGGGAACAGCAATTTTTTTTTCTCGATTTCATATTTGTTCCCATAGTCAAAGTTGTTCATAATGACGAGTACAATGACCCCTTAAGAGGATACCCATGAATTAAATTTCAGCCTGTATAACGAACAAGGTATCGTTGCAATTAAAATGCCCAGGCATGCCGTGCAGGATGAGCACTTTAAGACTGGATTATAATCAAACCAACACTTTACTCTTTTATAATTCATGCTCTAGTCAAAGTTTGACAATTCATGATTTTAAGCGAAATCAACGCTACAGGCGCGTTACCGGCATTGCATGTCAAGTTTTTTTTTTGACAAATCTAACAATGATTTAGTTCCTACGCCACTTTAAAATTCAGAAGCTTATCAAGTAATTAAACTAAACTATAATTTGTGCCTTGGCAGCAGTGAGAGTGAAAGGATTGAAATAAAATGTTGGGTACTAGTGAAATATATATTTTTAGTTTGTGTTCATTTAACATTATGCAGGATTAAAGATTTATTTAGGTTGATATTTAAATCTTATCTGTATAATAAAAGATGTATAGTAAGTGCTTTTTGTATGAAACTATCGGCTGTAATCTCAGTGTGAAAAAATAAACAGTTAGTTAAAATCTACTTGAGAACAATTTTAAGGATTTGCTGTTGTAGAAAAAAAAACAATATAAGTAACTTAATTTATTTTTAATAGACTTTTTCAAAACATTAAAGATTCATCCAGAAATTAACATATTATAACAAAAAATTACACAGAAATTATCATCAAAATGCAAAATATTATAAGTGAAAAGATTCTTACTCATAATATCATTTATAAACTGTATTTATCTACACTTATATCGTAAAGTTCAAAATATGAAATCAACACAACAATGACAAACAGACAACACAACAACAACAGGCAAAAAGCCTGTCAGTAAATAAGATTAGGAGAATATTGCTCGTGCAGTTCTAATGAAATTGAAAAGTTTTAAGATTAGTACAATTTAAGAATCTTAATAATTTTTATAATTTGCAATAATTACATTACACTACAGACTAGGTTTATCAAGCAAATGAGATCAATTATTTATGAGGTGGACGGATATGATGACACTACTGAATATGTAAAATAACAAACTAACGAGATCGGGGCTTACGACAACATTGATTGTAAATAAAACAACAAATCCACCAATAAAGGCAACATGACACTAAATTGACATCAATAATTTTACAAGAAGACTTCAAAATCGTTGGCAATATTTTAAACTATGATTACGGTCTACAGTCTACCCTGTGACATTAATCAACGAAGTAATATAATACAAATTGGAATAATAAAAATAAACCTAATAAAAATAGCTATACAGGGTTATTTGCAAGCCGCCGGAGTCGCGGGTTGTTCGAAAGAGATACCATGGCCCTGGCACAGGCAACTGAAGGAACACGGGTGGGTTTTAGTCAGTAAAAGTTTGACACGACCTTCCGCTCCGCCCAGAGCGGGAGAAGTCATTTGATGATAAAACACTAATAAGCTCGTAGGACTATAATACTAACATCATAAATAACAACTTTTGTTGTATGACTTTTAATAATTCATAAAAAAATAATTTCATAATACAATTAAAAATATTTATTTTGATCGCTCTAAATTTGAACAACTCTACGCGGTACCAAAATATGTAAGTAGTTAAATAAACAAACAGTGCGTTGCGAATGCAGGGTCGCAGCGGTACTTACTACAAAATACAGATCTAAAAAGTGTTATTACAAATATTACAACAAAAACTTGAAAGTTTACTTTTGGTATTCTAAAAAGTCATAGATCAAAAGTGGTTGTACTAATATAGTCCTACCAGGTGTTAGAAAAATAACCCTGTATAATGTAATTATACAGTATGTTAATTAACGAAAGGCGTTCCCGTTAACCCGCAATAGTATAGCGTCCACATGCTACCAAAATATGACCATTCGAAAATTCACGAAAAAAAATCTGCTGTTCATTACATTTATGTTCGCATACCTAGCTTAACAAAATGTAGGGAGCAGCTGATTTTTTTTCGCGAATTTTTAAATGGTAATATTAATTGTAGCATGTTTGGACTATTGCGGGTTAACGGGAACGCCTTTCGTTAATTAACATAGTGCATGTTAAAAATTATATTAACTTAATATTTCGTCGCTGCTCCTCCCGCATCTATCACAGCATCGCAACGGCTACGCATGGACCTAGCCAGGACTTCGCACAAATTCGAACCTCTGAATGTGTCCCAAACTTGTTCGCAATGTGTGACAAGTGCTTCCTTCGTTCTTTCTGCTCTACTATCCCATCTCTGGACCATTAAACCCCACAAATTTTCAATGGGGTTTAAGTCTGGCGATCGGGAGGGCCATGGCACTGTTTTAATTTGTGGTTGCCCTCGCAACCACTCTTGAACAACCCGCGCACGGTGTATCGGGCAATTGTCCTGGAAAAAATAAAATTCTGGCACGTCCAGTTGTGGATACACCGTGCGCACTGTGGGTACCATGATGGTTTGTAGCACCTCTAAATACGTTTGGCCGTTTGCCCTCCCTGGTATAAAAGCGAGCTCGCCTGGTCCAGCAGCACTCATCCAGCCCCACATGTTCACTACAATTCTTCCCGATTCTGCATTTGGGTTCACATTTCGAGGTTCGTATCTTGTGTTATCTACACGCCATAAATTCCGACGACCTTTTTGGCTAGACCTAAAGCACTTTTCATCAGAAAATATGGCATAAGAGAAATCGAAGTCCCTGTAGTCACGAGCGAATCGCACGCGAGCAGCTTTCTGCTCCTGCGTCAAAATATTTTTTTTTGCGGGACGTCTGTGATGGACTCCAGCTCGATGCAACTCGTTTCTAATAGTTTGCATCGAAACTTCGTATTCTTGTGCGAAACTGCGAGTGGGTGTGAACGGGTTCTCTTCATACGTGGCTATCATATTATTTAACTCGTTTTCGTTTATAGCCCGGGGTCGAGGTGCACGAACGCGTTCTGTAATTTCTCCTTCTTCATATCTTCGCACCCAGCGGCGCACCGTTGTTCTCTAACGAAAAAAAAAAAAAAAAAACAATCAGCATCGATTTTTTACATAATATAGGAACTAAGTATAATAATACGAGTACACTACAAAAGTCTTATTCAAAGGGCACAACTAGTACACTATAAATAAAAATTATAAGTATTGAAATACTTAAGGTGTGCATTTTGGTTGACTTCATGATAAATAAACTCTTAACTTTTCTATAACTAATTTAAGTAGTTATAACATTCATAACTATATTTTAAAATACAAGTTGTAAATACAATAACTGAAAATCTCTTAAGGGGTCATTACTCATCATTATAAACAACTTTTACTATGAGAACCAAACCTGAAATCGCGATAAAAAAGCAGCTGGTCCATACATTTTGACGAGTTACGCGAACATAAATGTAGGGAACAGCTGTTTTTTTTTCGCGATTTCAGGTTTGGTCCCGTAGTAAAAGTTGTTCATAATGATTAGTACAATGACCCCTTAAGAGGTTTTCAGATATTGCAATTTACACCTCGTATACCTATGAGTAAGAAAAATGGCATAGCGTAAATTCCAACATTGTATGAAACTGTCCCAAGCAAATTTGTGCTTTATCTCTACTATTTAAAAGTGTTTATCCCGTGCGGGCTGGCAACGTGGCATTTCTAAAGGTTTTTCGTGGTTAAATACCAACGATCGAAAAAATAGTAAGTACTTGCTATTTTATCGGCCAGCCAAGCACTAAATCGTTAGTATTTAAAACTATGTGTGCATTTTTTTTTAAGTTTTTTTGGTAAGTATTTACGAGCACTACTAACAAAAATTTACATTATTGTCAATTACTTTCCATCTGCAGTATTATGATAAAATAAATGTTAAAAATAATTATAAAAAACAATTATCTTGTGCTTGGGCGAAAAAAAATTGTAGTTTGAAATATAATGATCAAGCCTCTAGAAATGCGACGAATGCGCTCTGGTTTTTCTAATTAAAATGCGGCAACGACGCTGTGAGATAAGGCACCATTGTTTAGGTTGTTTTGGTTTAGGATTTATTATCGGGTCATAAAAGGCTCCAACAACGTCTTTGAAAGCAAAAATAAATAAAAAGAACAATCTTATTTGAATGCATTACTATAAGTAGGTAATATCTTATGAGACTTTTAAAAAGAATCCATCTGAAAGTTATAATAATTTTATTATTTTTATATATAAATCTGCCTAGCCTTTTCCCAACTATGTTGGGGTCGGCTTCCAGTCTAACCGGATGCAGCTGAATACCAATATTTTTCATGGAATTTGTTTTTAAATTGCAATATAAGGAAAAATGCAAACTATGAAATAATAATATTACTATCACTTTATTTATTTCTATATCTCTCCCTCTATCTGAATACAAAAACATAACTTACTTGCATGTTCAACTCCACTGCTATTTGGGATATATTTAACCCTTGTCTATGCAAAACAATAATTTGATTCCTTTCTTCCTGAATCAGGTTTCGGGTCGTCATGGTTGCACCACGTTAGTCACAGCCCACACACAATACACACACAGTCCAGGATACAAGCTAGGGTCAAGAAGAGGCTTTCGATCACAGTCCGGTATACAAGCAGAGGTCACAGTTAGGCAGGCAATCAGTCCGATAGAAATAAACAGGTCGTAAAATGAAATGGCGATAGGAATTTAAGGGAAGCGTCAACAATTAGCGAGAGCAAATTGGCACTGCCGCGCTCTAGCTAATGTTTGTTATTTTATGTTACTCGCTCATTACTCACACAAATGCATATTGTCTCTAATTGGGGGAAACTAGGAAGGGGTGTGGTTTGTCACTAGCTGCGCTCTCGCAGGAATATTTTCTTAAGTGAGCATGCTTAACTTGGGCCGATAGTACATGTATTATATATAATAAAAAAGGAGGGAAGAGCACATTGGGCATCAATAAATTCGTCCGCATCGCTGTCAATGGGAAAAGTGCCCAAAAGGCAAAATAAATATTTTTTTAATCAAACAATAGGTACATTGGATAGTTTGTAGAAACACAAAGTATTAGCAAATAAAGAACGACAATACAAAAAATAATAATACCTCACATACGTACCCTACCCCCCCCCTTACCTTATACATATATATACCTTGATATTATTTAAGTAGGTGGGCACATAATAAACTTGTGAAACCGAATCGTCCCCTAAGATCTCAAGCTTAAGTTTTTACACCTTGTATAATTTCGGCATTACGTTAAGAGGTTGGTTTTACTACTTTATCATCTGATTATTTGAGCTTTGCCGATGCTTTTTCGCCTAGTATACATAATCATTAGAGAGCAAACAGAATTCACTGTCACAGTAACTCAAACACATTAAATTTAGGTAATACTATATGTATGTACTAGGTACCTATATATAATATATAACACAGCCATTCCATTTCCATTTCTTTTCTATGTGTAATACGTCAACACGCAGTGGTACTTTTAGATAAAGAGCAGCCGTTTAATTTAAGTCAAGGGTCACTGGATCGTGGCTTGAAATAGGCTCCAATCAGACTAGCAACTTTATCTACAACTACGTAGCCTCAAAAACTTACCAAATAAACGTAGGTAAAGTATTAGTAAGAATTGTCAATAGAACTTCACATTTATACATATAAACGTAATAAAATACTACCAGCGGCCGTTGACCCTGTTATTAATTGTATTTACTTGAAACTATGAGTTCAGAAATAGTACATTACTGCAGCGACCTGCAAAAGGGGCAGTGACGGACCAACGTGAAAATGTGGGCTGAGGCCAAGCCGAGTCACTCATACGTGAGTCCATCAATGCCTGGTTGCGGCCAAGGCTTGTATAGTGCTTTTCTCAAATAATGCGCGGAAATTCAAACTAAGTAAATTATTTATAAATTCCAGATTGAATGATGAACAACGATAATTTCATTTTCATTTGTTTCTTTTTTACTTTAAACAGCTCCAATTGCAAGCCAGTTCGAAATTTAAATAAAATATTTGATAAGCTACATTCTTGGTTGCCATGTGCCGACGCAAAAAGTTCGTTCCATTTTTAAATTACACGACAGATATTATTAGTTTTCATAGTAATTTATTCGGCCGCTAAACACGACAAATATTGATTTTCATACTAAAATTTCCGGCCGCCTGCTCGCATGTATTTAACCAGTAGAGCATTTTCGATTTATCTCGAAAAAGGTTGTCAAAATAATGCACGAATTTCCAGGCATGTTTATGAAAATTATTATTGTATTCTTTCTTTATCATCACGCCTGAGAAGTTTCTAGTCAATTTACATTGATCTTGTACTCACACATTATCGCGTATTATCTCAATTTCTACCATTATTTTACCTGAAAGACGTCGGAAGCAAAGTTGTACCTTCTATTAGCCCAACATCACGTAGGTACCCAAACTGTCTATCACTCACCGCCCACGCTGCGTCTCAGTAATATGTACAACAAATATACCTTACAAGTATAATGATATCTACATTCGTTATTTAGAATCCATACGGAACAGAAAATATGTTTATTAGAGTTTACTCCTTAAGAATCGATTTTCATATTCATATTTTCATAATTCTCCGGGTAGAGAAATTTTATGAGGAGTGAAATTAATACAAGCGTTACGTTTTTCTGCGCAACGTATCTTGCTCACCTTTCAAGGAGTAAACAGTCGTGCGTCGGAGCTGACACACATACACTTTTTTTACCCGCCTGCGGCGAAGCTAAAAAAGGAGGGTTATGTGTTTGACCTGTATGAATGTATGTAGGTCCGTCCCTATGTTCCCTCGTAACTATTAAACGGCCGAACCGATTTTGATGAATGATATCGTCGTTACATTCGTCTTTATGCGCAATAAAACACACTGCAGTGTGTGAGTGTTACTGGGTATATTAAAATTATTAAAAATCAAAATGGCGGATTTTTGGCGGCAAATGGTGTGTTTTCGAAAAAAAATATCCGCAAGCCTATCGAAATGGGTATCAAAGGGTATCAAAATGATAGATTTTAATAAGTGATTACAAAAATATATACATAGTTAGAAAGAAAGAAAGAAAGAAAGAAAGAAAATACGTACTACGCTACGTGGTAATACGTATAGTTTATGTTTAAATGTAATTTAAATGAGAAATGTTAAAAAAAACTATCCCGAACTTTTGGAGTGAGTGAGTAAGAGGCCGTTATCACCCGACTATAACTAAATAGTGAGTAAATAACCTAATTTATCGTAATCCTACCTAAAAAGTGTAAAATAAAAAAAGTTAATCAAAAAACCCGACTGCATAAAAAGTGAACTTAAAAAAAGATAGAAACAAGATTTTAATAAACTATAAACAATCTCAAGCAGTCGGAGGCATCTTCTTAACATTAGCGCCTCCGACTACATGAGATTGTTTATACTTAGTATTAATTTATATAAATCTTGTTTCCCTTTTTTTAAATTCACTTTTTACGCAGTCGGGTTTTTTGATTATTTTTATTTACTTATTTCAGTTTCAGTAGAAGATATCATTTACATTATAATTACTTCTTTTAAACGTAAAATCTTTTCATTCACGTTTGAGTTCACGACATTTGAATAAGACGTGTTGCTACGACGTAGCAGTCGTTTGCTACGTCTCGTAGCAACACTGAAATTTTACTACTTAAGGACACAGCACACATATCAACTCGGAAAGGGATCGTCACCGTATCGCCTTTCGCCTCGCCGTCAAACAGGCGTCAACCTAACGTAAGCACGTAACCAAAGCGGATCAGCAGCTCCGATACGTTGACTGGGCTACGGCTAGGCGACGCCGCACTTGCGGCTCGCCGACCACTGGTTGACCTGGCTGGCACCAGATCAGTTTGAATCGGCCGCGGGAGGGGTGAGAGGGGCAAGGGTGGACGAAGAGACGTAAGCTCGGGTATGGACAGACGTAAGCGCGCCGACGACGAGCCGTAAGCGGGGGAACTGCAAGTTGACCACGCACCGTACCGCGGTTCGTGAGCTTGTCCCGAGGCGAGTCGATTCCGTTACGATTCCGATTAGTGTGCGTTGCAGCAGGAAGTTTCATATAAAGAATACTGAATGGCTCGAGTTGATACGGTGGCGTTCCCTTTCCGAGTTGATATGTGTGCTGTGTCCTTTAAAGATGAATGTTAAGGGTAGTGACTGTTTCAATAATTATTATTTACTAGCTGCGCCACGCGGTTTCTCCCGCGTAAGTCTCGATCCCGTGGGAATATCGGGACCTAGACCTATGTCTTAATCCAGGGTGTCAGCTACCTCCATACAAAATTTTATCAAAATTGGTTCAGCCGTTTGAGAGTGAAGAAGTAACAAACATACACACACACACTCACAAACTTTCGCCTTTATAATATTAGTGTGATGTGATGTGATTATAACATATCAAAGTTGTGAGGCAATGCAAATGGCACTATAGCTACGACGTAGCAATCACGACGTCTGCTACGCCGTAGCAACAGTGCATTATGGCTACACATACAATACACGCTTCCGGAGCCAATTTTCAGATTAATTTAACCTTTGATTTGTTGAAATGTCCTTTATCGCATACGCTTAACATTACGGCAACAGCTTGACCACTTCAACAGCAAAGTGATCGTCAATATATCGCCCGTCTGAACTCGTTTTCCGGGCTATTTTGCACAAGTGCCCACAAAAGCGACGGGTCAGCACGCGATTATCGACGCAGGGCGGACAATGCCGTGAATAATTATTCAATTTGTTTCCCTTACAGCGACGCCCTCAACCAGCATGTAAAGTAGGCTCTCGTTTTACTGGTGACTTTATTCTTGAAATTAAATTAAAATTAAAATTCGAACAATATTATGGACACTGTCTCCGGTGCCAGTTAACAGAATGGTTGCTTCATACTCGGGAGCATTTTTGTTTTTTTTTTATATTGTTGTGTCCTCGTGGAATTGGCTTGTGAATGTAGGTAACTTTCGCACTATCGCTATCAGTAGGAAAAGGAAAAAATAAGAGGAGGGAAAAGAGGAGAGAGGAGGGGTGGGGCAGGAGAGGGGGGAGGTAAGTAAAGGGATAAATATCACCATCATCATACTCTTGCCTTTATGCCAATATTATTTATTTATTTTATTTATAGTTAACTACCTTTTGCTCGTGGCTTCGCTCGCGTTAATTTAGAAATTGACAATCATTTCGGGTTGTTTGTTTTTGAAATTTAAAGTGCTATTAAATACATCCCATAACATAATTCAATCATGATTCGAAAGACACGTGGCGCCATCTATTATCATAAGAACGTTATTGTTGTTTTCCTCGGCATCTGTACCTACATTTTTCGGGATAAAACGTACCCTATGTCCGTTTCTGCACACCTGACAACGTATATGCAAAATTTCAGGATGATCGGTTCAGTGGTTTAGGCGTGAAAAGGTAACAAACAACCTTACTTTCGCATTCATAATATTAGTTAGGATTAAAACGGTACAACATCAATTACATTCATTAACATCGATTAATATATTATATTTACATTTTTCAATTTTTAATTAATATTAAAATATATTTGGGAATATCAAATCAATCAATACATTTTTTTTTGGAATGGCATCTAAAATTTGCTATAAAATACCTGTGGGCATTAAAACACCAAGGTACTCCCACTATTCAAATACAAATTAAGTATTTTTTTAATTGAGAAAGCTTACTACAGATCCAAGATTTTCTTAATAATTAGTACCTACTACAATCTGTCAATAATTAGGGGTATGGACCGCTAATTATTATTTTGTAAGATTTGCTATACGTGATACCTGTGAGTTTTTTTATACTGCATGTTGACATAATTTATCGTTGTATGTCTACTAGGCAGGACATAATGCGGTGTACTCACGAGGCGATTTTAGTTGATCAACTTTCAATTGATCAAGAAAAATCGATACGAATTGCGTTCTGACGCTCGCACCGATAAAGTCAGACCGAACGGGTTGCTTCAAAATGGCGTCCTTAATGGAACCTTTTTTGTAGTCATTTTGGCCGCACGCACTCACTTTTGACAATACTGCCACCACAGATAAAAATCGTTTTTAACTTGAACGGATCGTTCTCACGTCCGACAAGTTGTTGCTTGCACGGTGACGTCATCGAAATGAACCGACTCGCACACCAAAAGTTGAGAGGGAATCAACTTTTTGTTGTTCAATAAAAGTTTAGCAAATTAAGTTAAGATTCAACTCGTATAGGCTAGATTGTAATTAATTATTAAGAACCTGGTTCTTTTTAATAGAGGATAAAAAAAAAACTAAGAGTGAGTTGCACCAAGTTACTTTAACGATAACCAATGCCTTGTCAGCCGTCAAATCTCCGGTTAAGTGAAATACGGGTTGCACCAATTTAACAATAGTTAAAATGACGTCATAAATAACTATAACTTTAACCGCTCAACTTCGGGCGGTTAACGGCTATAGTTACGGTTTGTGTCATTGCATGGTCATCTGCTTCGCATTAAATTCCATTTCAATATTGTTCCATGCTTGTTCTTTTGTTTTGAGCTAGTGACGTCGCGTCGGTTTTTTGCGCAACCAAATATTATTGTATTTTTCTACAAGTATTTGTAATCTAGTAACTTTTACCTAGCTAAAATTAGTCTTTCTTTGAGAACAATGTCAATTATCGAATTAATAAACTAATCATAAAAACATCAGAATGTAGATTGTATAGTTTTACATAACCGCAAGTTCTTTCATGTGATATTTTTAAGTAGTGGATATTATTTATCATGGGTATTTAAGTAATAATAAAATTAATTTGCACACGTCTGTGTATAATAACTAATAACTAACGTATTTTTATTTTATTATGTAGAAGGAACGAGGAACCCAAGAAACAATAATTATACTTAGGTACTTAAAAAAACTGAAAGCTATAACAACTCAATACAAAATTGAAGTTATGGGGCAATTCTTTTTGGGTATTCCTCCTGAAATCACCATATTTCGAATTATCTTTATTAACTTAAAATATTTTACAGCAGAATAATTTATAATTGAAATACCACGCGTTTAATGATTAATCCCACGGACAAACATCTTGATCTATGAAAGCATGATGCCAACAAACTTGAAATGTTGCCATTGCCAAAAAATTACCCACGTACATTTTGGGGAAATAAGACGTCTTGTCACTTGTCACCCTTTTAACTTTAACTTTTACATTTAACATGACGGTGCAACTGCAGGTAGTAAGATTCTATGTTTATTGTTAAAGTTACGGTTAAAATTAACTTTGATGGAAACTATAACTTTGACCTTGGTGCAACCCACCCTAATAAAAACGAAGAAAAAACTAAATAAAAACGTAGGCGAAGCAAAAGGAGTATGTAAGGAGCGTAGCAGGTGGCATTCTATAGTTTCTGCCTACCCCCATGGTAAAAAGGCGTGAGTTTATGTATATATGTATGTAAAAAAAAAAGTTGAACAACTTTTATTGAAAACATGTTCTCATTAAGCGACTGTCATTCAATTCGTGAAGCGATTTAAGTTGATTAACTAAAATAGCCTCGTGAGAACCCCGCTTAATGGATCCGTAATTTGCCCAATAACAGCTGTTTGTATAACCTAAGCCCTATACTTAACAATAAAAAGATTTGATTTGATTAATCTGCCTCGCCTTTCCCAGCTGTGTTGGGGTCGGCTTCCATCCGTCTAACCGGATGCAGCTGAATACCAGAATTTTACATGAAGCGACTGCCTATTTGACCTCCTACTGGGTAACACGATACTCCATGGTAAGACTGGTTGTCAGACTTTCAGGCTTCTAACTAACCGTAACAACTATCAAAGATCTACGAGGACCAACAGCTTATCGTGCTTCCCGAGGCACGAAGGCGTCTTGATATGTTATGAATGGTCACCCATCCACGAACCGACCTCGGCAAGCGTGGAATTATCTTCTATCGACCCGTGCGGCTGTTATTTTTTATAGCCACGAGCCCTTTCCTTTTGGAAATATTAAAAGTCAAAGTCAAATTATTTATTTCGAATAGGCACATAAAAGGCACTTTTGAACGTCAATATTTACAAAAAAATTGAATTGATTCTAGTCGCCCCTTCCAAAATGTAGTTTAGTATGGAGAAGAATGGGCAAGAAACTCCACCGTTACTCTTATAAAATGTTTTACAATATTTATATTAAATTTTATTAAATTTATGTAACAAAAATACCTGATATACTTAATTATTTATTACGCTATCTATTTCACAGGGCACAAAGCACAATAAAACAAAGATGACTGACCTCTCGAGTCGAAGGCGTTTAATTTCTTATTATTCAAATTCCATTAATTAATTCACTACAGATCCGAATGGAATGCTTTTTAATTAGGACGTCCCCTCGCTTAGGAGCGAAACGTGGATCTTTTGACCTTAGCGTAGCGACACATCTACCGAAAATTGCGCAGCGTAATTCGGTGCACGAATGTACGCATCGACGTACCATGACGAAAGTACGTATCCTTCCTATTTCTATCCTATTCCTTTACAAAATGTAAAGACATCCAAAGTTTCGACCAATTTTACGCTCGGACTGATTTTATTTTAAAACTGAAGCCAAAACGCGACGTAATTTCCGACTAATTTAAAAAAGCATTGCATTCCTAAGCACACCGAATTTTTTTCGCATAATTTCGGCTGGTGTGTCGCTCCACCAGAATTACTCAACAAGTTAGCGATTGTTTGCTATCATAGACCGGCTGAATACCTTCCATAGAGGTCTATTAGCGATTGCTATATCCCTTGGGTCTGCTTGAAACACTACAAGATCCAGATAGACACTCCCAAGTCCCAATAGCTTTAGCTTGCACTACACAAGACCAATTGGAGCGTTATGTTGCCGCCGCAGGACTTGATTGATGTGTAATTACTCGCGCGCATATAGAATGCAATCCTACGTGGAATCAATGATATCGATACGCTGATAAGCATTAATCAATTACAAGTGTGAAGCTAATGTAATATTAATTGCCTTTTAAACGTACAGCCGTAGAGCTAAACTCATCAACTCATTACTTAATTTTTTGAAATCTTATAAGTAACTCATATTTGTGTACCAGTTAATGGCGGAATATGTAGACCTTTTCTTAAATGAACAATATATGTATAAGGTGTTATTCATACATGAAATCTCTTAAGGGGGCTTTGTACTCATCATTATGTACAACGTTGACTATGGAACCAAAGATGAAATCGCGAAAAACAGTCAGCTGTTCCTTACATATATGTTCGCTTAACTCGTCAAAATGTAGGGAACAGCTGTTTTTTTTGTAAGTTAAAAGTTGTTCATAAATTATGAGTACAATGACCGCTTAAGAGATTTCGTGTATGAATAGATACACCTTATAATATAAATGTACCATGTTTCAGGCAAATAATTAATTACTTTGACTTTGACTTTCAATCGTCAATTCTGAAGAATAAATAGGTTTTCCGTATATTCTATACAAAAGATTTATTACTCAGTTAAAATTTAAGTGCCAATTGAAAAGTTACGTTGACACTTTGACGGGACGTCAAAAAGAGTTTTGATAGATGGGTCTACTTCGATAACATTGGGGTAGACTTTCTATGTAACTTAATAATTTACATAGCCATCTGCAATTAGGGAGTTTATTTATAAACGATGATTGTTAAGAGACGTTTAAACGTCAAAAATGTATGGTTAAACAGTCGCTAATCATAACTTAACTTTAAGCACCGTTTATAAATAAACCCCTAGATCAGTAATGTCAATTTCAAAATCCTTTCATATTATAAACAAAATCCCCCACCGCGTCTGTATGTGTCTCTGAACGCGATAAGCTCAAAAACTACCGAACGGATTTTCAAACGGTTTTCACCAATGGCTGGAGTAGTTCATAAGAAAGGTTTAAGTGTACAATTCATTACGGTTTTGTGTAAATTGGCTGAAATATGATGATTATTGTTGAAGATGTCAGGAAAAATCATGCTGACTTCCCAGCTTTACTGACATAGGTACGCCGCGTAAACCATATGAGATACATACAATTAATAGTCACACGTGTACAGGATTTTACATCTAAAAAAGTTTAACAAAAAAGTCCGCGTTCGCATATTTGATATGTAAAAATAAAAATGGTTACTGTGGATGGCCCACAGTAACCATTTTTATTTTTCAGAACGTAATAAAAATTTAGTTTTTATTTCCGAAGCTATTTTAACCGGTATCATATTCTTCATATCCTTATGCAATAAAATATGTTATTTAAATTGGGCATTTAATTTAGTTTAAAATAGCCTTTAGGTATGTACGATAGATACTATATCGCTGAATTCAAAATTACTCGTAACAAAATAATGATGGTTGACGGTGGCGCAGGAGTCAGTGACCTTACCTTGGGCTATTACTACGATAGATAAAACGGATTTGGATGTTTGGCACACTGAATTAACACATAGGATAAATTAATCCCGGTAGTACGTTTCCGTCTTTGACCAGTGCGTGTTGCCAGTGATGACCTATGGCACTGAAACTTGGTCGCTCACAATGGGCCTTATCAGAAGGCTAAAAGTTACCCAAAGGGCAATGGAGAAGGCTATGCTTGGAGTTTCCCTACGTGATCGAATCAGAAATGAAGAGATCCGCAGGCGAACAAAGGTAACCGACATAGCCCGAAGAATTGCCAAGCTTAAGTGGCAGTGGGCAGGGCACATTTCTCGCAGAACTGATGGCCGATGGGGCCGAAAGGTTCTGGAGTGGCGACCGCGTACCGGAAGACGTAGCGTTGGAAGGCCTCCTACTAGGTGGACCGATGACCTTGTGAAGGCTGCAGGTAACCGCTGGATGCGGGAAGCACAGAACCAGTCGAAGTGGCGGTGCTTGGGGGAGGCCTATGTCCAGCAGTGGACGTCTTTCGGCTGAAATGATGATGATGATGATGAGTACGTTTACGTTGGATAATATCCGACCTCCACGCGGGTGAAGTCACGGGCTAAAGCGTAAATAAATATAATCTACACCCTATTGTTTTCGTAGATATATATTTATAAACTACACCTTATTGTTTTCGCTGGCCATCCCAACCTCTGGTAGAAAGAAGATTGCATTCTTTTTTGCGGGTGCCATATTTGATATTCCAATAACATTTAACATAATTTTTCGACCGTTTGGGTCGACAATGGCTGGTTTTAGAAATGTCCTGAATTTAAAATGAAAAAGACTATGCGAAATATCTTCTTGGAATTCTTCAACTGAGTTGTTTCGCAATTTTATTTAAATGAGATATTTTCTATTCAATTATTTGGTGTTTACTTAATACACAACATTGAATAAATTTATTCTATCAATTACACCATGTTTCTGTCAAATTAAACTTCAGGTAGCTACTATTTCTTCACTTACTTCATCCTGTCCTTTATAAATAGCTAGAAGGTAGCTTTTTCATGTCATCGGGTCACCTTCGAGTAGTTAGCAGGTGTTCTGCTTTGGCTAGCATAATCAACCTAGCCTGTTGCTTTTATAAATGTAGCTGTCAAAACGAAAGCCTTCTTAGAAAGTTAAAAATACTATAATATACATGCCGTGTATAGATTTTCAACTTACTAATAAGGCGGTCGTCGCTAATAAGTTCTCAAACATATCGCTACAACTGCCAAAAACATCTCCCCCAGTATGTTATTAATACACACTCCAGAACCACGTCATCGCCTAAATAATACAGTTTTGCGCAAACAAGGAAAAACTGGAGAATCATGACAAATGCCCAGACAAATTGTAGGAGCCGTTGAAAAAGTGAAGCCACCAAAGATTAATGAGAGCCAATAAGGAAGCCTTTGTGCGTTTGCATTTCATTAGGAGTGGTACGATCGTCAGTGTGGCAATATTGTCGGTGAACCGTTTGATATACATCCCTATGATGCATGCCTGTAACGTGTGCTGTTTAAGTGTACTGAAATTAGGACCATATTTTCGGTATAAGAGACATTAAGTTGTGCTGGTTCAATCAAGTCATTTATTCAAACTAAATATAGGCAGAGATCGGTACTTTTCGAACGTCATAATTACATAAGAAAGTCCCCCAAAACGCACAATTAATCAGAGTCCAAAGTTGTCTCGAAGCTTTTTGATTGTGTGTTCTGATTCTTGGACTATTTCGATGACATCAAAATATTATGCAGATTAACAGAACATTACACCTCAAATAATGTAGGTCAAGAATGCGGCCGTTTAGAAGAATTTTAGACAGACACGTATATTAGTGACAAAGAAGATGCTCTCAAACCCGAACTTTTACTAAAACATCGGAACTTTTCTTAACAAAAAGTTGGAAGCACAAAAAGAAAATAAACTACTAATAAAAACAAATTCATGTTCCTTATTCTCTTGAACGAAACGTACAAATAAACAATTTTGATACCCAAAGACATAAACAGTTTGTTATTATCGAACGCTTCCCGTACCTAAGTGGATACGTTACGCTCTCATGCGATACGGTATCGTACGAGGGCACGTCAATATTACGTACGGGGGAAACAGAAGTGTAAGTGGTCCCGCGAGATCAGACACTTCATACGTTCAATTGCATATGAATGAGTTTCGATGGCTCGGTAAATAAACCACTTTCTGTCAACAGCTTTTATGCTTTTTTAAATTGTGTAATATGTTGTTTGTTTTTATTGTTAACGGTATTATGATGATGTGACACACTTAGTAGGTACTTAGGTATATGTGCTTGAAATTGTAGCCAGAATAGAGTAATAATTTATGACACGCAAAATGAAATGGTATCTTTTGCCTCGTGTTTCATTTTATATAAGAATTTTGAATCATTAAAATAACAACGCTGGCATTAAAAAACAATATTTTTTGTTGTTATTTTATATTGGATGATGTTGGTGAATAGCACTGCCTGATACCTACAATACTGGATGTAGAACTAAATATAATTACAATGTATACGTTAATTAACATACAGACATTAACTGCGAATTAATTTCCACAGAGCGAATGGCTCTTCAAAACGTATCAGTATTAGCATTTTGAAACGCTATTAGGATTGCATCAATTGACAATATTTATTCAAGCTCAAAGGGAACAATTTGGCTTAACCAAACTATACTCCATTATCCCCAACGGGATAAGGGAAACTAAATATTAGCGAAGCAACACATCTGCCGTAAATTACGTGACGGAATATGCGTACCTACAATGCTTTTAAAATGATCTACAACACATCAGGCCGAATTTCAATCGCGTAATTTACGGCAAATGTGTCGCTACGCTTACTGGGGTCCGTTCGTGGGTGGGTGACCATCCATTACATTTCGAGAACCCTCCGTACCTCAGCCGTTGGTCCTGGCGGACATTCGTAGATCTTTGACAGACGTCACAGGTAGTCCAGACTGTAGTCAGAAGCCCAAAAGTCTGTCAACCAAAAGTCTGTCTTACCAAAGGTTTAGGAGTGGTTTTACCCAGTAACTGAATTGTGGATGTCTGATAAACAGTCGCTCCATGTAAAATAGGCTTCCCTCTATGTGGCAGAATCTTGATGTCCGAAATTTATTTGGCATAACACACTTGGCATAATCTCTTTAAACGAATATTTTTAAGGCATAAAAATTATTTAATATAATTATTGTTTGACCGAATATTTATATGTCCGAATTACAATGGCATACTTTTAAGATGGCAGAATTTTATTTGGCCCCTTTGGCAAAATTACGTTTATTTTGAGCGACGATTATTTGGTACAATTTCACATGGCATGCTATGAATATGGCAGAATTTCATTTGAATTAGTTTTATTAGGCATATTGATATAAAATAGCATTTTCAACCTTAAATTAAAATGAAAATATTGTCTTTAAAAGTCAATATGTTGTGCTACAAAAATTAGTGACAGAAACGAATCGCTGCAAAACCGACTCCACGTAGTCTTGTCTGCCCCTACCCTTAGAGTGTAATTTAAGCTCGTGGAGGCGCGGAGGGGCTAGGCGGCCCGCAAGCTGAGGAGCAGGCTCGCTTGCATGCTGCATGCTTGCTTGCAAGCTGAATGCTAGCTGCATGCTAGCCAGCTTGCATACTGGATGCTTGCTGCATGCATGGTGAGAGTGCATACTATGAATTTTCTGTAATATGATAGATGAGTCTTTCAATTATTATGGATATGAATATTATGAAATGTATGCCAAAAGATGATTGACTGTAAACTTTCTGAGTAATGATAGTTCTACCTTTTAATGACTATCCATATGAAATTTATGCCAAAAGAGGATTCTGACTGTGAACTTTTTGCGATAAGATGGTTCTACTTTTTAATTATTATGGAAATTAAATGTATGCCTAAAGAATCTAAAGATGATTCAGACTTCAAATTCACACAAAATTATACGTTTTAAATGTATGATAAATGATTGTCAAACGATTTTCTGAGAAATTATGTTTATGCTATCCGCTGTTATGCAAAATAATATTATGACATAAATAGTTCTGCTATAAAGCGTAGACCATGTAAAATACTGGTATTCAGCTGGATCTGGTTAGACTGGATGTCGACCCCAATATAGGTGGTTGGGAAAAGACTAGGCATATTGATTGTGTCGCTAAGATGCTAAGATGGATTGAGAATAAATTACGTCATTTATATGAGGAAGGTTCATTTACACAATGGTCAATGTTACTGACACTTCAATACACATTTCTTGATGGTAGATAAGTTATTTCTCTAAATTTGACGGCACGGTTGGCGCAGTGATTAAGCGATTGACTGCTGCGCTGCGTGTCGCGGGTTCGATTTCCGCACGGAACAAATATTTGTATGACCTACAAGTAGTTGTTCCGGGTCTGGCTGTTCGTGTATGTGAGTTTAAATGTTTGTAAACGCACCCACGATACAGGAGAAATTGCTAGTGTGGGGCAACGTATTAAAAAAAAAAATGTACCTATGCTATCAGTTAACTTTATCATCATCATCAGCCTACAGCGGTCTATTGCTGGACATAAGCTTCTCCAATTGCACGCCATTCAACTCGATTATTAGCAACTCTCATCCAGCAGCTACCAGTGACCCTGCCAAGATCATCGTTCCACCTAGCTCAGGGCGTCCACGATCACGGTCTTCATTTAGAACACATTAACTTCGGATATGGACATTTTTAACCCACCAAACCACACAGATTATCTAATACAAGACACACGGACAATAAATGTTAGGCAGTTTGATCTTTCGAAGTTTTAAGCCAACATTAAATTCAAGAAATACCTAAAATATTTGTGCATCTACTACCTACTTACTATTCTCGATTATTTACGAGTACCTATCGGTGTTCATAAGTTCGTGTATTTAGTATTAAGGCTCGTACAGACTCGTGCTGCAGATATCGCTGGTGCGGCAGGCACCGACAATGAAATTGTGTTGCGTCGCGACCGCGATATCGTGCCAGTCTGTACGAGCCTTTACCTATCATATTTGTGTTATGAATATTTTCTTAAATTGCAAGGCTTTTCACACACTTATTTTAAAGTAGACATCGTAATTGAATTACACAATAAAATAACTTTCGTTTGATAAATCAATGACCTAAATAGTCCGACTAGTTAAAAATATATTCAACAAAAACAGAAAAACAAGAGTTTTACTATTATTGTATGTATTTTACTTGACTATTAAATTACGATTATAGACGATTACGATTATATTCTTATATATATTATACGATTATATATAAATAATATTATTATTATTGCTGGGGGCGTCGATATCTATAAACTTCTCATAGACCTAAAATAAGTCAATAATGTGTTAGAAATCTATATGGATAGACTATCCAAATAGACAAAGAAGGCTATCATTAAACTTTCATTGCCATTTGGCCATGGAACGATTTCCTAGCAAATAAATCAACCACAAAAGAAAAGTTTTTTTTTTTGTTAGGATAACTTTTTCCTTCACAACGCTTCGTTGATTCACTTTTTGGATTGTATGTTGCGAGTAGTGAATACTTGTTTCAAACTTATATTTCGTGTGAAAAAGCCTGTTGTTGGATATTTTATACCCAGCTATGGCGAAGCAAAAAGGAGGGTTATGATTTTGACCGGAATGTATGTATGTTCATCTGTTCTTGGGATCATACTTTCTAAAGTGCTTGTCATAATTTGACAAATGAGGTATCCTTGGAAGTGTCTAAACCGCCGCTGATTAGAGGCTATGTGTGCTGTCACATTAAATTGAATATGATGCCCTCTAGAGGACACAAAGACTTGAACTAAATTTAAAAAAACGCCATCGTCGTATGCCACCTTTTTTTTTTGTTTACGGATTGGAAAATCCTCATGGATGTCCTCCGCCCTGGGGCGGGCGGAGCGGTCTGTCAGACTCTTACTGACTCAAAACCACCACAGTGTTCCCTTCTCACACTTGCACCGGGTATCTTGCGATCTAGTTACCCTTTTTTTTTTTGGGTGGGAAATTATCAAATAACTTCTCGTTTACTGACTAAAACCCACCCGTGTTCCTTCAGATGCCTGTGTGCCAGGGCCACGATATCCCTTTCAGACAGGCTCGTAACCCTGGCAGATGCCATCTACCCTAACAAAACAATACATTCAATAGTAAGCGATCATAAGCTTTAGGGCAAAGTGAATACTCTGAAGTGACTATCCTCGAACATACGAATATGTATTAAATACATTAAAATATACTAGTGTTCGCCCACTGGTCGAAATTCGACCACACGATTGGTTGGTTGTTTTTTTTTGGTTTGATTCGTTACTTACAATCTATATAGTACTTACTAATTCCATGAGTACACTAATTCCATGCTTAAGCTGTCACTTCTGTCACCTATCTATCTTCGAGTCATGAGGCCCTGGAACAATGTGTGTGGCTGTGTCAAACGCATGGTAGTGTGTGTAATGTTTTTTTTTTTTCTAATACATATTATATAAAAATATTAGCTTTCTGCACTCCTCCTCTACATAAACTTTAACTGTTCCCATACTCCTCCATCCGCGTAAATTTTGTAAAAAATGTTAAGTAAGTTGTTTATTTAATATACGATAAATATTTGTACATTTAACAATTTCAAATGAGAATATTTTCTTATTTCACACTTTTTAGACTGTGATTTTTCAACAGTCAAGTTTGAGTTTTTTACTCAAAAACTTTTTAAATCTCCGGGGCTTGTATAACTTTTTCGAATTACCTATTTTCCGGTATTGGGTAAGCTCTGGATAATAATACTAGGAACTCGCAACTGGCGCACTTAATATAAATATAAATAATATTTTATTGAAACGAAAAAATTCAGTTTACAAAAACTCTGTGTTCGATAACAACTGCATTAGTAATAAAACTGTGTACTTATTTATGTATGAACGTGGACGAAAGTCAAAGTCAAAGTCAAATTATTTATTTCAAATAGGCACTAGATAGATAGATGGCACTTTTGAACGTCAAAATTTACAAATAAAATAGAATTGATTCTAGTCGCCCCTTCCAAAAGGTAGCTTTCGACGAGGCAACAAGAGTATGTAAGCATCGTAGCAGATGGCGTGCTATAGCGTGCTTACCCCCCATGGGAAAATGGGTGACTTTGTGTAAGTAGGTGTGTATTAATTAATTTGCGTATGAAGGCTTCTTGGAAACCCTATGTAAAAGCCTGGAAACATTAATATAGGCACTTTAGTGGTTTTGCTAAATTGTTAAGTAGATAGGTAGATAGGCCGTTTGTACAGTTTATTAAAGCGCTAGGTAACGATAGTTGCAATTTTCAGATTCTGAGAATACGGAAAAAGTATACTTATGTTCAGGATATACCTCTCCTCCTAGGTGCTGTGGTTGTCTTCGAATTTTATATTTTTCTTTCTCTCAAATCATGTACATGGTCATTACTTTACGAAGAATGCTGTTTTAATTTTTTAGATAATGTCCCTTTTTTAAATCATTCAAAAATAGTACATAACTGCAGCGGCCAGCAAAAGAGGCATTGATGGACGAACGTGTAAATGTGGGCCAAGGCGAAGCCGAGGCACTGATACGTGAGTCTATCAAAGCCTGGTTGCGGCTAAGGCTTGTATACCGCTTTTCTCAAATAAAGCGAGGAAATTCAAACTACGTAAATTATTTATAAATTCCAGATTCAATGACGAACAACGATCATTCACGGGCCAATAAGTTCATTTGTTTTTTGTTTCAGTAAACCATGAGCTTTCTGTTTGCAAGCCAGTTCGAAATTTAAATAAAACCTTTGATAAGTAATTACCTCCTTGGTTGCCATGTTTCGGAGTCGATCGAACGGAACGTTCGTTCCATTTTTAAATTACACGATTTATATGAGTTTACTATGTAATTTATTTGGCCGCTAAACCATGACAGGTATGGATTTTCATACAACTTTTGGTGGCCACTGCTCGCATGTATTTGGCAAGCCCCAGAATGTATGGAATTTGCTCGTCACTTTATCTAACACCTAAATGAGTAAATAAAAACAATTAAAAACAACCAGAAAGAAGAGAATTAAGTATATTTAACTTGTGTCTTCTACGTCATCGGTTCACATTAACAGTCGCCTGAAAACATCAGTGGAGCTACTCGTAACACATCCATTTAGAAAGAACTAGCTTCTGTCCGTGACTTCGTTCGCGTGGAAGTCGTATACTACAATATACTAAAAAACCAGCCACACTTTTATAAAACTTCCCCGTATACTACGTTTGTTGTTTTGGTCTCAGCAGCCAAAATATAAAGAGAATCAGGACTTGTGACGCGGGAGCAATATAACCACTAATGGCACAACTGATGCTTCTTACAAAATAATCCTGACGAACAGCTATCACTAAAATAATATATCAGTAGATTGTAAACACACGGAATTTCGCATTAACAGTCACCTAACCATAGATACGTTTTTTTTTAAGTGAAAAATAATATAATTAAAAAAAAATAATCTGACGTGATTTACTGCTTAGTTCCATAAAGGTATAGCGTAATGATAACCATTTAAAAGGTTAAATCTGTAGGTAACTATTTGCTATATTCTAACCTTTGGCTCGTATTTTTATAATTTGCGTTAAACTATAGAAGAATACGAATAAATTGCAATATTGCTCATCCTCCTTAATATCCTATATACTAATACTCTTAACCCCCCATCCCCATTTATAGGTTACAGACTGACCAGATAATAGGGAATATATTATATGCAAAATTTGATCAAATTCAGACAAACAGCCAAAAGTTCTAAAAAAAATATTATTGGTATTAGAATTGTTCCCAGCTCTCACAAAAAATACTTTATTTTATTTTATTCAATGTACTGTTCTGACGTCACTACATTGTCATTATATTATGTAAACATAATTAATAGCAAGCCTGGTTACTATAATTAATTCTTCTGTTAGTTATCTCAACGGCTCAACCCACTAGTTACCAAGCAATTTTCATTGTTTAATTAAAGCCCTCATACATAATACTTCATTAAGGCAGCTAGGCTTTAGTAGGTACAGTCGCCAGCACATCAAGTTATACAAAACTGTCAAATTTCTCCAAATGATTTTATACCTTAAAATGTTGAAGGTTAAGTTCAAAATCCAACGCGAAAATTTGACAGTTTGTGGTAAATTGATGTTGACTGTAAAATGTACTGTTAAATAGTAACTACCAAGCAAAGTAAACATAAATGACGGGTACAGACTGGAGTACATAGGACTAACAACAATTAGAATGTGTGGATTAGAATTTTGGACAGGATATTAATTCAGATTTGATACAGTTGTAATGGCAATCTCGTTCAATAGGTTTTTATTTTTACAATGTTTTTAACAATATTTTATATATTCGTTTATATTTTGTGAGCGTGAGAACGTTGAAGGCCTAAAAGACTGACTCCACGGGAGCCGCGGATGTCATACTTTTACTGACTAAAACCCACCCGTGGTCCTTCAGATGCCTGTGTGCCAGGGCCACGATATCCCCCTTCGGACAAACTCACAACCCTGGCAGGCATTGGACCTACCGGACCCCGTCAGTTGGTGTTGACATCTCTTTGAGGAGCGCGTGGAACACAATGCACCGTCGATCCGGGCCTGGTCCTTATCGGACGGCGAGCTACCCATCGCTTACCGTCCGCAAGCCCCCGCCTACGGTGGCCGGGAATCGGCCTGCGACTCCCGACGTCCGGGGCGTCTCCCGCAGCGACTAGGGGCGTGAGGGTGCAAATTTTGCCTTACCCCTACGCGTTCCGCCACCTCCTTCGCAAGCATTACTGCTTCGCAGAAGGAGATGGCCTCCCATGAACTCTGATATTTTCACGGGATCGAAACTTATGCGAGTGAAACCGCGGGGTGCAGCTGCTAGTTATATCATAAATGTGAAAGATGTATATTTAAATATTTTTAAATGTTTGTTACTCAATCACGCAAAAACGGCTTAACGGATTTAAATGAAACTTGAAACACAGAAAGTTTATAATTTGGATTAACACATAGGATACTTTTGAACCCAATTCTGAAGTCCACGCAGACAAAGTCGGGGACAGGAGCTAGGAATATAATAAACATAAAACTAAGTTGTGCTTTAGATACTTACCCCTTTACTTAAAAGGTTGCTTAAAGTTAAGTATTGATTAACGTCTGCTTTAACGATACATGTTAAGCAGAACTTTTAAGCAACATTTATAAGTTAAGGGATTACTTGCGAAAAAAATGTTAAGAGCTATAAAGGTTTTTCTTTATTTGCGTTCTAAGTAGTACCTATTGTACCAGTTGTGGCAAGACTGCTGTAAACCCCTAATCTGTCAGTCTAGACACATCGTGCTTTTGTAATAAAATGGTTACATTGCTCCAACATACATTTCGAGAAAACCGCAAAAAACTTTTAAATCGGTTTCACTTGGAACCTTTACTGTAGGCTAGTTTAAAAATTATGCAACAGATGGAACTGGGTGTTTGAAATAAATAAATTTGGAGCGAATAATATAACCTTTTTGCATCATAATATAAATTAAGCTCAAATTGTTAGATGGAACCATTTTATTCCAAATGCACGACAGACTGACATGACGACTTGATGACGGTCGTGATTCATAGCTTAGATAGGGGCGCAGGAGATATTAACTTTGATTGATAATGTTACCCTTCAAAATAAGAATAAGAAAGAAATCTTGAATCTAATATAATTTATGTGTGATCATTGAAGAATTGCATTACCATGTTGATGCTGTATGCAGCTAAAAAGATCCATAATAAATAAATAAATAATGTTTTATAGCAGGCCAAATACACATATAAAAAAAAAATTATAACATGAAAGTCTTCAAATAACATAGTATTTTCGTAATTTTTTGTTCTTGCTTAAATTATAATATTGTCAGTATCTTCTTCTGTTTATTCAGTAAGCATTCATAACATAACATTACATCAATATGGAATGGGATCTAAACATAACTGGCGTGAAAATGTGGATGCACCGTACACCCACAGCCACGTTACGCCAGTTGTGTTTAGATCCCATTCCCATGTAATAGGGGGCGAGCCTATTGGCATCAACAGGGCACAAATCCAGACTCTAGGCTGATATTGAGCCGGTTGAATGCGCCCCAAAGGGTCATGGCCGTCGACGACGGTCGAGGCGGCGAGCCCCCTTGCCGGACTTCCGCCATGGGATCTGGAGGCAAAAGTCTTCGCGTACATTTGGGAGTGGCGCGAGGTGGCGAAACACCGGGGCGTAACTCCGCTGCCGCGAGAAATCACGGCACATCAGACAGAGATCCGGCGGGATCTCATGGCGACATGGAGAGTGCGATTGTCGCAACCCAGCGCTGGGCACACCACAATTGTGGCGATAAGTCTCCTCTTTGAGGAGTGGTTAGAGAGGCGCCACGGCGTCCTAACCTTCTTCTTCTCTTGCGTTCGGCCCTGGTGCAGGCCATGGTTCGGCGCGAGAGTGCATGGCTGTCACCTCCTTCTGCGAAGCAGTAATATTCGCGAAGGAGGAGGCGGAAAGCGTGAGGGAGAGGCAATTCGCACCTCTAGTCACCGCGTGAGACACCCCGGGCATGGGGAATCGCAAGTTGATTTCCGGCTACCGCAGGCGTGGGCTTGCGGCCGGTAAGCGATGGGTAGCTTACCGTCCGTAAAGGACTAGGCCCGGGTCGGCGGCGGATTGTGTTCCACGCGCTCATCAAAGAGATGTCGGCACCAACTGACGGGGTCCGATAAGGCCAATGCCTGCCAGGGTTGCCGAGTTTGTCCGAAAGGGAAATCGTGGCCCTGGCACACAGGCATCTGAAGGAACACGGGTGGGTTTTAGTCAGTAAAAGTCTGACACGCCCTCTCGGCTCCGCCCAGAGCGGGAGAAGTTATTTGATAATTTCCCACCCAAAAAAAAGCAGTAGTGCTTGTGATACTATGTAGACCAACGACGCAGTCATTCAGTAAGCATTCATTGCAAGAAAATTAACGAGCATTGCCATTTCAATGAGTTGCTACCCAAGCTCAGAGAACAGACTAATTGAAATGTACGTAATTGGTAAATTACCTGTACCTAACCCATACCGCTGTTAAAGGATACCGCAGTGATAAATGAGGGCATGTAACCTCACTTGCAAACGTTTTACAGTAGACACAATTATAATTACAAAACTTTTTTTACAGTAGATACAATTATAATTACAAAACTTTTTTATTTTTACAGCAATGCCGAAAGCTACCAAAGACGGTATCTATACAAATAAATAAAATGGTAAATAAATAAAGTGTCTGTTTGTAATGTTTTTTACCAAATGCATATGAAAGTATATACGGTACTTATATATTTTTTTAAATTTTGTCTATCTGTTTGTTCGAGCTGAACTCCGAAACAGCTGGACCGATTTTGACGGGACTTTCACTGGCAGATAGCTGATGTTATACGGATTAACTTAGGATACTTATAAAACGCCACGAAAAAGCCACGCGAGCGAAGCCGCGGGCAGCAGCTAGCTTTGAATAAAAAGAAATAATGGAAACTGGCAAAGTTGACTAAATAAAACAAGAATATTAGATAAGTTAAGTAAACAACAAAAACTACTGAACACGGTTCTATAACTGATCCTTTAGATACTACTAGGTATGTACCAGGTTTTCAATATAAAAATAACGAAGTAGGTGTAATAAAACACACGCAGGTTGGTTAAACACACCTGCCAGGGTTGCGAGTTTGTCCGAAAGGGATATCGTGGCCCTGGCACACAGGCAACGGAAGGAACACGAGTGGGTTTTAGTCAGTAAAAGTCTGACACGCCCTCCCGCTCCGCCCAAAGCGGGAGAAGGTATTTGATAATTTCCAACCCAAAAAAAAAAAAAAAAGTTGGTTAAACACTGATTTATTTCCACACACCCTCACATACGGTTATGACAATATGTTGACATACCGTCATACTACTTAAGACGCAGATATATGCCAGTGACCTTAAGTGGTTATTTTGCGTGCTCTGTACTGAGATCACAAAATGCGTCGTATGTTCAGCCAGTAATAAGAGTCGCCCATCAAGGAGCGCTGTCCCCAATTTGGCACATTATTAGTTTATTATACACAAAACAAAAGGTATTTTTATAAAACGCGTATACTAAAAGATCAATAATTAAATTATCTTTAAATTGGTGAAGGTTTCAGAAAAATACGCTTGGTAGATTTTGCGCCATTCTCAATTTTTTATCCGCATTAGACATAACTTTACAAATTAATTTCACTTTGTAATATAAACATAATCTAAAACATTCGTATATTAAGTTATTGAGAAAATGCTCTTATTTAACATTTTTTTTTTTTCAAATCATTATCACTACTCTTTTAGACGTGATCTTCAGTATAAAATCATTAAAAGTCGGTTATTGTCGGCTTAATATACTATACCTGGTAGGTATACCTACATCGAATATAAACATGTAAGGTGCTGTGTTACTCGTACTCTCATGTAACAAAGCTGAACGGAATAAATGGGAAACAAGTAATTCGTCAGCCGTATGTCAGCGATAGAATGGTAAAAGTAGATCGGGTGAAAAACGGCTTGTTGCTTGTATACAAGCAAGCAATCAATCAAGCAAGGAATATCTATACACAACGTTGCAATGTTTACAAAATAACTGATCTCAATATAAATTTAATGTTTTAATTTACTTAATTAATGTTAATAACCATTAACATCTAAATATTGTTAATTGTTTCCCAATTTTATTTTATTTTATACTTTTTACAGTGCCCTAGCTACAGGGTCCGTAATTGTACCTTTTACCTTAGCTTTAAACCATTGTGTAACATCGTGTTAAGGCTGGTGCAGATTGGCGCGATATCGCGGGCGCGACACTTCTATGAAGTTTTCATAGAAATTGTGCTAATAATGTCGCGTCGCGTGGCGCCTGTCTGCGGGAACCTTTAGCATAACGGAACGCAAATAAAGATATGAATATGAAAAAAAGTATGATTTTAACACAACATCACGCCTAGTGTGATTTTATAAACATCATCATTTCAGCCGAAAGACGTCCACTGCTGGACATAGGCCTCCCCCAAGCACCGGCACTTCGACCGGGTCTGTGCTTCCCACATTCAGCGGATACCTGCGGCCTTCACAAGGTCATCGGTCCACCTTGTTGGAGGCCTTTCAACGCAACGTCTTCCGGTACGCGGTTTAAAAACATATATTTTTCATATTCACTACAGCCGCTCTATAGCAAACTATAGCATTTGGGGTCAATGGCAGCAGTGGGATTAGGCAAAATGACACTATCCGCGATAACGATGGAAAAGTTAAAATGAATGGGACTGACATAAGCTACCGATAAGCTTAAGCCAATGATCCTGATGAAGTTCGTCGTAGAAATAAAAAAAACGTTTAGAAGGCGATTTCTTCTTTTCCTTGTCTAAATGTCTAGGCCCTCATTAGACGCACGAACTATGAAAATCATACTAAACTTTTTTTTCATATTTAAAAAAAATGCGTTTCTTATGCTGTATAACTTTTTTTAAAATAATTAAGCCTCTCTTTAATTTTCTCAAACTCTTTTTAATTAAAAAAAACTTGAGGTGGCCAGCACCAGCCGGGAATCGCGGAAGTCGCACATGATCCCACGATCCGCGGTGCAAGTGTGAGAAGTGACCACCGAGGGGGGGGGGGGGGGGTTACTATGACCAACAGCGCGCAAGCCGAGCAAGCGAGCCGTGCCACCGCAGTGGCCGCCGACCCCTACATCCAAGTTGGTTGCAGTTACTTGGCAATATAGTATTTTTTAGAACCCCAGAATAGGAATTATTTGAGGATCACAAAAAGTGGCGCAATAATTATAATTAAAAAAACTTATAATAGAGTGTTCAATAATAGTTTTAGGAGAGCAAAACATTAATTAATATCGGTTCGATTAAATACATGCCATTGAATATCGATACCCATCATGTCTGTGAAGATGTTTCATTTAACCCTGTAGAATCTAGTATTTGTATTTCAATAAATCTTTACCTGTTTCCAGCTCAAACTAAAATCCCCATCATAGGTACCCGAATTGCGCTGCGAACTCAATTCATCGGGCACTCTCAGTACACCGCAACAACTCTCGAACGCTCAGCCGTGGGCTCGATGATACTCAACTTTAACTCAATGTAGGTCGGAATCGTTCGGTCTTTCACAACGGCTGCTATGTTGCCACTTGTATACTGAAATAGACATAAAGTTGTGTTGTGAAAGTAGCTGTTATGGATGGCTATGGTCATAATTTTTTTTGTTCGGTAACTATATTTGCACACTTTTAAAACATTTAATTATTAGCGACCCGTGTGCTTCGCACGGTTTTATGACTTGACAAAACATCGAGCTTCTGTAATGAAGTAAGTTTAATATTAATTTATATACAAGATTTAACATAAATAACGCACAACCTCTTAAGGGGTCATTGTACTCATCATTATGAACAACTTTTACTATCGGACCTAACCTGAAATCGCGAACAAAAAATCTACACTTACGTTCATAACTAGTCAAAATGACACAACAACAACAACATGATATATTTTTTTCGCGACACAATGACCCGTTAAGAGGTTGTGTGTTATTTATGTTACACCTAGTATATGTCACCGTATGATTATAAACGTTCCGTGTGGTGCCGGACGTAACATTTAACACCATACCGCGATCACCAGCCCGCTTGCTAAGCGTGGCGATTATGGCAACCCCTCCTCCCTTTTGGGGGAGGCCTATGTCCAGCAGTGGACGTCTATCGGCTGAAATGAATGAATGATTATAAACATCGATCAACTCAGTCCACTGCTAGACAGTCATGTCACAGATGGAGGCTGCGGAAAGGGAGCGGGAGATACCTTCCGCTCACCTGGCCCGCAGCAGGCGCACCGGGCGTCGGCTGAGGGCAGATAATGCCCTCTTCCGGCCCCCCTAAATGGGTCCAAGGACGGCGGACTCGGGGACGTCCGCCGCCCCTTATCATGCAAGCTTTTCCAGGCTACGCCACAACACACTGTCCTCCGTCTTCCGCATCCAGCCTGTGCCAACCACCTTTTTAAGGTCATCGGTCCACCCAGCTGGGGAGCGTCCTACTCTATGCTTAACATTCCTTAGCTTACTGCTGCTTTTTGCTTAGCTTATTGCTTTTTTTTTATGCTGAGCTGAGGCCCTTTTGGCATTATAATCATTGTTTTCTGTTTTTATAGTTATAAGGTGTATTTTCTCTGCATCAATGCCAATAAACGCATTTTTCTTTCTTTTCTTTCTTTCTTTATAAACATCGCTATTTTATAATCTATCCAGCGAGATTATAAACTATCGAAACATTTACAATTTAACGCATTATTTTTCGATAGTTTATAATCCATCCATGGGAAACGTCGTAACGCACTTTGCTTGCGATAATAGTAAATAGCCAAAGGCAGCTGCGAGCAACTTGGAAGTTCTGTTGCGCGTTGGTCACAGTTCTTTTCTTTTTTTTTTCCGGTGTGGAAAATCCTCATGGATGTCCTCCGCCCTAGAGTGGGCGGAGGGGTCTGTCAGACTCTTAATGACTAAAAACGACCCCGGTGTTCCCTTCCCACACTTGCACCGGGGATCATGGGATCAAGTGCGACTGCCGCAATACCCGAGTTGGTCACAGTTCTAACCTAACCTAATTTTATTAATTATAATATTATTCATTTTTAGACAATTAATAATATTTATCTTTTTTCGTCTCTCCTTCTCTTTAATCCATCCATAGGTTGTCTGTAAACGATCGCTGTTAGCGATAGGACCGCCCATTGTGTCACCCTATGTTAAATTACAGATATTAAGACAATTTGAAGAATAGAATACTCTTTATATATACTCTTAAGTATTCTATTCTATTCTAACGGAAATAATACCGATATATTATAAAGTAACTGTTCTCAAAATCTTACGGTGACATATTGATATAGATGCCGTAGCCAGGAAACAGATTTAACACATCATTTTGGCATATCAAATAAGAACAGTAAGGGAAACAAACAAGACTTTTGAATATCGTCCAAATAGCGAACAGCAAGGTAAATAAGAACAGAATAAAAGCATAAACAAACGAATATAAATCGTCGCATCCAGCTTACAAAACCAGAAAGGAAAAAAATCTGCTGCCCACACGAATGGCCAGCATAAACTCCTGTGGTTAGCTTCCACGAAAAAAAAGAAACACCCAAATGTCGTCCGGCTTAAACACAGTTTGCCACTCACCGTCAACATTTCAACTAGCCACAGTAGCCACTCCAACTAATATTATGCATCAACATGAACGGGACACAGCTGGCTAGTCACTTTTATGTGCACTCCGTCGGATGCTTGGACTTTTATTGGAGGCACACCGACTTCTCGATGCAATTTATTGCCTCTTCAGTAAAATGTAGAACGAAATACTATTATGAAAATATCTGATCTACATTTTATTTCACAACTTTCCACGTTGAAATGGTTACCGTTAAAACTGGATAACATTATTTATGATCAATACAGTGGATTTTAATCGATCCATAACTATTTTCAAATTAACATTCTTGTTCGTTCCGTTAACCTGGCCTCATACCTCTTCAACTTTATTTCATAACACAAATAATTACATCCATATGTTACCCGAATTTTCCCATTAAAATTGAAACTCTACTTATTTATGGTCCACATTTACGCTTCAAAAACAACCCCAACTTTTCATTCAAATGTTATAAGTCTAAAAGGGTTGAAGGGTTTTCGAAATTACTTTCAGTGGGTTCAGGTCGGAAATTAAGCCATATATCACTGTGAATCTAGGCTATTCATAATGTACTAGAACACTTACTTAGCATTCGTTTGTGTATACTTAGCTGTTGAGGTAAATAAGACATGACTCACTATGGTATTGCCTATAACTGTGGACGTTAGCCCCTTTATTTGTAAACTTTGCTTATATATATGCGACGTTTAAAAGTAAAAAAATGTATAATGGGTAAGCAGGCTTTCTATCTAGTCAAATTCAAATTCAAATAATTTATTTTCTCATCACAAACAATGACATGATCAATATTTAAAACAAGGTTATAACGTACGTGACAAAGTTTGCGATAGACTGATGACTGCACTAGGAAAACCTGCACAGCGGATCACCAAGGTTCCACCAAACGGAGTGTAAACATAATTAGTTATACAGCAAAAGTGAAGAAGCTGAGCATAACAATATAAATCAATAATAAAAAACCAATTCACAGTGAAAAAACTATAAAACACAACAAATAGAGAAGTGGAAAAATGCGTGAAATATTATGATTAGGGAAATCAGAGAGACGGAATATTTTAGATGAGTACTTATGTAATTCCTCAGTTGCTTTATAACCTATGTTATTAGTTAACTATAAGCAATTTGACGGCATGGTTGGCGCAGTTGTTAAGCTATTGACTGCTGCGGGTTCGATTCCCGCTCGAAACAAATATTTGTATGACCTATAAGTAGTTGTTCCGGGTCTGGCTGTTTGTGTATGTGAGTTTAAATGATTGTAAACGCACACGATACGGGAGAAATTCCTAGTGTGGACCAACGTTTAATAAAAAAATATATATATATATATAGGAGTAGATAGTCACGTAGTATTGCAGTACCATTAAGACACTAATCGAAAAATGTTTTGCACCACTGTGAAAATTAAGTGTCTTGAAAAACGATAAGATTGAATTTCCAACAACTTAATACTCGTAGGAAGTTCCGCAAGATCGTAGCCTTATATGAGGTATTTATAAAAGCTGATGATAAATACTATCGTTTGTGTTAAGCTGCTCCTTTGACACCAGTCTGTCAGTATTTGATACAAGTTTTTGTCAATTGAAGTCCTATTTTATCGAGTTTATACATTACATGCAAACGTAGTAAGCACAACATGGTCTGATACCTCCAAGACGGCTTTCAAAGTGTTAAGAAGATAGACATGTATTCACAACTCGGCAGTATATTCTGTTATTCAATTAACAATGGGTTGTGCTATCTCGGTCCAGCGTCAGAACTTTGGAGACGGTTTTGAATCGCCGCTGTATCGTTAAGGTAAGTGCACATTACAGCCGTGTCGGGCCGCACCGTATTGTATTTAAATTCAATACAAAACTTGCAGTGCGGCCGGCCATCGCGCCAGTAGTTTGCAATGCTATCTATATATCAAAATATACAAAAGTTATGTAGGAATTTTTTCGTTGAGGTGAGGTGCTTCCCGCACAAATGTGCGTTAGCCTTTATCAAAGCGAATAATATTACGAAATCAATACAAATTGCACAGTTTGGTTTAGTTTACAACTTTAATTTTATATTTAAAAGAAGGCAAAACTGACGTGTAACTGAATACATGATGTTGAAGCGTTAATCAATACCCGCTATTCGGAGCCAATTTCAATGACACTTCTTCTCAATTTAATTACAGTAATAATAGTTTTTATGTTTTATTTAACTTGATTTAGTTAAACGACTTTTATCGAGTGGATAATTATAAATTTGTAATATACACGGTTCACCTGAAAAAAAATTATGTTCGTATGTAAATTATTAAACAATTGAGTACAAATAGATAGTGAACTATTTGACCCAATTTACGACTTCCTTCGCAAGTTTAATTCCCACAAACTATCTATAATGGGATATTAAATTATGCAAAACCAACTTTCTTTTAATAATTTTGTAAGTATCTTGTGAATAGAATAATGAGATTTATTTGATACACGTACCTACGGATCTTTTCGGCTGCGTAAACTAATATAATGCCTCCAGCCGAGTCAACTTTTTTCAGTAAAAGTCGAGTGCCACGATGGAAGTAACGAATATATTATATTTGTTTTTTTTTTTAGGGTGTGTGATTTCTCGAATGCAACACAGTTCTTGTGTTGCATTCGAGAAATCACACACCCTATATTTTCTTCCCGGAAATTAATAAAGACAGGAATATACACAACAAAAGAAATAAAAACCGGCCAGGTCGACCACTCACTTTGATGGGTTCCGTAGTTAGGATGAATTTATCCCAAAAGCAAACTTAACATTATAGTTGAAAACCCAAGTTCTACCATACATCGATAAACGTCACGGTCAATTCTCCAACTGCAAATGTAAGTTGGTCGACTATTACTTGTTAACTTGTAAAGCCTATTTAGCTGTGTTAGATTTTCTTTTAATTTCGTTATATGTACTACTGCCATGAATTTTTCACATATCCAAAAACAACTATTTAGCTGGCAGGGAGTGTCCCCCCTGCCAGCTAAATAGTTGTTGATCGTGCGGTCTATGGCCCTTTACGGGGCACCGGTGTGGGCGCGTTCTTTAAGGCTGCAACCAGCCCACCGATTGAACGCGTCCCAAAGGGTCATGGCCATCAGGCTCGTGCGGGGTTACCGCACGGTCTCCCGTGAGGTGGCGAGCCTCCTTGCCGGAGCACCGCCGTGTCCTCACGGAGACAATCGGCGGCGGCGATCTCTCGCGTCCGGCTCTGGAACAGGCCATGGTTCGGAGCGAAAGTGCATGGGAGGCCTTCACCTCCTTTTGCGAAACAGTAATGCTCGCGAAGGAGGAGGCGGAATTCACGCCCCTAGTCACCAAAGGAGACGCCCTGGGCGTCGGGAGTCGCAAGCCGATTTCCGGCCATCGTAGGCGCGGGCCTGCGGACGGTGAGCGATGGGTAGCTTGCCGTCCGATAAGGACCAGGCCCGGGTCGACGGTACGTTGTGTTCCACGCGCACCTCAAAGAGATGCCAGCATCAACTGTCCGGGTCCGATAGGGCCAATGTCTGCCAGGGTTGCAAGTTTGTCCGAAAGGGATATCGTTGCCCTGGCACACAGTCAAATTAAATAACACGGGTGGGTTTTAGTCAATAAAAGTCTGACACGTGTTCCCGCTCCGCCCAGAGCGGGAGAAGTTATTTGATAATTACCACCCAAAAAAAAAAAGGGGGGGACACTAGACTCGCAAAAATTAGCACTTTAAAGCTTAATATTACGCAAACGGATCCCTGAATTGGTCTTCACATACCCCCAATATTTTTGAGCGGCCTATCCAACGGTACTCCACATCACGAGAATAGACGAGAAAAATAAATATCATCCCCACTTTACGTGTGTCCTATTTTTTTTTAATAATGTGTAATATGTAATTCCCTGAGCTAATCTGGAGATAGACAGACAGATGAACATGGCAAAACTATAAGAGTTCCTGTTGACTACGCAACCTTAAAAACAGAAATAAATAATGAATCCGCTTTGCAAGAACAAAAATAACATTAATAAATACGTTGTTTAGCTAAGAAACGTCCGCATAATAATGGGGCGGAAGATAAATAAAAATACTTCGTAATAGGTACTCAGGTCAAAACAAAGTCAAGGGAAACTGTCAATGCTAAACTGTATAACACTTATCCACGCCATCCATTGTTTATTTCGTGGCCCTTATCGAATTAGGGGGAAGTTTGCGAGAAATTACATTAACAGCGAAGAGGACGGGCGACGAGCGTTTTAACTTAATGGCCATCCCTCGGACTCCCTTGTCGTCACTTAGCCACGACTCGCCGCCCAATAAAAGAAAATGTGGACCAGTCGCCAACTCGCCCGACTGGCCCAACTCGTACTTGCAAGTCGTACACATTGTACGCATACATTGCAAGCTATAGTTTTGTATAATTTAAAAGCATTTTTTAAATTTTGTAAATGTGAGTACCATGGAGCCGTTTATTATGTTACGATGTATGTTGACTTAAAAAAGGTTGGCAGTTGAGAGTTTGTCATGCTAACTTAAATTTCTCGATGATGGTGGTGCTTGTGTTGGATCATTCGGTTCCCTACAAAATGATTGAGCTGGATGGTGCTGATCCACGCGTCATGTTCGTGAACGGGCGCCGTCAGTTGAGACTGGTCATCTCTTAACTGCCAGGGTTTATTTGTAATCTTTTAATCTTACATTTTGTATTGTTTTTAAATAATTTATTTTTTACATTGTTCTCACTTAAAGAAGCGACAAGAATAATGTACCCAAGATTTTGTAATATCTCGATTTAAAAGAGTGTCCTTGGAGTTTCTTGCCTGTTCTTCTCCATAGAGATCTACGTTTTGGAATGGGCAAATAGCTTGAACTTTCTGACTAACTGACCGACTCCTTGACAAATAAAAAGTGCCTATAATACACTTTTTTACCCTTTTGGATCGGAAATCCTTTGAATTATGTACAGTCGAGACAGTACCAATATTTTCCTAAAAGTCATTGGGAAACAACAATAAAAGTATCTCCTTCTTTTTCCATTTTACTGGATAAAAAAGTTTGGTGCCTAAGTTGAGATGTGACTTGGCTGTTATGTCTTAAATACGGTAGCACTGAATAGGAAAATGTTTGTAAATGATACACGAAAATAAAAGCTTAGTGGCACTCTTTTTACGGACGAGAAGATTAAAAACATACGGATCTTGATACTTTAGAAACTTTTGAATACATTTTTAAGTTAAACAACTTGGATTTGAAATGTTTTTGAAAAGAATATTATGAAAAGAATTCTGTCGTAGTTAAAATAAATCTTTAGTACTACATTTATCTATAATCTATTCATACAAATAAATAAAATTGGCGTAAGATATGTTAATGATAATGTCAGAATAACAGCTTTTTACTAAATGCATATGAAAGTATTTTTTTTTCTGTCTGTCTGTGTGTTTCGGCTAATCTCCGAAACGGCTGGACCGATTGTGACGGGACTTTCACTGACAGATAGCTGATGTTATAAGGAGTAACGTAGGCTACGTAACTGGTGGCGCATAGCTCTTTCTATTTTTTATTTTTTTAAACACGTTGAATCTGCTGGCAACAGCTTGTTTAAGATAAAAATCTACCCATTGTGTCACTGTATGTAAAATTTCTACATTCATATCTGCAATTTGTATGTTGTACCTACATAATAAAGAGTATTATATACTATAAAAGTTGACATCAATAAAGTAGATACTAAATACATAGGTAGGCCCTATATTTCGTCACACAAGATTTAACTCAAACACGAGAGATTAACACAACACAATACTATTACGTCTCTCAAATGACTGCTTCTGTAATTAAACAAAACGGTAGCTTAAAGCTAAATGAATAATCAGAAGTGTTCCCACATCAATGGGTTTTAACACCTTAATCTCGAGCGAACATCACGAGATGACGACACAATGAATAGGAGGACGGATTCTATTTGATAATCGGGAATGGGTGTCTTAATAGTTTTGCACGATGGTATAATATGTATTATGGTAATGGTTTTTATACTTAATATTTTACACTATGAAAGAATATGGATGAAAACTTATTATTTTTACGTCTCTTGACATTGCTCGGGATTCTGGGGTCCCGGCCCTTCTAAAGCGTACAAAGGGCTGAACCCAACACGTAGAGGCCCGTTAGAGATTATTAATTAAATGAGGTACCAACCGATGGATGAAAACTTTACATTAAAAATACAATTATTACAGAACTTACTATTTATACTAGGTACTTACTAAAATAAATGAACAGCTAAACAAACAAATACAAAAACACAAACAAAAGGACACTTTGGCGTGGAAGTACTCGTCCACATCTCTGTCATACGGAAACGTGCCCAGAAGACGCAGCATTGCCACGTTGAATGGCAGTGCTAATTCTTAGGCCAAAGAACGCTGGTCACGTTAAGAATATCAGTTTTCTTGATTCTAATTTAAACATTTATTTTTATCTGCTCTCATAATTATACAGTTCTAATTACGAAATAAAAAAATAATACGATATTGACAGGTAACATTCACGTGCCACTCTAATAAAAATAAAATAGTAGTTTATGAAACTGTTACATATTTTGGGGTTATAAAAAAACCGGCCAAGTGCGAATCGGACTCGTACACAAAGCATCTCGTACCGTACCAAGCAAGAAACGCCTAAAAATACACGTGTCTTATACGTGCCTCTTTATTAATAACTTAATTTAATTTGTATTATTTGTTGTTATAGTGGCAATAGAAATACACAATCTGTGTAAATTTCAAAGGAATATAATTTTCGAGGCGACTTACAACTTAAAGGGCGACTAATTATTTGCTGCAAAAAAAAATAACATGGCAGCGATTAAATATTATTTCTTAATCGCTGCAAAGTCATCTACTGTTATTGAATCATTTGGGTTAGGTTAGGTTAGAACAGTAACCATTAACAAGCGAAGGCGAGCGAGCGAAGCGAGCGTGCCGCGGCAGCGGCCGCCGAGCGCCAGATCCCCTCTATTGTTGGTAAATTCAGTTACCAAAACAAAAATTCGATGCCAGTTTAAATTAAAATAAAGCTAAAAACTGATATATTAATATGCTACCTATTACTTATTACGATACTCCTTATTAGCTGCCAACCCATTATATATGGTACCCACTCTATTTTTTTTTTAAACCTATATTCATTTTACTTAGTTGCCGCATTATTGAGGTGGACATTAATAATACTATTGAAGACATTATAAAATGGTTACAAGCAAATAAATTGAAAATTAATTTAGACAAATCTAATTTTATACAGTTTAATAAATCAAAACACACCAAATACAATTTCAAACTTCATATTGACAGGTTAAAAGAAGTTCCACAAACTAAATTCTTAGGAGTACTCTTAGACCAAGATCTGAATTGGAAAGTACATTTGGATAGTTTGTGCAGTAGGATTAATAAGTTTGTGTATGCTCTCAGACAAATAAAGAACATAACCAATAAAAAAACAGCAATTACAGCATATCACGCCTACATAGAATCTATCTTACGATACGGGCTTATCCTTTGGGGTAACAGTACAGATAGACACAGAGCATTTATTGCGCAAAAGAAATGCATTAGAGCCATTTGTGGTATCCGTCCTGACGAGTCATGTAGACCGTTCTTTAAAAAGCTAGGTATATTACCACTTCCGTCACTGTACATTTTTGAAATTTGTAATTATGTTTATAATAATAAGGGATTGTTCAAAAGAGCCTATCAATTGAATTCTCGAAATAGAGATCCATGCAGACTTGTGTTGCAGGATACTCCTAAATGAGCCAAGTACGCAAAAAGTTTCCTAGTCATGTGTATACGCATTTATAACAAAATACCCAAAGAATTAAAATTGTTATTTAATATTAACTCATTTAGGAACAAATTATTGAAATGGTTGAAAGAACACATGTTTTATGACATTAAAGATTTACTTAACAATAATCTATAATTTCTGAACTTTTGTCATTGCGAAAACTATTATTATTGTATTAACCTTGTATCTGTGACATTGTACTTTAAAATTTACTTATAATTATTATTTTGCATGCAATTGATACAAATATCCTGTATAGCTAAACATGCGGACTTTAGATTAATATCTGACTGTAACAACTTTATACCATGTTTAAGGCAAATAAAGACTTATCTTATCTTATCTTATCTTAAATACATGCCAATTTCAAATGTCTACCTATTATGGTTCATGAGATAAATCCCGCTGATATACAGACGGACAGACGGACGAAAGGATACCGGAGGCTTAGTAATAGGGTTCCGTTTGTCACCCTTCTGGTACGGAGTGTCAGTGTCAGTTTAATTAGCTATAATTATGTGATATTATTTATTATTATTTTGATGAATTTGCTTTTAGATAAACATACACTAATGCATGAGACTGCACATAACTTGGTATGTAACAGTTGATAAACTACTATAAAATTCAGTAATTTTTAAAGTTATGACAAAAAGAATCTAAGAAAAGGTTTTACGAGAAACGAAAAATTAAAAAAGTCAGACATAAGTATATTTTCATAAAGATTGGGAAAAATAAGATGTCGCTTGATCGCACTTTGTTGAATGTTTCCAGCACGTATCACATGGCTTTTTTTTTTGGTTGGGAAATTATCAAATAACTTTTCCCGCTCTGGGCGGAGCAGGAGGGCGTGTCAGACTTTTACTGACTAAAACCCACTCGTGTTCCTTCATTTGATCACATGGCTGAGGGTTTAATAACAATGTCCTCTCGCTGTTTTAAATTATATCAAACTAACTTATGCCCGCGGCTTTACCTGCGTGGATACGTTAAAATTACCCCAAGAGTAATCCCGATCGGGATAAAAAGTACCCAATGTGCTTACTATAGGTTTATGGTCTACTCGTGTCCCCATCCAAATCCATTCAGCCGTTTAGACGTCATTGATTAACTATTAAAGTAAATGCCTATTTTATTAATATATAAATTAATTGATTAACTAACAGGTGGCATTCTATAGTTTCTGCCTACCCCCATGGGAAGAAGGCGTGAGTTTATGTATGTATGATTAACTAACATCCAAACCCACAGACATCCATACTTTCATATATATAATATTACGTATGATTCTCACTATATAACTGTTACTAAAGAAATCGAAACCGAAACAACAATCAATGATGCCGATAACAGCGACGGAGGGCTTGTTTAGCAGAACGATCAGAAACACGATTATTGAGAGGCTCCATGAATATTCATTGTCCAGATGTTCGGTTTTGTTCGGCCATGTCCGCCGCTCTAGTTTGGACATGAACTGAAAGGCTGAATATCCTATGAATCAATGTTAGATAAGACTGTCTTTACAATGCGGACGGGCCGTCAGGTCGAGTAATGTGTGTGTTGGGATGGGAGGATGGTAGTGACTGCGACATGCGAGCATAACTTACGTACCTACTAACTAACTATGCACGTGCTTTTGCTAGTAAGTGAACAGATGTTTTATTTACAACTACACCGAACTGTTGTTATACAACTTCATTGCTGTGAATTGCTTATTGCTTTTGCTTATGCTCGCGCTCGGCACAGCTCAGTAGCTTTTTGTTTTTGGAATTTTGCAAAAAATCACACTGTTTATGTACTTATTCGTTATTATTTTTTATCTGACCCACATTGATTTTATTTATGTATGCATACACACGTTGCAGTATAGAACTGATTTACATCCGTCACCTCACACTTTCAGGTCCAGTTGAAAACCAGCGTCAGGCACTAGTTGTCTGGCATTTTTTTTTTTGCTGAACTGGGTCTTTTTGGCGCAGCCGTGAGGCACACTTTACTGCTAATTTCTTACACCGCATTTTACACTTTTTTACTAGTTTGATTTTTTATTATATTTTTTTATCTGCTGTATATTAAATTGTGTGCCTTTTAGTCTGTGCTAAATAAATGTATTTTCTTTCTTTCTTTCTTTATGCATCAAGTTTGACAAAACATGTTAGTGTTTGTAGGTTTCAGTTATTGTAAATAAATATAATAAAATCAGCCTTAACGCTGGTAGCACATCTCCGCCGCGAAACCATAGCAGCGAAACCGCAATAGTTAAATTGTACTGGTTCGCGTCATGTTTCGCTACTCGCATCCGATTCGAGTAGCGGAACATGACGCGAACTAGTACAATTTAACTACTGCGGTTTCGCTGTGATGGTTTCGCGGCGGAGGTGTGCTACTGGCTATAATGTTCCCACTCTTGGGACACAGGCCGTCTCTCTGTGAGAAAGAGTAGGCCATAATCCACCACGCGGGCCCAGGCCCTGCAGTCTCAACATAGATAGCGATCGCCGATTTACAACCGAATTCGATCGCAAAGTCCTAATGGGATCTGTAGACGGTCAAAAATGCTTGACAAGATTGTGATTTTTTAGTACTTATCAAGCAATTTTGCCGTCTAGAGATCCCATTAGGTATTTGCGATCGAATCCGGTCGTAAAGCGCTCGCTATCTATGTTGAGACTGCAGGGCCAGTGCGGGTTGGTGGATATCAAATGTATTCAATTTTTGGTTCTAGGACGTGCCGGTTTCCTCACGATGTTTTCCTAAACCGTTTTGAGAGCAGTGGTGATGAACATACACAAAGTAAAGTGCCTGGCTGGATTCCAACTCCAACCGTAAGTCAGGCCACCACTGCACCCGGGTGTCACCACTGTGTGGATCGCCCGGAGGACACGGTGGAGCATACGGTGGAGGGCTGCCCAGCTTGGGCGGAGCACCGCCGTGTCCTCACGGAGGCGATCGGCGGCGGCGATCTCTCGCGTCCGGCCCTGGTTCAGGCCATGGTTCGGAGCGAGAGTGCATGGGAGGCCGTCACCTCCTTCTGCGAAGCAGTTATGCTAGCGAAGGAGGAGGCGTAACGCGTGAGGGTGAGACAAGGTTCGCGCCCTCGCGCCCTTAGTCGCCGCAGGAGACGCCCCGGGCGTCGGGAGTCGCAAGCCGATTTCCGGCCACCGTAGGCGTGGGCCTGCGGACGGTGAGCGATGGGTAGCTCGCCGTCCGATAAGGACCAGGCCCGGGTCGACGGCGCGTTGTGTTCTACGCGCGCCTCAAAGAGATGTCAGCACAAACTGACGGGGTCCGTGAGGACCAATGCCTGCCGGGGTTGCGAGTTTGTCCGAAAGGGATATCGTGGCCCTGGCACACAGGCAACGGAAGGAACACGGGTGCGTTTTAGTCAGTAAAAGTCTGACACGCCCTCCCGCTCCGCCCAGAGCGGGAGAAGTTATTTGATAATTTCCCACCCCAAAAAAAAAAAAGAAAAAAAAAAAAGGCCACCACTGCACCGATGGGTACTAATTACAAAGATTTTATTGTTTTCAATTTGAATTAAACGCTGTGTCTTTTTAAGAAGTATGTTATTAAGGTATTTTGTTGTTTCTATAAATTATTTATTACTTTCAAGAGAAATAAATTATAGTACTAGAGCAATAAATTGTAATCACCTATATAATCATAAAGTTGTTCGTTTTCGAGGAAACCTTAGTATAATATAATAAAATGTATTTAATTAACTACTTTACCCTCAAAGCAAAAACAACTTAAAATAATTAAAGCTCTGTAATAATTACGTTCTTTTCCTTTTAAGCAACTATTAAGAAGGCAATCTTCAAAGCAATTATTCCTAAAACCAGCAAAAAATAAAGCAATTAGCTCTAATTTAATTAAACGACGTTGAAAAAGCTTTTCTGTTTACCTAGATTTATTCACAAAAGAGAATCTAGTATAGTCGCACCGCATTTCAAATTAACAAGCTTAAACTAGCTAGTTTCGAGTTCTCAATCGCGCACTTAATAGCTTGGAAGTGCATTTCATGAGATAGAATACGTGACTCAAAAAGATTTATTACCCCTGACTTAATTCAGGCAGTCTTCGGGCCGCCGGCGAAATTAATGCAGTCTAGATCCCAGATAGACCTGTGATTTAATATATTCAATTATGTTAGGCAAGTGAACTATTGCTTGATGGCTTGGTTATTAATATCCTTGACTATTTTGCCGAATTATGTAGGCCCTGTATTCTTAAGTTGAACTTTTAGGACATATTTATAATGCATGGGAAGATAAATGCGATGCCATGGCCATCTTTTATGATTTGTCCAAGGCATTCGATTGCGTTCTTCATGAAACGTTAATCAGGAAACTCCGCCACTACGGTATCCGAAACACTGCTCTGGACCGTCTTACTTCATACTTGAGTAATAGGATTCAGAGCATTGACGGTATTGGAAAAATATCTTTCAGATCCATAGCTACAATGGGAGTCCCACAAGGCTCAATTCTTGGTCCTTTCTTATTTCTTATGTATATTAATAACTTGCCTTACCTTATAAAGGATAATCATGATATAGTTTTGTTTGCGGATGACGCTTCAATTTTATTTAAAGTTCACAAACGTCAGCAGCTGGTTACTGACTATGTAAATAGCGCGATCTCAAAAGTAGTTCACTGGTTCAATGTTAATAATTTACTCCTTAATGAAAAAAAAAGCAAATGAATCCTGAAGATAGCACAGTATTCTTTGGATGCTGAGCTTCAGTGGAGCTCACATATACACCGTGGCATTTTAATAGTCTTACAACGGCAGCCCACTACATATATCCAATGACTACTAATCATTCATAAAAGTAAAAATAATATTTAATAACATTAACAAGCTCAAGAAAACAGGTGGCTCATTCAGATGTCAATGTATGTTTTTATAATAAACTTCCATGTCACGTTTAAGATCTAAGCCTTAATAAATTCAAATCATTAATTAAACGTAAGTTGTGTCAGAATGCCTTTTATACCGTTAAATATTATATTGAGGACAAAAAGGCTTCGGATTGAGCTGCTCCAATGTTTATGTACTGAAACTATTGTTTTTTTTTTGGAATCTTTTGTTTTTTATACACACTTTGACATTTGATTATTATCATCTATACAATGACATGAATATTTACTTTGTGGAGTATAATGATATAATTATAATTATTGTAAATCAGAGACTATGTGGGTCATGTTCTTTTTTCTCTTTCTCAGTTATTTTTAATGATAATAACAATAAAAATAAAAATGTTTATTTCATCAACTTATGTAAATTACATTGTTATGTTTGGAGTCACCTTTTAAGCAAAGTTTTGCTTGTATTATGTGGATCCGCTCTTCCAGTTTACATTGACCATACATGAGTGAGAGAATGATAATTTGGCAGTTTGAGTACTTTATGCGGCCTACCCAAATGTTCTTCTTTGGTGGTCCTTTCTTGGTTTGGTTCGTCGAGTCATTGAGCTCCTTAAGTTCTGAGTTGTTCCACACGATTACCGACAAATGCGTGCACTGACTGGACAGGTCCACTCAAATCTGTATGGTCCTTTCCTCAAAAGACCATTTCAGACACCAGTCTACATGGTCCTCAAATGATCTGACCAAGATTATTTCCGGATTTTTTATATACACATTGGCATTGATGCATTTTATATTTGATATACAATGACATGAATATTTAGTTACTTTGTAAAGTATTATAATATTTTATTTATTGTGAATATGAAGACTATGTGGATCATTGTTTTTTTCGCAGGTAGTTTCAATCATAGTCTGGCAGTTTGAGTAATTTATATGGCCTACCCAAATTTCCTTTCTTTGATTCGTCGCATCGTTGAGCTCCTTAAGTTCTGAGTTGAGCTGCACGATAACTGACAAATGCGTGCGCTGACTGGACAGGTCCACTCAATCTGTGAGGTTCTTTCCTCAAAATACCATTTAGGCCTTCACATGATCTGACTCTCTGACCTCTGAGTTTGTTTTGGCCTTTTTGCTGAGAGTAGTCACACAGGAAACGCCGACCTCATCTAGTTTTTAAAATATGATTGACGTGTTAAAGTGTTTGTACTAACCTACTTACAGAAATAAAATCATTTATCAATACTCATTATACCTATTAACGGTTTTTTATTACTAATATTTTATCACTTATCATAAGATATCGTGATATTTAATCCTCACGAGAATTGTAGGGAACCTATTTTATACACTTACAACAAAAACTGAAAACGTCTATCAGGTCAGCCGACCTGACAGACTTTTTCAATTTTTTAATTTCGTAAGGATTCGGGAAATCGGTCCAGCCGTTTTCAAGATGTGCTTACCAACCGTTGCTTGCATTTCATTTTTATTTGATTATTTCATTCATTTTTATTTTGATCATCGCCTAGCCTTTTCCCAACTATCTTGGGGTCGGCTTCCAGTCTAACCGGATGCAGCTGAATACCAGTATTTTACATGGAGTGACTGCCTATCTGACTCCACAACCCAGTTACTGGGTAACAGTACGATACCCCTTGGTAAGACTGGTTGTCAGACTGTCGGGCTTCTGCCGACCCGTAACAACTGTCAAAGATCTACAAATGACAGCCGGAACCAACGGCATAACGTGCTTTCCGAGGCAAGGAGGGGTTTTGGTATGTAGAAATGGTCACCCATCCACGGGCCAACCGTGGCAAGCGTAGCTTAACCTGATTGATGGACCCATGCTGCTGTTATTACTTAGCCACAAGCCCCTATCATTTTTATTTAAAAATAATAAATTATATAATATATAAATAAATTTAATAATATGATTCTTTGCTTCTAGATTACTAATGACTCATAATGATCTTTCCTGAAAGTTTAGCTTTTCATTTAATCTACAACAGATTAACCAAATTTCTAACCAAACAATAAGAAAACTCGCCGAGGTTGGTATAATGTAACTAAGTTTTATTATTGTAATTACTCTTTGTTACAAACAAGATCCAACAATATTTACTGAGCACAAACAATCGCGATGCCTACTTCGTACAAAGCTGAACTAGAGAATACTAAATGAGTTCCGAATCAAAGTTACAGGGATCTAAATGTTTCTATAGACAATATTTCCTTTTTCATGTTTACCGACCCTAACAAAATAGAACTTTATGTTTTTGAGTTTTAACAACGTTTTATTGAAGAACCTTTTTGTTTTTAGTGAATCAAAGGAGTTAAATGTACTGCTGTGTTTTAACATCTCTGTTCTTGATAGTACTCGTAAATTCAAGTTATTGCTTTAGAAAACTCGCGGCGCTTAAACACATTCCAAATGTTAAACTTAGTCTTGCAGACCACACTTTAACCATTGCAAGCAAATATTTTCCCTCATAATTTGGGTTCATGTTACAAATTGCGCCTCTTCGCACTAATTGGTAACGCCTAATTGGTAGTCGCTACAGAAAAATTACTTTCATCAACGAGCGAAGAGTTTCATAATTACTGCAATTAGGACCATTGCGGCGTTTTGTTCAGACGAGACGGCGGGATGGCGCGGACGTGTCGCGTGTACTAATTTATCATTTTTGTGGCTATTCACAACCGCTTTGAATTAATTTGAGTCGTTGGTAACGCACGCACCGCCATCAACACAACCCCACGCATATTCCGCGTGATCTATTGACACTCGTAAGTGACGGGGCCCTACAAGATTTACAATTACCAGCAATTAGGTGATCCCCATAAAGTCAAACGATCCGACGAATTCTGATCACGTAGAACTTTCATTATGCGGAGGAAGTAAAATATACATGAACGATAAAAGCGAAATGCATCTCGTATTAGATGAAAGAGCAATCTTCTAATGCAACCGCGGTATCATGGAATGAAATAGGAGCTGGCTGACGCTGTATGAACATTGAAAAAGCTTTGGAGCGCCTTTCTGTTCATGATTCATTTTGTCTGGACTGTACATTAGAATTCACACTTAGAAAATAGCAACAATGGCAAATAAAACTAGACGAACAAAGGGAAAGTACAAAGAAAATATAGGTAACAAAGTCCACTATAAATTCGGAGTTTGTGTGAGTGATGCGGTGCGCGTAATGAAAAGTTACACGTATGTATACATCGTCGTATACTGATCTTGTACTATATACGATATTAGTTGACTCGCTGCACACGAGGACACTGTTTTACAAATAATATGAGGGAACATCAATGGTTTATTAAGCTACCTACTTAAAAAGCTTTGCGTGGGTTGCTAGGGACCGAAAATATATTAACTGAAGCTAACATTTACAGCCTCTGAAACATTATTATGAATACATTGTAAAATACAGTGTTATCTTAAAAGTAGGCATGAATAGATTTATTTGTACCTATTTATAAAGATAAAACTTTATCGTTTACCGATAAGTTAAGGCCGTAAAGTGAAACAAAACCAGTATTAATATCTACTGTAGCACAGAATTCAACGAACACACATCGTTATAATATTCGTAATCCTCCAGTTCAGTTTCATCTAGTTTCCCGAGTTCCCTGGACTTATTCCAAATGGATTCATTCGAGCCTATTCAAGCCTTAATTTTTTTATTCACACTTCGGTAATAAGCAAAAGTTCTAATTTTACGCCTGATTGAATATTACCTACTAAGTATACGAAAATATACAATATTGAGTCTTTACCTCACGAGATTTAAAGTAAAAAAAACCTGCCAAGAGCGTGTCGGACCACGCACAATGAAGGAGGAGGAATTGAGATGAATCCAAGAACAAACTTAACATTGTAGTTGAAAAATTGATCCCCCATACATTCCAACTGCAAACGTAAGTTTGTACGCACAATATTGAGTGATTTACCATGTTATTTTAAGATCACAGACTTCTTATAGATTTTCCTGTAATCTTTAATTAAAGAACTATTTTCTGCATTTTTTTTCAAAATGTTAGGCTCATTAATTTCGGAGATAAGGGGGTGGGGGGGGGCACCCCCTTATCTCCTAATTTTCATGTATTTTCTTAAATAATTTTTAAAGTGTGTATTTTAACATAATATAAATATGAAATACTTTTCATTAAAATACATTTCAATATTTTTCATTGGATGTTATACGGTACAATCTGGAAAACTTTATTTTTAATTTGCTAATTTACCCGCATATTAAAAATTTATTTATTTACGTAATACGTCCGTGTTTGGTCACAGAAGTTCATAATTATGTGTAGTTTATTTAAACTTAATCGGTCCAGTATATTTGGAGCAAATCGGTTGTGTCAGACAATATATAAGTGTTCCGTTTTAGGCACGGAACCCTAAAAAAACAGCAATTTCCGTGAGGCCATGACATTTTTCATAAAATTTACGCCACCAGTTGGCACCACTTTGACAAGAGGTCTTCCAATTCAACAATAATTAATAAATATATGATAACGTTCATCATTCGTTTCATTAATTCGTTCATCATTCAGTCACGACTAAAGAAAATATAGGCGCTTTGACACTTTTGACAGTTCCTGACCTGAAGACTCAGTGCTGCCAGAAAACCCTCATTATATAGTGGCGATAGATGCTACATTTCTTTACGATATAGATACACTTGGATTATTGAAGGGCATGTATTTAACCAAACCCTAAATAACTCCCATTTTGATTTCCTCAATACATTAATAGACACTCTAATATAATAAATGTGCCACTTTTTTGAGCCTCATTTGCTATTTTGGTGTCAAAGTCAAAGTCAAAGCATTTATTTCAAATAGGCACATAAGAGGCACTTTTGAACGTCAAAATTTACAAAAAAAATAGAATTGATTCTAGTTGCCCCTTCCAAAAGGTAGTTTCGTATGGAGAAGAATGGGCAAGAAACTCCACCGGTACTCTTTTTTTTTTTTTTTTTTTTTTTTTCTCGGTGTCCTAGTATACTAAATAGCCAGGTAACTATGACCAACTTCGATGTAGTTGGTCACAGTTCTAACCTAACCCATTTAATCGGGCTGCCTTAGCTTAGTTACTGTGACCAACTTTGAGAACAGGCCAGAAATTTAAAAAGAGGCTCATTTATTAGTTAAACAAAACATTCATCATTAGATCAACGATCACGGATCAATTAAATATTTCCCTCATTGAGTAGAAGCCTCCGAACTTTGAATCTTTCGAATGAAGTTAACGCAGATGCCTCATAGACATATAGTATGACTCTTCAACACTAGCGCCACTATTTTGTTTCCGGCTGTCGCGTGTTGTGCGGTTGCTCTTACCGTACTCGTATCATTCACTCATTTAAAGTTATAACTGAGAAAGATCATGAAATATGAAGAGGCGTTCTGAATAATAAATGCGTTTTATATTGGATCCCGCCTCTGTCTCCATCTTGGTTTTATCGTAAGTGGATCGCATCGGTGAATATAACAACCTTTAATAATGGATTTTTAAGTTTTTCTTTATCGCATTTTCTAGATGATCGATTTGATATTATCGCTTAGGAATATTGTGGTGGGAATTCGAGAGGTAGAAATATTATCTTGATTATTTTAAAAGCTACATAACACTTGCTATTATATAAAATAAACGTGTATTCCTAACTAGTAATATTATACTTATATTTAACTAGCTTTTGCCCGTGGCTTTTCCCGCGTGACGGTCTAAAATTATCCCACGGAAACATACTACCGAGATAAAAAGTATCCTATATTTTAATCCAGGTCATAAACCATTTGTGTGCCAAATTTCATCGAAAACCGTTCAGCCGTTTTTGCGTGATTGAGTAAGAAACATCTAAACATCCAAACAAACAAACTTTCACATTTATGACATTATTAGATATTATATTCTATTACAATTACAATAGTAAGGATTAATGGTTAAAGGTTTCAAGCATTTTAAAATAAATCTTAGCCACAGCAGTTGTACAGGTACTCCCTATAAGATGCTAGTATGGAAAACTTGTCATATACCGACGAATACGTATACAGGATTACTGGTACGAGTAACTCGACGTATACCTTGCAGGATGTCATAGTATGGTTAAAATGTAACAAAGTAAGCCACCAAATGTTCTACCGAAATTCAGTAGATTTTGAGTTAATTAGGTTTTTAGTTGTTTTATGAAAAATACAATTTAAAAATGATTTACGGTGCGACTATACTGGAATTTAATTTATTATCATAGCTGATGCCGTAGCAAATTTTAGTTAATAATTAAAAAATCCAAAATGCTGAAAACTTGGCATAGATCACTAATTAAACATTTTATTTTTCGTTATTTTTAACATCCTAGCATTCTTTACATAATGCGCCATGTTATTTAATTATGTAACCCTCTCTGACTGAGATGTAACCATTACGTAAAACGCCAAATTCTTTATGACAGCTGACAGCTGCACACACAGATTGCGTAACATGCGCTCGGCGCTTGAGTCATTGCCGACGTTACTGAATGTTGCCATTCTAGATATTATATTTATATATACATAGATAACGAAGTATTGCATTTATTTTATTTTGTTTATTTTTATCTCATTATGCTGCACCGGTTGACGTCATCACGTCAACGCCGGCGGTCGCTGAAAACCAGCGCTGGGGCTCTGTCTAGCATAGGGTCGCAGCATTATGCTGAGCGATGGCCGTTTTGCGTGAATGTGACGCATATTTTCCCTCAACTTGTTCTTTCGTGTTTGTGTTTTTATTTCTTTGCGTTATGTTTACCGCAAATAAACCTATTTTCTTTCTGTCTTCTTTCTTTTTTTTTTATTACTTTATTTAAAAAAACTCAAAAACTACTGAATTTCGATAGAACATTTGGTGGCTTAATTTGTTGCATTTTAACCTTACTATGACGTCGTGCAAGGAATACGTCGAGTTACCAGTAACCCTGTATACATAATTCAAGAAACATAGGTAAATTAATTTTTATTACATATGTCACTCATAATAAAATATCCTTTTAAAATCGCAAACACATTACCCATCGACGCAAAATCATTAAAAAAAAAATAACTAAACCGGAGCTTCCTTCAACATTTTCCTGGCATGAAATATTTTGATGCATTTTCCATAGTGGGGGAGAGTAGGGATAAAAGGAAAATGGATTAGCGGCTTTTAACTTGCCCACGAACTGACAGCGCGCTGTGGCCGGAACTCATACGGCGAAATTATTGTACCTAGGAAAACGAGTGTATGGCTACCGATTTTAATCTGTAAAATACTAATATAGGGTTGAATTTTATGTAAAATTCGGGCTGAAATCAAAATAATAGAAGGAAGCAGGTGGGAGGTCAACTCAACGCGGCCACCTTAACTTTAAGTTAAAAAAAACGAGTGTGCTTTAGACCACACGACTGAAGTAAAACTTACAAACAGTAATACTAATCAGTAATATACGAAACTCTCTCTCTTTCTAACTTCTATCTCCCTCTCAACTTCCGTTTGCTCGCTTCCCGCATTCACCAGCTTACTCCCAAGTCAAGAGTGCGTAGAGAAGTTTTACTTCACAAAACCTATTTAACGAAGACTTGAAGAGAATTTTATACTTACTAATAGTCGGAGAATTCATAAAATTCTTGTAAAGTGTAATTCAAATTCGCACCTTATATGATTTGGAAATTACGAAAACTTGTAAAAAAAACCGCTTTGCTGGAGTGGCCACCCAAAGCGGCCACCGGGGTAAGAAAAATATTTATTTTTATTTTTTAATAAAATAATCATAACTTTTTACTTTCTTATAGCATATTGTATATATTATATGATTCTAATGATTATAATTCTGTAAAGCCATATTTGTTATGGCCGCGAATCATATTTAGATCAACATACAACCTGTTACTGACCTGCAACTTGCAAAAAATTTAATAAAATTTGAATTTCGCGGGCTACCTTAGCGCATCCCCCTTAACAGAATTATAATCATTAGAATCAGCAATACAGCTAACTCTCTTCGTAGAATCCTATTGAATGACTATTTTATGATTGGATTCTATGAACTTAGAGAATAAGGTCCTCCCCACTTTGCGTGTAGGAGACACGTAAAAGCAAGTTTTTTTCTCGTCTATCCTATCGTTGGATAGATCGTTCAAAAATATTGCGGATCTGTGAAAACCATTTTTCGATTCAGGGATCCGTTTGCGTAATATTAAGCTTTAAAATGCAATTTTTAAGCTTTAAAGTGCCAGCTAAATGGTTGTTTTTGAATTTGTGAACAAAATCATGGCAGTAGTATAATATATGTAACGAAATTAAAAGGAAAACTATCACAGTTAAGTAGGCTTTACAAGTTAACGAGTAATAGTCGACCAACTTACATTTGCAGTTGGACAATTGACCGTGACGTATATCGATGTATAGGAGAACATGTTTTTTCAACTACAATGTTACGTTTGTTTTTGAGATAAATTAATCCCAATTACGGAACCCTTCATTGTGCACGGGTCGACACGCACTTTTTGGCCGGTTTTTTTTTCAACCATTTATATCGAATTATTCATTATTGTTATCGACAGCATTTTATTTAATCGAAAAAGGCTTCATGCCGTTTTATGTGCCAAATAAGAATTGAAATGTGATTCTTTACGTATGGTTGTTAACATTTATATGCTTCAATTAAATGAATACTATAGGTACTAATCCGTGTTTCTTCCTACACTATCTAAGTTCTAAGCATCTGAATTCTACCATAATCGACACAAGCTAACCAAATACCGAACAAAAAAATATTCGCTGCTAAAATCTGCACAACACATCCGAAGTTTGCAAATGAAAAACAAACAATGTTTTAAGCATCCTTTTACACGAAAATAGCATAAGGAAAACAGAAAAAACAATTGAAAAAAAAACTCTGTTTTGTTTACGTTATAGGAAACCAGCCGTTCTGTAGCTCTACCATGAGTTTATACAGTTAAAACTCGCTAGCGTCTCCGTAAATGATATATGTATGAAATATTGTACAGCGCCCCAAGCGGTCACAGCGAGAATTAAAATTCGTAACATGAGCACTAATAGATTTCGATAGGTAAGAAACATAACGTAATCTATTAGATAGTCACTAACGTTTTTCAGCTGTCACCATACAAAACGGCATCATGAGTCACTAATTCAACAGATGCTATCGAAAAATACGCTTGCGATAATAGTGACGTAGCTCACTAGCATTTTGAGGTGTGAAACATATGTTTACATTAAAATTATATACGTTTTTGAGTCTATTAAAGTCAAAATAATGTCTGAAATAGCTAATTTAGCATGAAGTATGTTAGTGGCCAAGTTGACTCACTAAAGAAGCGTTTGAAGATTTCTGCTTATTATTGAATAATGTTACAGATTCGAAGTCACAAAGAGTTGGATTAGGACTAAAACAATAATTTTCATTTCTCTATACTAAATTGTGACCCACTTTTCTCTTTTTTTGTAAAGTTCTTTCACTTTAAATTTAAGTCTAAAACACTGCCAACCACACAACGTCAACAAAATCACATATTTAATCGACGACAGTGATATATTATAAGGAATAAAAATTCTACAACCACTAAATGCCATAAGTAGTCCACGAACCGACAACCTTTCTATTTAGTCGGATTATTTCGTAATATTGGCTGTAATATGAGCATAAGAGCCGTTCTCTCTTCTTATTACTGAGAAAGAAAGAAACTAAACATAAGGAGTGATGTTAGCTAGACGACACGAACTATCGAGCTTACCTTAGCGTCTGCGTATGACTCTGTAAAACTCATGGTGCAAGCATTATCGAAACCTATTTGATTTACGTCTTTTTAATACGTCAGCGAGTAATTTTTCGATAACAACTCAAGGTAGACGTATTCTGTAAACTCGACGTGAAAACTAAGGTGAACTGAGTTGTCATTCCACCTGATGCAAGGGATGACACTATTGACAGTTCACTTGTTTAAGTTTTCACGGTGATAGTTTTACAGAATACAAAAGGGATGGTAGGTACTACGTACGTACATTAGGTATAACTCCATGGGTTTCTGTTTCAATTTATTTAGTAAGGAGTGCAATGCAAATACCTATAATAACACTTACCATTAGGATCAGGAGGCTTGGCATTGTTGCAATGAGCAAATTTATAGCTCTGTGCGAAAAAGCATGGTTCACGTTTGCCAACGCCATGGATTGATGATGAATGCCGTTTGCAAATGGCCGCCATCGTAAGTCCCATGGTGCATCTGAAATTATGGTGTCTAAATGAAAACTTAATTGTATCTTTGTAGAGTATTGTTAGTGTATCGAATTTATATTATTATTAAGTAATTTTTTTAGTTCCATTTATTTGTATTACAGTGTTTGTTTATGTATTATTCATTTTTATTTTAACAATTACGCATTAATACACGTAAATATATATAAGTACTTTTTAATTTTATCGATAAGTACATACTACATATTGACTATAATCAGAATCACACATATTATTCTGTGGAATTTATTTTACTTACCCGATTTATTATGTCACACAGGGGGGCGTCATTACGTTATTCCATGGTTTCTGCTGAAAATCAGCGCTGTGACGATAGGTTTGTCCGAAGTCACAGCATTTTGCTGAGCAGAGACCTGTTCTTGCACAGATGTGACGCACCGTTATTGTAATTGTTCATAATTAGTATAGTTTGTTTGTTTCAAAAGTAGTTATTTTTCCACTCGGCAATCGGCATTTTGTTTTTGTTTTCATTGTTTGTTTGTCGACTTTGTTGTCATCACATAGACCATAGACTAATATATATATAATGAGTTTTTATACTAGTAAACAGTTTGTAAATTGTCTTTGGTCCCTGACATCAACCAATGAACAAGATTGTCAAAATGTTTAGGGTATTGGATGCGAGGCTTTTGGCTACTTTGTATGTGTGTTTTTTGACTTTTAGTTGTACTGTGCGTTTTGTTTGTGCAGAATAAATAATTTTTCTTTCTTTTTCTTCTTTCTTCTTTATGAATGAAAGGCAATTGCATGTAGCTGAGATGAGAATGCTAAGAGGAATGTGTGGTGTGACAAAATGGATAGAATAAGAAATGAGTACATAAGAGGAAGTCTGAAAATAGCACCGGTGCCTGAAAAGTCGTGCGGAAATCAGTTGTCATGGTATGGATGGGCATGTGATATGGAGGAATGAGGAAAATGTCGTGAGGAAAGTTTTGAATATGCATGTCGATGGCTATAAGAGTAGGGGAAGACCAAAGAAACGATGGATGGACTGTGTGAAAGATGATATGGCTAGGAAGGGAGTGACTACCGAGATGACGACTAAGAGAGAAGTATGGAAGAAAGGGACATGTTGCGCCGACCCCAAATCAATGTCAGGAGAATGATGAGTTTTACAGAATACCTGCACTGGTAGAGAAGGAGCTCAACACATGACCTACAAAATATCAGTTATTAAAAACTTGCTAACCGCAGTGTACAACATAAACTTGCAAAAGAATCAATGAAAGGGTCTAACTCTTAATGATTCGGTGACATTAGGTAACCGAGTTTTGTATTTCTCTCTTCACATTCACATATTTTCACCCTAACACGTACCTACTAAATCCGTTGAGTCACATTTAAGTCAATCTAATCATATGCAAATGAATGTTATTATTCAATATACTTTTTTGCGAAAAAAAATTCATTATACACCCCCAGAATGGAATTGTGAATTATAAAGTGGATCACCTAAAATATTGTTTCAAAACTCCTAAACTATAAAGGTTTCACTGGACGTTAAAAATACCGAACAATACCAATCGCAGTTCGAAGTGGATGCAAATAAATAACTCGTTTCGATCTTCCCTGGAGTTGTTTATCGACGCGCTAAAATACTCTATTGCTTCAAGTCTGGGGATGCCATGCAAGTCTTGCTATCAATAGATTGTGTGTCGAAATAAATTGCACACATTGCCAAGATGCTAGGTATTGTGCTTTAACTGAAATCTTGAAGCATCTCTTGCACGTTAGTGTAAGATTAAGGGGGATGCGCTAAGCAAGCCCGCGAAATTCAAATTTTCTTAAGTTTTTTGCAATTTTCAGGTCATTAAAAGGTTGTTTGTTGATCTAAATATGATTCGCGGCCATAAAAAATATGGCTTTACAGAATTATAATCAATAGAATCAGCTTTACAACTCTCTAAGTTCAAAAAATCCTACTGAATGATTTTTTGAACTGATGATGATAATTTTTTGATTCTTATGATTATAATTCTGTAAAGCCAAATTCGTTTTGGCCGCGAATCATATTTAGATCAACATACAACCTGTTAATGACCTGCAAATTGCAAAAAAAGTTATAAAATTTAAATTTCGCGGGCTATCGTAGCGCATGCCCCTTAAATAAACTACGTAAGTTTTATAATCGTCACAGATACTGAGACTTGTTTTTCCAGACCCTAACCACAACTAACAAATCGTCATGAATTAATGACTAACTAAGGCTTGCGTACCTACGTAAGTACTTACGTGTGATTAATTAATGACTAATCCGACCTTTAACCTAATACGCCATTCTTTGAATGCCTACCTAACCGTAAGCCCCTGGTCAGCCACTAACTTGTTTGGAAAACCACTGAAGTTAGTCAGCACAGATTAACTAATAAATACTGCGTGATTGTTTGTATTCCTGGGTATAAGTCAAATGTTTGGCTTTATGTCAAATGGTTGACTCACTTCTTAATATGACCACAAAAGCTAGTCATTGTATAAGTAAAACTTTACCAAGCATTATGAGCACCCTCATAAACAATGAAGTATTCTGTGAAGTTCCCCCAACAAACTTATCACTGCTCTGAAGTTAAAAACTAACGTTGACACTAAAGCAAAACCTCTTTACGGCGCGAACACATCTCACATCGCATCTACGTTCACACCGGTCCCAACGTGCTTAATCTAAAATAGCACATGAAACACGCGTGCAAACAACAGGATTGCGGTTTGGTTACATAAATCCTTAGTTTAAACACTGAACAATACGTACGAGTAATTTATTATGTTGGAATGATATACCTACTTTTTTAGGGTACCGTACCTCACAGGAAAAAACGGAACCTTTATACGATCACTCGTGTGTCTGTCCGTCTGTCACAGCCAATTTTCTCCGAATCTACTGGACCGATTACGTTATAACTTAGTTAACATATGAGTTTATGTGACCCAAACTCGGACGTGTAACGTACATAAATTAATTTTGAATATGGGAGTCACTATTGGGAGCAAATTAGAAAATAAAAATAAAAAGTTTTGCAAACGGTACCGTATGACACATCAAATGAAAAGGCTTATTGTAAGGATTGCAGGTATTTTTTTTTAATAATGTTAAAATAGATACTTTTAAAGTTAATAAGAAAATAGATGAAAATTGACCATTCCCATTCCATTGAGATAAGGGGTTATGTGCGAAACTACTGAGCCTAAAATTTTGATCCAAATATAGAAATAGTTTTTTACTTAAAGAAGAGAGGAAAATCTATAAGAAGTCTATGGTCTTAAAATAACGTGGTAAATCACTCAATATTGTGCGTACAAACTTACATTTGCAATTCTAATGTATTGGTTCCCCGATACATTCCAACTGCAAATGTAAGTTCATGTCTTTCAACTACAATGTTAAGTTTGTTCTTGGAATAAATCCATCCCAACTACGGAACCCTTCAGTGTGCGTGATCCAACACGCACTGGGCCGTTTTTTTTAAACACGGTAACATATGCATATTTGAAAAAAACATTTTTTTTTTTTTTAATTGTCCTTATTACAAGTTTTCATTGGAAACATCGTAAAAAAATGTTGCACAACTTTTGTTTATCATGAATACGGAATTGTCGCATGTTGCCAGCAACACTACAACATTCCATGAAGACATGGTACAAGGGCCACGCACCTGTCGTTCGAGATAGTTAGTGTTCCGTTAACCTTCAACAATCCACTGCTAAGTAAAGGTCAAAGACTTCATAAATATTAGATCTCTTTGACTACTTTGTTTGTGGTTTAGTCTATATAGATTCTACGAAATAAAGGTAAAAGAATTGCTTACATTACTTACACTTAGGTTAATTTGAACATATAATATATAGTCTTTTGTAGAGAGTAGATATAGGTTATTGTGTTACAGAAACACCAGACTCATAATTCATTCAAAAACATAGATTACAACCATACATCACCTGTAGAAGAAATCTAAACTTTCGTGCAGACTAGCGCAATATCGCGGATGCGACAGGCAGCGCGACACTTTCCATGAAGTTTTCATAGAAATTGTGCTACTAGTGTCGCGTCAAATCTGTCTGCGCGAGCCTTAATTCAAAATACTGTATATTTTTCTATCCACGAAATGTTATAAAAATATTGGCAACGATAAACCAAATTCTTATTTATTGTACCTACCCAACAAAAAAATATAAAATGCTTTGCAGTGATTTTATGAAACCTTTCAGGGAGATAATTTAAATTACAGAAAAACAAACTTTTGTCGCGTATTGAAACGCGGCGCAGGAAAAAATCTTGTAATCTCCTTTTACATCAACAAAATCTCCTGGTATAAAGTTTACGATTTCTTTGTTAAAATTAAGTCATGATATAGACTTTCTTTCATTAAAATAAATTCAGAATTACTTGCGAAGTTGAGAAGATAGAACGAAGTCACGGCTACTTTTCATTATCATCGTGTTATCACGTTTTATAATACCTACTCCATTGGTTTTGGATTTAAGGGTAAGCGCCGATTCCACCAAACTCGATTAGTTGTTAAATGTCCCGATTAACACCTTGAATTACTGACTGACTATGAATATACAATAGGTAATTCCTTCTGCACATGTGGCTTCCCTGGTACCTCGTTAACGGCAAACCTATGTAAATGTCTTTTAACTGCTCCCAAATTACGATGTTCATATTTATTTTATTTTTTTACATACTTCCGTGTACGTGTGCGTTCCGTTCCATAATAATTTTATTACTTGACATTATATTAAGTACCTATAATTTTAATTTCATCAAGGTTTTTACTTTTATTATTTTATAAAGCTTTTTTTGTCTATAGACAAGAATGTGAGAACGTTGTAGGCTTAATAAACTGTAGATTTGTAGACCATGTTCTATTTTGTTAAGTACCTGGTACCTCCCATACGTATAACACTGTAATTTGAAAACATTGTAAAAGCCAATTATTTTTAAAAGAGTAACCTGTAAGTTTCTTGCCGTCTCTTCCCCATCGAACACGACCGATTGGAACCGTGCACCTGGCTTCTGACGTTTCATAAATGCCCATGTAGGTCCATGTAGGCCCATGTAGGTATATGTAAAATAAAATATTTTTATTTTGATTTTTGATTTTGACATCATGTCTAACGGAGTTGGGTGAAATTGGGCCTAAAATAAGGTAATAGATTCAATGATGTATCTTCTTTTACATAAATTGAAATAGATAAGTGATTCATGGTTAAAAAGCTAGCTGTTGTATTTACATTCCGCACCCAACGAGCTAAAGAAAGAAAGAATAACGTTTATTCGGTGCCGATTTTTTTTTTTTTTTTTTTAAATATAAATAGGGATTCTTACCGAGCTAGCCACCTGTTAGAACTATAAAAACGTACGCAATATCGTTTTCTTCGTAAAAATCATGTTTGTAAAAGTAAACTAGTATTTCAACGCTTGAGACTGTTTTATTTTAGAAGTAATTATTTTAAGTCTTAGTCTTCTTCAATACTATTAAACTTAACCTCTTTAACTAACTAAGATTTAATTTAATTTTGGCGCCCAGCGTGGGTCATATCCACAACTCAAATATTTTATACAACACGTTCTCGAGTGGTGACCCAGTGGTAACGGCTCCGACTTACGAGGTGTAGGTCGTGGGTTCGAACCCAGGTAGGCACTTTACTTTGTATAAATAATTTCATCACCACTGCTCTCAAAACGGTAAAGGAAAACATCTACAAACCCACACTGGGCCCGCGTGGTAGATTACGGCCCGCTCCCTCTCAAAGAGAGGAGGCCTTTTTTTTTAGTGGGAAATTATCAAATAACTTCTCCCGCTCTGGGCGGAGTGGGAGGGCGGCGTGTCAGACTTTTACTGACTAAAACTCACCCGTGTTCCTTCAGATGCCTGTGTGCCAAGGCCACGATATCCCTTTCGGACGGGCTCGTAACCCTTGATCCCAGCATTATTATGAATGTTCTCGAGACCTGACATACAATATAATTTGACGTTCAAAAGTGCCTCTTATGTGCCTATTTGAAATTAATAATTTGACTTTTGTAATAACTACAATGATATAATAATATGAGATAAACTAGGTTACGATAAAAAACAAAATATTTGCTTCCCTTAATCCCAAAACCACCGCTTGCATACTGAATGTAAAAACAGTTTCATACAAATTAAAATAAACTACCCAAAACACTTGATTATGGCTATTACAAAAGTTGTACAAAATTAAGAGACATGGCTACGAGCAGCATTCAGGGACACTACAGGACCAACTCTAATGGAAACTGGAAACTAACTTTAGTCCGGCGTGGACCTAAATATAACCTAAACACCATCCCAGTAACATTAAAACTGGAAATTATGTAGATTCTTTCATAACTTCGATAGAATTACATGCATAATTATAACCTATTGCTTTTGATCCTGAATATGATAAACTTTGTTGCTTCAAATATCAAAACACATAGGACAAAAGTTTACAACGGTTCCCCTGTGACTAACGGTCACCACGCCGAGGACTTAAGCAACGGCTGAGTATAATACAATTAAAAGGCAAAATACATTTTAGGCGGGTTTCCGGCTGTGAAGAATATGAATTTATAGTATTCTTACTATAACTTCATATTCTTCACAGCCAGAAGAATGTAATGTAAACCCAAGAAGAAAAATGTAATGTAAACCCAAGGTATAGCTAATCCAACTACATAATTATATTGCTATGTGTTGCTTCATAAAGTGGTACACACTCTATTTAAAACTTTTGATATTCTCGATACCAAGTTGCACATGCCTGGACTCAGTCAGTTGACCGTCCACTGCTAGGCAGGATGTGCACGGAGAGGTTTGCCTCGGTCCATTTGTTTGCCAGCCTTTGATTCGTACGTAGCGGGGTCGTGGTTCACAGTGCAGAGGTTATCTATGATCACTGTGGACGAACACGCCTACGTCTATATGTATACATAGGCTTGCCATACGTCTGGATTTGGCTACCATGTCCGGATTTTCGCTTGATGTCGTAATTACGTCCGGATCTTTAATATTTACTCACACAAATTGATTACATTACACCTCGCAAAATTCAGAATAGGTATATTGTAGTGTTTGTTTTATGCATCCCGGGAACTTTGGCAACAGTAGGGAAGAAGTTTTTCTCATTAAACATTTGTGGACACCAGATCGAGGTCGCATGCGGGTCTCGGAAGTGTCACGGCTTTTGAATATAAAAATTGACACCGCTACTCAAGTTTTTATGATAAAATAAAAACTAATAAAGTTTTACTAAAGAAAGCCACCTGAAAAGTCAGTATATCTGAAAAGTACGTTTGGTACTCAGAATCAGGATCCAAACGAAGACTATCCCTAGGTTCATCTTCACCGCGAAGCTAGGGATGGAGATGGACCGAGTATAGTCAGTAGTCATATTAATAATAATTGCATAATTTATGCAGCATAAGCATAATATTGTAACTGTTTTTTATTTGAATAAATACATATTAATGTTGATTTTGAGTTTTTTAAATACTAATATCCATCTTAATTTCTCTGACACTGGAGACTCTCTCCTCCTTGTACACTCCCAACAGTCTCTACATCTACAGTAAACCAGGGGGCCAAGTCTGCTAACGCAGTTGTGTCAGAATGGCCGATCATTGGCACCGTAATTGTAGTGTTTGACAGTTTTGCTAATCTCCTAATTGAAAGCAGTCTTTATGATTTTCCAATGAAGTGTCACTGACACTCCATTGGAAAAATTGTGTCTATTTTGTAATCTCGTACTGACAAGCTCATATTATTTTGACTTCCCTATGGACCACTGTCACGCCATTATGAATTTAGGAGGTTACAAACTATTGGCACAATGGTCATGGCGTTGCCTTGGTATGGTCGTCATAATGACCAATCATTGAAAATAGCAGACTTGTTCCCCTGTCCATCTACAGTAGAGGTTATTTACCGCTAGTTTTCCCAATTTCTACAACCAACGAAAAAATTTATTCTGACTTCGCTAGCCCGTCCAGACTTCACTCGAAAATATTATGGCAAGCCTAACTATATTTATATCAATATAAATAAAAAAAATCCCGAAGTTTTATTTGAAAACGAAACGTTAAACTAACATTTAATATAGTCTCGATGATAGGGGCAAGTCATAACGTTCGAAGCACGGATGAGTCGCTAGTTTTTATTATAATAATATAATAGTACTCCAGACCGTATTCCGGCCATGGCGGCCAATCTCAACGGAGACTAACCTTCGGCGCAGGAGATATTATAGTGCATGAGTGTGTGCGCAGACACAGGTGCACCCTCACTCTTATAGTCCGATGGCACACAATCCGACACGACCGGCGACAATCTGGCGATCTGGCGCAGGACCAAAGTCATAACGTGCTTTCCGAGGCTATCCCCGTGCCTCGGAAAGCACGTTAAGCTGTTGGTCACACATCGCCAACTTCCAAACTCCGGGCTGTTACTAAGAAAATTCTAACGGAAAAACCTAATAACACTTTGGACTAATAGACTAATAACCAAGGACCCAGAACATGTGGGCCCAGCAATCGCGCTTGAGACCACGGGACCAACGTGGCAGATTTCCCGTGATTACACGTGCGTAGCTTAGCCGTGGGCTGCAGTGGAGCGACGCCATTACGTTCATATCGATATAGTAGGTAGAATGGATATCATATATATAGGTATCCGCTTGCAATGTTAACAGGGCAAGCAAAACTTGCGAGAAACGTGTTGCAAACGCCGTACTTCATGTAGCAGTGTTTCTACCACGAACGTGAACGTTGGTAGTGCAGTCTTGTGCCAGATTTACGTACCTATGTACGGTTTATCTATATTTTAATGTTGCAATGGGGGGGCGAGGAAAATTTCAAAATCAACTATTTTCTGTAGGTAAGTTACTGAGGACGTAGTTAAGCAAAAAGGACTCAATCCATACAAAGTCACTTTTGAGTTATGGGCGTTTGAAGTTTTAGTTTTTGTGTGCTCTTCATACCGTGGGTTGATTCGGGGTAGCGAGAAAAACTAGTTTCCGTGTACATTTTAAAAATAGGGTTTTCACTACATGTTAGATTCGACTCTCAGAAGCACGATGGCATACTAAACTCAATTTTGGCCACTGTGTGGATTGAGTCCTTTCTGCTTAACTACGTCCGTTACAAAATAGAATGTAGTATGAATGAAAGGCAATTGCATGCAGCTGAGATGAGAATGCTAAGAGGGATGTCTGGTGTGACATGAATAGATAGAATAAGAAATGAGTACATAAGAGGAAGTCTGAAAGTGGCGCCGTTGACTAAAAAGTTTTGCGGAAATCGGTTGTCATGGTATGAGCATAATTATGATGCGGAGGAATGAGGGAAATGTCGTGAGAAAAGTGTTAATTATGAATGTCGATGGCTATAAGAGTAGGGGAAGACCAAAGAAACGATGGATGGACTGTGTGAAAGATGATATGGCTAGAAAGGGGGTGACTACCGGATAAAATGTTACGACTAATAGAGAAGTATAGAAAAATGGGATATGTTGCGCTGACCCCAGCTAAATTGGGGTAAGGCAGGAGAATGATGAACTATTGTGAAAATTAAATAAATAACACCTAACTATCTACAATTGAGTGTGATTGAAGACTACGTCCTCCAATACCTGCCTGCTCTCGCCTACGCCTCTGGGAGGCCTCTGATACCAGCGGCAGACTGGCCGTGTGAAGAAAGCCGCGGCAGCTGATCTATACCAGCTGCTGATCACTTCCTCACTCGTAGGGAGGCCTGGGCTCTCCTTCTGTTGAGCGTGAGGCGGTGCCTCCGCTTTCCTGCAGTGGCTTAATTAAAGATCATCTCTCTGCTGTGCTTACTTCCGGACATCATCTAGCTTCCATAGAATTTACCTGACATCGTACATTTCCTCTCCTAATAAAAAAAAATAGAATTGCCTCCTCCTGCCTATCCAACTGAGGAACGCTAACGCTGTAGCCCCGTCCGTTCCTGTCCTGAAGCCGGCTGAAGATCTTGTTCCCGTACCTGCTATCCAGACTCCAAGCCTCCGAAGACCGTATTCCTTTTATATATTTTTTTAATTATTTAACTTATGACCCTCCGGGCCCTCCGGCCAACCGCAACGTTACATAATCTATACATATACCTATATATATCTATATATATATATATATATATATATATAACAGGTCTGATTTACTATGATCCGGTCGACTTCTTATCAACAGTTCTTTAATTGCTCTACTGGCACTCATGTAGAGCGGACGTGTACGAGTATAAGCAATGTTATTTATCATAAATGTCGTTAAAATATTTCCGAGTAATCTGAGACCTAGAAAACGAATCGCGCATTTTTCTGCTAAGTTAGTGATTTACTTTAGTGAATAACATATAATTATGAGAAACATTTAAGAATTAAGTATGTGAAATACTTAGTGAAAAGAGCCCTCGGAGTATCCCACTACGAAGCAGCCCTGCCAGCAAACCTCAAATACCTTATCATGCTGCTGAAGGAAAAATTCAGGCAGTGGACACCAGTGACATTAGTAACTGGTTGATATCAATAATTGACTCATGCCTGAATGAAGTCTGTACCATTGCTCAGGAAGAAAATCTGATGTTCAATCAAAAGCTAAGGATCAATTCCTTATCGCGCAAGGTTGGATATGGCGTTTCACAAATGGCAGTTTACTACCAGGACTTGAAGCTAAACGCCCAAGAAATACAAAACTCAAAACTAGCATTGAAAGAAAAAGATGACGTCACAGATTGTCTTGAAAATTTCCAGAAAACCATTCAAGCCAGCATTCAATAAAACTGCGCTAAACCGACGATGGCAGAAAAAGTTTCATTCGCCGACATGGTAAAAACCAATAAAAATAATTACTTGCGCCCCAATAACGTCAGCTCTAGTTTTTCACTATCTTGAAAAAAACATGAAAAAAACTTGGCACCGTCGTTTTTTTTTTCAATATTTGGTTTTTTTAGAATTGAAATTAATTAAATAAAATAGAATAAAACTAAATATGATTGTTTTATTTTTAATTCAAGTCAAATTATGTTTAAATCAATGAAATTAGAAGTTATACATACTATTATGAACTTAAAAAATACTTAAACGTTCATCAATGTTAGAACCATCATGAAGTCTCACTGTCTCAAGCTCTTGGCAGTCTGCAGTCAATTCAAATAAAACATAAACCAAACGAAGATTGGGAAAATCCCCAAGTAAATGTAAAGTTCAATGAGTATTGCCAATTAATTTGTAATATTTAACAAAAAATAAATAGTATTTCTTTATTATCCAAATAAATCTAATATCAGCTCATTTTTAACGATAACCATCTTACTATGTTTTGATTCGTAATTTTGAAAAACAGTCCCTAATCCAGAAAAAAACTGTTTTCATGTTTTTTTTTCAACCGTTTTTCACAACTCTATCAGCTCTATTGCAATTAAATTAAAATCTAGTGACGATATTAAATCTCTTGTCCAAAAAATGATATATGCCCTGAATAAATGAAATTGGACGTTAGAGGATAGCGTAAAGCAAAAAACGGAGATACTCAGAACGGAGTCCAAAGACTTTCCGGCCGGAACTAACTGAGATGATTTCCTAAGTTTTTCAATGTCTATTGAAAAACTTAGGAAATCATCTCAGCCAGTTCCGGCCGGAAAGTAGAATAGCCCCATAAGAGAAGGCCCAGAATTGTAGTTACAGGAGTACCGTACGTTTTAACTGACAAAGAAGTTCATGATTTCATCTATGAGCAGAATGTAGCTGACAAGCTGCATAGTTTGTCCTGTGACTCTTTTTTGGCCTCTATAAATATAAGTCACTAGTCAGGTAAAAAAGAGGGACCTGCGTGCAACTTTATTCTTGAATTAACTGCTAGCATAAGAAAGGCATAAACCAAAATTGAGTGTTCATTAATTGGACATCCTGCCCAGTAAGAGACTTCACACTTGTGACCCTGGTGCTTTAAATGTCAACAGTATGGCCATGCTGCAAAGACTTGTCGTTAGGCTACCTATACGTGTGGATATTGTGGAGAACAAGGTCATCAGGCGAATGAATGCACCAAACTTTCTGAACCGTCACATTGTGCAACATGCTTGCGATTTAAAAAACCGGGCATTATATACCATTATCTATAAACACGGCAAAAAAAACACGTTTGTTGTACGGGAGCCCCTTAAATATTTTTTTTTATATATTTTTTTAAGTGAATATATAACTAAATATTCTGTGAATATTTCAAGTGTCTACCTGTTGCCGTTATCAATATCGAGCAAAAACGAGCAAAAAAAATCACGTTTATTGTATGGGAGCCCCCTTAAATATTTATATTATTCTGTTTTTTTGTATTTGTTGTTATAGCGGCAACAGAAATACATCATCTGTGAAAATTTCAACTGTCTAACTATCACGGTTCATGAGATACAGCCTGGTGACAGACGTATAGACAGACAGACATACAGACAGACGGCGGAGCCTTAGTAATAGGGTTCCCGTTTTACCCTTTGGGTACGTAACCCTAAAAACCGAGCAACCACAAAACAGGCGATCAAGATTACCCAGCAAAGAAAATAGCTGAGACAAGATACATAAATTCTATAGATTATACTGAGGTTGCGTAATAGCTCCACCGTTTATCTATAAGTCTTTTTTAATTAATTTTATATACTTACTCCAATATTTTCCTTTACACATAAAAATAGTTTAAGTTTTTACAGTTCGCATCATAAATAAACGAGCAATCTTCACTTTTTGTTGACATGGCAATACTTTCTGTATGATAAAGTAAAGGCGACCTTGTTAAAAATGTTACTCTTACATTGCGAAAATCATAATAGAACATGGTTGCAAAAATGTCTTACGATGATGCAAAACTGTAGCATACTATTTTTCTAAATTACAATAAGATCATGTTTTATAGTAGATAAATCATTTTCTATTTGTTGGGATCTTTGATAACATTATTTATAAGCATTTGAGTGAGATACCCGAGATACAGGTTTATTCCTAGTTCAGGTAGAATCCAATATTATATACCTTAACCTCTAGTTTAAGCCCTTCTGTAAATATTTATGTAAATCAATTATTTCAAAAAACAGTTTCAATTTCCCCTAGTACCATACAGCATAATGGCATTTCTATTTCTCTCCTAGGACAACAAGCGGCAATGCCAACACATCGGAATGGTGCCTACCATTCACGTTAGCTGCACTTCTGCCTACAAGTGCAGAACGTTAAAAACACACAATTCGTTGGTTTTCCAGCATGTTTTTTTTGCTGTGTAGAGTGTATTTAGAATCTAGGTAACACGCGGTATGTTTACACACGTAAAATAAAGTTCTATCGAATATGGGTCATACCTACACAGAGATTATTTATTTAACATAACATACCATCACGCCTGTAATCCCCGAAGGGTTAGGCAGAGGTGTACCTATAGTTCACCCACATTTCGTCAGTTATGTTTCAGTTCCATGTAATAGGGGGCGAGCCTATTGCCATCAACCGGGCACAAATCCAGACTCCGGGCTGCTACTGAGAAATTCCTGGTGGAAAAGCCCAATAACACTTTGCCCGACCTGGGAATTGAACCCAGGACCTCGTGCTCGGCAGTAGCGCTTGCGAACACTAGACTAACGAGGCAGATTATTTATTTAGATGATTATTTTCCACTTCCAAAACTGTGACATTAAAAGTACGAACTAATTCATAGTAGTCGACAGTAGCGAAGCTAAAACTTCTATTGGAGGGAAGCCGAAGAAAAAGTTATTCATTTCACATAAATTCAAGATAACATCAAAATTACCTCAAAAATGTTTGTCGGTGCTTTACTTTTCTTAATATAACGCCATCTAAATTTGTCGGAATTTTTAGTTAAAACAGAAAATATAAACTTTGCGATTTAGGATACCTATAGTCTATACTAAAAACGCGTACGTACCTAGGTACGCGTTTTTTATCTTATGATTTACGTATTAAATACCTGTAATGTGACTATGTACTATATTATTTAGTAATAGTAAACTCAGATAGAGTCTTTGTTCCGAAGGGAAGCCGGTAGGAATGGGGTTGTATGAAGCCGTCGCCCCTGGTAGTCGATATAGTTGCTTTTTTACGATAGCCAGTTACTGAAACAAAGCAAGGCTAACAAGTTTTACATTAGGATTAGCAACAAAAGTATACAGAGTGCCAAAGTATAATATCGTCACAAAATACAATAATCAATCCATAGCCTAAAGTACCCTATAATAATGTAGTTATCCACGATTAATCTCGACCTCGGTAGTGTACGAACTGGAGATTATGTGAGAACGAGCTTAAAACTTTGTCTACCGTCTATTGTGAACGCCTAACACAAGCTTAGGAAGCTCCCGGGTTAATAGGAAAAGTGTAAATATGTATTATCGTAGGAAAGCAGCCAATTTCGAAAGATACACAAGAACAACGAGTCGATAATCAGGTGACACGGACCCAATAAAATACAGTTTAAAACAACACGCTTTAATAGCAAACCGAACTAAAAAGTAGATAAGAAAAAAATAAATGAAGAGTTTGTTCTATATCGATAAATAGTCTACTGGTTCATTATAATTTTAAAAATTCTAATATGTTTAAAATAAGATTTAAGTTATTAACAAAATAATTAATTAGATTGTATAAAAGCGTGAGGTGATTTTTACTATATTAGGGTTCCGTACCTCAACAGGAAAAACGGAACCCTTATAGGATCACTCGTGTGCCTGTCCGTCTGTCACAGCCAATGTGCTCCGAATCTACTGGACCGATTAAGTTGAAATTTGGTACACACATCAATTTCTGTGACCCAAACACGGACTTGTAACGTAAATAAATGAATTTTGAATATGGGGGGGTCACTTTTGAATTTGAAATTATTTAAGATAATTGATGGAAATTCACCATTCCCCTCCCCCCCCCCCCCTTTTCTCCGAAACTACTGAGCCTACAATGTTGAAAAAATACGGAAAACAGTTCTTTATTTATAGATTACAGGAAAACCTATAAGAAGTATATGGTCAAAATAACATGGTAAATCTCACAATATTGTGCGTATAAACTTACATTTGCAGTTGGAATGTATTTGGCTTCTATCGAGAACGGACGTATATTATTCGCGCGCGGGTGCTCTACTTTAGGGTAATTCGCTGGCGCATCACAATAATACCGTCGTCGCCGTGTTGCGAAATCGGTTTATCAAGGTCGGCGCGATGACCCAGTTATTAATTATAGTGTAAACAGTACAATTAAATATTTGCGAAGGTGAAGTTTCTACTAACCGTAAAATGTCGACAACTAAGGTAAAAATTAAAACTGATCTGGAAAAGCTGTTGTATGACAATTACATGCAAGAAAGATCAGAGAGAGAAAAGCTGGAACTTCTTGTTAATGATCTGAAGGTCCAAATAGAAGGCCTCCAGCGACAACTTCTAAACCGCCAAAAAGAAAATCCCAGCTCCAATGGACAAGGAAATAATGACCCCAAGGAGTTGGAAACTAGGAGCAACATAAAATTTGCTCAATCTGAAAAAGAAAACGTCGAGTACTGTACAGATGAGGAAGAACTCGCTAAAGAAACTGAGTGGATTAGGGCTAAAAGCAGGAAGAAAAGGAAGCTAAACATCTCCCTCTCTCCACCACAACAACCCGGAACAAGCGCCCAACAACAACAAAAATGTGAGAAAGAACAAACATTAATCAAAAAAGTGCCTCCACCACCCCCAATCATAATAGACGGAGTCAAGAACTACCAAATGTTCTACGACTCACTAACTGAAACCCAACCAACTGAATCATTCACAGCAAAAATGATGAATGGAGATTGTGTGAAGATCAACGCCAAAACCGAGGACTCGTATAGAGCGATTGCTAGGCTTTTATCAGGCACGCCACAATTGTGGCGATATTTCCCCTGTTTGAGGAGTGGCTGGAGAGGCGCCACGGCGTCCTCACCTTCCGCCTGACGCAGGTCCTCACCGGACATGGATGTTTCGGGAGGTTCCTGTTTAGGATTAAGCGGGAGGAAACGCCCGGGTATCACCACTGTGTAGATCACCCGGAGGACACGGTGGAGCATACGGTGGAGGTCTGCCCAGCTTGGGCGGAGCACCGACGGCGCCGGCGGCGATCTCTCGCGTCCGGCCCTGGTTCAGGCCATGGTTCGGAGCGAGAGTGCATGGGAGGCCGTCACCTCCTTCTGCGAAGCAGTTATGCTAGCGAAGGAGGAGGCGGAACGCGTGAGGGTGAGACAAGGTTCGCGCCCTCGCGCCCTTAGACGCCGCAGGAGACGCCCCGGGCGTCGGAAGTCGCAAGCCGATTTCCGGCCACCGTAGGCGCGAGCCTGCGGACGGTGAGCGATGGGTAGCTCGCCGTCCGATAAGGACCAGGCCCGGGTCGACGGCGCGTTGTGTTCCACGCGCGCCTCAAAGAGATGTCAGCACAAAATGACGGGGTCCGTTAGGACCAATGCCTGCCGGGGTTGCGAGTTTGTCCGAAAGGGATATCGTGGCCCTGGCACACTGGCAACGGAAGGAACATGGGTGGGTTTTAGTCAGTAAAAGTCTGACACGCCCTCCCGCTCCGCCCAGAGCGGGAGAAGTTATTTGATAATTTACCACCCAAAAAAAAAAAAGGCTTTTATCAGTAAAAGAATATCTTTGGCATTCATACGGGAACAAACAGGCTCGACCAATAAGAATTGTAGTGAAAAAATTACATTCTTCTTGTCAGCCAGATCGAATCAAAGACGATTTAATATCACAAGGTCTGAAAATAGAAAAAATTGACAACAAGTTAAGCTGGAAGAGTAAAGAACCACTCAATATGTTCGTCTTATCATTTAATAATGACGAAGATGTCAATAAAATGTATGGTACCAAGCACATTTTAGGGTGCAAAATTGAAATACACCCTCTCAAAAACCCGAAACTCATTCCTCAATGTAAAAGGTGCCAGGCATATGGACATACTCATAAATACTGCAGAAAGGAGCCAAGGTGTGTAAAATGCACTGGCAAGCATCTTACAGCCAACTGTACTAAATCTCCGCAAGAGAAACCAAAATGCATCCACTGCGGCTTACCCTACCCAGCCAACTACAGAGGGTGTGAAGTAGCCAAGGAGATGCAAATTATGAAAAATAAAAACATTAAAAAGAAACTGTTTGTGCCAACTGCCCAACAGTCTCTGTCTGACAAACAGGCACGGAAACAAAGTTTTCAGACAACTGCAAAACCTGTTCAAGCAAGTAGTTCCTATGCGCAAGCTACAAAACAAGCCACGCAACCATCGAATCTGGAAGATAAGATTAATCAGATCTTGAAGTGTATTACTACATTTGACAAAAGATTAGAGAAGCTAGAGTCCAGCACCAAAACAGCTGCTTTTAATAATCAAAAATGAATAACACACTAAAGATAATGGCGTGGAACTCTAATGGGCTCCTCAAACATCAGAATGAGTTACAGGCAGTCCTAGAGACAGAAAATATAGACGTGTGTTTGATTTCCGAAACGCACTTCACGAACCAATCTTTCATCAAATTTAGAGGATACAAGGTATATAACTCGCCCACCCTGACAACTCCGCCAGAGGAGGTAGTGCGGTTATAATCAAAGAAAACATAAATCATTACGAGCACAGTAAAATTGGAGAATCAGACATTCAAGCCGTGGCAGTATCTGTTAAAACTAAATTTTGTCACGTTTCCATAGCAGCCATATACTGTCCTCCAAGGCACATGATAAGAAAAGAGCGATATTTAAAATTGTTTGAACTTCTAGGCCAGAGGTTCATCCTAGGCGGTGATTTCAATGCCAAGCATACGCACTGGGGATCAAGACTTACTACAACAAAGGGAAGGCAGTTCTTAAATGCAGTTAAAAATACACAATGTCAAGTTATGAGCACAGGCAAACCAACATACTGGCCCACTGACCACCAGAAAATACCGGATCTTATAGACTTTTTCATATGTAAAAATATATCCACCAATTACATTAATTTGGAGGAAGGTCTTCACATGAATTCGGACCACTCCCTGATTATCCTAAGACTTAGTAAAAAAAATCTACTAAGAGAAAGCCATTTAACCCTAGTTAATAAGTCTACAGACTGGGATAGTTTTGCCATTGATCTAGATAATATTATCGACCTAAAAACTCCGTTACAAAATCAGGATCAGCTGGACTCAGAAGTAAACAAATATGCTGTTAATATCCAACAAAGTGCGTGGAAAAACACGCCACAGTTAAAACGTAAATATAAGGGACACATTTATCTCAAGGAAATTGTGAATCTACTTTCTGAGAAAAGAAAGCAAAGAAAGCGGTGGCAGCAAACAAGATGGCCGCGGGATAAAACATTATTAAATAACCTCACTAAACGTTTAAAGAGGAAAATTCTACAATTTGAGGATGAATGTCTGAATACTAAACTTGTGCAGCTAACCAACGACCAATCAACCGATTTCTCTCTTTTTGTAAAGCGACAAGACAACTAAAAAGGCCGATTATGCAAATACCACCCATCAGAAACAGCGACGGAAACTGGGCCATAAGTAATGAACAAAAAGCGTTTAAGTTTGCCTAATACTTAGATAACACTTTTCAACCCAATGATAGCTCCATAGAAATACTTGAGAGTGAAAAGTTATTACATAGTCAAAGAATTCGGCTTGTGACTCCTAAAGAAGTTCTGAGAGAAATTCAAAACAACATTAGCTCGAAGAAATCCCCGGGTTACGACCTCATAACAGGAGAAATTCTTAAACGACTACCACGCAAAGCCATAGTAAAGCTGACCAGACTTATCAATGCTGCATTTATGCTAAAACATGTACCTGAGCCATGGAAGGTTGCTGAAGTCATTATGATTGCGAAGTCTGGGAAACCACCCCATGAAGCATCATCATATAGACCCATTTCCCTGTTGCCCGTATTATCGAAACTATTTGAAAAACTGTTGTTAAAACGATTAAAACCAATAATAGAAGAAAAAGAGCTAATACCTAACCATCAATTTGGCTTCAGGGAAAAACACTACAATAAACCAGGTACACAGAATAACTAACATTATTGAAAGAACACTCGAAAACAAGGAAGTCTGCGCCACCGTATCCCTAGATGTCGCGCAAGCTTTTGATAAAGTTTGGCATGAGGGTTTGATATTCAAACTCAGACGCATGCTACCTCCAGAATTTGCAGACATATTAGAATCATATATAAGTAACAGAATGTTTAGAGTAAGGCAAGAGGATGCATATTCCGATCTAAAAACTATAAAAGCAGGGGTACCACAAGGAAGTGTGTTAGGCCCAATCATGTACTTGCTATACACATGTGATATCCCAGAGCTGGAAAACAACACAATTGCGACTTTTGCAGATGACACTGCTATTATGGCTACCGGATCAAGCCACAAAGAAGCAGTAGAAAAAGTTCAATTAGCTGTGAACAAAGTTTATAACTGGACACAAAAGTGGAAGATCAAATTGAATGAGTCAAAATCAGTTCACATTGACTTCACTAACAAACACTGCGATTACTACCCAATCCATATAAACGGCATGCAAGTGCCTTATGCTAATACAGCCAAATACCTTGGCATAACTCTTGACGCCAAACTGCGTTGGAAATCTCACGTTAAAAAGAAAAGACGGGAACTTGACATAGGTTATAAAAGTATGTATTGGTTACTCGGAAGAAAATCCTGCCTATCAATACATAATAAAATTATATTATACAAGCATATTCTTATGCCAATTTGGACGTATGTCATCCAACTTTGGGGCTGTACTAAACGAAGCAACGTTAAAATAATCCAACAATTCCAAAATAAAGTACTCAGGGACGCTGTAAATGCACCATGGTACATTAGAAATGACGACCTCCACCGAGACCTTAAAATGGAACTCGTCACCACCATCACCCAAAAATTTGCTGAAGCCCACGAACACAGACTTCACCGACATGTGAATGTCGAGGCAATTCAGCTGCTAGACAACACAGACATAGTGCGTAGGCTAAAGAGAACTAAACCATTTGAGTTAGTGTAGTGTATCAGTAGTGAATGAATAATAGTAACAATGCTGTGCTATACATGTAACACATGAACAAAGTGTTTTTATTAATTATCAGACTCTAAGAAAGTGCTACGGACTTGTGTAACAGTGCAAGTTGACACTATTCTTAGTTATAACGTATTCTATTACGTAAAATAATAAGTTAGAGTTAAATTGCTTATTAGTCTATTAGGCTAGATTGTAATAAATTATTAGGAACTTTAGTTCTTATTAATACAAAAAAAAAAAGTTGGAATGTATGAGGGAACATGTTTTTCAACCACAATGTTAAGTTTGTTCTTAGGATAAATTCATCCCAACTACGGAACCCTTCACTGTTCGTGGTCCAACACGCACTTGGCCGGTTTTTTAAAAAATAATAACTCTACTTTTGTAAATAGCTACCAAATTAACTATTTAATAACTTAAATCTTATTTTAAACTTATTAGAACTTTTTTTTGTTATAACTTATAACTAGAGATCGGATATTCGGTTGCATATTTACCTAAAGTACGTTTTTTTCCCGGCAAAGGATACAAAGTATGGAAACGGCTTCTTAAAATCTATTTTTATTCCGGGATCGCGGGGTTTCATTAATAACAGTGTGTAGGTATACAATTTTGTATTCCTAAGTATAACAAATATTTCTTATCTATTAGAACTATGCAAGAATTTTGAATTTTGTGGAAAATATAACACGTTTAAAAAGCACTATTAATATTTCTTCAAAACCTTTTATTCTAAAATGAAATATATTTATTCGGGGATACACAGTACAAAAGAGTAGTTCTTAAAAACTTGTCAGTCCTGGAAACCGACACTTTTTCCCGTACCGAAGCGCACTCCATACTAGTCAACTCTCAAACTTTAGGTGAATATGCATCCGAATATCCGATCTCTACTTATAACGAACCAGTGGACACGCTACAAAAAAATTAAAAGCATTTTTTTTTATTAATATTCTTCAAGCAGACAAATTCACGACTACTGCACACATAAAGCAACATTCTCAATAGCAGTTAGCCAACTAAACATGAAGTTGTTTAACAAGCATGATTTCAACTCCCGTTTGGCATTCACTCAGTTAACATAATGAATTATTGAAGACTTTGTTTTGTATAGAAACTACTCGACATCGCACCACGGCTATTCACATCGCCCGCGGTACATACTATGCATAGTCTCTGCAATCAGTCTAGAAGCCGGTACAATTTGCGTGGCGCTGGGTGCATAAAAGCCACTCCTATGCCCTCCCCCGCCTTTCTGAAAGCGACATAGACAAGTTTCCACCGTGAACAAGGAGCTAACTAGCCCGGGAATGTTACTGTAGATAATGTACTCAATTCGTCTTGTATTCAAGCGCCGAATTCGGAGCGGAGTGTCGGTTAATGCATTAAATAAACTACGTATATATTACGCTCTTTGTTTATTCACACTTCAATTGTACGCTCTTAGGCACTAAGTTATACATTATTTATATCTTCGCTACCTTTAGGATTAATCTGTTGGCTGCGTCAGCGACAGACGAAGTAGGGACTTAATTTTACGCCTCCGCAGACGATCTAGGAACGGAATGGAACTATCAAACATGGGAAGCACAGTTTTTCTTAGTTTTATATACGGTAGTACGAATCCTACGATCACTACCATTACGGTGAGTGAACGAAGCCGTCGTTTTCAAAGCCAACTGTAGGGAGTCCCCATCCATCGATAGATATTATTTCCTCTTCCACTCGATGTAAAGACCGAGTGGCTGCGGGGTACACCGTTCGCCGGAGCAAACTGAATTAGGAACGTTTTTCTCCATTTTATATCTCTCGCCCTCTAAGGAGCGACGAAGTGTTGAATTATTGGACTTACTTTATTTTATAAAGCGATTTCGGCTCCAGGAGATTTGTGTTTACTTTGCCACAAAACGTTTTTCGCATTCGCCGTTTCATATTCTATTGATACAAATTGATAGTAAGTCGATTTCCATTCACTTTATGTACGTGTATAATATTAAAGCGCATAAGAGCGTGTTATTGGAAAGCAAGTTGACAAGATCTTTGATAGACTGACAGGCGTGAAGTCCCGCGATTTCATTGCTGTCGGCGGCACCTTTAGAATACTTGCAAGAGCAGGCTTGTTTGTTTTATTTGTATGAATAAATAATATTTTATGCTTATGTTGAGCAGTGGTGGCCCCGTGGTGACGGCGCCGACTTACAAGTTGTAGGTCGTCAGTTAGAACCCAGGCAGGCGCTTTACTTTGTGTAAATAATTTCATCACCACTGCTCTCAAAACGGTGAAGGAAAACATCGTGAGGAAACCGGCTAGTCCTAGTACCGAAAATTCAAACACATGTGACTTATACCAACCCGCACAGGGCCCGCGAGGTTCACTCGCTCTCACAGAGAGGAGGCCTGTGTCCCAGCAGTGGGAACATTATAGGCTGATGCATATGAACGAAGTTCTTTAACGAGGTTTGCGGTAGGAGTTGACAGGTAGAAATCGTCACGTAAGGAAAACGCGTTATGCCCGCTCCATGCGTCTTCCTCTCAGAAAGTGTGAATTTATCTGTGGGCTTGGGTAAAACAGTATATGCGAGCTAAAAGAAACGTCGAAAAAAAGTCAGTTTCAAGGTCTCAAGTTTCAAGTGTCAAAAGTTTTACTTTAGTTTTTTAAATCATACGTGAGAAGCAACTTCGTTTCTGACGGTACCGCGGGCCGCACACTTTTTTTTCTTCTAGTATTTGACATTTCCCGAGGCTGTCATTGTTTCCTACTTTACTTTTTGGTGGGCATTTAGGTGGTACCTTTTTTTCTTGTTGGTTTTAAAATAGATTTACAATAGGAACTAATGCCATAATCACATCACACTATAATATTATAAAGGCGAAAGTTTGTGAGTGTGTGTGTGTGTATGTTTGTTACTCCTTCACGCTCAAACGGCTGTACCAATTTTGATAAAATTTTGTATGGAGGTAGCTGATACCCCTGGATTAAGACGTAGACTTTTTATCCCGATATTCCCACGAGATCGAGACTTACGCGGGTGAAACCGCGGGGCTCAGCTAGTCATATTTATATTTTCTAATTACAGTAAAGATATAAATCCATTAATGACAAACCAATCCGGTAAAGCTTAATGCAGCTGTTTCAAAATGACCGTTCACAGTAAAACGCAGTGTAACTGGGATTTATTTGAGGCTACTGGCCATCACTGGCTTTAATCTATTAATGACTGCCGACGCAGTATGTCACTATAGATTATCCTTAACGGGATTAAACCCTTTAAAACCGTAAAACATTTTTTACTGAAAAGGTCTCTCTGTCAATAAATATGTCGCCCCTCACAAATTGTGTGTAATATCGATAAGTCCATCAGAAGTATCGATGTCGATTTGGTCTCTAGTAATGCGATTACTATCGAAGTATATCTCAACTCGCAGTACGGTTTCGTCGCTTTTATAACAATGCATTTTTTTTTGTTGTATCTTTTCTTTTATTCAGTGAGTTCTATTCTCAACAATTGTGTTTGTTTGATAACTGTAGGGTGAATATAATCGGACTGGATCGACTCCTGTCATACTGGATGTCCTAGTTCAGGGGTCGAGACCTCATTGATGTAACGTGTTCCGAAGTTTGGAAATAAAATTACTATAATCGATGGTCAAAGGTTGACAACATGTAACTGCAATGTCTTAAATACAAGAGAGGGAAAAAACTGTATAATTTGGCCTGTTAAAACCTGTCAATTTGTTGAGTTGTCAACTGTGACATAAGTTGTTCGAGTGACATTTTTAAAGCATTACGAGTTATCAATGGGAAGATTTGGCGCTTATTTAAACATTTTTGATGTACTATCGGCCCAAGTTAAGCATGCTCACTTAAGAAAATATTCCTGCGAGAGCGCAGCTAGTGACAAACCACACCCCTTCCTAGTTTCCCCCAATTAGAGACAATATGCATTTGTGTGAGTAATGAGCGAGTAACATAAAATAACAAACATTAGCTAGAGCGCGGCAGTGCCAATTTGCGACCGGTTAAGCAGTCACGGCCTCTCAAGGTCAACTGCGAGATGCCATATACAAAAAAAAAAAAAAAAAGTGCCAATTTGCTCTCGCTAATTGTTGACGCTTCCCTTAAATTCCTATCGCCATTTCATTTTACGACCTGTTTATTTCTATCGGACTGATTGCCTGCCTAACTGTGACCTCTGCTTGTATACCGGACTGTGATCGAAAGCCTCTTCTTGACCCTAGCTTGTATCCTGGACTGTGTGTGGGCTGTGACTAACGTGGTGCAACCATGACGACCCGAAACCTGATTCAGGAAGAAAGGAATCAAATTATTGTTTTGCATAGACAAGGGTTAAATATATCCCAAATAGCAGTGGAGTTGAACATGCAAGTAAGTTATGTTTTTGTATTCAGATAGAGGGAGAGATATAGAAATAAATAAAGTGATAGTAATATTATTATTTCATAGTTTGCATTTTTCCTTATATTGCAATTTAAAAACAAATTCCATGAAAAATATTGGTATTCAGCTGCATCCGGTTAGACTGGAAGCCGACCCCAACATAGTTGGGAAAAGGCTAGGCAGATTTATATATAAAACTTTCAGATGGATTCTTTTTAAAAGTCTCATAAGATATTACCTACTTATAGTAATGCATTCAAATAAGATTGTTCTTTTTATTTATTTTTGCTTTCAAAGACGTTGTTGGAGCCTTTTATGACCCGATAATAAATCCTAAACCAAAACAACCTAAACAATGGTGCCTTATCTCACAGCGTCGTTGCCGCATTTTAATTAGAAAAACCAGAGCGCATTCGTCGCATTTCTAGAGGCTTGATCATTATATGTATTTCAAACTACAATTTTTTTTCGCCCAAGCACAAGATAATTGTTTTTTATAATTATTTTTAACATTTATTTTATCATAATACTGCAGATGGAAAGTAATTGACAATAATGTAAATTTTTGTTAGTAGTGCTCGTAAATACTTACCAAAAAAACTTAAAAAAAATTGCACACATAGTTTTAAATACTAACGATTTAGTGCTTGGCTGGCCGATAAAATAGCAAGTACTTACTATTTTTTCGGCCAAGCACTAGATCGTTGGTATTTAACCACGAAAAACCTTTAGAAATGCCACGTTGCCAGCCCGCACGGGATAAACACTTTTAAATAGTAGAGATAAAGCACAAATTTGCTTGGGACAGTTTCATACAATGTTGGAATTTACGCTATGCCATTTTTCTTACTCATAGGTATACGAGGTGTAAATTGCAATATCTGAAAACCTCTTAAGGGGTCATTGTACTAATCATTATGAACAACTTTTACTACGGGACCAAACCTGAAATCGCGAAAAAAAAACAGCTGTTCCCTACATTTATGTTCGCGTAACTCGTCAAAATGTATGGACCAGCTGCTTTTTTATCGCGATTTCAGGTTTGGTTCTCATAGTAAAAGTTGTTTATAATGATGAGTAATGACCCCTTAAGAGATTTTCAGTTATTGCATTTACAACTTGTATTTTAAAATATAGTTATGAATGTTATAACTACTTAAATTAGTTATAGAAAAGTTTTATCATGAAGTCAACCAAAATGCACACCTTAAGTATTTCAATACTTATAATTTTTATTTATAGTGTACTAGTTGTGCCCTTTGAATAAGACTTTTGTAGTGTACTCGTATTATTATACTTAGTTCCTATATTATGTAAAAAATCGATGCTGATTGTTTTTTTTTTTTTTTTTTCGTTAGAGAACAACGGTGCGCCGCTGGGTGCGAAGATATGAAGAAGGAGAAATTACAGAACGCGTTCGTGCACCTCGACCCCGGGCTATAAACGAAAACGAGTTAAATAATATGATAGCCACGTATGAAGAGAACCCGTTCACACCCACTCGCAGTTTCGCACAAGAATACGAAGTTTCGATGCAAACTATTAGAAACGAGTTGCATCGAGCTGGAGTCCATCACAGACGTCCCGCAAAAAAAATTATTTTGACGCAGGAGCAGAAAGCTGCTCGCGTGCGATTCGCTCGTGACTACAGGGATTTCGATTTCTCTTACGCCATATTTTCTGATGAAAAGTGCTTTAGGTCTAGCCAACAAGGTCGTCGGAATTTATGGCGTGTAGATAACACAAGATACGAACCTCGAAATGTGAACCCAAATGCAGAATCGGGAAGAATTGTAGTGAACATGCTGGATGAGTGCTGCTGGACCAGGCGAGCTCGCTTTTATACCAGGGAGGGCAAACGGCCAAACGTATTTAGAGGTGCTACAAACCATCATGGTACCCACAGTGCGCACGGTGTATCCACAACTGGACGTGCCAGAATTTTATTTTTTCCAGGACAATTGCCCGATACACCGTGCGCGGGTTGTTCAAGAGTGGTTGCGAGGGCAACCACAAATTAAAACAGTGCCATGGCCCTCCCGATCGCCAGACTTAAACCCCATTGAAAGTTTGTGGGGTTTAATGGTCCAGAGATGGGATAGTAGAGCAGAAAGAACGAAGGAAGCACTTGTCACACATTGCGAACAAGTTTGGGACACATTCAGAGGTTCGAATTTGTGCGAAGTCCTGGCTAGGTCCATGCGTAGCCGTTGCGATGCTGTGATAGATGCGGGAGGAGCAGCGACGAAATATTAAGTTAATATAATTTTTAACATGCACTATGTTAATTAACGAAAGGCGTTCCCGTTAACCCGCAATAGTCCAAACATGCTACAATTAATATTACCATTTAAAAATTCGCGAAAAAAAATCAGCTGCTCCCTACATTTTGTTAAGCTAGGTATGCGAACATAAATGTAATGAACAGCAGATTTTTTTTCGTGAATTTTCGAATGGTCATATTTTGGTAGCATGTGGACGCTATACTATTGCGGGTTAACGGGAACGCCTTTCGTTAATTAACATACTGTATAATTACATTATACAGGGTTATTTTTCTAACACCTGGTAGGACTATATTAGTACAACCACTTTTGATCTATGACTTTTTAGAATACCAAAAGTAAACTTTCAAGTTTTTGTTGTAATATTTGTAATAACACTTTTTAGATCTGTATTTTGTAGTAAGTACCGCTGCGACCCTGCATTCGCAACGCACTGTTTGTTTATTTAACTACTTACATATTTTGGTACCGCGTAGAGTTGTTCAAATTTAGAGCGATCAAAATAAATATTTTTAATTGTATTATGAAATTATTTTTTTATGAATTATTAAAAGTCATACAACAAAAGTTGTTATTTATGATGTTAGTATTATAGTCCTACGAGCTTATTAGTGTTTTATCATCAAATGACTTCTCCCGCTCTGGGCGGAGCGGAAGGTCGTGTCAAACTTTTACTGACTAAAACCCACCCGTGTTCCTTCAGTTGCCTGTGCCAGGGCCATGGTATCTCTTTCGAACAACCCGCGACTCCGGCGGCTTGCAAATAACCCTGTATAGCTTTTTATTAGGTTTATTTTTATTATTCCAATTTGTATTATATTACTTCGTTGATTAATGTCACAGGGTAGACTGTAGACCGTAATCATAGTTTAAAATATTGCCAACGATTTTGAAGTCTTCTTGTAAAATTATTGATGTCAATTTAGTGTCATGTTGCCTTTATTGGTGGATTTGTTGTTTTATTTACAATCAATGTTGTCGTAAGCCCCGATCTCGTTAGTTTGTTATTTTACATATTCAGTAGTGTCATCATATCCGTCCACCTCATAAATAATTGATCTCATTTGCTTGATAAACCTAGTCTGTAGTGTAATGTAATTATTGCAAATTATAAAAATTATTAAGATTCTTAAATTGTACTAATCTTAAAACTTTTCAATTTCATTAGAACTGCACGAGCAATATTCTCCTAATCTTATTTACTGACAGGCTTTTTGCCTGTTGTTGTTGTGTTGTCTGTTTGTCATTGTTGTGTTGATTTCATATTTTGAACTTTACGATATAAGTGTAGATAAATACAGTTTATAAATGATATTATGAGTAAGAATCTTTTCACTTATAATATTTTGCATTTTGATGATAATTTCTGTGTATTTTTTTGTTATAATATGTTAATTTCTGGATGAATCTTTAATGTTTTGAAAAAGTCTATTAAAAATAAATTAAGTTACTTATATTGTTTTTTTTTTCTACAACAGCAAATCCTTAAAATTGTTCTCAAGTAGATTTTCACTAACTGTTTATTTTTTCACACTGAGATTACAGCCGATAGTTTCATACAAAAAGCACTTACTATACATCTTTTATTATACAGATAAGATTTAAATATCAACCTAAATAAATCTTTAATCCTGCATAATGTTAAATGAACACAAACTAAAAATATATATTTCACTAGTACCCAACATTTTATTTCAATCCTTTCACTCTCACTGCTGCCAAGGCACAAATTATAGTTTAGTTTAATTACTTGATAAGCTTCTGAATTTTAAAGTGGCGTAGGAACTGAATCATTGTTAGATTTGTCAAAAAAAAACTTGACATGCAATGCCGGTAAGGCGCCTGTAGCGTTGATTTCGCTTAAAATCATGAATGGTCAAACTTTGACTAGAGCATGAATTATAAAAGAGTAAAGTGTTGGTTTGATTATAATCCAGTCTTAAAGTGCTCATCCTGCATGGCATGCCTGGGCATTTTAATTGCAACGATACCTTGTTCGTTATACAGGCTGAAATTTAATTCATGGGTATCCTCTTAAGGGGTCATTGTACTCGTCATTATGAACAACTTTGACTATGGGAACATATATAAAATCGAGAAAAAAAAATTGCTGTTCCCTACATTTTGTCGAGTTATGCAAACATAAATGTAGGGAACAGCTGATTTTTTTTTCGCGATTTCAGGTATGGTCTCATAGTTGAAGTTGTTCATAATGATGAGTACAATGACCCCTTAAAAGGATGCCCATGAATTCAATTTCACCCTGTATTATTTTAATGAATAAAAGGTAATATTACAATTACCTACTGTTAAAAGTATTAAACCAAATACAAGGAACAACTGCAAAACATTTGAGATAATCCTAAGGTAATAAAAAAACGTATGGCCCTTGTATTAAGCCGTCCTCTATTGTTTAACCGAATTTCCAGACATTCCCACTAAATAACAATGGGTCTTAGATAATGAACTTATTTTTATTTCAGTTGCAAGAGTTGTGCGGCTTGCGGCCTTGCGTTAGCTACAAACAAAAAGCTCTGATAACATTGTATGAACTGCGCAGAGTATTGGTTCAAATATTACTGTAATTTTCAAGTATTCCCAAATTGCCCAAGTATAAACAAACACATAGAAATTTAGATAGTTATTTACTTTTAATAAAGTCGATTAAACACAAAAAATTTCAATATAAACATTTGATACCTTCATGCAGTGCCGGTCAACGCACCTATACCTAACGTATTCAGGGAGCCGTGAGATAAAAGGTAAACAAACCATAAATGTCCGTTCAATCGATTTTGAATGCTATTGTGTTGGTGGCATGACAAATGGCAGCTGCAGTAAACAGTTGGTATTGTAACCACTTTTTTGCCTTTAATGCCATCCATAAGCCTAGGGAATAGAAGTCAAAATCGGTGGAACGGACTGTAATAAAACGGTTCGTTTCAATGTCTCATCTTATTGTGAAGGGAATATGGTGCGGTTGCTGCGGCATGCGGCATCACATAGGATATGGTGAAAATTGGAGAGGCAGTGAAGGTGTTCATAAATAACCTATATCTATAGACCCGATAGAGAGAGGAAAATATTAAAGTGGATTAATACATATAAATTGTAGTTTATTAGTTATTACGAATTATTTTTGTAAATACTGCAATATCAATAATACATTTTCTAAACCAAACAAACAGAAGATATGAGTACTAAAATTAATTCTTGTCAATAATAAAATAACAATTCAATTCAATAACAAAGAGCTCACGCCGCCGCACACTGGTCCCGAATGATAAAAAAGTGGACATTAAGAAATTTTTGACAGAAGGTCAACGGATTCGGCTGATTTTTTTTTTGTAGACAGCTGATGCAATTACAAATCACTTTTATAGATTGAGTTTTTGCCAAATAAGCCGTATTTTCAGAGAAAAAAAATATTGAAATATTTTTTGTATGAAAGAAATCCTAATTTTGTCTTTATCTTCCAAGATTCAAACGTATTCAAAATAAAACTTAGCGCAGCTTGTAGAGGTGCTAATTGCTCACCACTTTGTCATAGACACTCTTCTGCGATTTTGTGCTCCTTTTGAGTTACAGGCACTTTAAATATTTTTTGTATAAAAAAATTCTAATTTTGTCTTTATCTTCCAAGATTCAAACGTATTCAAAATAAAACTTAGCGCAGCTTGTAGAAGGGCTAATTGCTCACCACTTTGTCATAGACACTCTTCTGCGATTTTGTGCTCCTTTTGAGTTACATGCACTTTAAATATTTTTTGTATGAAAAAATCCTAATTTTGTCTTTATCTTCCAAGATTCAAACGTATTCAAAATAAAACTTAGCGCAGCTTGTAGAAGGGCTAATTGCTCACCACTTTGTCATAGACACTCTTCTGCGATTTTGTGCTCCTTTTGAGTTACATGCACTTTAAATATTTTTTGTATGAAAAAATCCTAATTTTGTCTTTATCTTCCAAGATTCAAACGTATTCAAAATAAAACTTAGCGCAGCTTGTAGAGGGGTTAATTGTTCATCACTTTGCCATAGACACTCAATTGCGATTTTGTGCTCCTTTTCAGTTACAGGCACTTTAAATTTTTCGTTGTCGGATGAGCTTTACTAGTTTTTTGTAGACAGCTGATACAATTACAAGTAACTTTTAAAGATGTATTTTTTGTTAAATAAGCCGTATTTTCAGAGTTAAAAAATTAATTCAGGCGGATTAGAAATAATCTTGTTAAAGATAGACTAAGATGTAATAACATTTTCTTCATTAATAAGTAACTCTTATAAATGTCTTTCTATTAAAAAAAGTCTTATTTTAAATATATCAAATAAACAACTTGGATATCTCAAAACGTGTACAGACATGTTCAGGTACAGGTAATTTATTGTGTGACTCATATTCAGATTATAAGCATTTTTTGGTAATGAGTCATTGCTTAATTAGCCGATTACTTACAATTTGGGCTATATTTGGTCATCTAACGCTAGTGAATGCGTCGGAAACGCTGAATGATAAAAAGGTATAAATTGCAATTAAAACTTTTCCTTCGTACTTTAACGGGCTTAGGACCGTCAAAATACAAACCTATATAATAATATAGGTATTGTATTAAGGCGTACTTAAAAAATTTGAACTACCTGAACCCTAACGCTTAATTTATCTTTACATGCATGCACGAACATTGCTCTGTGAATTAACCTGTGAAAATAATTGTAAAAGCGTGTGTTTTGTTGTGGAACTATAATTAAAAGACTGTTAATAGTGCAAGTGCCGTTTATTATTGAAGAAAGTGACCAAAACAGATATGCACGCCAAGATCCCTGCCCTAAATCAAATACATATTAAGTGATAAAGTATAAAATAAATAAATAAACAAAACATGCATGTAAAGATAAATTAAGCGTTAGGGTTACAGGTAGTTCAAATTTTTTAAGTACGCCTTAATACAATACCTATATTATTATATAGGTTTGTATTTTGACGGTCCTAAGCCCGTTAAAGTACGAAGGAAAAGTTTTAATTGCAATTTATACCTTTTTATCATTCAGCGTTTCCGACGCATTCACTAGCGTTAGATGACCAAATATAGCCCAAATTGTAAGTAATCGGCTAATTAAGCAATGACTCATTACCAAAAAATGCTTATAATCTGAATATGAGTCACACAATAAATTACCTGTACCTGAACATGTCTGTACACGTTTTGAGATATCCAAGTTGTTTATTTGATATATTTAAAATAAGACTTTTTTTAATAGAAAGACATTTATAAGAGTTACTTATTAATGAAGAAAATGTTATTACATCTTAGTCTATCTTTAACAAGATTATTTCTAATCCGCCTGAATTAATTTTTTAACTCTGAAAATACGGCTTATTTAACAAAAAATACATCTTTAAAAGTTACTTGTAATTGTATCAGCTGTCTACAAAAAACTAGTAAAGCTCATCCGACAACGAAAAATTTAAAGTGCCTGTAACTGAAAAGGAGCACAAAATCGCAATTGAGTGTCTATGGCAAAGTGATGAACAATTAACCCCTCTACAAGCTGCGCTAAGTTTTATTTTGAATACGTTTGAATCTTGGAAGATAAAGACAAAATTAGGATTTTTTCATACAAAAAATATTTAAAGTGCATGTAACTCAAAAGGAGCACAAAATCGCAGAAGAGTGTCTATGACAAAGTGGTGAGCAATTAGCCCTTCTACAAGCTGCGCTAAGTTTTATTTTGAATACGTTTGAATCTTGGAAGATAAAGACAAAATTAGAATTTTTTTATACAAAAAATATTTAAAGTGCCTGTAACTCAAAAGGAGCACAAAATCGCAGAAGAGTGTCTATGACAAAGTGGTGAGCAATTAGCACTTCTACAAGCTGCGCTAAGTTTTATTTTGAATACGTTTGAATCTTGGAAGATAAAGACAAAATTAGGATTTTTTCATACAAAAAATATTTAAAGTGCATGTAACTCAAAAGGAGCACAAAATCGCAGAAGAGTGTCTATGACAAAGTGGTGAGCAATTAGCCCTTCTACAAGCTGCGCTAAGTTTTATTTTGAATACGTTTGAATCTTGGAAGATAAAGACAAAATTAGGATTTTTTCATACAAAAAATATTTAAAGTGCATGTAACTCAAAAGGAGCACAAAATCGCAGAAGAGTGTCTATGACAAAGTGGTGAGCAATTAGCCCTTCTACAAGCTGCGCTAAGTTTTATTTTGAATACGTTTGAATCTTGGAAGATAAAGACAAAATTAGAATTTTTTTATACAAAAAATATTTAAAGTGCCTGTAACTCAAAAGGAGCACAAAATCGCAGAAGAGTGTCTATGACAAAGTGGTGAGCAATTAGCACCTCTACAAGCTGCGCTAAGTTTTATTTTGAATACGTTTGAATCTTGGAAGATAAAGACAAAATTAGGATTTCTTTCATACAAAAAATATTTCAATATTTTTTTTCTCTGAAAATACGGCTTATTTGGCAAAAACTCAATCTATAAAAGTGATTTGTAATTGCATCAGCTGTCTACAAAAAAAAAATCAGCCGAATCCGTTGACCTTCTGTCAAAAATTTCTTAATGTCCACTTTTTTATCATTCGGGACCAGTGTGCGCCGCCGCGCCGCGCTGGCCGTGCCCATTAAAAACTCGTCTCTTAGCAGAAACAAGTGAGCATAGTACGCTCCTAGTGTGAGTGTCACACATTCTATACATGATTATACTAATACGAACACCACTAAAATACGCTTTGTGCATCCTATTGGTCAAAACTCGTGCATTGTGCGATCGAGTCGTGAGTCGTGCTATGCGATTATCGCCTTTAAGGTGAGCATGCGGAACTTTGGCCGATAGTACCTAAATCATTTTGCGAAAAAATTTGGGTTTCCAGTTGTCAACGTATGACCATCGTATTACCACATATACAATACCTAAGTGGAAGGTAGGTATATAATACTTGAATTAAATACTCTATCTTTTTAGTTAAACCATCGCCACGGAAAACGTATTGTGAACCAACTGCAACAATTGCCAATAAGGTTCACCTTTAACCTATGTACCTACTTATGTTTAGAAGTAAAGAGTGTGTGAGTGGATAGAACTAATTTTATCATCAATATTTTTCTTGCTATTCGGCTATAGGTTCCAAACTGAATTGCATCCTTCAACTGACCGTAGGTATTCATGTATTATCGATACATGCCAAAACTACATTACATAATGAAATATACCCATAGTAACCCATTTTGTGGTTCCATACCCTTGCTACCTTATTCACTCTGTAACTTGATTAAGGAATTTAAATTAGTTACATCTTACTTGTGTAGCTAAGACACTCAAAGGGCTGTCTGATAGTATTATTCAGTTGATAGAGCGTTAATAGTTTTAATCAAATGCATTGCAAGTAGTTTTGTTATCGATAGTAAGTTTCCATATTGACAGATAGGTACTTTTAAGTATATCATCACCTAATTAGTTTCCGTAGATGTTGATGTGCGTGCTGCTAAACATGAGATTCTGAGGTGTAAATCAGAAAAACTGTTTTGTTTACTGGGTGGAATTTACTTACCAGATGGTCCTAGCAAACGAATTCCTCTGGATATGCAACAATGTCAAGTTATTATGAAAACGATACTAATCTCCTGCCCGCATGCTATTGCGGATGATGCTGCGGGCTCGAACTGCAACGTAAAACTTACGATATCAGCAACCCACAGTCGCCACCGACCTGACCGAGATTTTACCCTAAATCATTTTCCTAAGTTATACAAATTTATGAAGATTATGATATTCGATAAAGTTTCAAGACAAGTAGGTACCTGCTGTATAACACAAGATCTAAGATAGTCCACTTAAACAAACCTTGTTCACTGTTGGTTTTCATAACCAACAGTGGAATATTAAACTATTTTTAGATGAACGATGTATAGTATATATAATTATAATTATATATAATAGCACGTGTAAGTATAAATTCGCAGACAAAGTCCCAAATTGGTGGAGAAAGGCATTTCGATCTCCAATGAATTGACATCTAATTTACACGATTATTATGAGTAGGTAATTCGTATAATTATGCCCATTACGGGGAAATATTTAATATCTATCACTTACTGACTTATGGCGCTCAATGTGTCGGTTTTTCTTCGAAACGTATTCCTCATAGTTTATGTTTATCTTTTACCTTTTAGAAAAGTCTGTTTACAAGTAATTTAAGTATTTACAGCAGACCTGTTGGGGCATAACCAAAAACTACAACTGCAGGGGTTTAAATCAATCCAAAAGAACCAAGGACGTCAGTAAATATCCTTTATCAGATAAACACATCAAGCAAGGGATCAAGATGCTGAAACACAAAAACATTAATCCCACTCAGTTCAGCCATTCCTTTTCTTTATTAGGCAGTATTGCATAGTTTCTGTTGCGAGCAAGGGTCTAGAATGTTCCTATGTACCGCCAATACGGTGTTTCCTTTTCATTAAGTTTCCACGCACAATATTGCAGGCTGGTCGTAAACTTTCTTAGGTGGTCGGCTAGTCTTTGTTGCTCCTTGCGTCCGTCTACCGAAGTAATGAGACTTAGGAAAAATTATACCTTTAATGAAACAGAACACATTTACGCGTGTTTCGTGGACAGACGTAATTACTGGGTGGTTACAATGTACGAAATTTAAGGGTGTTGTATTTTAGAGTAGTTAAAGTGTACCGTCTTTAATTAGTTGCAGATAAAACACATATTTTATTGTGAGAGGATTCTTCGTCTTATTGTTCAGGTGGTGTTGCTGTTGAAGATATTTATAGTCTCCGTGGAGTCTGATATTGTTGTCACGCGCAAAACTGTTGTTTAAAATGGAAGGTATTGTGTTTCCCTTCTAAAACAAAGAAACAGGTATCCCTCGAGACGGGTGGGTGTTAGTACTGCAATGGAAACTCTGAATACGTTATATAATCAAGTTTCCAATACAGTAAAGCAAAAAATCTTGAACCCAATAAATTGGGTAGGTAAGTATTTATATTTTCTGAATTTCTAATCAAAGGATGCTTTTGAAAAACGAAAATTACCTTCTTTATAAGTAGCTATAGAGGTATTCTCGCTTCTAACGTCTGGCAAAACTGTAGTTAATTGGATTTTTCTGATAATACATGGATAATACATGGTTGAATACTTACCTTGTGGGTAAAAGTCTCAAGCGTGACTGCCGAATTTTGGGTCTTGGGTTCAATTCCCAGATCTGGCAATGTACCTAGTATTGGTTTTTTAGGGTTCCGTACCTCAAAAGGAAAAAACGGAACCTTTATAGGATCAGTTCGTTGTCCGTCTGTCTGTCTGTCTGTCTGTCAGTCTGTCAAGACCATTTATCTCAGGAACGCGTAAAGGTATCAAGTTGAAATTAATATCAAATACGTAAGTCTATGGTACCTTAAACCTGTAAAAAAATCAAGCTTCCAAGTCAACGCAATAAAAAAATACGGCGATATAAGCGACATTATTGCGACATATTTCGATACTCGCAAATAAATCAAAACCTATACGGTACTTCCCGTTGACCTAGAATCATGAAATTTGGGCAGAAGCAAGGTCTGACAGCACAATTATAGGAAAAAGTCTGAAAATTGTTAATTTGTAGTTTTATCACATAAAAAAAACATTTTTTTCGATTACAAACTTAAATTTTCAGTTGGAAAATTGACCGTGGCGTTTATCGATGTATGGGAGAACATGTTTTTCAACTACAATGTTAAGTTTGTTTTAGGGATAAATTCATCCTAACTACGGAACCCTTCATTGTGCGTGTTCCTACACGAACTTAGCCGGTTTTTTTTTATCAGGAATTTATCTGCTGTAGCCCAGTGTCTAGATTTATGTCCGATCAAAGGTAACAGACCCGTCCTCTATTCCATGGGACTTCAAAAGAACACCTAACTGGCTAAATGCGGGTGTGCGGGACATTTATATTCCACCAGGGGTAAGCAGAGATGTCTAAACACCTCTGCCTACCCCTTGTAGAAATACAGGGATGATACTTACTTGATAACCAGACCAACCAACTACAAACCTTCGTGCAAACGCTTGTGTGTCGGTTATGTTCAGTAAATAATATGTACACTGTATGACACTGTTCTCTTTCCAGCGTGTCGTTTCAAGACATACTGCAATAACAAATTGAATAGAAGAACTGCATTGGCGCATAAATGGCGATAGCTTGGTCGTACCAGAGAGCAATTCTATTTGTCTTACAAGTTATACGACAATGTACTCTATTTTTGTTGTTCTTATTTTGTTTCAACTGTACGGAGAGATATTGCCATGTCTTCTGCAGAACATGGGCCTTCACATAAATCGTTAGAATGAGTTTATAACAATACCAAAATCACCATTGGCAAATGTAATATTGGTGGAAATATTTTTATAACAATACTGGAGCCGATCGCGCTATTTCTCAACGTAATTACCGTTCGAACGGAACGTTTTTGGTTTTGGTTTAGTTTTAGCTGATGTAAGAAACGGTATCGCGCTATTTTTTCTGAGCGACAAAAACGTTGACGTTACCCAATACTGAAAGTTCGATCGATCGTTCCTCCAACGTAACTTCCAAAGAAAAGCTAAATCGTTTCCGTTGAAATGATTAGCGCGATACGAAATGTGTCTAACGTAACGTTTATGGTTGTGGTTTAGTTTTGGTATTAACGTTCAAAATTAGTGCGATCGGCCCCCTGGGTCAAATCAAGATCAAATTAAAAGAAAAAGACCAATTAAAAAAACAAAAGACTGTGATGCGCTGCGGGATTTACAGGATAAAATTAACTAGCAAAACATCACAATCGTGATCCTCTTGGTTTAAATCCTGTCACCTTTTTCGTCTCTGCGGGAAAGGGTACTTACTGGAATATTTTGTGATATTCGTGTACCAATCAGTTAATAGATAGTAGGTAGAGATACTGTGCGTTCACTTTAACTTGACGCGTGACGCAATTTGTAGCACTGAATTTTGCAGTCATGTGATTGGCAGTTCTGATCTGTCAGTCGCCATTTTGAACTCTATTGGTATTAAAATTAAGGCTGCAAAATTCAGTGCTACCAATCGCTTCACGCGTCAAACACAATATGTAATGTCATATAATGTCACATGCCTATCTGCGCGAATGCGAAGGTTGGAGTAGTTTTAATGCTGGAATCTTAGTCAAATATGGAAAAATAATAAATATCAATTAAGTACACTAAAAGAAAAAATAAACATGAAGCCAAACTTCTAAAAAAATAAACGAGAGATAGATTTAGTGTGAGAGACTGAGAGAGTTATCCTGAGAGAGAGAGAGTGAGAGATAGTTACCTTTCTTCTCTCTCACGTAACGAAATGTGCGTAATCGTGACGCGTCCTTGTAATTTCACTCTCCATTCTCGTTCAAATATCGAATTGCCGCATTAAGGCTCGTGCTGACTGGTGCGAAATCGCGGGCGTGACAGGCAGCGCGACCCTTGTCGCGCCCGCGATTTCGCGCCAGTCTGCTCGAGCCTTATGAAGTTTCATTTCAATACTAACTTACCATATTCTCCTTCTTTTGCATTCAGTCTGCCCTAGAAGAATCGACGATGTCAAACGCAATTGCCAGCTACTTACAAGTTACAAGTACATGTACAAGTAGGCGCCATAAACAAGATTTCGAAGAAAACTCAGCACGCTCCTTTCAGAAAACCTATTCCATTCATTACTTCTGTCATAAACACAGAAATGTCTCGATCACACTCGTTGCAGGGACCACTCAGCATAACTCCACAATATTGCGCTTTACACTCCATATCTCAGTTTTATTCAGTATTATAGCAATGTTTTAACGCATTTTATACAGAATATAGCAGAAATAACGAACCGCGCGGGCGTCGAGTGAATTAAAACTAATGGAACGGTTAATTTCTCATGAGGATAAAGCTAGCGAACTCCGCCCTACTGATTCTGCTGCTCCCGGGCCACTTCCAGATTCACACTCGACAGTTGTTTTTTATTTACTGTGAAATGTTTATGCAAACGTCATCCGTTTTCGGCGTGAATCTGTGATATTCTGATGCTTAATGGTAGGAGAAACGGTTTGTTTGTTTTTTTTAAAGCTGCAAACATAGCAAACATACATCTTTTACCAAACTACTACTACATCACCATTAGTAAGTATCACTTTATCAGACACTAGATAAGCTATTCCGTTTTCAGTAGATATATCGAATTCCTGTAATGTGTATGATTATAATATTGAGAGATTAATAATAACTGCGCGAGCACCCCCCACACCTCATCAATTGAGTGATAAGCGTTTGATGAAAGTGTAAGTTCATGAGGAAAATACATTATAAACAGTGGCGTAGCTACCGGAGAGGTAGACGGGGCAGTGCCCCGGGCCCACAAGCTCAGGGGGCCCCTCGGACCCTGACTTACAAACTATAAATTGAACTAGCGAAAATTTCTCCCACACTCGGAATATAAATAAACCAGATTCCAGGAACGCGACTTTAATAATGGCAACTTATTTGAAAAAATACAGGGGAATTCCCAACAAGTCTCGAACATCTTTGTCTGAAACTTGCGGGAACTCCCCTGTATTCTTAAGCTGGTTTCACCGTCGAATCTGGAGTAAGATGAATCTGGAGTACGTCGAATTCGGAAAACGACGAGTACGGAACAAACGATTTTAAATAGTTTAGTTGGGGCCCTAGTTTATTTTTTGCCCCAGGGCCTTTGGTTACCTAGCTACGCCACTGAATAAACACACATATATCTACAATAAGAAAAGTGTGTATTTGTACGACGTAGATATTAATATCTATTCGCAGATCGACAATAACCGTTCCGTACAATGGAACATCTCCTAATACATTTGAGGAGTTCAGGAAATCTCATTTACTTAACGTTTTAATATTACTTACACGTATCGAATTCCTCATTTGAAACGATATCTATACGATATTTTATTGTAGGTATATGTCGTGGATGAATGGCGCCACAGTACAACGGACAGCGCCATCTAACAATTTGATTCGTAACGAATAATCATGTGACCGGAAACGCAAGCGAGCCCTACCGCTTGGACTCGATCGTCGGTGGAGGGCATGCGGCAAGGACTGGCGTAGAGCTAGAGACTGAGTGGTTGCCACAGTCTACAGTCGACAGTCGAGCTCGGCCAGTCTTGGTAAACTCTCAGTATCAACGCACGTGTTTGTTTCGTTCGTTAATTTATTAAAGTTATTTGAATGATCTTTTCGTTCGAGTACCCACTACACCTAACTAAACCATGTCGGACCGAAATCCCAATACCGAAATACCGAAATAAAATATCCATATTGGTTTCCTAAGTAATACTTGTTCTTTTTTTAATACTTGCCTGCAACCGCTCTATGAAAGAACGAAGTAGTTGAAGAAAGTTATCTACCTAGATAAAAAAGTTGTACGACCTGCTTGTGCTTTGAGTGTGTTTGCACTAGGCGTTAGTACAGACGCCAGCACATCAAGCTACTACAATCTGTCAAATTTATTTAAAAGATTTTCATTTTTATCGTTAAAGCATATGGTTGACGCCAGTAGCACACCTCCGCCGCGAAACCATCATAGCGAAACCGCAGTAGTTCAATTCAACTGGCTCGCGTCATATTTCGCTACTCGAATCGGATGCGACTAGCGGAACATGAAGCGAACCAGTTGAATTGAACTACCGCGGTTTCGCTACTACGCTATATTTGACTATGCTAAGATTAGTAGTTATTGGATATACATGAAGTGGGCTGCCGTTATAAGACGATTAAAATGCCACGGTGTATAGTCTCTACTTATGTGTATCCTCTCTTTATGTAGGCAGAGTGAGCCTGTTCGTTTCTCATTAAAGATATACCTAACCGTCCAACTTAGGCAAGAGTTGTTTTTGTTTGAAGCTAATGCTGTTAAAAGCTTTTGAGAAAGAAACTCTATCCAAGAAAAGTTTGCTACTTAAGCAGAGAATTTTCTAAATCAGAATTACTTTGTTGATTACAATAAAAGCATCCCAAAATAAACTCATTTTTTAGCGGACACTATACAAATGTTGGATAACACACTGTTAAGCTTTACAAATGATTGTCATCGTACTTCTGTCTTCGGGCCGTGGTAATAGAGAAAAATACGCTGAGGGCACGAACGGGACGCCAAGCGTGAGTCGGCAATAAATAACGTGCTTGATGATGAATGGAACTTGCCAACAGATAATAAAAATAATTACGCACATAACACCCTTTACATCCACCCTTTATAGCTTTTCTTGACGTTGGGACGCGAGAATAAGGCGAAGGTATCACTAAATCAGCTTTAATGTTACCTATCTGCGCTACTATTCGGAGGAAAGGTGTAGGAACTCTATGAAAAAAACAGTTTTATCTGTTTATAAGAATGTAAGTGGCTAAAACACATGTTATAGGTATTTATTTATTTATTTTATTATTTATGTACACACAGTAAAATACAGATAGATACGACATAATTATAATATTAGTACAAAGGTACTGGTTGTTTCTTAAGAAATTTCTTCTAGCAGACCTGCGAAAGGAGAAATGAAAAAGAAATGTAGACAATAGTGTGTAAGAACAAGAAGAGAAAAATATGAATATGCGAAGCCTTAAACTAAAATGTTAAATATACCTATACTATACCATATCTATATATATATATATAATTTACACACGTATACGTACACGTACACACGTGCAAAAAACTTCCATATACCTAAATAAATACATAAAGCATATATATATACAAATATTCACAGTTGAGAGGAAAGGTCTTTTACTCGATATTTGAATGAGGAAATTGTTTTTAAATCACGAATGCTAGGCGGAAGTGAGTTCCACAATCTTACAGCATGCACAGAGAAATAAGAATAGTAGCTAGTTTTATACTTTATGAGGATGAGATTTAAGGAGGGATCTAAGGTGCGATCTACATGGAGCGTCGCTAGGACGAGCGTAAGAAAAACGCTCCCGCAGGTAGGAAGGATAAGACGGGTTGTGTAAGATGTTGAGGAGACATAACATCCGAGTGTTCCTGCGAAGGCGGATTGGGAGCCACTTGAGTTCCTTGCGAAGGTGAGAAACATGGTCATACTTTCGAAGACTAAAAACAAAGCGAATGCACAAGTTTTGCACGTATGTACCTAACTACATACTTTTATCCTTAGGGGTAGATTACCATAAAAATGAAGTGCCCATAGCGACGCCAATACAGAATACCTTGCATGCATGACTTCATGTTTTATAAAAGACTAGCTTTTGCCCGCGGCTTCGCCCGCGCTGAGTTCGGAAATTATCCTCAGTTCCTAAGGGTCGTACCTATAGCCTTCTTTTTTTCAAATCCGACTGGTATCTCACAGGATTAGCGCGTTCAAGCAAATACTAAACTCATGTTTATTAAATTGGTTCCGTGTGGTGCCAGACGTAAAGAATAGCACCATCCTATTTCTTCCCGTGGGTGTCGTAAAAGGCGACTAAGGGACTTACTAGAGAATGGGCAGCAGCGTTCTCTATGCATTGTAACACCACACTGCGAGCGCCAACCCGCCTACCAAGCGTGGCGATTATGGCAACCCCCCCCTCCTTTTGGGGGAGGCCTATGTCCAGCAGTGGACGTCTTTCGGCTGAAATGATGATGATATTAGCAGGTATAATTTAGTACTGCTAACACTCCACTATACTAAAAAGGCTGAAGAAAATTCAAAATTCAGCACTAAAGAGAAGATGAACATTATAAGGGGGGATGCGCTATAAGGTAGCCCGGAAATTCAAATTTTCTTACGCAATTTTGCAATGTGCAGGTCAGTAACAGGTTGTATGTTGATCTAAATACGATTCGCGGACGTAAGAAGTATGGCTTTACAGAATTATAATGATTAGAATCAGCATTACCACTAACACTCTTCGTAGAATCCTATGAATGACTATTTCATGAAATAGTCATTCAATAGGATTCTTCGAACTTAGAGAGTTGTATTGTTGATTGTAGTGTTAATAATTCTGTAAAGCCATATTTATTACGTCCGCGAATCATATTTATATTAACATACAACCTATTACTGACCTGCAAATTGCAATCTGCACATTTCGCGGGCTACCTTAGCGCATCCCCCTTGCTTATCATAATTTTAGTTATCTTGCTAGCTTCTGTCCGCGACTTCGTCCGCGTGAAATTTCTTGTTCCCTCGAGCCAGTGCGACGCATTGTATCGCCCGCCCGCTCTATCACAAACTTCGTATTCGTTTAGCGTTCTTTCTGACCTCTTTTTATTTTTGTCTGGTGCTAAGGGTCGTAGCGTGATGTGACCTTTCTCAAGAATTGGGTTACCAAATTCAAAAATATGATTCCAAATCTGACTGGTAGTTCCAGAGATTACCCCCTAGCTACATACAAACTTACAAACAAACAAATTTTATCTATTTATGCTATTAGGTATAGATGAGTAAGTATACCTACCTACCCACCTAAGTATACGCACACACACATCCAAACCAAATAGCTTAGACCACATACTGATGTTGTTCGCTCAAAATAAATACACATCGGGCCAACCGCAGTGCACCATCTCCAGGTTACGCGAATTTAAATTCTACGGTTCACTTGACACAAAACAGAAGTTCGCTACACCGCCTAACTTGTTTACCCACTCAAAGGAAGCAGGAGTTGAGAGCTGTTCGAGTTTTCTTAAGCCCGTACACTTTTCTCCCTGAAAAAAGTCAGTTAAACGGAATTTGGAACACAATTTCTGAGTACGTTCTCAATTCGTTTTGTATTTACTAAATAAGTTTACACAGTTGTCTGTAATACCTAAATGTTAGGTATTGCTAGTGATGACGACAGATTTTCTTTAGGAAATTATAATAATCCACAAGAAAAGCTCGGCAATCAGCGTCAAAGTATTTCCGAAGCATCTGTTGATCGTCATAGCGAGGTTAGGTGGATTCATTAGGTAATTTGCGTTAGGGAATTTGGCTGTTAACTTATACCTGTTTTTATTATTATTTATTTATCAATTAGCTGCTGCCCGCGACTTCGTATGCGATCCAGGTTGAAAAGCCTATGTCCTACTCCAGGTCATGGTCTACCCATGAGCCAATTTTCATCCAAATCCGTTTAGCCATTTTAGCGTGAAAGCGTAACAAACAAGCAAAAAAACTCACTTTCGCATTTATATAATTAGTAAAGATCTATCATTAAAAGATTCCGATTCAGATTTTTAGATTTCATACAGATTATTTTTTATGTCGTTCTCTAATTGTGTTTGATTATGATATATGACTGAGTGTGAATGAATATTTAAGTTAACGAGTCTCTGATACTTGAAATAAAATGATTATTTATTTTTATTCAGTTAATACAGATTTTTTTTGTAACGCAATGCGATAAATGCACCTAACCTACTAAGAAATATAAACAGTTTGTTATTTTTGTTTACCCATAAAAACTTAGCTGTATCCAAATTGAAATGAAAGCCGGGACCTGACATTCTATGCTACCTATGTCTCATCTTTCATTTAGGTGAGTAGATAGCTACTTATGTTTTCCACAGTAAATAGGTATGCACCTACCATATACCTACTTAGCTAAGTATATTATTTTAAAGGCGTACCTACACGTCTGTCATCAACATTCGTTCAACATAGCCGTTAAAAAATTAAATAGAGGCCTAGAAGTATACCGAATAACACGAAATCCCCTATTTTCTGGTAAAATACTTAGATATCCCAAATACATTGTATATCATGTAAGTTTTCTATTACACGGAAATATCTTCAGCAAGCAGTTATCATAGTTGGGCGGAAGACGTGTGCGGAATATTGCCTTAGTTTCAGGATTATGTTTGCTCGACTGTGGCTTATGAAATCCCCTTAATAATATAGTAGAACAAATTTGTATCGTTTAATTGGTTTTGACGGTTTATTAATACAAAATACATAGATGCTATGCACTGCCTTTTAATTTGGCAATTAATTTAGTGTTGGACGTTAGCAAACTTCATTTTACAATAACTTCCTAGGATGTAGGTACTTATAATAACGAGTGGAAGGAACGTATCAGGGAAAGTAGGTACCACATATAACTACTTAAAGTTTATTCTTTTTTTTTGACTGATGACGTGTGATGTATAAAATTCAAATAAGTAAGAGGTAATACCGACCTAGGTAGCCTTTTCTTTGGAAGCAGTGCCTGAACCGTAAATGCACTAGCGAAAAGTAGGTAATCTACACTGTGCTAGAATAATAATTATAGGTCTGAAGTCTGCACATAGGTACCTGTACTGTATTAGTAGCAGGTGGGTATCGTACCTACTTACTTATCTAAAACCAGTGACAAAATTGTCTAAAATAGTAGTGTAGGTACTAATTGCCTTTCACTTTGTTCTGATCTGCAAGTGCAACCAGTTGAACTTACTGGACTACGGCTACTTAGCACCTGCCAATATGGGCCATTGTGTGTTCAAGTCATTTGAAATTCGTACAAACAACAATAGCTTGACGTCTCGATGTTATGACATTTTGTTTTGACATTTGTCAACTTGGTGCGTTCTTAACATAATATTTTTACATTAGAAGCCGTCTTGGTATTCATAGGATTTATATCAAAAGTAATATTACGATACAAACATATTTATAATTATAGTTAATACAATCAAGTACATCATACAGTTTGTTTATTTCTTTGATTCTTTACTTAGCATTCAAGATTCACTTATCGAAAATATAAATACATTTTTTGATCGGTTGGCATGTTCTTATCAGCGCAAATGTCATGTGTGTCATTTTCGTGCGTTCCATAACTCATAGCAGAAATGATTCATCACATCGTATTGCATCTTTGTTTATCACTTTGAAATTGGGATGCTTTATCTCTAGTTCATATTTTAGAATGCAAAAATGCTCTATCATAAACTTGTAACGCATTCGATCAAATTCGTACTTGGGATTCAACGTTTACGTCAAGACGTGAATAATATTGACCTTGTTCGCGGAACACACGGACTGGTTTGTGTTGTGTTGAAAAAAACTAATTTATAGTTGGTTATTTCTGTTTTTTAAACAGACCACCACGCTAAGGACTTCCCTACCGAGTTTTAACACAAGGTACGTTTGTTTTTCATAACTATTACCTACGTTGTATTTTCCTTTCTAATTATTTATTTCTTAGTAGATTAAAGACATCATTCTTGTTCCTCAATAGCGCTCATCACGGATATAGAATTGTATTTTACAAAGAGCCAGATGGTGACGCATGTAAACTTGTGCAGTTATCTGCTTAATTATTTAGCTTAATATAAAATGTAGGTATGACCTTAAAACGTTGAAAGCCCTCTACTGGTAAATTACTTCATTTGATGTTAATCAGACTCGAAAAATTTGTGTCTAGACTTGAACCTAGTCATAGCTCATAGACTAGGTTCAAGGTGATTCAATCATTTTTATTACTTAATTAATTATGAACATCCTGCATGTCTTTTCGTTTGATAAAAAAACATTTAATATCGCACTTAATAGTTAATTAAGTAGGTACGTAGTCTATACTTAATTAATAATAATAAAATCATAACAAAGTCAAAATTGCAAAATAATGGTAAGTACATAAAATCTAAAACCTGTTCTTGACTAATGTTCAAAGGTTATCAAATTGCTCTACAATTTAAAGCTCAATCATGTTATCCTACCTATAAGGAAAATCACAAAGAAAAACTGTGGGAAGATTATAAACAAAAAGTTTGTATACAATATTTGTTTATCTTATAATACGTAAAAACAAGCATCTTGCAAAACTAGTCATAACATTTCTTGTTATCAGCGTATGACCATACTAAAAAATATTATATTACATACAGCTTTACTATAACTGTTTTGAATCTAATAAGGAAATCCGTGCACATTCTTGAAGCACAATTTAGTTAAATTGATTCATCCTGTCATTACGTATTGCTATTTCTAATAGATGGGATGTGCATTGTATATTTGTATAGTGCTAATCTGAGCCCGCATAGATTTAAGTGGGTAATGATCAGGAGTTTTCATCAAAGCAATCTAACATGTCCTTGTTAGCAGGATAATTTAGGAAGATAGATTTCTCTGGTACATGTCCACATTTCTTTCATTCATTGACTGCCTCGTTGGTCTAGTGGTTGCAAGCACCACTGCTGAGCATGAGGTCCCGGGTTCGATTCCCAGGTCGGGCAAAGTGATATTGGGATTTTCCATTTGGAATTTCTCAGAAGCAGCCCGGAGTCTGGTTTTGTGCCCGGTTGATGGCAATAGGCTCGCCCCCTATTACATGGGACTTAAACATAACTGGCGAAATGTGGGTGTACTATAGATACACCTCTGCCTAACCCTTCGGGGATTACAGGTGTGATGTTATGTTATGTTATGTCCACATTTCAGAATTCTCAGATGTGCTTTGTTGTCTTTTTACCATTGTAAAAAGACAACAAAGCACATCTGGGAAAAAGATTGTAGCCTACTTTGTAAAGACACACCATTGTGTGTCTTTACAAAGTAGGCTACAATCTTACTTTGTAAAGACACACCATTGTGTGTCTTTACAAAGTAGGCTACAATCTTTTTGATTTTTCTGAGGAAATCTAGGTTTCTTTTATCATCTCCAGACATACTCTATGTTTGTTTAAAATTTCATTGTAACTAACTCCTGTTTTCTTCATAATAATTTTTATTGTAGCGTTTTAATTAGTCATTTAAATGAACCAATGCAAAGTTGGAATTGCTAAAAATAAATTAATGTGTGAATAGGAATTTTAATTATCAGGTATAACTTGCTAAACAGTGTATCATTGCATAGGTGTTATTTCCTCTTTGAAGGAAATAATACAATGCTGTATAATAACACCACACCATTTATTTATTTATTTATCCTCTCACTGGAACGCCATACAGCAATTACACCAACGGAGCAAAAAATTACTTCATGTGCTGCTATCCATTCATCCTGTGCGCGATGGATATCAAACGGGCGGCAATGGATCACGCACACTCACGCAGCGTCAAGAGACTTCTCCATATTTCCATTACTCCATCCATATCGCGCACATTCTTTGCGACTTTTGAGACTTATAGATTGTTTTAAAATAAATACATTAAAATTGAAAAAACGGAAAATTTTGATGTGTCATCCTCACCATTATTAAATAATTTGTTTCATTGGATGGTAAATCAAACCACAACTCTACTGTTATAGGTTATTGAGATATTATAAATAAATTAACATTGGGGCTTCCCATAAATTTCATTTTATTTATTACATTTGCATAACACAGCATTGTTTAGGTACTCATTATGTATTAACACAACATAACATAAATAACATACTTACTTAATTATAATTAATTACAATTTATCAGAAAAAATATTATGATATTGAGTTATTATTATGTTACTAAACATTATCTATGCTATGGGCTATTCAGGAGTTGACCACAATTTACCTGTTTATTAAGATTGTGCAATAAATCAAGAGCCAGCTAGATGTATAAAAAAAAACCAGTAAGGCAATGATTAAAAAAGGTTCAGTTTAATTAAAAAATTAGGCACTGGTAACGAAATCTGTAATCCAATTACAGTATTTGATTAAAACATTTCAAAAGTCTTTTATGAGATTTTTGAGACATGCTCAAGTTACGAGTAAACAAGCCATGTTCGCACTAAATTGTGAAAACTATTTGTTTCTAGGCGATGAACTTATCAAAGTATAGTAGATACTTAAATACTCTTTAATTGACTATGCGGCGGAACCTTCACGCCACGGTGTAGGCTTGACTGACACGCACTCTTCTAGACAAATTTATTTATTTATTTTCTCGCACACAATAAGGTACAAAGGCGGACTTAATGCCTTAGGCATTCTCTACCAGTCAACCAATGTCAAATTATGACCTAATTCCTAATCTAATATTTCTTTGCAGACTTTTTTTTTAAATATGTAAGTAAGTAATAATATTCAGCAAAGAATGAAGTGACAAAGTATCTCCTACCAAAACAGTATTATTGAGGCTGCAGTGTTAAAACGAAAGGGGTATACAGTAATCTCAAAATATGTATCACATTATGATATATTGCGGGCATAAAAACGTCTAGTTTGTGTGAGGGAACACTTCCTCTGTAGTCGACTAGGCCGGGAGCTGCACACGCCCGCCCGGTACAATTATGGCGTTATGCCAACGTCACACAGTGGGCCCATACTGAAAATTAGTGGACTTAGGCAACAAAGTTCCTATATCGATGCGATTTTTTTTTATATGACGTGTTATATTATTCCTGACAACTTTTATTCTTATAAAATTTCTTCTAAAGTTGATAGTTTGTCTTGAAAAAAATTAATTCGATTTTTTTGTATGGAGCGAATCACGTTAAATTTTTTTTCTTCAATTGTACTAATATGTTGAGTGTGTGGCGTGAGTATATGATAGCTAGGGTCATTCTCTATCCACGAAAAAAAAATCAGCGCCGGCCATCTGCGGCAGCGCGAAAAATAATAATTTGGAAGAATTTTTTTGTCATTTAAAATAAATTCAAAGCATATTTTTTGTCTCATTTGGCTGTTTTCACCTTCTTTTTAGTTAAATAAATAGTTTTAATAGCGCATACGTACTTAGAACTAGTAATTCTGGTAGAGATTTAGTTATTATTGCATGTTATCGGTACAAATGAGTCATCAATCACAATGCAGGTGCTCTGCATTGTGATTGATGACTCATTTGTTTGTGCGCGCATAACTAATGAATCATCGAAAAATGCTCGTCTCTGATTGGCTGTGTTATTTTTTAACTGCACGTTATCTATTGTTGAATAAATATATCGTAATGTTTCAGGTTATACTAATTTTGTTAATGATAGGTGAAATAATTTAAATTTGTACGGGCAAGTCGTTGATAATTATCTACATAATCAACTGTATGTATATTATTATAGTATAAGTTATCGTACGTATGATCAATATGAAACTGTGAAGTAATTGTAGCCCTGAAAAGGGCTGTTTGTCATATTCCTAACCCTGATGGGCTTTTGTGGGAATAATTTAGAGCCGGATCACATTATTTCTTGTTCCAGAAGTGCTAGTGGGTCCGGCAAATTTTCGGACTCTGCTATGAGGCATTCTTCTTCCTCCATAATTTCACTGTCACAGGGAGGCTCAGTAGTCTGTAACAACTGAGTTGCTTCAGGCAACAACTCATTATGAACCTGTTTCATTATTTTAGGCCTTATGTAGGATATGTGGGGATCAGAGCTTATTAGAAGTCCATGGAGGATGTCTTCGTTTGTTGCTATTCTCCCCGTTTTCCGAGTGTGCCTCTCCCTGACGTTTCTGAAGTCCTTATTACGGGCTTCCGAAGCTTCTTCAGATAAGGTACCTAAAACGAATAAGTACATACATTTTAATTTCAAAACGCAATCGAGTCAAATAATACATCAAACTATATTTATTTTTTACTTACCGATTGGCAAAACACCAAAGTGGTTACAGATGTCTGCACCGTGCATTAGAAGTTTATGTACACTAACTGGCATGTAGTGCCACGAATAGTGTTGCACGTACACATCAGCTGTTTCTCTACAGTATCTTCTAAATTTTTCACAGTCAATGTTTTTGCCTGATGATATGGCTTGTAGAATAACGGAAAATCTGAAAATCAGATTTTCGTCAATTCCCGTTATTCTGGAAGATCTTTTGTAATCTTGGAAAAAGCGCCTCGCTGTATTCCCGTCGTTTGTAGTTCCAAAACCCTAAAATGGGAAAACAATACTGTAATATACAATACATAGAGATATAATTCACAAACAACATAAAGAGAGCGAAAATTAAATACATACCTGTTTGACTATATCAATCAGCATTCCAGTTTGCTCACGAAACTCTTGCTGTGTGGTATTTTTTTTAGCTTGTTTCAAAGCCTTATGTTCGCCGCGAGCAGTCCATCGTTGAAAATCCAGATTATAAGATATATCGTCGGTGAGCGTGCTAGACCGCGTAAGAGCAGTTTGTAAATAACGCGTATCTGCGTTTTCACGATTTTACGGGAAGAAGAAAAAATTAAATATCTTGGCCATTCAAATATATTTTTCTGACTGTACTTGTTAACTATTTTTTTGCGACTTATTTTATACGAAAATAGCGTCAATTTACCAATAGCTTGTTTAGATTCCGTGTAAAGTTATTTTCGCGGTTTTTTAGTGATATATATCAGAAAATGTGGTATACTTTTAGTAGGTACGCGGATTTGAAATGAAACATTTTATTAAAGTATTGAATTTATTATAACAAAATAAATCTTCTAAAACATAAACATTTACTTAGAAAATATGTTAACTTTCATTAATTAAAAAAAAAATAAGAAAGTAATCACTTATTAATTATAATAAGACAATATTATTATAATTAAGCACAACAAAAATTAATTCTTCTGGGTTCTCATTAAAATCACAAACTCAAAACCACAAAATCACTTCTCATTAATAAAAATGAAAGTAATCACTTATTAATTATAATAAGACAATATTTGTATAATCAAGCACAACAAAAATTAACAGTCTCCTGGGTTCTCATTATAATCACAACATTTAATATCACAATAATTAGTCTATATTTTTTTCATAATCTTAACACTTTTTAGTCTTAATTAAGTGTTAATAAAGGCAACAAACCATATGAAAATGAACATAAAAAAAAAATCAGTTTGGTAGGTCTTGTATTAATTATCAAACAATCATCGCATTTAAAATCTTTGTTATAACAGTTTAACATTACTTATAAGCTAAATTGTCATAAAAACTATGACAATCACCTGGCATGACCTTAAGCTCCTGTAAATGATCAAACCTTGTTTTTGTTATTGATTGTCCTGATTTATAAAGTGAAGGCACGCTGTCAATCAAAGATGGTACTTTCTTTGGTCTTCTAGGCAAAGGAATAAAGTCATCTGCAAAGTGAAACTTATAGTCTATTGTGCCATTTGGATTATACCTCAATGCTCTTATTAAAACATTCTTAGAAACATTGGGGATAAAAGAGTGGATCTTTTATCCCCAATGTTTCTAAGAATGTTATGAAACAAACTCATTCTTTTTTATCATTAACTTTCAAATAGTAAATTTTGGTATCACTTCCTCTTGCATTTGTGCTCTTAGTTTTATAGGCTTCTAGGTTTCTATCATAGGTTTCTTATCCACCATTGAAGACACATACATTTTCTTTTCTTGCCAACTCATTTTCCAATAGGCTTTAAAACTTTCTGATCGTACTTCTTCTGTTAATTTTAAACAATACATAGCTTTACTACTGAAACATCACCTTGACATACATACAGGACCCATTATTGTTGCTGGTTTTGGATCATTTTGAACATATTTAGCACCATCTTTTTTAAATCCAACATACTCCTCTCCCATCATCCTCTTTCTTAAATTTGTTATGTCTGAGAGGGGGACAAAAGAAGGATCAGCGACTGAATCTTCTGATGAAAAATCAGGGTCATTATTATGATGATGCTCTATTACATTTAAATTTATTTCAATAGGAGTAACAATATCATCTTTATCTTGTGTTGATACGGGATCGAAAACTGTTGTAACTGTAGCGAACTCGGATGTAAAATTTTCGAATAGACGTTCTTGGTCCAATTCCTCTGACAAAGGCGTGGAAACTATTTGCAAAGCAGGTTGATTAAGATTATTACGTTTATTTAATATTTGCCTCTTTTTTTGCATACTTACATGGTAGTTATTCACGACAAAATAATTATTTTCGGGAGTACGCACTGATCGTATTGTGGCTTCTTCTTTAAAATTTGGTAAATACGCGGAATTGCTGCCAACTTCAGACATGTTACTAGTACGCGGTATTGTTTCGATGCCAAAAACGAGGCTTTTTATTGGTTAATTCAAATCGCGTAAGATCTAGTATATGCGAATTAGGTTAAAAGATCTATTGGCAAATTATGTCAAGTTTGCGACTTTTGCTGTTACGCGGTATTTACAAACTGCTCTTCCGCGGTCTTGCACGCTCAGTGACGATATGGAGAAGACATTCCATACACCGAATCTTCATATGCAGTGAAGAAATTCCTTGTTTGTAAATTTCTTCACGAAGTGGTTTAGAAGTCAAAGCGTCTAAATTATTCATCTCACTCGGTTTTGCCAAGCAAATGGGACACGTTGCATATGATGGTACTCCAGCAATAATATTGGCCACTTTTCCATCAATCATGGTCATATGCAATTCATGTGATACAATAATATTTCCACACTGTGTAGATATTCGTTCATCAATTTGTTTTTTCATCTCAGAGTCTTCAGACTTTATAAAGTCAGCTGTCTCCGAAGTGAAAGTGAACTTCACTGGTCGACAGTACAGAGTTGAGCAAGGTGTGGGGTTCTCTCAAACTAGATTTTCATTCCCAGATGATGGCCTAGTAGACACTAGCCGAAGAGGGACGATGCTTATCATGACTACTGATGAATCATCGAACTCTGTAGCTGTGTTTGACGTTTTCTGTTTATAGTTACTCTGCGACGAAGAACCATCAAGTCCCCATTTCCAGGTCAACTTGAGTTCTTCATTTTGAGACCTATCAACAGTATTTATATCAAGTAATATCCTCTCCACAGTGTGGTCCAATAGCGCTTGCAATTTAATGTGAGCTCCGTTTTCGGTAATCTCCATACTCTCTTGTGGTGGGTAACATCTTTTCTTGGCATTTACAAGCTTTGGATAAGATGGAAAGGCAGCACAGTTTTCTTCTTTCAGAAATTGTCGAAGAGCTAAGTACTTCCATTTCGAGAGCGCAACTGATGTATAAAGAGCTAAACACTTATCTTCAGAGACAGTACTTAAGCTCTGCTTTTTGAATAGTCTCTCTTCTACTTCGGATAGCGCATCTGGATTACTGGAAAGGTATTCGACCACTTTTGCCAGATTCGTTTTGCCGTTGTCTTTCAATTTTGTTATGTACCAGTGCTGCAACTCTTCCTCGGAATTTTCTTCTACTATGGAAGTAGAACGTCTTTTCTTTTGCTTATTACTTAACTCTTCGAACGGTTTTCTGTGCTCCTTTTCTGTAGATGTTCCCGCTTCCGCAGTACATACTGCAAGAGTAGGAACATGGCAATCTATATCCACAAGCTCAGATAAGGCTGCGTCCGAAAAGCCCATCACACTTCTCAGATCAACACTGTCACAAACAGGCCAGTTGATGTTTTTTTCCAACCACTTGCGATTAATTACACGATTCATAAAAGTTTTTTGATTTCTACTTGACTCTATCCACTTTTTATTTAAATTTACACAAAAAAGTCGACAGAACTCCTTGATTCGGTTCTTGTCTTCTTCAGAAACTTCGGTAGTCAAGACAGAAATGATACTTTCATACAGAAACATATGATTTTTCAGATCACCGCCACTTCTTAATTTCACAAAAAGATCTAGGTTGGTACAAAATCCAGCCACAGTTCTAATGTAAATATAAAAATACAAGTATTTCACTGTGTTCACAAACAAGCGACAAGAGCGAAACTAGATGGACTTAATGAATGTCTTTATATTTATAGTTAGTGTTAATTACTCAAGTAGTGGACATAACAGTGAGTGAAAATTATTCAGCCAATCAGAGACGAGCATTTTTCGATGACTCATTAGTTATGCGCTTAGCCGAGTGCACAAACAAATGAGTCATCAATCACAATGCAGGTGCTACCGATAACATGCAATAATAACTAAATCTCTACCAGAATTACTAGTTATAAGTACGTATGCGCTATTAAAACTATTTATTTAACTAAAAAGAAGGTGAAAACAGCCAAATGAGACAAAAAATATGCTTTGAATTTATTTTAAATGACAAAAAAATTCTTCCAAATCATTTTTTTTTACCGAATGATTACTCGCGCTGCCGCAGATGGCCGGCGCTGATTTTTTTTTCATGGATAGAGAATGACCCTAGCTATCATATACTCACGCCACACACTCAACATATTAGTACAATTGAAGAAAAAAAATTAAACGTGATTCGCTCCATACAAAAAAATCTAATTAATTTTTTTCAAGACAAACTATCAACTTTAGAAGAAATTTTATAAGAATAAAAGTTGTCAGGAATAATATAACACGTCATATAAAAAAAAATCGCATCGATATAGGAACTTTGTTGCCTAAGTCCACTAATTTTCAGTATGGGCCCACTGTGCGTCAGCTTGCTAATATCAGCGTAGAGTCGAATGGATATAAGTCACGTTTTACCAAAATGTTCAAAATCCAGCGAAATATTCTACAATAGCTGCAAACGATAGCTGTGGGACAATTGCGGAAGTTTATACTTTATAGCGACAACGTTACTGTGTTGCAATCGCTTAGCTAATACTATTTTTACTTGGAATTCGTAGTGCTTAGGTTCAGACGCGCAGTTTGAAACCCAATAAGTGTTGAACATTACATTCGTTCCGCGAACTCCCTGACTAAACTATGAAGTATTGTAAAACACAGCACATAGAAAGTTAAATATTTCCTATCGAATATTTTTGTAACATTTGGGATTGCTACGATCAGCCTATCACAGTCCACAGCTAGGTAGAATCCTCTCCTTAAATTCCGTCACATCGTTCACCGCACCCAATTTTAGCCCAACGCTATACGAACCTATTCGAGGTTCTAGCTAATTTCATAATGGGCGTTCAAATTTCAGGACACTTTATTGATCTCACAGCCGAAACAACTCATAATTTAAAAGATTGGAAAATCTTTATCAATATCAGAGAATGGCCTTCCCTTTTTTTTCTCTTATCATTGTATCCTATACTAACATGCGCCAATTTATCGAAGTCTTCATTATTACGTCGCCAGGGCAAGTAATACGCTGGCCTTTGTGTTTAGGATAAAGCCTAAAGGTCAATCAGACAGATTACCGAAGAAGTTAATGAAGTAAACTTAATATAAAATGTACTGGGATGTCCTCATTTCATTTAATGTCAACGGCCGTCTGTGTTTTTACCCAGAATAACGTTACATATGTCAACTAAAGTGACCTTCTCACGAACTCTTATCGAGATTGTTTTTGTGATGTCAGCTCCAAAAAGTCGGAATTATAGTTGTCTAGATTGTTAAATGAAGCAAACTTGAAACGATGCTAGAGTAGCAAGGATACACCTAAATGGATGTAGGTGCCTATGCACCTACATCCATTTTGTTATTTTCGTATCTTCCGAATCATGTGGTCGGAAGTGTAGTGATTCAAAATGCAAATGCCCATAAAAAAGAATTATGTATTTGAACATGTCATGATGTCTCAAAGCATTCCATTATAATAAATAAATATGAGTAATTATGACTAAAAAAATAAACGTCACACATTTGCGATGTTGACTACAACATGTGAAGTGATACGTTTATCTACAGATTGTAGCATACAGAAACTAATGGGCCCTAAGTAGAACAATCGCGCTTTATCACAGTTAAAATGACCCGTCTCAAGGATATTTGCATCATCATACTTCCACAGATTCCACACACAACCGGTTTTTTCTCACGCTAAGAAAAATCACGATAATTGTTGAAGAAGCGAAATTAATTCATATACGACACTGATTAAAGCTATTTAAAACCACAACCAGAAACATAGTTACATTAATTATAGTTTATTACCAGTAAATCTATTGAAGAAATACAAAAAAAAAATCTGATGATGTGTGTTGGTCTATGCCAGGTCAGGTCCTTGATTCAGAAAGCAAATGACTGCTCATAGTGTCATACGATTGCTGACGTGCCTAGATTAATAGAATAATTAAGTATTTCAGCAAGTTTTAAAAACGGTACCAAGTGTCCGGATATTCGTTCTATAGGTTAGATGTAAAGAGTCAGAAGTCATGCCCATTTAGGCTAGACATAGACGTTGTAATTGCAATTATGCGGTGTAAGATGCATTAAAAGTTTAGAGGAATGAGATGCCTCCACCATCCTGTCGGCTGTTCGGTACTGGGGCCCAAGTCTGCTATTATTATAAATTCAGTCATTCCAACACGATCCCATTGTCATGTGTTTGTCATTTTGCTAAAAGTTCGTAATCTGGTAAATTCATAATGGTCGATCATTGGTCGGTCAATGTTCTCGTAATATAATTATGTTATTATAATGGCATTGTCGTATTGCCATTATTATAAAACCCATTATTAGAAATGTCATTTGTCACAATGTACACACGGCTACACATCAAGCTATACATTTCCAGTATAAGCTGATCTAGCATTGTGTAGGATTTCTGTACAATGAGAGGTCAGCGTATACTGGAAATATATGAAATGAAATGAAATGAAATCGTTTATTCTGTAAATAGGATATTGGAATCACTTTTACACGTCATATTAAAAAGTAAAAAATAAGCTAGATTTAGTCGACATTTCCTATCTGACTACCCCTGAGAAGAAATGGCGAAACAAACTCAGGGGTCAAAATCTCTTTTAAAGTCCAGACATAATCTTGGTCAGATCATGTGAGGACCATGTAGATCTGTGTCTGAAATGGTATTTTGAGGAAAGAACCACACAATTTTGAGTGGACCTGTCCAATCAGTGCATGCATTTGTCGTAATCGTGCAGCTCGACTCAAGACTTAAGGAGCTCAACGATTCGACGAACAATACCAAAGAAAGTACATTTGAGTAGGCCGCTTATAGTGCTCAAAATGCTAGACCACCATTAAAACTGAGAAAAAGCATAAAATAATAGGAAATTATTTAAAGAAAAAAAAAATGACCCCCATAGCCCTCACATTCACTGCCGGAGGCTCTACGCGGGGATCGTGCGGTCCATGGCCCTTTACGGGGCACTGGTGTGGGCGCGTTCTTTAAGGCTGCGACCAGCCCAGCGGTTGAACGCGTCCCAAAGGGTCATGGCCATCAGGCTGGTACGGGGTTACCGCACGGTCTCCCGTGAGGCGGCGAGCCTCCTTGCCGGACTGCCGCCATGGGATCTGGAGGCAAAAGTCCTCGCGCACATCTGGGAGTGGCGCGAGGAGGCGAAACGCCGGGGTGAAACTCCGCTGCCGCGAGAAATCACGGCACAGCGGACAGAGCTCCGGCGGGATCTCATGGCGACATGGAGAGTGCGATTGTCGCAACCCAGCGCTGGGCACGCCACAATTGTGGCGATAAGTCCCCTCTTTGAGGAGTGGCTAGAGAGGCGCCACGGCGTCCTCACCTTCCGCCTGACGCAGGTCCTCACCGGACACGGTTGTTTCCGGAGGTTCCTGTTCAGGATGAAGCGGGAGGAAACGCCCGGGTGTCACCACCGTGTGGATCGCCCGGAGGACACGGTGGAGCATACGGTGGAGGTCTGCCCAGCTTGGGCGGAGCAACGCCGTGTCCTCACGGAGGCGATCGGCGGCGGCGATCTCTCGCGTCCGGCCCTGGTTCAGGCCATGGTTCGGAGCGAGAGTGCATGGGAGGCCGTCACCTCCTTCTGCGAAGCAGTTATGCTAGCGAAGGAGGAGGCGGAACGCGTGAGGGTGAGACAAGGTTCGCGCCCTCGCGCCCTTAGTCGCCGCAGGAGACGCCCCGGGCGTCGGGAGTCGCAAGCCGATTTCCGGCCACCGTAGGCGCGGGCCTGCGGACGGTGAGCGATGGGTAGCTCGCCGTCCGATAAGGACCAGGCCCGGGTCGACGGCGCGTTGTGTTCCACGCGCGCCTCAAAGAGATGTCAGCACCAATTGACGGGGTCCGATAGGACCAATGCCTGCCGGGGTTGCGAGTTTGTCCGAAAGGGATATCGTGGCCCTGGCACACAGGCAACGGAAGGAACACGGGTGGGTTTTAGTCAGTAAAAGTCTGACACGCCCTCCCGCTCCGCCCAGAGCGGGAGAAGTTATTTAATAATTTCCCACCCAAAAAAAAAAAAAAAAAAAGCCCTCACATTCACAATAAATTAAAGCAGTAAATATAATACTTTTCAAAGTTTTTAAATTAATGTAATATTGTATATAATATTCTGCAATGTCAATATTTATATAAAATCATGCATAATAACATTAAATGTCAAGTTTTCCAGTTTGATCACAAGGCTTGCAGAGCGAGCAGCTCAATCCCAAGCTTTTTTGTCTTCTAAATAATCAGAAATTTTATAGTACCCTTTTTTACAAAGTTTGGTTTTAATACAGCTTTTAAATCGTTTAATGGGTAAATTTCGAATGTCAGTAGGAAGTTTGTTGTAAAAGCGTATACATTGACCCATGAACGAGTTGCCTACTCTGTGGAGGCGAGTGCGATGTACAGCAAGATTGTGTTTATTCCTGGTATTTAAACAATGAATATCGGACATTTTCTTAAAATTTGATATATTTTTGTGTACATACAATATATTTTCAAATATATATTGAGAGGCTACAGTTAGAATATCTATTTCTATGAATTTTTCACGAAGTGAATCTCTTGGACCTAGATTGTAAATGGCTCGAACAGCCCTTTTCTGTAAAACAAAGATAGTATTAATGTCCGCACAGGTTTCCCAGAGAAGAATCCCATATGACATAAGACTATGAAAATAACTAAAATAAACAAATCTGGCAGTATCTGTCGAATTTTTTTAACAGCATACGCGGCCGAACTAAGCCTTCCTGACAATTTTTCTACGTGTGGGCCCCATTGTAATTTACCGTCAATAGTTATCCCAAGAAAAACTGTCGACTCAACAGGGTCCAACTCTATTCCATTAAGTTGAACATTGGTAGTTAGCTGCCTGACATTTGGCATTGAAAATTTAATGAGCTTAGTCTTTTTTTCATTCAGGAGAAGATTATTTACATTAGACCAATGGACCTTAGAGAGTGCATCGTTAACATGTTCAAATTTGACTAGCTGACGTTTGATTTTAAAAATGAGGGAAGTATCATCTGCGTATAATACAATCTTGTGATTATCCCTTATGTGATAAGGTAAGTCATTTATATAAATTAGAAACAAGAAAGGACCTAGAATTGAACCCTGCGGAACTCCCATAGTGACCGCAGATCCTGCAGATCTCTTGCCATTAACATCAACCCTCTGAATTCTGTTGTTCAGATAAGAAGTCAGAAGGTCGAGAGCACTGTCCCTCATACCATAGTGGTGCAGTTTTCGGATGAGTGTATCATGATGAACGCAATCGAAGGCCTTAGACAAGTCGCAGAAAATGCCAAGAGCCTCCTGCGACTCCTCCCAGGCCTCGAATATGCTCTTCAGTAATTCCACGCCCGCGTCTGTAATTGAACGACCCTTTGTAAAACCAAACTGTTTCAGATGAAGTAAATTATTTGTATTGAAATGTCCTAACATTTGTTTTAAAATTAATTTTTCAAAGATTTTGCTCATTGTAGGTAATATCGAAATTGGCCGAAAATTCGTGGGATCAGTTGTGCTGCCAGATTTGAACAGTGGAATCACTTTACTAAGTTTCATCAGATCAGGAAATACACCAGATGCAATACAAGAATTAAAAACAATTGCTAAAAACGGTGAAATAACATCGATTATTGAAGACATGGTATGTACTGATCCCCAAAGGTCAGCAGTTTTTTTTACATCAAGATCTTTAAAAGATTCTATAATATCCTTAGCGGTAACAACCGTGAATTTAAAGTGTTTATCACATTCTGGTACGCATTCGTTTAGTATGGAGTAAACAGGACTGGAGGACGACGATGACAGAGTTTTGGTTGTTAAAATGGGAATATTAGTAAAGAAATTTTCAAACTCAGTTGCCACCTCCACGTCTGCCTTAATATCTACATCATTGATTTTTAGGTGGAAGTCACGATTACGTACTGTCGTTCTACCCGTTTCTGAATTAATAATATTCCAAGTTGTTTTAATTTTATTACCAGAAGATTTTATTTTATTTTTAATATGTATGGCTTTTGCTGAGGAACAGGCTCGTTTAAAAGTTTTAGAATAATTTTTAACGAATTCTTTAAAAGTTTCATCATGGTTATATGTTTTTTCATGATACAATTCATATAACCTCTGCCTACTTTTGTAAATACCTGGTGTTGCCCAATCACTAAATATAACGCGGTCACAAACGGGCAATGTTTTTGAGGTGAATACCTTGCTAAATTCACTATTAATGAGGTTAAATAGTGAAGTATAAGCTTGATCTGGGTCGGTGTGATAAGGCAAACCCGGTAGTTTATCCATTCAATTATTTTTAAATTGTTCTAAACGACTTATGTTTACAGGAATAAAACTCACAAGTTTTCTTTGAGCTCTGACTATTTTCTGAGGGAAAGTGACTAACTGGCCACAGTGATCAGAGTCCAATTCATTTATAAAGCATGATGTGTAGCCATGTGTACGAGATTACCAATATTATGCAATTTCTTTCAATGTAGTGTCAGTGGCTGACCATTGGAATGTCATAATGACGCCATTATAATAGTAGATTACCAAACTTGTCAAAATCAATAATTATGAAATCAATGATCGACCATTCTGACACTATTGTAATAGCAGACTTGAGGCCCTGTTCAGTGGTGTTAGATGGGATGTCATGTGTCCATCTAATAACATCCAGTACCTACGTACTTAGTGCTGTTGTATCTTTATATTTTGTGACAACATAGACCTATCGTGATTAAATGCAATAATAAATTATTCTCTACTGTATGATACGTATTATTTAATAACTAATGGTGCAGACACCCATAAAGATAGAGCGTTTATGTGTGATAAGTGAATTATGCTTGTCCCTCAATATCTCCGATCTGCATTTGGCTGCCCTCCAACCAATATAATCTCGCATACACAACTTCCACGGAATTCTAGAAATTCGCACTTTTCTAAATACGATTGTCTGAGCGCTCTCGCTGCTTTTGATTTATCGTGGAGTTGCTTTACCGAGCATGGGCGGCGGTGAAATGAGAATTTTTCCTCCTTGTTTTCTTTATATTTTATACACTTAAAATCTAGTCTACCAATCTTAAACTATCCTAATACTTGATACGGGTCGCGTAAATCCATTATTGTATGACCTTACAAATCTCAAGGTTTTCGGATTGATAGATTGCTACTACCCCGTCATCTTAAACCAAAACACGAGGCAGCATATTGTGTACTGAGAAAACAGAGCAAACACGATTTTACATAATTATCCGTTGGTGTAAAATTTCGATTGATTAGTTATGGCGCGTTTGACTAATAAACGAAAATAGAGTTGGATTAACAACGCCCACGTTCTGCTGGTTTTAATCATTTCAATAGGACGATCGATAATTCCAAACGGTATAGGTACTTACCCACAATATTCGATATACTCGTACATAAGTAAGTAAATGGCCGAAGTTTTGACAGTAATTGCCATAATTCCAAGAATAATCGACATACACTAGACATTATGGATTAGAATTTATTCGCTACAAAAGAGAATTCCTTGTACGAGTATAATGAAACATTTGTTCTCTAAGTACGTATTTGTATTATAATATTCAGTTATTGTAATAATTGACTGAAGTAAAGAAAAGAGCCACAGAATAAATTATAGTAAGTATTAGCGCTACAGCATTTAGACATAGAGAGGCCTAGCCTAAACAGACAAAAATAGAATCATCGAGATCGCAGAAAGCGATAAGGCCGCCCATTGTATATTTTGTAGCGTTTGATATTTTTTTTGTTAAGTATGTATTTTTGTTGTGTACACACGGCTACATATCAAGCTATACATTTTCAGTTTATGCTGATCTCGCATTGAATAGGTTTTCCGTACTATGAGATGTCAGCTTATACTTGAAATGTATAGCTTGATGTGTAGCCGTATGTACAATAAATCTCGAGAGTGTTTGCCATAGATCAGTCGTTGAGTTTTCAGAAATTTAAACATCCGTTATAAAATAATATTTTAATTTTCACCAATATTATAATTCATAGATTTTCGGGTTGTACTTAAGCAGGTCCACTTTTTCTCAGGCCAAGGTCTTCTTTTTCCATTTTTGTTTCGTATAAATATAATTTTCTGGAAAACCTCTGTTGCTCATCCAATGACCTGTTCGAATTATTAATAACACTAATGATCTCATTTACGAATTACCCCGTCTCTTATCAGCTATTTGACGTAATATAGGTATGGGTAAACAGTTTTGTTTCTCAGTTCTCACTTTCTCAGTAGTGGTTTAACTTTTGTTATTAGTGGACCGTTTTGTGCGCAATATTTTTATCGACGCTGACTACTACGCGTTAGTGCTGTGAGTTTTAGATTTTCTATTGTTACCATTTAATCTCAGGCGCCGACAATACTGAAAGCTTTCAATTCGTACAGCGAGTATAAATCGATGTGTCGTGTATAAGCTTAGGTTGGCGGGAACGAAAATCTGCTCAAACCGCACGTGATACCACCTCGGGAGCATTTTTATCTGGCGTCGCCGTCGCCGCAAGCATGAAGTGTGAACACACCGGAGATTTCCGCCGATATAAATCCCGGTACGCGACACCCTTACTTTACACCCGTCGCATCCTCAGTGCAATCCGTGAATTTGTGGAGTGGAAGCTGCCGGCAGTGCATCGCGTCTGGAATTTGAACGCGCCAAATCTTGCTACCACAACTGCGAACTCTGAGCGCTAACCGTCACGTACTCCTGTCTATGTATTCACAGGTTTGACACCGCCAGCGATGTCACGTTTTCCTTGTTTCTGTCATGGTGGACTCTGATTCGGTTATTTCCTTTATCTACCAATTTACCATACCGTTACCTCGACATCTACATTTTAAATCCGATTACGCGACAAGAACGTCTGTTGCTGCGATGGCATTTCCCGGCCCACGGTTCATTTTCGTTGGTGTTTGTAACGTCTTTATGATCTGTATGTGCTGTGAAGGATTAGAAAGCTATTAAATAGACAATAGTCAGTAAGAGGAACGCTAGTGGACGGCTGAAACAGGGAGGTGACAGGCGGGCCGTTAACATGGCCGTTACAGGCTCAAGTGATATATGAGCTGCGAAGTGGCTTGGTGCCGCTGTCACTTCGCGTTCCGCCGCCGCTCCACGCTGGCAAAAAGATAAAAAGGATTCCGAAATACGATTCACAAGTGGGCTGCCGGAAATGGGCAGAAAGTTACCGAGCACGGCTTTATGTCGGGCAATATATCTCTCGTATCGCTATCCAATTTCTGCTCTATGGCATGTAATATCCCTCTAGGGATCCTTTAATTTGAAAACCCTTTTAATCAACACCATTCATTCTAATCTCGGTTTAGTAAGTCTTTAAATACCTTAAGGTTTTTCTTTCCTTTATGCTTATTTCTATGTATTACGGCACTTGAGAAAACCTTAATTTAGGACTTCTGCTTGCCATCTAGTACTAGTAGGCTGTTTACGCATAGTTGAGTAATTTGTTAGACCTACATAATATCTTCAATAAAAACGTGCGTAATAATAGCAGTCATTGTTAAACAGAACTCATAAAATACTTATGAGGAATAGCAAACATTCCCGCCCAAACTAAACATCTCACAAAGGCCGACCCAAATTGATTTTTCCCTATAGTTTATTCAACCTGTACTTTCCGTAGATAAACTGAAGTTTAAGTTGCGTGACTAGCCTGACCGCCGACCTCCGACCTTCATTGACCTGCGACATTGAGGCGCACCCTACAGCTCCATCCCTATCACTTCACCCACGGATTTATTTCAACCACATGTTCTTTTAGTGAACATTATGTTGGGGAAATATTCCGATGTTTTAATGCGCTTGTTATACTTATTGGAGAGGCATCGGTGAATTTTGCTTTAGGAAAGTACTTATTTTTGCCAGGTTACAGGCCACGAAAATGAGGTTCCAGTTATGAACTTGGAAACGAGGCACCACAAACCACTTTATATCAATGGTTGGCTGGCTTTATATGTGTGGCCTGTACAGGTAGATAGACAAACTGGGACGGTCAAATCATTTGATTGCACCGTATTTATATACTATTGTTATTGGTCTATCGGGAAAATCATTCTATCGGAAATATCGTCTGGGTCTTTGTGCGTTTGTGTTGCGTTTGGTATGGACGCCTAAAGGGAAAACGAATTGAAATATTTGTAGACTGCTTCAGTATACAATAACCTTTCCCATCACCAGTCTAAATGTGTTCCTCACGTGCAAAAAGCAATTCAAATTCAATTTGCACATCGTACACTATTCGTAAACTACGTAGTCCTGAAAGGAATTAAATATTCTAAGTCGATCTACAGAGTACACAGACGCGGTGCTCCCGCTAACTGGATCCGTCGCTTCTCCTGTTTTCAATAAAGAGAAACAACTTGTGTCATATCCGCAAAACGTTTACTTACATGGTGGAGCGCAGTAGTTGGTAACGAGGTTATACGAAACAGTTTCGGGCGAAATTGCTCGGGGAATGTAGCTAGGTGTCATAAAGTTTCAGCAAAGCTATCGGACAGACGTGTGCAGCGTTGAAATACACGTGTCGAAGCTATTTCATCTTGCTTACACTTCAACTTTGTTATAGAGTCCTGCCATTGGTACTAAGTGCTCTACTAATGAAGTGTTACGCTCTCGAAGTTCCAATATGTTTTGGAAACTGGTGGCGTCACGTTTTCGCTTATTAGTTTTTCTTGCATTTGTAGAACCTATTTGAACCAATGTTTTTGTTGTTTTCAGATCGATCATGGATTGGAGGACGGTGCTGTGTGCCTTCGCTTTAGTGTACTATGCTGATGGATACTCAAGTAAAGTTTTGTTTTGATTATAAAATCGCACTCTATCAATCACTACTGTCATTAAAGACATCATTATCCAACTATAAATAAACAGTCTACTAACCAAGTAGTCGATACATTTTTTTTTCGATGCGTCATTTTTAGGGTTCCGTACCCAAAGGGTAAAACGGGAACCCTATTACTAAGGCTCCGCCGTCTGTCTGTCTGTCTGTCTGTCCGTCTGTCTGTCACCAGGCTGTATCTCATGAACCGTGATAGTTAGACAGTTGAAATTTTCACAGATGATGTATTTCAGTTGCCGCTATAACAACAAATACTAAAAAACAGAATAAAATAAATATTTAAGGGAGCTCCCATACAACAAACGTGATTTTTTTGCTCGTTTTTGCTCGATATTGATAACGGCAACAGGTAGACGCTTGAAATATTCACAGAATATTTAGTTATATATTCACTTTAAAAATAAATAATTTAATTAAAATAAAACAAATATTTAAGGGGGCTCCCATACAACAAACGTAATTTTTTTGCCGTTTTTATAGATAATGGTACGGAACCTTTCGTGCGCGAGTCCGACTCGCACTTGGCCGGTTTTTTTTCTACTACTTAGGTACTAAACGTATTTATGAAATACTCAAATACAGGCATTGATTTTGTCAGATAGACCGTATAGCCTTACTTAATATTAACACTTCCTGTTATTACCTACACGCGCGCAGTCCATGCGACCTTCACGCCAACGTAGCCAGTGTCATTTGATATTATATCTTATTTTAAACGAACCTCATCTTCGGTATCTTCCGATATTTGACAACCGAGCACTTTTTCTGAGAGCACGTACACACATCCCCCGAATTACCAAGATATGGCTCGATTCCATTACCTAATGTTGGCGTAAACCGCGCGTCAGTCTCCCGAGCTACAAAACAATGAGTTATGATCCTACCCGTGATGCCTTTTTTATTTGTTTGTATTGCATGTAAAGCAACCGAATATTATTTTTATTTCAGGGAAAATTACATTTACTCGTTAGCCTGAAATGTTTTTGTAATATTCTTGTGGTATCATGTTCTCGTGATAAAAGTTACAGTCAACGCACGCCTAGGTAGAGGAAGTACATATAATAATTATATGTACTTCCGTACCGGTTATGTTGTACTGAAATTGTATCATCATCATAATTGCACGCCGAAATTAATGGCAGAATAAGAGATCAATATATATTTAAGAACAATCTACAGATTGTTCTTAAATATATAAAAAAAAAAAAATCAAAATCATTTATTTGCGCAAATAAGGTACACCTTATTTGCGCAAATAAATGATTTTGATTTTTTTTTTTTTGATGCTGTACTAGTATTATAATTATGTCGTATCTCTCTGTATTTTACTGTGTGTACATAAATAATAAAATAAATAAATAAATATCATACCTACCTAAATACTCAGTATGAGCACTTACATCACTACCCAAAAAATATCATTCGACATTAAAAGTAAAACTACGTTTAAATACAACACATCTTTTGTGACTTTATTTCAGTATTTACTTACTTAACTACATTTACGGCTATGAGCATTTTTGCCAAGAGAAGACGTTGCTAAACTCGTAAAAGTATTGTAATAAAAATATAGCAGTGAAATATTAAGACGTAAAGTGCAGAGCAGTCGTTTAACAACCAACGTTAAACTTCATCATTATTTCCAAGCCAGACACGGCTTTATTATCTGCACGCGGTTTTCCTTTCACAAGGAAATGATAAGGATCTAGAAATACCAGAACTTCCGGTTGTACAATCCGCTTTAAGACAACTGCAGTTGTCCCGTTTTCAAAGTGATTAAAGTCGCGTCTGGAAATTCAAGGAAGTTGCAAGGTAGGATTGAAAAGTTTAAAGTAGTTTCTAATAACATTTTAGTCATTCTAAGAAAGTCAGAACCTTTCCAGTTAGCGTCATGTGCATGAAAAACGACGGTGTGATCAAACTAAATTTTCGCTGCTGAAAATTTACGAATTTTTAAGTACTTAGGACTTTCACACATTTCTGCATTTTGGATAAAACCTGTATTGCAAAAACGTATTATGATAAAGCACATAAAACCTACGTAGTGGAAAACAGTTCGATGGCGAAGTTTTTCGGTTCGGTAGACTTTTATTACGTGTGATATTGACTCTCGAAGACGACGGCGAGTCCAATCTAAGTATATAATCTTGTATATGCAAATGATCCCTATTCCCTTACAACCGAATTCTTTACCCGATCACGCCTTTTGGGTTATAAAAGGGCGAAATTCTCATAGACACAACGGAATAAAATATAAGTATTCATACGATGTTATATAGAGTTTTTTCCATTTTCAAACACGTTTCACCTATCCAAATCCGTTTTATTATTCCAGTAAACAGGCATGAAACGATTGTAACGTTGCGGAATCTGTAGATAATACCACTAAGTAGGTACTTATCTAAAAATGATTTATGATCTGGCACAATTTGCAGTACCTACCTACTTCCGCATCAGGAATTACATTAGGAACAAATGGGAGTCCATTTTGTTTAATGTGTGTGATTGTTCGGAAAATATTGGTTTCGCTCTTTCGTTGTAAGAAAATTTGATGGAGTGATAAGTTGAAAACATAAGTGATACTTACTGTAGACCAGGTACTTATTTGTTTTTTTTTTTCTTTCGACGAAGTTGCCAAAGAATACATTTAGCTTCGTCTCCTATGACTTTCTCAGTATTAAATGTAAATTTTGTTTCCCTGAAATCTGACTTACCGCGGGCGTTGATTTAAAGGCAATGAATCATGTTACAGATGTTCTATGTCACGAAGTCCGTTTGGCTATGAATGTTGTCAAGCGTGCACATGCACATTGTTTTTGTGTGCGTAACCTCGAGAGCGCTCAGTGTCGATCGGGACACGGTCCGGATCAGTAGTGGTTTTTAGTTCGCGCAAAATTGTTTCACGGAGTAAGGTCAGCATGACAACAAAACGAAGAAGAGTTGTCCATAGTGTGGTAATATTTATTTATACGTTTTCAATTAAAATGTTATACAAAGATACTTAATATAGCAATAGAAGTATTTATAAAATGAATGTTTTTTTGTGTTATAAAATGTTTATATTACTTAATTATTTTGATTACATTTTGTTTTAGGGTCGAAACATGATAGCTAGTGTTTATCATTTTCTGCGAGAAGAATATGAATTTACAAAATCATTAATGGAACTCAACTGTGATTTGTCTCATTTACGAGACATTACACGCCGTACAGCTGAAGCTACGGGTGTGAGCCAAAAAACAGTTCAAAGAATATTAAAAGAAGAGAAGGAATTCCCATCCACTTCATCAAAATTCACTTCACCTATGAAGAAAAGGAGAAAGCGAGATAATAAAGTGGATATAGATAATTTTACAGCCGATGTGGTTCGCAGTACTGTACAAGATTTCCATATTGTTGTATTAGCTAAGTTAAGAACAGCATTGAATGAAAAAATCGGATTCGAAGGTTGTTTAGAAACTGTTCGCAAGTTACTGTTGAAATTAGGTTACAAGTGGCGCAAAACAGAGAACAACCGTAAAGTCTTGACGGAGCGTCATGATATACAAATGTGGCGTTTAAAATATTTTAAAAAAATAACAGAGTACCGCTCTCAAAGTCGGCCCATTGTCTATACCGATGAGAGCTACGTCCTTTCGACACACGTGCGAAACAACACCTGGGCAAAAAAAAGGAAAGAACTCCGTTTTTAAAAAAAATTAGCACAGTCACTCGCTTTATTTTAGTGCACGCGGGAACCAAGGATGGTTTTATTGAAAATGCTTCCTTGGTTTATAAGGCCAACTCAACAGCTGGTGATTATCATTCAAATATGAGCTATGATAACTATGTAAAATGGCTAAATGAAAAGTTGCTACCCAATTTACTTCCGCGCTCTGTCATTGTCTTAGACAATACATCTTATCACAACACACGGGCTGAACGACTACCGACGCAATCTACAAACAAAGCCTATATGCAGCAATGGCTCAGGGATAAGGGTATAGCATTTGATGAATCTCTTCTTAAATTGGAATTGTACGATACAATAAAGAAGTACAAAGCCCAACACGTAATCTACAAGATTGACGATTTTATAAAAAGCAAGGGTTTTGATGTCTTACGCCTTCCCCCTTATCACCCAGAATTAAATGCGATTGAAAATATTTGGGGGATCGTTAAAAATTATGTCGCATCTAAAAATATCGAGCAAACTTTCATTGATCAGTCCTTCCGTATTCGTCATGACGAATACGGAAAGACTGATCAATGAAAGTTTGGGCCAAGTTAGCAGTGAAACGTGGCAAAAAACTTGTGCTCATGTTGAAAAAATTGAAAAAGACTACTTGAAATATTTTGATCTCGATTTTGAATTTATAATCAATGTACAAGATGATTCTGACGACTGCAAAACGGAATCGGAAATCGAAATTTTATCTGATAGTGATTGAAAATACTGAATAGTCCTCCTTGTTTCGTTTCCATTCTGTAACACCAATGCTTAATTAAATGCCTACATATTCTTAATATTTTTGTATTTATTGCAACCTAATCTAATTTATTTACAAAATGTATATACTTTTAAAACCAAAATTTTATTTAGATTATTAAATCTCGACTTGAATATATATCAGATTTTTTTGCTAACGTTACCTACTTTTACACACACAAGCGCGCTTGTCGGGATACGTCACTACTACAATCAAAGCCGAACGGACATCGTGAAATAGAATATCTGTACCACATTTACCTATACTTAGGCTAGTGGGCTACAAGGCTGCTTTGACGTTACTTCGCGCATTTGCATTAGGAGAGGTTGAATTAAGCCTGTCAATATCCTCAGCTAGACATCACTTCCTAAATCCCGAAATAGGTAAACATGTATCTTATTTGTTTATTTTATCAAATGTTTCAGAGTACGGACGTACCTGCAAAGACATAGGATGCCTCAACAGTCAAGTGTGTGTGCTAGCCGAAGACCCGTGCTCTTTGGGACACAGTTCCAACTGCGGCACATACCCCACCTGCAAGAAGAAGTCTGAAGTAGACGGCGGTAATACTAGAATTGCATCTACATATTTTTAAATTCGTCAATTTTATACATTTACTACTTACCTAATCAAACGATTGATCTTTTGGGGTCCACGTACTTGCCACAATTTTTTTGTCTCCTGATATTTAAATAAGGGTTTCCAAATATCCAGCCTGATTTACTTTTACCTTTGCATTTAGTTGAACTTTTAAATAAGTGATCTTAATAATTTTTCAGGATCTCACTCAGAGCCAGCCAAGCCACCCGCGCCAAAACCTCAGGCACCTTCCTACGATTCCGTTCCTAACTACAACCCACCAGCCCCACCCAGTGACACGTCCAGCAGTGGCGGATCACCTTACGGAGGCAGTTCGCCCTACGGAGGAAACTCACACACCGGCGGCAACTCGCCCTATGGCGGAGGATCACCTTATGGCGGAAGCTCGCCTTATGGAGGAAACTCACCCTATGGTGGCAGCTCACCATACGGAGGCAGTTCCCCTTACGGCGGAGGAAGCAATACGGGAGGAGGATCTCCTTACGGCGGAGGAAGTAACACAGGAGGAGGATCGCCTTATGGCGGCAACTCACCGTACGGTGGAAGCTCTCCTTACGGCGGATCCTCAAATACTGGGGGCAGCAGCCCATACGGAGGTAATTCCCCGTACGGCGGCGGTGGCACGCGCACCTCTGGCTCCAGCGGATTCGGAGGCGGTGGCAGCCCCATCGACAGTATTCTGAACACTCTAAACAAATACGCAAACGGCGGAGGCGGCAGCACTGGAACCGGCGGAAGTGCCGGCTCTGGACTGTCCAATGTTTTTGGAAACCTTCTCGGTAATCTATCTAAGAATACCGGCGGTTTGAATAACTTGTTCAATACTAGGCCGATAATGGAAAACCCGAATTACTCCTCGTACAGTTCCAATTCGAGGAGCTCTAACCCCCAATCTTACCCATCAGGATCTCAACCAACGTATCAACAACCGAATCAGAACAAGAAATACGGACAAAGTTATGCGCACCATAATGGAGCGACCACACGCAAGCCCGTCCACTATGGATGGAATGTTAGGTAAACTACTTTCCAAGTAATCGTAGCAAGCTATTGAGTGGTGCCTCTGGTTTTTTTTTTCTTTGCGTTGCCCGGTCATTGCTTTCTGGCCTTTTGCACTTCAAAATTGGTTCCCTTTAGCTTTGCTGTCACTAACTCATTTTGCCAGTTACGTATTTCGCGTTGCACTGTACTCGGTATTTTAATTAGTGTAAGCTTAATTTAACTGCTGCTGCCTTTATTTTTTGGCGGGTTAAGAAATTTTGTTATAAGATACCCTAAAAAACTAAAAACTATCATCAAGAAAAAAGTCATCTTGCACTAATGCTTTTATTTTGTGTCACAATCAAGTTGCATTTGCAATTTCATGACAAATAAACCACTAGAATGTAATACACTAAGAAACTCACAAATAGAATAAAATTAGTATGTAAATCAGGTGGAGGCTAATCTCTTCTGATTGACAGGAAAACCAGAGAAACTTCCAGATAACCTGTTTAACCAAACTTTGCATGAATAACTGGATAACTTACGGTGAGGTATGACTGTACCCAACCTTTTGAGGCTTATGTTATGTGACATATAGAATGTACGCACCCTTTTTTGTTTCTTTGCCGTATGATCCGTATTTTTTTTTTCATAGCTATTTTAAGAATACTCATGTATACTTTGTGGCTAGTTTATATAGAAAGTTATTTAGTGGGTAACTAAAGTAGTCTGAGAAAGTGTTCGTGTAAACAAAGTCACAGCAACTACTGTACAGTTCCATCTGGCAGATGTGAAACATCGCACTACACACACATTTACACACTACTACTAGACTGTATAAGTGTATAGTGGACGATCGCCACGCGGCATGCGTCGCCCCGCCAGCAATCAGTTTTACGTGCACCTATAGATGTTTCACATTAAAAAAAAACCGGCCAAATGCGTGTCGGACCACGCACAATTAAGAGCGTCCAACCCATGATACTTTTCATACAAACGCTCGTACGTGATTATGGCGTTGTATCTCATCTTTCTTTGAAATTTTTCAACTAATAGGTATCTTTTGCACTATATCTAGGTTTCTATCCAAGCAAAAAATAAAAATTTGGAGAAACGAATTCAGTATATGCATGCAAAAACTGCTTTTTTTTTGCACAAATTTTACCTGAACTTTGGCTGTTCATAATGTACTCATAAATTGTAAAGGTAAAGAAAACATATTGATGGAAACCTCGCACATGTAATAGAGATTCTAAATGATAAACATTTATTTCACAAACTTATAAGGCTTACGCAAAAACACGTATTTCCTGGAACAAGTTTTATGAAATTTCCGCAACACTAATTTTTGTTCAATGTTATCGCGTTCTCACTTGCTTGTTAGTAGTTCTCACTTGCGCTGAACGAAACAACAAGCTTTTCGATCATGCTCGCCTTGACGATAGACGGATCGGGAAGGGCCCTCTTAAGGGTTCCGTAGTTGGGGTGAATTTATCCCGGGAACAAACTTAACATTGTAGCTGAAATACATTCCAACTGCAAATGTAAGTTTGTACGCACAATATTGAGTAATTTACCATATTATTTTAAGACTTTATAGATTTTCCTGTAATCTATAAGTAAAGAACTATTTTCTGTATATTTGTTCAATTTTAGGTTCGGTAGTTTTGGAGATAAGGGGGGAGCGGTCAATTTTCATCTATTTTCTTAAATAACTTTACAAGTATTTATTTTAAAATAATTTAAAAAAATATATGTAATCCTTACAACAAGCCCTTTCATTAGATATGTCACACGTTACCGTTTGCATTTTTTTTTTTTTTCTAATTTGCCCCCAAAAGTGACCCTCCTATTCAAAATTCATTTATTTACGTTACCCTTCCGTGGTTGTGTCACAGAAATTCATAATAGTGTACCAAGTTTCAACTTAATCGGTCCAGTAGAGCGCTTTGGAGGAAATTGGTTGTGACAGACAGACACATGAGTGATCCTATAAGGGTTCTGTTTTTCCTTTTGAGGTACGGAACCCTATAAACTAATTTCCTGCTGACTAATTTACACTAAAACATTTTATAATAATAATAATAACCTACCTGTATAACAATTGATGAAAATTAATGACATTTTGTAAATATTATAAACAGGAATCAAACTTTTGATATACTTAACTCGATGCGTTACCTAGCATATAACTTTCTATACTGAATCTAGCCTTCACTATATACTCAGTGCCATTTCTAATATTGTTATATTGTATTTTTATTTCAGTGTGACAGTGGTCTTGACGTACCTGATACAGCAATATGTCCAGAGTGTAATTAGTAACTAATTATATTTTTTATTTAACTTTTAAATACGGTATATTATATTTAAGTATACGGTGCGATATTAATTTACCAATTGTGGTTAAGCTTTAAAGTGAACATAAAATGGTTCCTTTTTGTAAGTTTTTATTTTTACCTTTTCACTGCAACAGACGTCGACAAGAATCTCCATTAAATATTATTTATTAAATAAACATTTATGTAAACTTGTAATTCCATTCGGCGATACCTGCGTTGTGTTGTTAAACTTTAGCATTTAGCACACAAAATAATATGTCATTTGTGTGAAAAATATGTTGATTTTAAAAGCTTCGGCGTAGTTTGACATAGATAATGAATCTATATGACGTGTACTGTGGCGGGAAACAGCGGTCAATAGGTTAAAATATATAATAATAATTTAATTGTGATAAACTTTATGTAACAAAGTGATAATTATGTAAAAGAGAAATGAAATAAAAGCAATATTTATACAATTAAATTATTTATTCAGTCAATCGAGACAATGCAGACTAGAAATATAAGATTCTGTAAATTAAATTTCTGAAATTGCACTACAGTAATTCTTTTATTAAAATTATATTTCTAATTCAATAAAACCACATTTTTCAAGGTTGTATATAAAGTGATTAATTAAAAATTAAAATATGTATACCTTGTATATTTATACATCGTTATTGAAATATGTACCTACACGCATTTATCTCTAACATAAAGTCAACCCATTACTAAACCCGAGGAATGTCACAACTACACAAAACCTTAAAATTAGAAAAAAAAACTACACCCATTTTTTACAACCAATAAATATTAATGTACAGTCGCCAGCACATGACAGCACGGTTGGCGCAGTGGTTATGCGATTGACTGCTGCGCTGCGTGTCGCGGGTCAGATTCCCGCACGAAACAAATATTTGTATGACCTACAAGTAGTTGTTCCGGGTCTGGCTGTTTGTGTATGTGAGTTTAAATGTTTGTAAACGCACCCACGATACAGGAGAAATTCCTAGTGTGGGACAACGTTTTTAAAAAAAACAAACATCAGGTTATACAAAACTGTCAAATTTCTCTAAATGATTTTAAACCTTAAAATGTTGACGGTTAAGTTCAAAATCGAATGAGAAAATTTGACAGTTTGTGGTAACTTAATGTGCTGGCGACTACTTTTAACACAGTTTCATAAACAAGTACCTACAATAATCTAACCATTCCTGTTGTTATACATTGTTTTCAATCATGTTAGAATGTACTTCTTATTTTTATGTTTTGGAATAATATATCTAAGAAAATAAAAAAAATGTGTAAAAAATGTACTCCGCGCTTCGTGTCCAGAACAACTGCCTTTCATATCAGGCTCTCGAGCCTTGATCCAGCTGATAAGCAAGCGAAAATGTCTCATGATGTTTATGGAAGCTCTTCTCTACACAACTATCGAAACAGTAGTTACCAGCTTTTAGATAAACAATTCATTTGTATTATGAATAAATTTTACCAGGCACCAAGTGCTATAAAAATCTCCGAGAAATATATTGCCTCATTTTAATCCCACCAAAAATCTCGAAACTAGTGATCAAACACATAGTATTTATAAAATGTGTATAGATAATAGCCCGTTCCCACAACTATGAAAGAATTTTAAACGTGACTACATACTGTGGTCCGTTGCTGTGTTAGACGTCAGCCGCGGCAATGTATAAAGTCCGCAGTGAACGCGTTCTGTTAAGAGGGATGCGCTAAGGTAGCCTCCGAAAAAAACTCCGGCCATAACAAATATGTCTTTACAGAATTATAATCATTAGAATCAGCATTAGGATTTTTTGAAAATCCTACTGAATGATTATTTCTGAAATAATCAATCAGTAAGATTTTTTGAACTCAGAGAGTTGTAATGCTGATTCTAATGATTATAATTCTGTAAAGCCATATTTGTTATGGCCGCGAATCATATTTAGATCAACATACAACCTGTTACTGACCTGCAACTTGCAAAAAACGTAATAAAATTTGAATATCGCAGGCTACCTTAGCGCATCCCCCATAATACACGATATTACTTGAACGAATCACGACGTACTGTATCGACAGTCACATTTTGGCAAGATACGATGTTCTAGGCATTGCCCATTGGAACTCGAAATGATTCTGCTACAAATGCGGTATTTATCTTAAATTCGAGATCGTGTTTTGTTCATAACAAATATACTTTTTTTGTACATTTATTTTGCTGTTGATTATAATAATGTTAAAAACTATTTTAAAATACTTACATTCGAATTGAGCTAACCGTGATCTGAGATTCTTACTATATTAAATTAATTGCTTACACTTGTTTGTTTAATTTCAACTTCACTTTTTACTGTACTGGGCCGCTTACTTTTGTGTATTTGCTTTAAAACTAAGCCTAATATGAGAAACCCAAGCCATACTCCATACCAATAGTGGTATACTGACGAATAGTATATCCAAATACGATCAAAAGTGAGTAGGAGGAATGCAGCAGCTTGATAGGACTCTGAATGGGAGCGCAAGAACCACATAATGAAGCCCAGGATTTTCTTTTTCTGAAACAAGAAGAATTTTTTGATAACAATAATAACTCCAAAATCACAGTCATCATAATTAAATATTGATTTATGCTCACCAGTCCTGTGGCGTCCTTATAGTAAAGCTTGATGTAAATGTCTTCGGCCATCAAGTAGAATGGACAGAAGTAGATACAGAAGAAATAGCCGGCATGGAAACCGTGCCATATCACTGACACAAATAATGCTGCATGGATCCTGAAAATGACATGGATAGATTTCGTTTAATTAATTTTATTAAAATGGCCTTTATCATCATCATCATCATTCTCCGGCCCTTATCCTTTCTTTATTTATTTGGGGTCGGCTCTTCCATACTTCTCTATTAGTCATCTCGGTAGTCGCCCCCTTTCTAGCCATATCATCTTTCACACAGTCCATCCATCTTTTCTTTGGTCTTCTCCTACTCTTATAGCCATCCACATTTATACTCATAACATTCCTCACGACATTATACTCATTCCTCTGCATCACATTCCATTATTGTTTTTGCCACCATGCCAACCAATTCCCACACAACTTTTCAGTCACTTAATGTAGCACTTAATTTTGTCATTTATATATGTAGAAAAAAACCATGTTGGAGTTCGGATGAATTTATCCCAAAAACAATCTTAACATTGTAGTTGAAAAACATGTTCCCACATACATTTCAACTACAAATGTACGTTTATACGCACAATATTGAGAGATTTACCATGTTATTTTAAGACCGACTTTTTATAGGTTTTCCTACATTTTTTTTTTTAAACATCTATTTTACGTCAGAATCAATTTACTACTATTACTCGATAATTTGTAAAGCCTACTTAGCTGTGATAGTTTTCCTTTTAATTTTTTTATATGTAGGTATATAATACTGCTATGAATCTTTTCACTAATCCAATAACAACCAATAGCTGGAGAGGGACAATTTACTCTAACAAAAATGTGCACTAATGCTTTATTACGCAAACTTATCCCTGGATCAAAAAATGCTTTTCACAACCCTGCAATATTTTTGAACGACCTATCCAACGGTACTCCACACTATGGGACAGACGAGAAAAAAATATCACCGCCACTTTACGTGCAAGACGACCTATCCAACGGTACTCCACACTATGGGACAGACGAGAAAAAAAAATATCACCGCCACATTACGTGCAAGACGACCTATCCAACGGTACTCCACACTATGGGACAGACGAGAAAAAAATATCACCGCCACTTTACGTGCAAGACGACCTATCCAACGGTACTCCACACTATGGGACAGACGAGAAAAAAAAATATCACCGCCACATTACGTGCAAGGTACCCTAAAAATTTTATTTTTTCAATATTTTACTTTACCACTTTGTTGGTGTGATTAATATGTATACCCATGCCAAATTACTGCTTTCTAGTACTAAGGGTCTCAGAGCTAAGCCGACAGACGGACAGACAGACTGCTTAGCGCTGAGAGTTGAATATGCAACAATATGTTATTTAGACGCGCTAGGGTGCGCTCTGTTGGGCAACGCCCTCTTCCGGCCCTCCTAAATGGTTCCAGGGACGGCGGACTTGTAAACGTCCGGGACGACCCGAGGTAGCGGTGCGTAGTGTCCACGCGCGCCCCCTTCAGACGTCGCGGGGGGGGGGGGGGGGTCAACCCCCACCCCCCCGACTTAAGGTGCCGGCCGGAGATCGTCGTGTACAGACAGACGGACATAGCGAAACTATAAGGGTTCCTTGTGTACTACGGAACCGTAAAAAAGAGATACCTGGCCATGCGACATTTCAACCCTGTGCATAGTTTGGGATGGTGTCACTTAGCATAGACTATAAATAATAACAATATTATTCAAACATGACTTACTTCAAAGGCTTGATAGGAAACCTCTTATATACAACCATGGCCACCCAGTATTGCACAGCCTTGTTCCATACTTTCATAGAGTCACGTAATGTGACCACGGACTCGCAACCCCATACGTCCATCGACTCAACTGTGTTGAAATCATATTGAGAGTTCCTTGCCTCCAGCTCTGACCTGATTAGAAACAATAATTGAGTCAAAAGCTGTTAAATATTTTTGAAAGCAGTTTGGTATGGGGGAGTTTGGTATGAGGTACTTTATGGTGATATTTAGTCATGATAGTGGTTGTCATATTTAATGGGCACAATAACAGACCAGGAAATAGAACACATTAGCCAATAAAAACACTTAATTATGCTTGGCAGGCCCTACAACCAGACACCACTCCCATTAAATAACCTTGAAATACAATAAACTACATACTAAATTAATCAAGACAAGTCTATTCATTAGTTCAACATCCTTACATTTGTTTCAACTTTAAATATCCAACAGTCGGTCCATGTCCTGTTCTGTTCTTGCCCTGGACTGGGTATGCTCCAAGCCCAGCAGCCGTACACACACTCTCAGCCAGGGTCATCCCAGAGTATATCCGCTGCCGGAATTGTGAAAACAAGGCCCATGGATACAGCATTCGGTAAACAAAGTTCCTGTTGTTGTGGTCTTCTGTTAAAATGTACTGAAACAATTTAAAAACGATTTGTTTTTAAAAGCTTTGTGGGATATTCGTGGGGGGAAAGCTTAGTAATAAACATTTGGTGAATATTTGATGATATTAATAGTTTAGTTAAGCCATTTGGCAAATCTACTAGTAAAAATGTTATGAAATACAAGCTCACCTCCAGGGGCCAAATGTTAGACAAAGCCAAGTACAGTGAAATATAGAGAGGAACCATTCTCATTGTGTTGATGGTAAAGCCAAAACAGTCAACATACTTGCTGTAAGGCAGGTGGAAGTAGTCATCAAAAGTCCGATATCTGTAGTAGGGACCTGAAACACAATTATTGAGACTTAATTTATTTTTCCCCGTTAATCTTAATTAAGGACAAAATTAAAAAAACAAAGCTTAATCCTTATGTAAGGATCGTAGCAGTTTTTGGCTTTTCTCATGAGAAAAAGACATGATTTTATGTATGTAATCTTAATTGCAGCTTTGTCAATCTTTAATAAATAATGTATTAAATTAAGATATAAGCCCAACAAATACACAAGTAGTATAAAATTAAACTTATATAAATTATAAACGAAGGCCAATTTTTATACCTCCAAATATAAAAAATTACTAAAAGAATAACTACTTATTAGCATTACCTGTTAACAGCCCAATGTAATTGAATGAATAATGGAATAAGTCTTGAAAATCAGGGTTTATTATTTCAAGAAAATCATCATCTTTTGTTTTTACTTCTTTCTGTTCTTTATTTTCATCTTTTTTAGCTTTTCCTACTGCCAGCCACGAGCCATTGATTTCAAATGCAACCCCCACTACTCGTAGAACTATTATCATTTCTATGAGGTTTGTCTGTCCTGAAGATAATGGGAGGCCGAACTTATCAGCCAGTCGAAAGAAGAATAGATATCCAAACATTAAAAAGAATGCCACAATATGACAGTATCTGAAACATAAAGAATAGTAGGTATGCCTAGTTTTCTTTGTATATTATAGGTACTTAGGATTTATACAGCCGCATGGGTCGATGCCTCAGGTTAAGCTATGCTTGCCGGGGTTGAGCTGTGGATGAGTGACCATCTTTACATACTGGGATTCCTCTGTATCTCGGAAAGCATGTTAAGCCGTTAGTCACGGCTGTCATTTGTGGATCTTTGACAATTGTTACGGGTCATCAGAAGCACAAAATTCTGACAAACAGTTTTACCAAAGGGTATTACCCAGTTACTGGGTTGTGTAGGTCAGTTATGCAGTCGCTCCTTGTAAAATACTGGTACTCAGCTGCATCCAGTTAAAGTGGAAGCTGACCCTAACAGAATTGGGAAAAAGATAGGCAGATTGATGGACATAGGATTTATAATATGATTAATTAGTTAAGTCATGCATTTTTGGATTATTTACCGACAGAACAAAACTACATGGAATGAAACCGGCAAAACAATATGCATTTTTTCTCTATGTACGATCGATAATATAGACTTACCTGACAGTAGCCACTTTTATAGCAGTGATACCCAGAAGTGCTGACAATATGGGATGGATAGCGCTGTATCCCGAAACAATGATAATAAGTACAAGGCCGACTATGCTGCCGACCCATTTCTTAGCTTGCACTGTTTTTAGAGCCCGGTAACGTGGCCCTATCCCTACGCTAAACAGAAGCAAGGATAAATATATAATATCGTTTCTGCTTTTAGTAAGAAAGGACAACATTTTTATAAGTGATTAAAAGCTACAAATACACAAAATAAATCACTCCTACGCTAATCGGAGGGCTGTGTGGCTGTGGCACAAAAATCGCACAAAAGTCAACAACAGACAAAATAATGACAACGATTGACAATTGACATTTAACTGATAGTGACAGTTTTTTTTTTGATACGTTGTCTTGCTTTGTGTGGTTTGCACATTTAGCCAGTGTCAAGTAAATAATACAAGTACATACTGTAGAAATAAGTACTTGTAAGGTTTTTTTTTTTTCCGTTTTGGCAACTGAGCCGGTGTCGACTATTCTGCCAGCGTCTTGTGGTGACGGCAACTCAGCGAGGTGGACCGTCGAACTTTGAACTTTGTGGTAGTCTAATTATATGTTAGTAGCTGAAAGGACGAGACAATTTTTGTTAGTAAACCTAGCTACAAAGATAATCATACTCATATATATATATATATATTTAAAAACTACAAATCTACATAAATATCTACTAAGTTATTATTACTACACACCAAGCTACATTTGAATATCATTTAAATAAAATAAAAAAGATAGAACTTTTAATAGTTTAGGAGAAAAGTTTGTCAAGAGGGAATGGAAATTAGTAGGAAGAGGGATTTTAATTTTGGAAAGCTTATGGTACAAGTCAAAGGAATGGGAATTTAATGGACATGAGAAAAGATATGGTCCAGAGTACCATCATCAAGACCGCATTCGCACAGGGAACTGTCACGGACACGGATCTTGTTCAGGAATACTGGACTGCAGCAATCACCAAGTCTCAGCCTGCACAAGGATGTAACAGTTCTCTTGGACAGTTTGGGGCATTTAAAAAACCAAGGTTTCCGCTGGATGTTAGGTTGAATACTGGCGTGGTACGCTCCCTTAAGTTTCGAACTTACCTGCCACTCTGCTGACCACGAGTTGAACAACTTGTATTTGGTGTCAGTTCGTAAGTCGTAACTTTGCACCATGTAGTGCTTCCGATCCACCGGGTTAGATGAAGCAAATTTAGCCAGAGAGTCGGCGCACTCGTTGCCACCTATACCCGAGTGACTAGGAACCCAAGCTATCTCAATGCTTAAACCGTTGTTTGAGCAAGTAAATAGTAAATTTAGTATGTGATCGAAAATGATTTTGCTATGAATTTTGGATTTTAGTTGACATTGACCTAAGGCTTGAATGCTACTGCGAGAATCTGAGAAAATGACCGATTTTTTAATATTGTGGGTTAAAATGAAATTGATGGCTTCTAGAATACCGATGCATTCCCCTGTAAATACTGAAGCCTCAGGTGGGCATTGGAATAAAAGGGCAATTTTAGAGTTCTGGAAATATGTTGAAACACCTGTGCATCCTGTTGACGATAATTTGGAAGCGTCTGTGTAAAAAATATTCCAACCCTTCCAGTATCTCTCAATGGCCCGATCAAAGTCGCCTTTTATGTCCTGGGAATTTTTGGAGATACCAAGTCCCAAAACGATCTTTGGCCTGAAATGGACCACCTCATAGGCGGAAGAAAAGACAGGAAGAGAGGGGTATTGACAAACAGGTGAGGAGAAGTGTTTAAGCTCTCTGTACCTATTCATCAATGGAATAGATTTATTATTCCAGTAAGAAGACGTGTTAAGAGAGAGGTAGATTTGTTCCAAAATGGGGAGTAAAGGATGGGACGAAAGGGAGAACACATTTGACAAAAAACGATCAGCTAAGTATTGTCTTCGAAGGTTAAGAGGAGGTTCTGCACATTCAACCTGGAGAGCATTTATGGGGGAGGATTTCATAGCACCAATTACGATCCTCAGACATTCAAAGTCAAAGTCAAACCATTTATTTCAAATAGGCACATAAGAGGCACTTTTGAACGTCAAAATTTACAAAAAAAATAGAATTGATTCTAGTTGCCCCTTCCAAAAGGTAGTTTCGTATGGAGAAGAATGGGCAAGAAACTCCACCGGTACTCTTTTAAAAATGTTTTACAATATTTTGTTTGATTACATTAATTATATGATTATATGTGAAGACGATGCACCTAGAATAAAATTACTATACCATAATAGGTAAAACGAATTAAAAACTAAGCAATGAAAAATAACTTAATTATTAGATAGATAATTAGATACCTACGTGGTGTTCACATATTTACAAACATCATACAAGTATGTTTTTCTAAAAAAAATAAGTCAGTGTGTGAGTATAGGTTATCACAGAATGTAAAATCAATATCATAAAAATAACAGATTTTACCATAAAAATAGCAACCAGTTTGATTTTGTCTAGACTCTAGATTGTCCTATGGAGCTGGACCAGCATGTTTCCAAGCATTCCTGTCCTGGATATAATCCTCTAACTTGTAATATGCTTGTTTACAAAGTGTACTTTTAATATGTGTTTTAAATTTTCTCTCATTTAATTTCAATATATCACAAGGTATTTTGTTGTAACATTTAACACAGTACCCCATAAAAGATGTATGTACTTTAGATAATCTGAAAAATGGTTGATCTATTTTATCTTTATTTCTAGTATTAAAATTATGTCTATCGCTTATCTTGTTAAAAATATGTAGATTTTTCCTTACATACATAATATTTTCATAAATGAATTGGCAAGGTACTCGTACCGTCATAATATTAATCCTTTTAAATAGTTCCTTAAGAGATTCGCGGCGACGGAGATTATAAATTGCTCTGACAGCTCTCTTTTGCAAAATAAAGATGGACTCAATGTCAGCAGCCCGACCCCACAGTAAAATGCCATACGACATAATGCTGTGGAAGTAACTAAAATAAACCAAACGCGCGGTTTCTATATATGTTAGCTGTCTTTATCTTTCTAACAGCATAAGCGGCCGAGCTTAGCCGCCCCGCCAGAGAGGTTATATGTGGTCCCCATTGCAGTTTCTCGTCTATAGTGATTCCTAGGAAAACCGTTTGATTAATAAATTCCAGTTATTCTCCGTTCAATATGATATCACATTCGCTACTTCTATCATTAGGTAATTTAAATCTAATACATTTGGTTTTTTTTTCATTTAGTACCAAATTATTTACCGTAAACCAATCTTGGACCTGAAGAATAGAGTTATTCACTTCGTCAAGATTTTGTGATCGTCGATCTATTTTAAAGATCAATGATGTGTCATCAGCAAATAACACCATCTTCGGTTGATTTTGAAGTAATTGGGGTAAATCATTCATGTAAACTAAAAAGAGGAATGGACCCAATATCGAACCTTGAGGAACGCCCATTGCCATTTCAGACCCTAATGAGTTAACGCCGTTTATTTGAACTTTAACCTTTCTATCTTTTAGGTATGATCTTAGTAAATCAAGAGCTGCATTCCTAATCCCATAGTGCTCTAGTTTCAGCAAAAGTGTCTCATGGTTCACGCAATCGAACGCTTTAGAGAGGTCGCAAAAGATTCCAATGGCATCTCGTGCTTCCTCCCAGGCGTTAAAAATGTTCTTTATTAGGGTAACACCGGCGTCAGTGGTACAACGCCCTTTAGTGAAACCGTACTGCTGTTCATGAAACATGGATTTTTTATTAAAGTGACATAACATTTGATTGAGCATCAACTTTTCAAACACCTTACTGAGAACTGGCAGAATTGACACAGGCCTATAATTATTGGGTTCTTTACTATCTCCGGATTTGAACAAAGGAACTACTTTACTGTGTTTCATGAGATCCGGAAAGACTCCTTGATCCACACTGGTATTAAATATAAAAGCTAAATAGGGCGCAATGGTTTCGATTATAGATCTACAGACTTTTACAGACATGCCCCAGAGATCTTCTGTTAATTTAATTTTAAGATCTTTAAAAGTTTTTATAACAGCCTGGGGGTTTGTATGTTGGAACTTAAATTCCAAAGGGCATACTTTTACATTCTTTCTAAGTAAGGCAGCAGAGAGCGCGGGTGAGGAATTTAAAGTTTCAGTAGTTTTAAGGGAAATATTAGCAAAAAAGTTTTCAAATTCCTGAGCTATTTCTACCTCTGAAGTGATGGGCCCATGTGCAGTTTCTAAATTTAATTCAGTATTACGCTGTTTTTTCCAACCTGTTTCATTATTTATTATTTGCCAGATAGTTTTTATTTTATCATCAGCTGATTTTATTTTATTGCTAATATAAAGAGCTTTAGCTATTTTGCAACATATTGATGAAAGCTTGTATTATTCATATGTTGCTTTAGGCCATAAAGTTCAAAAAGATTTTCCCTGCTTTTACGAATACCTGGAGTCGCCCAATCACTAAAAACGAACTTTGTGTAAATACTTTTAGTCTTTAGTGGAAAAGTGTCTAAATTGTGTGTTTAATAGTGAAAAGAACTCGGCGTAGAACTCATTTGGGTCACAAATATTATTAAATCTCTGAACACATAATGCACTGGCCAAAGAATTATTTAATTTCTCTAAATTTTTACTTGTAATTGGCCTAAACCTTATTTGAGTTTTTCGATCAGGCATATAGGAGCAAAATGTTATTGTTTGACCACTATGATCAGATAGCAACTTATTTACAATTTGTTTGTGTAAGTAATCACAATTACAAAAAATATTATCTATACAAGTGGCAGAAGAAGCTGTCACTCGGGTTGGTTCAATAAAAACATTTGACAAATCAAATGACCTAAAAAAACTTAATAATCTGACAGTGTTCGAGTTATTTTCTAATAAGTTAATATTAAAATCACCACATATGATTATTGACTTACTATTAGTACTAAGTTTTTTTAACACATCTTCCAGTACAGAATCAAACAGAGATAGATTCTGGTAACTTGGAGGTCTGTATACGCATACTATAACATGCTTATCAAGCTCAACACAGGACAATTCAATGGTGTGTTCAACAGACAGTCCGATGATGTCTTTCCGTTCTTTCGATTTGATAGAATTTTTAATTAATATTAATGATCCGCCATGTATCATACGTTTTCGGCTAAAATGGCTAACTACACAATAATTTTCATAATTAATTGACATCACTTGATGATCTTTTAACCAATGTTCTGTTAAACAAATGACATCAAACTTGGTATTTTCTAAAAACAATTCTATTTCCAGTAATTTGGAAGAGCAACCTTGGATATTTTGATGAAATAATTTTAAAGTATGTTGCACTCCCTTTGTTTTTGTTTATGAGTTAAATGGCCAGAAGATACCTTTTTATTATTCGCTAATAATAATAATTGGTTATTTGAATGGGTAACTTCTGTTGTCTTACAGTCAAGTTTAAAGAATTATCTGGAGTGACCTCCACAACTACAACTGAAGAGTATAGAATGCCTGTATGCGTTCCAGCAGGAAGAGAATACCCTATCTGACTGGTAGTGGCCTCCAAGGATGTTGGTATTTGGACTGGATAGAGTCCAGCCTACGTAGAGCTTCCTTGTTGCATGGCTCAATTAGGAAGCCGCAATAGTCCAACACGCTTCTGACCAGCGCATTGTAAACTAGCTTTAAGGTGAGGGGGTGAGCTCCCCACCAGACTCCAGCCAAAGCCTTGAGGACCGAAACCGAGCGCTCACATTTTTTAACTGTATTATTAATGTGATCCACTGCAGACAATTTGTAGTCCAGGGTGACCCCCAGAAACCTGGCCTTCTCCTCAACTGGTATAGCTTGACTGTCAATATTAATGTTAACCTGGGGGACAAGACGTCTACGAGTAAAGACAACTGCGGTACTCTTTGGAGCACTTAAAGATAACCCGTGATCTAAGAGCCATTGGTTTAATGACGACAAAGAAATATTAATGGAATGAGCGGCGTCTTCGATGGAACTGCCACAGACTAATAATGCAATATCGTCAGCATATTGAAGTACTTTACAGTTAAAATTTAAGCAAGAAGGAAGATCAGAGGTATAAATATTATATAAAAGGGGACTAAGAACGGATCCCTGAGGTAGACCTCTCCAAACCGACCTCGGTTCAGAGCTATCCCCGGGAATCCTGAGTTTAACGCTACGATCTGAAAAAATACTGCAAATGATCCGGCGAATCCTAGCCGGGATTCTCAGCTCTTGCATTTTCTGCCTGAGAAGTGGGAGGAGGACAGAATCATAGGCAGCTGAAATGTCTAAGAAAACTGCTACCACAGACTCATTCCCACTAAGGGCCAGTCGGATCTCTGATGTGAGGATACCCACACTATCAGCTGTACCCAGACCTTTCCTAAAGCCGAATTTATTTATTTATTTATTTATCACAAACACAACTATAATCAATAATCCTAATGCGGTAGCGTGGTCTTTAGTTGAATTGAGTCGTTGGGAGCAGTTTCCTGTTTTCTACAAACCATTCTAGGCGGTTTTTAATCAAATGTTCTAAAAGTTTAATAAGAATGGACGATAGAGCAATTGGTCTGTAAGAACAATGTTCACTAGGATATTTACCAGGCTTTAATATGGGGATTACGACTTGAACCTTCCAAGCAGGAGGAATATAACCGGAAGTAAGACAATAATTGACTAAGTCCAGATAATATTGATGGGTCTTATCGCCAGCTTTAGTAATGAAGGAGTAAGAGAATCCATCCACTCCAGGAGCAGAATCAAGAGTAAATGGCCCATTCAGAGGATCGTCTGAAAACAGCTGAGAGTCTGAAGCGACACACTCGTCCACACCGGGAACATAGACTGGAGCGAGTTTGGAAAAAAACTGGTTACCCAGTTCCGCAGATAGTATGCTCAAACTACCTCTGAATGATTTCAATTTACGCCACACTGCTGACGTTGGAGTGGATGGACTCAGTGAGCCACAATACTTCCGCCAACCTTCTCTCTTCTTATTTTTTAGTAATTTCTTGGACTTAGCCAAGACATGTTGAAAGGCAATGATGTTATCCAGGTTCATGTCAGAGTTGAAATTATTTTCGGCCTCATTCCTGGCTCTGATCACGGCAGAGCAATCCCTATCCCACCATGGTGGGGATGTAATTTTGCCCGTGGGCGGTTTTTTTGAAGGGAAGCAATCATCCGCTGTAGAAGATATGGTGTTGGAAAATGATGAAAAGCTTACCTGAGCACTCTCAGCATTAATGGGCGGAAAAGAAGAAACACGTAAGTCTAAAATTTTTGAGTAAAGATCCCAATCAACTGAGTTTAGTTGGTATTTTAACAAAGGAGGGGAGATGGCACTGCCATCGTTAATTACACATAGGTTAAGTTCATCTAATATATCCACTAGGCCAATACCAAAGTTGTCACAGGTTTCAGACCCCCATCTATAATGATGGCCATTAAAATCACCTAAAATTAGTAACGGGCCTTGTACATTACTCAGCAAACTTTTTATCGTAATAAGGTCTTCAATTTGTGGGTGTGCAATATAAAAACTAAACATATTTATATCCTCAGCCTTAACAGCGACAACATTGATGTTGTCACCAACAAAGGGTAGAGGAATTGGGAAGAATGGTACTTTGTTATTGATGAACAAAGCACATCCTCCATAACCATCTGGTCTGTCATGGCGAACACCACTAAAACGTGGAATCCTGAAATTACTTTCAGAATGAAGCCACGTCTCAGCGATACCGCAGATCAATGGTTTGTACTTATTAATCAGGAAGAGTAGGTCAGGTTTCCTGGGAGTAATACTCCTCACGTTCCATTGAAGGATTGTCAGGGGATGGAACATTGTGAATATAATTAACAATGGATGTCAGTTTGTTGGCAACGTGGTCAGGTAGGGATTGTTTCGGGTTTGCTAATACAGTCATTAGCATACTGGATATGATATTCAGAATATTTTCTGAGTTATCAGGACTGGTTGCACCTTCCCTTGGGTAAGCGCAGCCGTTTTGGAAAGGGGAGAAGGAATAGTTCTGAGTAAGGGCTTGGTGAGCCTGCTTATCATAGCTAGGTGAAAGTGGGGCATGGGGTTTTGGTTTAAGGAAGACCGTTTTACGATAAGATTTAGGATTTTGCGGGAGTGAACTGATAGAATGGGATGGATTGGCTATTGGTTTAGTCTTTTCAGATACTTTCGACACTTCAGCATATGATTTTGAAACCGGAGGAAATACCTGACTTGCTTCCGCATATGAGACTGACTTCTCTGCCATAAGAGCTTTTATGCCCTTCTGCCGGCCCAATTCAGGACAAGTCTTATCGTTAGCATAATGATTGCCAGAAGAGGAAACACAAAAGGCACAGTCAGAGGAAACTTGGCATCCATCTCCTGGGTGATCTTGACCACATTTAAAACAGCGGGGTTTCGAGCGGCATACTGTGCGTGTGTGACCATACCGACAACAATTGAAGCATTGGATAGTTGGGTACATGTATGTCTCGACTAAAAGAGCAGAGTAAAAACAAAAAACACGCTTAGGTAAAATTTGGCCGTCAAAGGTTAAAACAACCGTTTGAGTGGGTTTCCATTCAGTAACACCCAGTGAAGTCACCTTACGGCTCATTCTCCTAGCCTTAATTACAGGGCCGCATCCAGTGGGAACCTTGATGTTCTCTATAACTTCTTCCTCAGTCCATTCTGTGGGAACGTCTCTGATAAGACCTAAGCGAGTGATGTTAAATTGTGGGATTGAGGCAATGAAATTTAGTTTTAGCTAAAATGGGACTGATTAAAAAACTGTTAGCATCCTGGTGAGACTTGAACTCGATTGAAACCCGGTTTCTTCCTAAGCGTTTGACACTGCCTAGGAGTATGTTACTGAAATTATTTTGCGTCAAAAACATACCTTTGACAGGGTGCAGTACAGTACCTCGGGTCTGACCATCTTTTAAGGATGCGTGAACTATATACGGGGGGTAATCTCTCATCGTATACATTTGTTTTGCAATTGTGTTTTTAGGTAGCTTAGGAGGGTTACTTAAAGTAGCCGGGGGGGAAACGGCCGATCTTTTCCTGTTTGCAGTTTCGGAGTCCATAATATCTAATTGTACATTGTCGTCGGGGAGGGTAACAGTTAAAACCGGAGTAAAATCAAAGGAATCAGGAGGGTCAGGTGTTTTTTGGTGTCCATAATGAACGCCGGGTAAAATCTTTAAACATAGACTAAACTAGTGACTAAACAAACCTTACGCTAAAACACAAACACAAAGAATAATCTCGATTGAAGTTCATAGTAACAAAAACCACTAAAATCTAAAAAATTCGTAACACAAATAAAGTACTTGTTATTCCTTCACCACTACCCACGAAAGTCCGCTACTTGTAAGGTTAATTTCTGAACGTAGTTTTTGTTTTGCAGAGTCAAACTGTCATTGTCAAGTTTTAAAAGTGTCAATCAACTGTCAGTAAAATTATTGATTAAATTTATTCGTGTTGTGCTTTCGTGTCCAGATTGCTCTTCAATGAAAATACAAAATAATCCATAGAATACATTTTTTTAGAGACATGAAACAGATGTGCTAGTAAAGATGGATGAAGAGGACAAGAAGTCAATAATACAGAGCCTTAACATAAGGATAGGACCGAATATAAATGATTTGGCAAATGCTTTAGAATTACAAACTGAATTAGGGATCAAGCGGGATAAACTTCAAAGTAGTGTAAGTCCATGAACACTTTAATTAATATGTTTTTACTAATATTCTAGCTTTTACAATACTTCCAGTAAGATTGACTATAAACATGCACCAGTTCTAATTTTTCCAGTAGGTTGTGGTTATTTAAATACATTATATTTAATACCTGGGACTGCCTCGTTGGTCGAGTGGTCGCAAGCGCGACTGTTGAGCATGAGGTCCTGGGTTCGATTCTCAGGTTGGGCAAAGTGTTATTGGGTTTTCCATTAGGAATTTCTCAGTGGCAGCTCGGAGTCTGGATTTGTACCTGGTGGATGGCAATAGGCTCGCCCCCTATTACATGAGTTTAAACATAACTGGCGAAATGTGGGTGTACTATAGGTACACCTCTGCCTAACCCTTCGGGGATTACAGGCGTGATGTTTTTTTTTTTAATATTTAATACCTACATATATTTTATTTTAGCTTAATATAGCCAACAATGAAGTGCCAACAAAACTGGCAGCAGCTTTAGAGAAGGCTGAATTGAATTCCGATCAAATAGACAAACTGAAAACTAGAAGTGAAGAGTTGAAAAAGAAAGTTGAAACATTCCTGAATAAAACGGAACCACTGAGATATGAGGTTGACAGACGGTTTACTGCAATCAACAAGCTAGAAGAAGTATTAGTTTACTTAAAATCCTTTGAGAAAATTGATGAATTGAGGTTTGTATAGATTTTATGTAGAGGCTTACTGCTGAATATAATAATAGATATTTATATTACAAATGGTGCTCTCTTATAACTCACTAACTCAAGAGTACCAGTTTCAACCTTATAAGCACAAGGAATAAGATTTTTGATACAAACGAAATTCCCCTCTTTCACCCCCTTAGGGGATTATTAAAATTCCTTTCTTAGTGGATTCCAAGTCCTAGTTTGGACTGAATGATTATGTGTCAGTCGGACACTTGCCTTTCAATATATAGATGGGTTAAATGTAATTGGTGTGAAAGAAACCAATGAGAAAAAGAAGAGAGCCACCAACATAATTCTAATTTTATTCTTTATTGATTTACTATGCAGTGATTTTGTATCTAATATTTATATTTGGACATTAAAATGATTTGTTGGTAGGTACCAATTGATTGAAAGACTTCAGATAGAAAAAAAAACTATAGGTTGGCCGGTTTTTTTATTTTATTAAATGGTAGCTTCACCATTATTTTTGATCTAAACATTACACCAATTATGAAGTACACAGAAAATAAGAAACAAAGAGAGACATAATTATTAATGAACAGAAATAATTATAATGGACAACTTGCAAATATGTAATTAAAATACCAATTATATTTTAAAACATTTACATTGTGTCATACTGGCAGGTGGTAAGATTGTGACTGTGAATATTTTCTTTTTAATATTCTAGTCGTCAAATGAAACAGACCAATGATGATGAGCAATTGGTTCTACTGTATGGTGAGCTCCGAAAGATGTGTGCCCTGTACCAAAAGGGCCACAGGGCCACCTATGTAAAGGAATATACACACTACTGGCATAATGTGCTCAAAGAAAAACTTACCAAGTAAGTAATACTTATTACTAACTGTTTAATAACTAATATTATTTATATACACACAAAATACAAAGGAATATAATAAACAGGAACATATGAATCATCGACATGAGAAGAACAGGTAATATCCCAGCGGTGATTTGCTGGAGTCATTTTCTTCACTACCTGTCGTTATTTCTCCTGACAAAGTTTATTTTGGTATATTATGTATGTATCTATCTATCTATGTATTTGTATATATCGTCGTCTTGGAGGGCAATGGAGCTAAGCTACAATTTTGGCGAAATGGAGTTAAGTGCATCAACGTGTTATGAAAGAGCCAAAGTTTATATAGGTCAATAAATGTAACTGATATCATGACTGTAAGCAAGTTTTTTTTTTATTTGCCAATAAAATTTATTGCAGTTTTAATAAAAGTCAAAAATTCTATGCCGCTTAAATGTATTGTGATTACATAACTCAAAAGTCTAGTTCTGTGGAATAGCTCTATTACCCTCCAAGGCGACGATATGCTTGTATTTTATAGTTATTTCCGAGGTATCTATCCCGTACGTAGCACCTGCCATGTTTTGTCTCTGCATCACCCTAAGGTTGACTAGTAGAAAATGCCTCAGGCATTAAGTCCGCCTTTGTACAATGTATTTTTTACTAGTGCATAAAGTTTTAATAAATAAATAAATATAAAATCAAAATTAAAATTAAAATATTTTATTTCTCATAAACCTACATAGGCACTTATGAAACGTCAGAAGCTAGGTGAACGGTTCCGATTGGTTGTTTCCTATGGAGAAGAGCTGGCAACAAAACTCCACGGTTACTCTTAAAAAAAAAACAAGCAAGCATTATAACGTATTCACATAAATGATGTGAAAAATCTGACATCTCATCTTGGTAACAAGCTAATGTTAAAAAAAATCAAGGTCAGAATAAGTTATTATTGATCCCTGGATACCAATATAATACACTTTAAAACTTTGTTAAATTTTTTTTCCAGGAGAAGCAATTTAAACAGGTCTGTACATGTCTCAATACTAATTTCTCTTTCAGACATTATGAAGATGTACTGAAGTTGCTCAAATGGCCATTCTCAGCTCCAGCAGAAAGCCAGCCAGCACCTAAAGAGGTTATGGTGAAGTTTAGCAGTTTTACTAAATATCTGTTCCTAATTCAAGAACCTGAAGATCTAGTGAACAGTAATGTTACGGATGGTGTATGGCAAGGTGAACAACCCTTTGATAAAAGTTTGCTAGAATATTGCTATACTAAATATTTGCTAAATAAGGCCACCTTTTGGTCTCAGCTTGGATTCAGAATCCCAGATAATTATCAGGTTATGAGAACACAAACTCAATGTCATACATGACAAAGCTCAAATTTTATTGCAACCGAAAGGACAATGCCGATTTTATTATGAAGGTGGCGTCTTTTTTTTCTCACGGCCATCAATCAAATCTTGTTTTTCTAGTACAGAATAGTGTAACAAACTAAACTTATTTGACATGCATATCTCTAAACTCAGTCCGAAATGAGATACAAGAGTTAGAAGTGTGTATGTATTGTTGACTCCTAGGTGCAAGGTTAGTGATAAGTTTCCACAAAATAGATAGCCGTTATATATGTTTTTGTACATTTGAATATTCGGTACAACCCACCTTATATATTTATTTCAAATAAGTTTCGTTTGTTACACTACTCTGTACTAGAAAAACAAGATTTGGTTGATGGCAGCGAGAAAGAAAAAAGACGTCAATTTCAGGCATTGTCTTTTACCTAAGACGTTTTTATTACAATATTGATCAATCAAAAATCAACTTAGACTGCAGAACACTAATGTAGATAGTTGATTAAGTGGCAATAAATGTACATTTTTGAAGATAGAAGAACAGTATTCAAGTTTATGTAGGAATAATATTTGACTTATTCTATCGACAGAGAAAGGCCCATGTCTTCCAGTTAGAGTGCTACTGCGGCCTCTTAAAAAGAGGTTTCAATTCCATTTCACGGGTAGTCGACAAACGGCACGTATTGATCGACCGGAGTGGTTCCTTACACAGACACTCACTTGGATTAAACACCATCAAGGTTTTGTTAAGACCCATGTTCAACCTATTGCTGATAAGCTGGAGCTAAAGCATGTTAGAGCAGTGGTATGTATGCAGTTATTTATTTAACGCGTCCTCTGAATACTATCGTAGATTAGTCTTGTTAATAACTAAGAATGTATACTTTAAATATTTGACACATGCCAAAGAATTTACCTCAAAATTGTATCACTACGTTGCGAAGTTTAGTTCTTCTAAACTACGCTACACAATTTGATGCGGTTATTGCCATCATTTAGATAATTTATTGCGGAAAGTATAGGTGTATAATACATTGATATTAAATGTACATATTGTAAATAAATCTTGATCTTGATCTTGACTAGTACTTACATTAAAAAAATGTAGCCTGGCCTAAAAACTGCAACATTCTGGTACTACCGGAAGCCACCCCATATGACTTTCGAAGTAGGTACTAAAACAATGAATCCTTTTCAGGACGAATTCAATGCTGGTCTCATAGCACTGGCCGCCGAAAGGCTTCATACAGTGCTAGCATTGTATCACTCGCATGGCTCTAAAGGCGAAATAGTCGACGTCGACGCGGCTTTCGCTCATGCCGTGGACGAAACTCTAGGCTTTCAAAGAGAACTGGTGGAGGTCACGGGCAAGGATAGCAATAGTGTACTCTCTGTTTTGACCAAGGTCGAGACGTTTTTGAGGTGGCAGACTGTGGAAAAGAAATGTAAGTTCAATATATTTATTTACCATGTTGTTGAGGATACTAAACTAAATTGTGAAGGAAACTGTCAAGTTCTTGTCCTAGAAGATATTGGCCAATCAAACAGCACTGGGCCCACTTATGGATTACAGTCCAGTCCCTCTTACGAAGAAGTCCGAGTCCCAGCAATGGGAACATTATATTATGGCGGATTATGATACTGGCCTGTAGGCCCAATCTTTGAAACATCAATGATTGTTGTGCCAATGTTATGCGGCCTCAAAAAGCGAAAACGATGAAGCGCAATGATATTTATATATTTTACTGTATCTATAAAATGAAAAATTATGATAATTCTAACTTAATCGTGAATTTTTCAACAGATGCTTTAGCGAAAATGGACGAGAGTCTAGAATGTCCCCAGTGGAGCGAGGGGGTGGGGTCGGGCGCGGGAGCGGCGACCGGGGCGGCGCTGTGGATCCCGCGTGCCGCTGATTGGTTCGTCACGCTTCTGCGGACTATTGAGGATAGATACAAGCTGCTACCACAGCCTGGCCACAGGTTAGTGTTTAAAATCAATAAGATAAGAAAAAGTTCTAGTGCACCTATCCCACCACCGCTGCCGGTGATTAGCGAGAAGCGAGTAGAGCTAGCAACTCACAGCGAGTTGTTTGCTTGACTGAGTTGGCTATTAATATACACAACCATTAATATAAATGGTCCAATTAAATTATCGATACCTAAACACGAAAAAACAAAAATGGAAAAGATTTGTTTTTTTTTTATATTTGACGCACGTTTTACCACAGTACAGTTTGCAAAACTTTTGTTTTTTTTTGCCCTCCATAGTTGACCCCCATATTCAAAATTTATTTATTTACGTTACACGTCCGTGTTTAGGTCACAGAAGTCCATATGTGTACCAAGTTTCAACTTAATCGGTCCAGTAGATTCGGAGCAAATTGGCTGTGAGAGACGGATAGACAGACAGACACACGAGTGATCCTATACGGGTCCCGTTTTTCCTTTTAAGGTACGGAACCATACAAAAATTTAATAAATTCAAAATATTTGTATACATATTTTGCCATTGTGTTAGCTTAATTATAATCTGAATTCAGATGTCAATATTCTTATGTCCTCCATACATTCCTTTACAGACTGAATTTCCTGGAGCTTCAACTAGAGCTGGTAGAAGAATGGCGCATCCGCCTCACTCAACTGCTGAGCGCGGCACTCGACAATCTTCACGTGGATTCCTTCCTATCTCCTGATGGAGGGTCACATCCCGTGACAGCTGTCATCAACGCTGCCCATCACACGAGGACTGTTTTGCTACAGTGGGCTCATTCTTTGGTAAGCTTAGAAGACAGTTTTTTTGGACAAGTTTTTCTTTTTTATTCTAGTATTTTTATTATGCTAAATGAAGGGATCTACGGGCTTCGTTGTTGAGTTAAGAAAAGGCTACTGGTGCATTTTAGCATGGTAATACCGGTCATTGAATGACCCCTCTACATTTATTTACGGATTCATGGACGTAAACAGATAAAAATTAAGTTAACATCCTAAATCAATATCTATAGCAGGAGTCACTAAATGGTGGATCTATTTTGTGCGGACCAAGTAAACAGTAAAATTTATAACAAAAAAAAATATTTTTGTTTATTAGTTACTTAATAAAAAAGACAGGTTCCTTTTCATTTTTTGTTTGCTAGTTTTCGTCTACCAAACGGACCGCGACAATCATATTATTTTTATTAAAGGATCCCCAATGTATCTAATAGGTGATCCCTGATCTATAGTAATAGCGGCCAATGATTGACCCCTCTACATTTATTTATGGATTCTTGGACGTAAACATATTTTTATAAAAGTCCGTTAACATCTTAAATCAATATCTATCGTTGTTATTAACAATTTTCATTAAAGAGAAACGATACGTAGTCGGATTCCTACGATGAGATAATAGAAAACGTGTATTGACCGCTATCGTCATGCTAAAACGCCATGATGACAGTTTTTATTTTTATATTAAACTTAAAATATATTTCTTTACAAATATTTAGTGCAAACAATATTATAAAAAGTGTAAAAGCTTAAAAAATTGCCAAGTTATTAACGTTTTAAAATAACAGCTAGATAAAGACGACATTGTCACGGAAGTGACGTAACGACTATGGAACTAACGAGCGCCATACATTGTCCGTACCGCGCGACAAGAACGGGATCCTTTTCAAAAACATTCAAAGCGTGTTGCTGCTCCATATTTCCATCGATTTTACAGATTTTTACGATTATCTCATTTTGCTATGCTGTCTTTAAAATTACTTATAATTTTACAATTACTAATTTATTCGAACATTTCCACTAAAGTAATAATTATCATCCCAATAAACCAATTTTTTTATGACCCATCCAATCCAACCAACATTAAAATCCACTCTTTGTAGCGACTGAACCTATTCCTTTATATTTCGACAGCATTACCTCCAACTCCACTTCTACCGGCGTCAGTTCCTGAACTTCACGCAGCAGCAGCATCAGGATGAAGAGTTCAGTGAGGACACGTCAGATACTGAGTATACTGACTCCGATGAAACACCCATTAAGAGGCAGAAAGGTAAGAAACACTATTCACTGAACGAAAGAGGGAGGCAGTCAAGGTTTTTGATGATCATCAATCAATAATTTGAAAACATTGTAAAAGCCAATTATTGATGTTGAACATCTTTCCTCTCATTTTCTGTGGGAGTGTTGAAAATAGTTTTATTACTAGGACTGTTTCATTTTGTTTTATTGAGCGGGTAATTTGAGTGGTGTGTGTGTTTTGTTGTAAATTGTAAATGTATGGATTAAGTTATCTGAATTAAATGAGTTTTATTTTTTTATTTATTTTATATATTTCATGAACATACGTCTTAAAAAAAAAACTGACAATTATCATGAATTGATGATTCAATGGTATTAAAGTAATTGGACGCGCATTAGTGATTTGCAAAGACTATAAACATAACACTTGTGAGTAATAATTCTACTTAGAATTTCTTTGTCTTAAAAACTTTACAGCTAAAAACTAATAATTTTACAGATATAACTGCGCAAGCGTTGTCTTTAATGGAAGTGGAACTGCAAGCCAAACACTTGGCACTTAGTGAGGTGTCTAGGAGAAATTCACTGATGCCTGACTTGAACCAGTATGATATAGTGAGTATTTAAATCAGTCCTCGTTTAAGTAAAAAACACTCTGACAGACTGCAACCAAGGCGAAGCGCGCTTCGACTGAACTGCAGGTGACGTCACGATCATGCAACTCACACCCATACGGAGAGGCCGGTCTATCGACTCCAATGATGCTGTGCGGCTGGTAATGACGAACCGAGTGCGTGAAGATTCTATGCGGCTGGTGGTTAGTCCGGTACCCGGAAAAAAGGAAGCTGCCTTTTTCAACTGGTGCTAAACCTATGACAAATAAAATAGGATATTAACACCAGGGAAAAGGATAAAAAAAAACTGCGTTGAGTGAGCAAATATACGAAAGTGCATACCAAATTCGAAGAAAAACACACCATTCACACCTCTGGTTGCAGAAAACAACAAAAAACAAATATGTGTAACTATTACAAATGATTCACTGCAGATAACACGACACCGTAACTTGATTAGGGACAAACTTTCAAGTAGCTCAATTTAGAATTAACTGGCCAAAATATAATCTTTTTTATAGAAAATTTACGACTTCGTTTGGAGTCCTAACAAAAATGTAAGAATAAAAACATGATGACCAGCTAGAAACCAAAAACTTGCAACCGCAGAGGTCAGCTGCAATGGGTACCTACTGTACTATGCACAATACAACAGTTCCGGATCCCTATTTTTGCCTGAGAATACTAAAAACCACGCCTATTAAAATATACCAACCGAACCGGTGCGTCATAGCCACCGAAGGAGTCGTAGCTTACATTTCTCCGCCGAATTACGTGACGTAATTTTCGGGAGATGTATCTACTGAGATCATCATCTGCCTAGCCTTTTCCCAACTGTGTTGGGGTCGGCTTCCAGTCTAACCGGATCCCCACCTATCCATCATCCTATCTGACCTCCACAACCCAGTTACTGGGTAACACGATATCCCTTGGTAAGACTAGTTGTCAGACTTTTGGGCTTCTGACGACCCGTAACAATGTATCTACTGAGATAAAACGTGATAAAGAACTAAAATTTCCCTTTCCCCTCTAGACGTCTCCAATAGTAAACCTAGCGGTGACAGATCCCCTCTCCGGTGAGGACGAGGCTGAAGAGGCGGGTGTGTTCGCTGAGGCGCCGGCTTTACTCGCGAGGTTACGTGACAGCGGTCTTGCTTCGCTCGCAGAACATATACTACTCGAGTTCAAGGCCGGGTTGAAGGACTATAAGCGACAAAAGTAAGATTAAACTTTGATAGATCCCCTCTCTGGTGAAGACGAGGCTGAAAAGCCGAACATAAAAGAGAACATATACTACTCGAGTTCAAAACCGGGTTATTATTGTTTATTCATTTATAAATACAGAGTTTACAGTAACTAGTTTTGAACTTAAAACTATGCCCCATAAAACCGTGTTCACGGTTTGTCGGTTTCAGGGGCGTGCAGTTTTAAACTGGACGATCTCTACGTATTATTTTTTTACAATATCAGACTTTTCTTTTCACAGACAGAATTATCTCTTGCACGCTCTTTCAGCTCTATTGTCCTTGTGATTATGTTCATTATCAATTTTGTCAATGAAAGTTATGTTACTTGGGAAGATTTTGCTGGTCTGTATGCACTGACAGTTACAGACTATACTGCGTAGACAGGGCTGCGTTACTACTCTAGGTCGCAGTTTGGTGGTTAACCAAAACCCTTTCACTAATAACATAATACACCCACATTCCTCCGGTTATGTTTTAGTCTCATGTAATAGAAGCTATTGCCATCAACCGGGCAAACATCAAGGCTCCGGGCTGCTACTGAGAAATTTGTAATGGAAAAACCGAAGAACACTGCCCGTCCTGGGAATCGAACCCAGGAGCTCGTACTTAGATGTAGACCAACGAGGCTTCACTAATTTCCCTATATTATCACCAACCAGATGGCACGGCCTCCTGATTGTAGAAGAGATGGCGCTGTGTGTATCGTCGACTCTCTGCCGGCCTCTGTCGGCCCTGTGCGCGCGCCTGTCGGTCGCCGCACAACGGTTGGCGCCCACACTCACCACGCGCCTGCGCGCGCATCTCGCTGATATCGTTGATACCTACATCTTTGAAGTAAGTCCTAATCCTATTATAAATGTAAATATTTCGATGTTCGACTATACAGGGTTAAATTAAATTAGCTAGCGAAACTCCGCAGACGTTATGGGTAGGTATATCTTAACACACAACACATTTTTTTAAAAATAATTTTATGATTTTTTTGCAGTCACTTGTAATATAAGTTTAAAAAATCTTCTTTTTTTGTGTAAACTTCACAGACGTGAAGTTGAATATACATATCGATACCGAATCACGATAAAACAAACAGATTTTCTCAAATCATACTTCAAGTAAAAAAACTACCCCAAAAAAAAAAAGAGCAGAGTTATTGGGATTTTCCATTAGGAATTTCTCAGTAGCAGTCCGGAGTCAGGATTTGGCACTAGGCTCCGCTGCTATTACATGGTCCGACTGAAATATAACTGGCGAAATGTGGGGATGTTATGTTTATTTGGCTAGTTTCCCTAGGAAGCGAGTGAAGCCATGGTATATAATAGAGCAGTCTATAATACAGTAGCCACGCAAATTTTTTTTCGTAGGTATATAATATAGTAATAATCTGACGATCGTGGCAGCAATTTACAACTTGTCTTTAAACATATACACTACGCGCGTCTATGGTATCTATCGGCCAGGGTCGAAAATCGATTAAATTTTAAACGATGAATATGAGTTGTTTAATAATTCTAATATTTCACTAATATACTAGTATAGTTCGCAAATTACACGTGTATCTTAACTAACAGCTTCTTTCCTTTGTAGGAGATAGTTCTTGAGAATTGGTTCAACACAGGCGGCACGATGCAGTTCACGCACGACGTCAAACGTAACCTCGTGCCCGCGTTCGCACCACCTAACAAAATTGCGTCGCAAATCTACCAGTTACCCAGGTAAGTCAAATCAGACTGTCCAATCGAAAAAAATATACAGGCTGACTGTGAAAACATGCGACAAACTTTAAGGGAGTGTTCTACCCATCAGTATGAGCAACTTATACTATCGGACCACTTTAAAATTCGCAAAAAAAAATACGACCTTTTTATACAAAATGGTCCAATCGGTTATGTACATTTAGAGGAAGGTCGACTTTTTTTTGTTGCGAATTCTAATTTGGTCCCATAGTAAAAGTTGTTCAAAATGATGGGTAGAACACTCCCTTAAATTTTGTCGCATGTTTTCAAAGTCAGCCTGTATATTATGACTGTCGAGATGCATCCACACCGAAATTACTTTTTGTGGAGCAACGTTTGCCGTTCGTGCCGTTCGTGGGCAACAACGGCTAACAAAAAGTTATGTAGTAAACTTACGAAAAAGTTATAGAAAGTTAGGGTCCCCGCATACGGGCCACCGGCCACCAACCACAAAACGACGCCACCGGCATATTTCCTGTAGTTTTCATACATTTTATATGGACTCGCCGCACACGGTTGACGCCGGTGGCCGCCACACGCTCCGTATACTGTACGTAAACTAGCTTCTCGTGGCGGCGTTTGTGGCTGTGGCGTGAAGCCCGTGTGCGGCGACACTAAAATAGCTTCTCGTGGTGGCGGCTGTGGCGTGAAGCCCGTGTGCGGCGACACTAAACTAGCTTCTCGTGGCGGCGTTTGTGGCTGTGGCGTGAAGCCGCGGTTGCGGCGACACTAAACTAGCTTCTCGTGGCGGCGTTTGTGGCTGTGGCGTGAAGCCCGTGTGCGGCGACACTAAACTAGCTTCTCGTGGCGGCGTTTGTGGCTGTGGCGTGAAGCCCGTGTGCGGCGACACTAAACTAGCTTCTCGTGGCGGCGTTTGTGGCTGTGGCGTGAAGCCTGTGTGCGGCGACACTAAACTAGCTTCTCGTGGCGGCGTTTGTGGCTGTGGCGTGAAGCACGTGTGCGGCGACACTAAACCAGCTTCTCGTGGCGGCGTTTGTGGCTGTGGCGTGAAGCCCGTGTGCGGCGACACTAAACTAGCTTCTCGTGGCGGCGTTTGTGGCTGTGGCGTGAAGCCCGTGTGCGGAGACACTAAACTAGCTTCTCGTGGCGGCGTTTGTGGCTGTGGCGTGAAGCCCGTGTGCGGCGACACTAAACTAGCTTCTCGTGGCGGCGTTTGTGGCTGTGGCGTGAAGCCCGTGTGCGGCGACACTAAACTAGCTTCTCGTGGCGGCGTTTGTGGCTGTGGCGTGAAGCCCGTGTGCGGTGACACTAAACTAGCTTCTCGTGGCGGCGTTTGTGGCTGTGGGGTGAAGCCCGTGTGCGGCGACACTAAACTAGCTTCTCGTGGCGGCGTTTGTGGCTGTGGCGTGAAGCCCGTGTGCGGTGACACTAAACTAGCTTCTCGTGGCGGCGTTTGTGGCTGTGGCGTGAAGCCCGTGTGCGGCGACACTAAACTAGCTTCTCGTGGCGGCGTTTGTGGCTGTGGCGTGAAGTCCGTGTGCGGCGACACTAAACTAGCTTCTCGTGGCGGCGTTTGTGGCTGTGGCGTGAAGCCCGTGTGCGGCGACACTAAACCAGCTTCTCGTGGCGGCGTTTGTGGCTGTGGCGTGAAGCCCGTGTGCGGCGACACTAAACCAGCTTCTCGTGGCGGCGTTTGTGGCTGTGGCGTGAAGCCCGTGTGCGGCGACACTTACTAATTGTTATCATGCTACTTAATGTTGTTCTATAAAAAGTAATTTCGGAGGGGATGCACGTTATTAAAACCCATTGACGGCAATTTATAAAACGTTAATTTATGATATGATTTCAATCGATTCTCGTTTACTCTGTCGGTTGTAATTTTTATGTGACATCAATGATTTTGGATACAGACAGTTACTTTGAATCCAGGCAGTCTACTTCGAAGATAAATCCGAAGTATCAGCCGAATGTTCGGCCGTTTCCTGATTACGGCTGACTATGGCTGACTACAGCCAAACAAAAAAAAAACGACAGTCAAAGAGATTTGTCAAAGTCAAAAATGTGACTTGGAAGTCGGGTAAGGACTCGAAAGTCAAATAAGGAAACTTTGGATGTCAAGAAACGGCCGAAAATTCGACCGATACTTCGGAGTAGCTGATAGTTCGTATAGTACCTATACCAGGTGTTTATGCATGTGAGATTTGAAAATTGAACTATACTAGAAAAAAGTGCGAGCTAATTTAGCTAAGGGGCAAATTTTTTCGAACTCCTAATCAAAAAGTTGACAAAAATATTTTCATCCGAAACAGACTTCTCGAGGCCTGCAAACTCCTCAACCTGGATTACGACGACGCGCGTCGTCTCCGCGCTATCCTCACGAAACAACCAGCTGCCGTCGACCAAGCTCTCGACAACCATAACATTCGCCACATACAACCCGTACATGCCCTTCAAATCCTGAACCAAAGGACCGACCTCAGTGACAGCACTAGTCCATCATCAGTCATGGAGCTATTCTGAAGTTATGAGGGAGGAGGCGTTTAAACAACTTGCTACAGCACGGCCATCGACTTTTGAAAAGGTTCTGATTTGTATTATAGCATCGTCGTCTCTATTACTCATACCGGTGTGTCTCTTTCTAGCTCGATGTGTCAATGTAACGCTTGGGTAGCTACTGAACATTGGTATGGCAAGATCAGAAAGGCCGGCTGTTGATGTTGTCGTGTAACGTGAGTTTATCGTATTATTAAGAAACTGCGAACAAGGGTGATGCAAAAAACCATTTCTTTTCGCGACGTATTATCCAAGATTGCGTTGTAGGCTTCAGCCAAAATTAAATAAAAGATATTGATATTCACTCATGCGACAGTCGTATTTACAATTGCGAAGTCCAAAGTACCTTTCAAAGAAAGCTTGAGCGATAAAATAGCAATATTTTCGGCCTGGCTTTAGCTTCTTCTTTTTTAGGATTCCGTACCCAAAGGGTAAAACGGGAACCCTGTTACTAAGGCTCCGCCGTCTGGCTGTCTGTCTGTCCGTCCGTCATCAGGCTGTATCTCATGAACCGTGTTAGTTAGACAGTTGAAATTTTCAAAGATGATGTATTTCTGTTGCCGCTATAACAAAAAATACAAAAAAAAAACAGAATATTTAAGGGGGCTCCCATACAAAAAACCTGATTTTTCTGCTCGGTTTTGCTCGATATTAATAACGGCAACAGGTAGACGCTTGAAATATTCACAGAATATTTAGTTGTATATTGACTTTAAAAATAAATAATTAAATTAAAATAAAACAAATATTTAAGGGGGGCTCCCATACAACAAACGTGATTTTTTTGCCATTTTTATAGATAATGGTACGGAACCCTTCGTGCGCGAGTCCGACTCGCACTTGGCCGGTTTTTTATTATTATTTTACCAGGATTTAACATCTTACTTTATAAATATTAATGTTGCAAATAAACGATCGATCTTAATAGTTACACGGCAACCATCTTTCAAATTCCTGTTTGCTGCCATTAATTTGCATAACTTTTAGTGGTCATAAAATTGTGCTCATGTTTTGACACACACACAAGCCTCTTTCGCCGGCGATAAAGGAATTAAACACCAGCGAAATCCTGTGTACCTACATATAATATATTTGCTAATACATAATAATATTTATTTGAACATCAATATTCAGTTAGAATATCAATCGGAACGCGGGTAAAACGAAGGTCACGGGTAGTTAGAATTCTAAAGAATTCTAGATATTTCCGCGTCATATGATCCTTAAAATATGCCTCTCACATTTGATCATGTTTGTAGAAGCCACACGTAGCTATAATTTTTTAACGTAATACCCCGCTTTGTCGGTAGCTGTGTATTCTGTTATGCTGAAACATAAGGACTTATTGACTAGCAGGCAGCCGCCCCATGTAAAATACTACTATTCAGCTGCATCCGGTTAGACTGGGAGCCAACTCCAACATAGTTGGGAAAAGGCTAGGCAGATGATGAGCAGACGCTCTATTTATACTCTACTGTAGAATAGAGATCGCTTGTCTACCGAAAATGTTCTACTGTTTACACGGAAACGTCATTTTTGTCTACTCTTCCGGCGACAAAACGCTTCTCTACAGTCCTCGTGCTAAGCCTGCTGGATTAACAACTATGTTTATGGTCTGCAGGGCTTAAACAGGTTATATTTTATTTCCGTAGATACAAATTATTTTTGATACAATTGATATTAGCTTCAAAGATTGCTTCGTCACATTTTAAGTTCAGCATTGATTTTGTAACAAAATATTAAATTATTAAGGAAATATGTTCGAAAACCTTTATAATAACGGTTAAGGTTATATAGAAAATTACGTTTATTCCCACTAGTTCGATTCATTAGTTCGATCGTCGAACTAGTGAGATTTTTTTTTCTCATTTGTCCGACCGTCGAACTAGTGAGATTTTTTTTTTCTCATTTGTTCAACCGTCGAACTAGTGAGATTTTTTTTCCTCATTTGTACGTATAGTAATTTAGTTAAATTGGATATTGATGAAGAGTTTTTGTTTTGGTAACTGAATTTACCAACAATAGAGGGGACCTGGCGCTCGGCGGCCGCTGCCGCGGCACGGTCACTGTTCTAACCTAACCTAACCCAAATGATTCAATCTGGCAAAGAATGTATATACGCTCTGGTTAATTTGCTGTGCAGTCTATAAATGAAAAAAATCTCACTAGTTCGACGGTTGAACAAATGAGAAAAAAAAATCTCACTAGTTCGACGGTCGGACAAATGAGAAAAAAAAATCTCACTAGTTCGACGATCAAACTAATGACACGAACTAGTGGGAATAAGTCGAAAATTAACCGGTTTCCGAGCCCTGATGGTCTGTACCAGGGATGGCGAACGGTGGCACGTAGCAAAATAATTTGGGCACGGCATTATTTCAGGAATTTAGGTACCTAAGTCAGCTAGTTTGCAACAATAGAAGTTGCACTTATTTGTTATTTCGTTTTAAAAAAACTGTTAATGTTAACATTTCTGTATTATATTTTAACTTTAGGTCTAGCCAACGTACTAAGCGTCATCATCTGTTGAATCGCCTACATCCACCTTGAATACCACATTTAATAGCCCCCCAAACACGTATGTGAAGGCAATATAATGAAAGGTCCAACTTGGCACATTACCCTATTGACATTTTCTCCATGAGTTTCGCTTCATACAGGTGTTCCCTATTTTAACAGTGCGAAGAGTGCACGTCTGTGTAGCTCAAATTGGTTTATTTTGTAGTGTTCTAGATTTAGGTCTACTAGACACTTTTTATTGTTCTCCTTTGTCTCTAATATTCATATGCCAATGTTATGCTTACCTGTTATTTGCATGGTTACTGAAATGCCAATTTTAGATGTTATTTATATAATTTGAATTGTAAGTGACTTTGCTGCTGGTGTGCTTATTATAAATAAATAAATAATAAAGGAATTTTTGTAAAAGTATATCGTTTTTTCCAGTATAATAGCGACTACTAGAAAAAAATTATAATACAAGTAATTAAATATACTCAAGATTGTTTGTTGGCACGTCATGGCCACATTCAATATTTATTTGGAAAAAATGGCACGTAGATGTGTACAGGTTCGCCATCCCTGGTCTATACGGTTTTAATTCCGTGATTTCGGTTAGGCTTCTGACAACATTCGGCATCGACCAAAGCTATTATGTCCACGGCATATCCGCATTTGCTCATCTACGAAAAAATAGGATATTAGCGATATAGATACCAATAATATTAAAATGTATACCGACGGATTACCAATTATTTTTTTAAGCACCATATTATTAAGGGCTTGTTAAGCGGATCGCAAGATGTTTAATAATAATTTAAATATATACAATATTAGTTTTAGTATATGCGAAACCCGAAACACGTGTCTAGTATTTTTATGTAAAGAATTTATGTACAACATTACAAAACTATCATGAAAAATCACAAAGTTATAATGTTACCGGGTTGTCCGTACAAAAACATTTTAACGGCGCCCCCGCGCCTCCAGGGTCGTCTTGCGCTCATTGATAATAATTTGGCAGTAGGTACCTAACCGTACGGCGATTGTATTGTAAGTAATTTAATAGTGATAACATTTTCCATCACACTTCAATATTTTAGAGACAAAATATAACATGTTGTAAAAATTTATGAAATCGATTCAGTTCCTTATTCTGAAAAAAACAATATTCAGATTTCGCATATACTAAAAATAATGTTGTACGACGCCGTCGCCGGCGTCGTTGTAAAAGACTATACAACATAGTCATCGACTTGATCCTGATTATGACACAATAATTTGGTACCAACAATCATGCTTTTTAACACTAAACATTAAAATCATTAAAGTAACTTATTGATTCGACGGCATTAGCTAGTGGCAAGTTGATTTAAGATAATAGCCTCCTCCTCATAAAATATTAATAAACTGGCGAATACTCAAACGCAACTCAAATTTAATCATACATGGATCTGCATTTTTCTGTATATCCATCTTCTTCTGTCATTTAAAGACATCATTCGCTAGAGCGAGAAGTTCGTTCACAAGCATCCACACTCAATCGCATAGAGAGTTATGTTACGTGCGAATGGATTTTTCGCCCTAATAAATTACAGTTCTGACTGCCAGAAAAGTATAGAGATACAAGAATATGCTGTTCTGTGTCTGTAAATGTGATTTCACCCTTATGAGCGTTCATCCCGCGCGAGTTGGCAACGTCGCATTTCTAGACGGTTTTCGTAATTATTTTATTTTTAAATCAAGATATTTTTTTTTCCAGCCAAGTAGGTACTAAATCTTTGTATTTTATAATTATTTATAACATTTACTCTTTGTAAATAAAAATATTTAGTCGTAATACTCCAAATATAAAATAATTGACAATATGTAATTTTATTATGAGTAATACCAAAATAACTGTAAAAAAATAGCATACTTATTTATAAATACCAATGATCTAGTACTTGGCCGAAAATAAACTGTACTCTGATTTAAATTAATAAAAAAAACACGAAAACCCTCTAGAAATGCGACGTTGCCAGCTCGCGCGGGATGAACGCTTTTAAGGTGTAAACGACTGAAAGACTGTTGAAAGTGCAGGCGTTTGAGTATTTGCACTATGTAGATAATTGGGTGTTTATGTATACGCTGTCTACATTTAAATGGCTACTATCATCTTAAATATCTCGTTTAGAATAGCGCATTACGGCTTCTAGAAATAGTTACTACTGTTAGTAGCAACTGCATTTATTAGTCACAATTTTTTCTATAAGTACTTATATTAAAGTGTATGTTACATTATTGCGAATGTCTCATGAAAAAAAAAGTTTAAGGGGGATGCGCTAAGGTAGCCCGCGAAATTCGAATTTTATTATGTTTTTCTGTAAAGCCATATTTGTTATGGCCGCGAATCATAGTTAGATCAACATACAACCTATTACTGACCTGCAAATTGCAAAAAACGTAAGAAAATTTGAATTTCGCGGGCTACCTTAGCGCTTCCCTCTTAATAATTATAGTATCATAATACCAATTAAATCTTCGGTCATTTCCATTTCAATATAATGATATATTGTAGGTATAAACCATTATTTTAAAATGTACAACGATAATTAGATGGTTCTTCTATAATTGTTTCATTTTCGATTCACGATGATGATTTAGTTACACATAGTTCCCTGTTTTTATTAGTATGTTGTCACACCACAGAGCAAATCTCTGTTTTCTTCTGTAGACAAACAACTTAAGCTCTGAGCAATAATATTAAATCACAGGGGAAATACAGCTAGTTGAGCAAAATCTGCTTGAAATGCTATTCATTGTAATACAGCTTAAGTGCATAGCAATCGTTAAGGACGCTTGCACCACAAACTACTAAATATATTTAGCGGTAAACTAATTTAAAACATCGCTCTGTCTCTGTCAGTCGTTTGAAGATGACAGTTACAATGATGTTTTGAATATGTAGCGCTAAACGTATTTAAAACATCGTTCTGTCTCTGTGAATAGTTTGAAACAAACAGAGACAGAATGAGTTTTTAAATACGCTTAGCACTAAACGTATTTAGTAATTTGTTTTGCAAGCGTATCTTAATGTAGGTACCTTTTTTTTAAAATAAGTAATACTGTCTTTACCGAGACTTTGTCACAATAATATTCGCTCATGGTCGTATGTTATCTAAATTATATTTTCTAATTTGAACGTAATGTAGTCTTTTATAAATATGTACATCTAATACTTATGTTTCATGCTGGATTAAATTCATTATTGGTAATAAATAAATAAATTTAATTGAGAATTTAATTGTTACCGTTTCTTGGTGTGATGACTTTTATAATTAGCTAAATACGAGTACAGAAACAGCAGCTGATTGTAATTTATTATAGTTTTATTGTGTCATGCAAGTATAGTTTATAAATGTACTGGATATTTGCATGAATTTATATCTTTGTAATAACTAGCAAAATAAATGGTAATCGTAACTTCCGTAGTAAATATTCAAATAATCACATTTCAGTCAGTGTAACAACATACTAGTTTACATCATATTTTATGTATATTTGTGGTAAATGTAGATGTGTTGAAAACACTTAGACTGAGTCTAATAATAATTTAAGGAGGAGTTTTATATTATTTCATGCTATAATGCAAGTTTTGTATTTATCTATTGTAATACCGTATAAATAAATTAATATATTCGTGTTTTTAAATGTTTTATTTTAACAAAATACAAGAATATTGTACAAAATAACTTACGAACTACTATCTCAGATAGTTTAAACGAGCAATGGAGTCTCCATTCTTAGTCTCAGTATGACATGTTTACTAAAAGTATTAAAACTAATATAAAGCCTGCACACAGATCTCTCTAATGGCACAGAATGCACCCTGAAATTAAATGCATAGAGTTACGCGAGTGTCCATTATGAAAGTATATTTCACAAGTCAAAAAGACCCATACGACATTATGGGACAAAGGCAGTCATAGTTTAAAACCACATCTTTTCTTTAATATTTTGTATGAGATCAAACCCATCTAATGTCCTATGTCCAGGCGTCGCGTCGGTCAATAAGGCTACGAGCCATTTTAGATTTTTCCATAATTCCTTTACTGTAAGTAATCGGTTGTAGCAATATTGACAATCTGACACTGTAGCGTACATTTTTGTCAGAGATCGATGGGTTTGGTTCACAATTCGGAAATGTTCGGAACTGTTCTTAATAAACAATTTACAACCACAGGCTTATCTTATATGTGGTCGTCCAAGCAAAAAGGGTCGAGTATTGGGGGGTGGGGTAAGACTATATTCGGTATCTAGAATAGTCAATTAATAATATGGATAAAAAAATATATTCACAAAACTGGCAATTCTTTTTTTTATCAGACGTTTGTAGTTGAAACTCTGAAAAGCTTGCCTTTTTATTAAACTCTTTTCTCTTAAAATTTCTGGTACTTAGAAACATCATATAAAGTCATTTTCTAAGTATATGAATTTGTAAATTGAGAATGAATTAATAACCAATTAAAATTGCGAAATGTAATTGTTTCACCCAACTTTTCAAAACTGCTGTATATCTCGGAAACTAAATGCCAAGAACTGGACCCTTTTTGCTTGGTCGCCCACATATCATTACGTCATCACAGTTTTGTTCCTATCACGTCTTCTTGACTTATGCAACTATAATTTTATTTCATGATTGCACTTTCGCGTCATAGTACATTCCATTGCATTAACACTTATAATTAAGAACTTTAAATTAAATCTACTACTAGAACCATAATATAATCAATGTACTATGGAACGAAAGGTTCATCCTCTTTCGTGTTTCCCAAAACTCCGAATTTGTTCACAGCCTCTTAAGCAAAATTCGTGAACAAAGTAATTTGTCATATAAATATTCTTCACAGATATTTACAAATAGGCAATCAGTATTCATTCATTAGACAATTGTAATACTATGCATTATGACTACTTAGTTTCTAAATATAAAAGTACAGTCATCAACAACATTATAATACTTGTAATAAATATTGAATTTAATTTTAAACTTACAGTTACTTTCTCGATATTACAAGATTACTAAATCGTTCAATAATTATAATTTTACTAATAAATAACTAGAACGGGATATTAATTATTATTACTATCACAAAGCACTGGCGGTGGATTCAGTGAATCGCCTTTTATTATGATTGGAAGAATTTCAATTAAAACGCCTACAATTTGTACTATACATTATGTTTACACACATCTAGTCTTATAATCTTGTTTGCTAAATTGTCTTGAGTCAGCTGCACTATGCCATAAAACGGATCAACTAAGTACGTTTTGTATCGTGTAAAGCAGTCCCATAAAGTAATTCCTTGGGCACTGCGTCTAATTAAATAATAATAGTGTTTATTTACATTTTTCTTCCGGACCATTAACGACAGGAAAACGGCCTGAGCCTCAATTCACGTCGAATATTTTCCTCGTTTTCGCGATTTGAACCATTTTTTTTTGTAATGTTCTACAACTTGACCTCGGCATTGAGGGAGTGGTTGGTGCCTGCTTCGGCTTCGCTTTGCTTCCGTGGGTCTTGTGTGGTGGTGTTCCACCACTGCTCATCGCCAGACGCGTACGCGACGAACACCAAGTTCGTCAGTATGAACACAGCCAACGCTATCCAGAACACCAGCCGCCATTGTACTAAAGTGCTCTGAAAAGATAATGTGGATCGTTAGTAATTCTTATACTTTTATGAGAATAACATAATTCGTTTTAGTGTAAACTAAAGATACCGATTTGTTAAAAACTAACAAGATTAGTAGCTTTTTTTTACTCCTTCGAAGTCCTTAGATTTGTTGCAATAGATATCAGAGGTCGTCGGAAAACTTGAGACTAGAGATGCTTGCATTCCACCAGATTTTACGACAAGTCCTTAACAGTTAAAGCAGTACGGTTATGGAATGCCATGCCCGTGTCGATAAAGCGTGCTTAATATTTTTCCACTTAAAAATTCTGTTAAATAAACACTTCCTCTCTCCTTAAACATCATCATTACAATATAGGTAATTCCTTGCTTTTGTTTCGTGTTTATTGTTGTATATACGAGTACACCTATATATAAGTATATGCTTTATATATGTATTTATTTATTGTATATGTAAATGGTACACCACTGACGAACTGCAGTATTGTCTCTCCTCTTTCTAATCCATCCAAAGGTTGTCTGTAATATATCACTTTTAGCGATAAGACCGCCCATTGTGTCACCCTATGTAAAATTTCTACATTTGTAATTTTTATGGTATACATAATTATGGAGTATTATTCTATCTATTTATCTGCTATGGAAGACCCATTTTCAGAATTGTACAGTCGTCAAAATACTTTGGCTTTAAGAAGGATAATCATCTTCCATAAACTATCAATTAAGGCGTCCTCAATAATGAGCAGAATGGTGAATTATGTTCAAATAAGTGGACAAGAGACAGTTGGACTTAAAATTATGGAATGCAATAAAAATAAGTATCCAGTATACTTCCATAACGATCAAAGCCATTTTGTTGCCAAAACAAATCTCAAGGACTGGCGTTCGATTTGCCAAATTAACCTTGCCTTGCAATACAATACGTAATTCGTTCCGGTACTTACATCAGGAGTCAGCAACCCAACTAGGTATGGTGCTATGATGCCGGTTATAGCCCCTATGCCGTTCACGATCGCCATTATAGTCCCGGCGTAATTCCCGCTCAAATCCAACGCGTTCACTTTCATGCCAGGGTAGAAGGCACCCATCAGACCCATGGATGCAGTAAACAGGATCACGACAGCGTCTGTGTTGCAGCCGGAGTATGATGCGAGGATCATGCAGATGCCAGGACCGACCGAAGCTGTAGAGAAAATTATGGGTAAGTTTGTGATAGAATTGGGAGTCGCGTTCGCGCCGTTATAAGAATAAATGTTTAGTTGCTAATTAAATAGTTTTTCGCCACAGTATTTATACGTAACTCACAATGTTACTGTGCGATCATAATCATAAAATCCGGTAGTAAAATTGCGAAATCTTACCAATTATCATAAAAGTGAGCAAACAATTTTACCTAATTAAATAAAGCACAATGTTATGGTATTCAATTAGCATGTAGGTACATAAGTGTTACATACCGATAGTGGTGAAAGTTTTTCTAGCGTTAGTGACAGTCAGCCAGTTTCTCTTGACAATCTTGTCGCAAATCCAACCGAAGGCGATGGAGCTCAGCCACATGACCGCGTAAGGCAAAGCAGCTAGTGTGCCTGTTCGATGTATGTCGAACTTGAGGACCCCTGTCATGTACTTGGGGAGGTCGGTCACCATCGTGAAGTACCCGTAGTCGTGACCGATCTGTTGACAATAAATGTGCTGTTAGATTTGGACGAAAATGGCATTTGTTTGGGCAAATAGCACATGCGATTACGAAATCGGTCGGAATGAACGAACACTGATGATAAGCATTATTTTGTTTTGGTCGATTGGTACGAAAAACGTTTGCCACATAGATAGTTAAGTAGCTGATAAAAAAATATACTTTCTGCGCAACTATTCTGTCTGCAATAATACTTAGGTCTACCCAAGTACCTGAAACTAGAAACATAACATAACACACCGCTCCTTATTTCCGCGAAGGGTTGTGCAGAGGTGTACCTATAGTACACCCACATTTCGCCAGTTATGTTTAAGTCCCATGTAATAGGGGTCGAGCCTATTGCCGAAAACCGGGCACAAATCCAGACTCTGGGCTGCTACTGAGAAATTCCAGATAGAAAAACCCAATAACACCTTTCCCGACCTGGGAATTTAACGCAGGACCTCATGCTCAGCTGACCACTAGACCAACGAGACAGCAACAATCAAATAAAGACGTTCCTAGCAGCTGCTTACGTACCTAACCTACGTATTTTACGGACCTTATGCAGCTAACAATAAGCTTTTAAAAAGCCGAATTTTGGTTTTGTTCGTGTTTAACACACAATAAGCAGTTATGCTAAGCTGATGAGCATAATAACTTGATGATCTAGTCATGAACTCCTTTTACTATGCCTTATTTGTTTTTAATTAGGCAAAACGTAACGAGTTGGGCTGTGTCTACACTTGAGAGCCCGTGAGCGATGTTTTCTATGGTGACCGACCTCCCCAAGTACATGACAGGGGTGTCATGTACTTGGGGAGGTCGGTCACCATCGTGAAGTACCCGTAGTCGTGACCGATCTGTTGACAATAAATGTGCTGTTAGATTTGGACGAAAATGGCATTTGTTTGGGCAAATAGCACATGCGATTACGAAATCGGTCGGAATGAACGAACACTGATGATAAGCATTATTTTGTTTTGGTCGATTGGTACGAAAAACGTTTGCCACATAGATAGTTAAGTAGCTGATAAAAAAATATACTTTCTGCGCAACTATTCTGTCTGCAATAATACTTAGGTCTACCCAAGTACCTGAAACTAGAAACATAACATAACACACCGCTCCTTATTTCCGCGAAGGGTTGTGCAGAGGTGTACCTATAGTACACCCACATTTCGCCAGTTATGTTTAAGTCCCATGTAATAGGGGTCGAGCCTATTGCCGAAAACCGGGCACAAATCCAGACTCTGGGCTGCTACTGAGAAATTCCAGATAGAAAAACCCAATAACACCTTTCCCGACCTGGGAATTTAACGCAGGACCTCATGCTCAGCTGACCACTAGACCAACGAGACAGCAACAATCAAATAAAGACGTTCCTAGCAGCTGCTTACGTACCTAACCTACGTATTTTACGGACCTTATGCAGCTAACAATAAGCTTTTAAAAAGCCGAATTTTGGTTTTGTTCGTGTTTAACACACAATAAGCAGTTATGCTAAGCTGATGAGCATAATAACTTGATGATCTAGTCATGAACTCCTTTTACTATGCCTTATTTGTTTTTAATTAGGCAAAACGTAACGAGTTGGGCTGTGTCTACACTTGAGAGCCCGTGAGCGATGTTTTCTACAATTCCCGGTAAAGGCTTGTCCAGACTGGTGCGATATCGAGTGGGCGACGTGACTTTAGTAGCGCAATTTCTTTGTCGGTGCCTGTCGCGCCCGTGATATCGCACCAGTCTGTACGAGTCTTAATAGAGTTACTGAAATGTTATTGGCAGCCCAATTTTCTTAGGTACACAGGCTACACATCAAGCTATAACTTCCAGTATATGGACCTACTCCTGACCACGGTCTCGCCTGATAAAAAGCGATGGATGAGAAATACGATGGAAAGAAAATTGTCCACAATATGCCTGTCCTCTTGGACAGTTTATAGGTAGTAGGGAACACAGACCATATGCTACCATACTGCAACTAACGTGGGCGAATCATCATCATCATTTCAGCCGAGAGACGTCCACTGCTGGACATAGGCCGCCCCCAAAGGGGGGTAGCCATAATCGCCACGCTAGGCAGGCGGGTTGGTGATCGCAGTATGGTGTTAAATTTGCAAAGAGAAAGCTGCTGCCCATTCTCTAGTAAGTCCCTTGTTCGCCTTTTACGACACCCACGGGAAGAAATGGGATGGTGCTATTCTTTAGGTACGGCACCACACAGACAGTTATAAATACTTTTTAAATCGTTGATCCACAAAAGGAATCTCCCCTATATTTATGGGTTTGTTCGTCGAACAGCTGTGCTATACGTAATGTAGACGCGTTCTAATGACACGTGCCAGTGTTCTTACGCTCGTCGATGTATATGTACAATGTACTAGACTACGTTCATACAGTGGAAGAAGATTATGCCAAATGCACGTGCAGTTTGTACGGCGAACGGCGCGTGCCGTCGGCTTTAGTCAATTACAAGTTTACAACTACTTTAGCTCTAAAATACAATAAGTATGTCGTTTTATGACTCAGCAGTTCTACTAAGTCAGTAAAAGTTAAAAGTAAGTACCTACCTGTACCTATAGGTACTTGCGTACAAACTTTATGGCGGCTCGGAACATAAGGCGAGTCACTGCGCAGTAACGAATTTATGTGTCAGCGGGGGTGAGGGGTGGGGTACTGCGCAGGGATTAGCGCACTTCAGAGCCGCCATTAAGTTTGACGCGTATTGTAATAGGTTACTTTAACCATTGCCCATAGGTAGATTCTTCCTAGTCGTCGGTAGGTATAGATAGAAATAGAGCAGTAATCAGGAAAATATTTACAAGTTTTTTTAAATATTATAACACCGTGGCATTTTAATCGTATTACAACGGCAGCCCACTTCATGTATCCAATGACTACTAATCATTAATAAAAGTAAAAAATATTTATTAAAATGTGAATAATAAAAAAAAATCAATAGCATACATGTAGTTTGAAACACCGTGTTATGAGCGCGGTACGAGCCTTGCGTTGCATTCCGCGCCGCCCGGGCGCTCTTGGAACGCAAGTCTCGCACTCGTCGCGTCATAATGAATAATATTTTTTTTTTATTATTATGATGTTAATAAAAAAAAAAATACTTTCATGAATGATTAGTAGTCATTGTATACATGAAGTGGGCTGACGTTGTAAGACGATTAAAATGCCACGGTGTATACAGCGTGCCGCTTTAGTGGTGACATTAATTTAATACATCTACACGGTTTCGCGTTTTCTTTTTATGAAAATATTTTAATTTAATTATTCGCTATTATTTATTGGATGTGGTTATATACTCTTTGTTTGCCGAGGCTTGGATCATAACTCGCATCAATGAAATTAAAACGAATAACGAACAAAAAGTAGGCGAATTGAAGGAAAGACAGGCCTTGAAAATTTTAATTTATCAAAGTACAAATTATTTTATACTAAGTATTATATTTTTTATGATTCCTGGTCACTAGCCCTACCCGTGTGTTAAATTAATGTCGCCATTGTAGCGGCACGTTGTATAATAGTACATTTTGATACAAGTGGAGAATGTTTGTTATTGTATTCGAGGCGGAATTAACACCCGAGCCGTAGGCGAGGTTGTTTACAAATGTACACGTGTATCAAACGACGTTTTTCAATACACTTTTGAAGAAATAAAATAAAATAACGAAAAATATTTTTGTCATTCATTATTAGGAAACTATGATTTAATTTTCTTTATTTTCCACGCTTTGCTTTCGCCAGATTGAAGGAGAAGCAAAAGTATAAAGCCGATAAACAGCCTAATATGAAAAATAGAAAATTCAAATATTTTTGAGTTTAGAACACAAATAAATGTTAATTTATTCATAAACATTTTTTTTATTGTAATAATTATGGTATTCTGTTATAAACATTATTTAAATATTCCAAAAATATTAACGCCGTAAAAACGCAAAATTGCCGAGATTTAAAAAAAAATCACCTCCGAATAGAGAGGACTGTATCTGGCGCGAAAAGGTGTGAATAGAGGCATTGAAGTATAGGTATAAGTTATCTGTGGCAATTTAAAATCCCGCACACGTGTTGGAAAATAAAAAATCGCACGCGTGTGAAATACATTGCATTGTGAACCTAATCGTAGTGCGATATGAACCAGTTTTCGAGGAAATGTATTGAAAAAGGGATTAGATAGTAATAGCGAAACAATATCAGTAGGTATTTCCCTAGATTTTGTAAAGTTATGCGAATGGAGCAGCTGATTATTTTATCGTGATTTAAATTTTTGTCCCATGTTAATATACCTTGTATAATGATTATGATGACTGATGTAATTGTTTAACAAGGCAGTGCAAATTATCGACTTATTGTTAAATATTACATGACCTGTTTTACAAATTTTTCACGCATCGAGTTGAATGTCATTCAGTGAACTTTGTAAGAACTATGAAATAATCAAACTCGTCAAGGCAATGTTATCCGTCAAGAAAACCTTTCAAACTTCGGATTATAAATAAACCATAAGACGTCCTGCACATCGACTGGTTTAAAAAATCTACAAAAAAAACCATTAAGTATTCTGTTCGGCCATTCTTTAATTTATTCCGTTTTATTTTCTTCCGTTCGTTTTAACTGCTCTGGAATTCATTTTATGCCTAATATTTCACTGCGAACGACCTCTAAGGTTGGTAAGTAAATACGTCACCGGAATATTGATGGATTCTGACGCGCGAAGCTAATACTAATGCACCTCAACTAATCTTAGTTCCTGGGGGTCTACTCCGAGGCGCTAAACCGAAGTATCGGCCGAATGTTCGGCCGTTTTATAGCTTCCAGAGTTTCCTTTTTTGACTTTGAGTCCTTACCCGACTTCAAGTCACAGTTTTGGCTTTGGGTTATCTCTTCGACTGTCTTTTTTTTTCGAGGTAGGTTGCGATAGTTAGCCGTAGTAAAGAAACGACCGAACATTCGACCGATACTTCGGATTTATGTTCGGAGTAGACCCCCTGAACTGTGAACAAGATTTAGGAAATAACTACCAAGGTGAGAGAGACTAGTATTTATTGTAACGTTGTATAGCTAGCACATCAACTTACCACAACCTGTCAAATTTTCTCATTCGATTTTGAACCTAACCGTCAACATTTTAAGGTTTAAAATCATTTGGAGAAATTTGACAGTTTGGTATAACCTGTCCTGGCGGGCGACTGTATCTAGGTATTCGACGGGAATGGTTAAACCGATAAACAAATTCGTTCAAGGCAATTTCTGCGTTTTCCCATGATGATGTGATACATCACTGTATTGATTTCAGTAATCGATATAAATCTCAGCTTTCATTAGGTACCTAGGTAAGCCCGGAAATAAGTTACCCATGCTGAATTGCATCGATCGATTGTAAATATAGATCAATAACACCTATTGAAATCATCGTTGAATGAAAGTAAGTACGAGTATTCATAGGTACAATAGATTTGTTTTATATTTATTTCAATAATACTGAAGTCATTATAGCATACCTGGGCGCAAACCAGAGCCCATAGAGGGACGGACATGAAGATGGCCTTCCATGGAATGGCTGAAGGCAGGCTGCTACGGTGACTGCCCAGCGCCTCTTCTAAATACTTCTTCTCCTTGTCGGATATGAACGGATGCGATTCGGGGTCATTGTAACACAGCAATGCCTAAAACAATTAAGTAAGTACAATTAAGTTGAAGCATAAAAAAAGGAAACACAACCAAAACATTTCAATGATAGCGTTACGTAAACAAAGATTGATATTTTTTGTATAGGTACCTGTACAAAATAAAATCAAGAGACATTAACGAAGACTTAGGTAGATCTAAAGTTTTAAAGGTGAGGTTGCAATCTCGAGTTATGTCAAACAAAGCCTAAGCCGTAATTATAATAACCTACCTACTTGAAGTGCAAAATAATAATAACAACCTGCTGTAAATCAATCAATAAGGAACCACTTTATATAAGATAATAGATTTATAAAAAAAAAACTTCAGGTTCCCGCAGACAGGCGCGACGAGACGCTAGTAGAACGATTTCTAAGAAAACTTTATGGAAATTGTTCTAACGGAATCGCGTTGCACCGTCGCGTCGCGCCTGCCTGCGAAAGCCTTTATACAGACATTATTCTTTGTAGCACTAAATATAGACGCCAATCTATTAAATTTAATGCAAACTGTCGCCTTCTGGTTAAACTGGCAAGAAAACAATTAACAAAATATAAAGCCGGTCTTACATGATTGGTCTGGATACAAATAGGTACCTACAACTAGATGTAAGTATACATATAGGTAGTTAAGCCATAGCAGCGGGTCGACAATGACTTGTGGCACTAGGGAGTTGAGACTTATATCGAGGGGAAAAAACTATACGCATGACAAAAGCGTAGATCGAAAATGATAGTGTAATAGGATCGTTCACATTACCAGGCAAAATGTAAAGAGATGAACAAAGAGCCCAGATCCTCTAGCCTTTATACTATTTTCAATTGTTCACCAATAAAATTGCCATCGACAACTTTAGAAGAAGACAACTTACCCAAAGAATAAACCAGAGAATTCCGATAGCGCCAAACAGGTAGAAGACGGACTGCCATTCGCCAGTCTCCTTGATCACCAGCCCAGATACATAGGTCCCAGCTATGTTGCCGATCTGGGCTCCTCCAAAGACCAGGGAACCCATTCTCCCTCTCTCTGATACCGGTGCCCACCGTGCAAGCATTGCGTTGAGCGCGGGGAAGGTGAAGCCCTGAAAATATTTTATTTATGTCTTACTGATGCTTGTTATCGTCCGTGGTAGAGATATTATGATACATGTTATGGTTTGATCTTAGATACTCGTGTCCAATGTTTATTCTGGGCCAAATCTTTAAGCCAAACACAAGATGTTTCCTTTATCAAAACATGGTTAATCCTGGCATAATATAGCTTCGATTTTCAATTTGGTCTCATAAACTTTTGAACACGAATCCTTAACATATACTTTCCACGAAAAGACAGAAGAAATTCTCACCTCTCCAAGTCCCTCCAGTACCCTCAAAATGATAAGACCAGTGGCGCCCCCAGCGCTGACAGTCCATGGGGTCAGGAGTGTGAAGACTGCAGTACTCAGCACTCCAAATCCGAGCGAGTACTTCCCTCCAAACCGTTCAGCGAGCATCCCGCCCGGCAAGTGCGTGACGATGTACCCGTAGTAGAACGCACTTAGGATCATGCCCTGCGTCGCTTCGTCCCAGTCGAAGCCTGTTAGCTCCTGAAAGAGTAGAAAGTATTAGTATTGACGTATCTCCAAGAAGAGGAACCACAGGGGAACAGACCACCACAGACCAGACAATGCATGATCCAGAAACATGATATATAATACTACTGGTAGATTTTTTGATCGTTAGGAAACGTTACTGGCTGTTTATTCGATTACTTATTTAATATTACCTATAGCTTTCTTTGATTTATTAGGTAACCCTTTACCCTAACCTTTGTCACTACAGTTAAAATCCTACCCTGGAATTCAGGTTTGTTTAACAGTAAAATCAAAAAACAAACATTTATATACAATAACTATGCATAATTACAAAATATAATCCGGCATTAGGTACAAATCAGCTATTTTACGGTCTTTAGCTGCCGGCAATAATAATACTATGAATAATGGTTCTACCGCGTATTGTTACTGTGCAAAGTCATTTCACGCGCTTTTCACAGATAAACGCACACTAGGAAAAATTAATTTAATTTAAGAAATACAAGGTGTTGTTATTGAAATACCTAACCGAAAACCTCTTCAGGGGTCGGTCGTTAAGAACATCTTTTACTGTGGGACCAACACTGAAGTCGCGAAAAAATAATGTGCTGCTCCATCAGAATCAGCCAATCACTCACTTCACGGTCACTTCCCGCTCACTTTGTCTAAAATTACATGGTGAGATTTTTACAGAATATACTGCCCAAGAATTTTGTGTTTGTTACTTGTTCTAGGACTTTTAGGATATTGTCTCCATATTATATTATACTATGAGAGTTTCATTTATAAGTTTGAAATTAAATTATTTTTGTTTTATTTATACTGATTTTCAAATTGTTGTCACTAAGCCAAATTATTATGCCTTGGATTGCTTCATTAACTGCCTTTTCCAATTTATTTTTGTCATATTTTATACTCACACCCACATCACTTAGGTACGATTTAAACTAATCATTCGCTTGGCCCCTTATGTCATATTTATCTAATTTGCTCATGATCAACGAAGTTAAAGGCTTTACTCATATCTATAGAAATTGCTAGGGGCCCAAGTCTACTATTTTTATAAATTCAGTCATTCCAACACGATCCCATTGTCATGCCATTGTAATTTTGCTAAAAGTTAGTAATCTGGTAAATTCATAATGTTCGATCAATGTTCTCGTAATAGAATTGTGTTATTATAATGGCATTGTCGTATTGCCATTGTTATAAAACCCTTTAGTAGAAATGTCATTCATTTGTCATTATGTACGAGATTACCAATAAATGCAATTTATTTCAATGTAGTGTCAGTGGCCGACCATTGGAAATCATAATGACGCCATTATAATAGTAGATTACCAAACTTGTCAAAATCAACAATTATGAAATCAATGATCGACCATTCTGACACTATTGTAATAGCAGACTTGAGGCCCTGGGGCCCAAGTCTGCTATTTTTATAAATTCAGTCATTCCAACACGATCCTATTGTCATGCCATTGTCATTTTGCTAAAAGTTCGTAATCTGGTAAATTCATAATGGTCGATCATTTTCTTTGCAATTTCTTTCAATGTAGTGTCAGTGGCCGACCATTGGAAAGTCATAATGACGCCATTATAATAGTAGATTACCAAACTTGTCAAAATCAACAATTATGAAATCAATGATCGACCATTCTGACACTATTGTAATAGCAGACTTGTGGCCCTGGGGCCCAAGTCTGCTATTTTTATAAATTCAGTCATTCCAACACGATCCCATTGTCATACCATTGTCATTTTGCTAAAAGTTCGTAATCTGGTAAATTCATAATGGTCGATCATTTTCTTTGCAATTTCTTTCTATGTAGTGTCAGTGGCCGACCATTGGAAAGTCATAATGACGCCATTATAATAGTAGATTACCAAACTTGTCAAAATCAACAATTATGAAATCAATGATCGACCATTCTGACACTATTGTAATAGCAGACTTGAGGCCCTGGTATGTTGTGTTTGATTGCCTCAGTTATTATTTTTATTAAATTAAAGCAAGCTAAACAGGTGGTGCTTTTTTTCCTGAAGCCTAATTGCTCTAGTCCGCATAGTCATTAAATAACCTTAAATAAACATACATTAATATGTCGCGTAACTCGACAAAATGTAGGGATCAACTGTTTTTTTGCAATGACACCTTGTAGATATACTACCCTACGGTTAGGTACACATGAATTATATTCTAAGAGCAAATTAAAGTCTTTAACTTCGGTTTTTTGCTCTAGGATCTTTACATTATTTGTTATTCGGTTATTTGACTTGAACATAATGCGTCTTATGTTAAATATGATGACTTTCCAACGTTCCATAGAATCCTTAGCTTCGAAATGTAACAGAAAGGTAGAACGTTGACCACCCCAATATGACAGAATTGTCACAAATTTATTAACAACGTTTAATGAGGTCTTAACTACTCGATTTACCAAAATCAGTAATTATTATTTTATTAATGTTTTCCATATTATGTCACGAAAAAACCGCCTTGCTGTTGTCTCGGTCGTTAGGGCGAGCTGTATTTATCACAATGAGAAGGAAATCCGATAGAAATGCTATGAGAAATAGTGTCGTAGTCAGTCGTAACGCCTAGTTTCTTCTTCAACAACCGTCAACTCAATACAAAAAAACATAGCCACCTCCTTTCCTCCCTAGCCGCAATCGATCCATCGTTTCTTTGATTTTCCTCTTGGTAAACATAATCGTTATCAAAACTTTCCTCACGACATGTCATGAAACAAAACTATCACATCACATATTCGCGTACCTAACCATGAGTATGAAATCAATTAAAAATATTCTATACAGAAAGTAAGCAGGTACATATGTATAGGTACATAGCTGAGTTCGTATAAACATATGAAAATATTAATTCATAGCAGAGTAAAATATTATGCAAATTGGTACTGTGTAGCAAGTAGCAACTAGTATCTAACAACTTATCAACCTATTCAATTAATGTTATCTGTTATGACATCTAGCTGTAATAAATACCTATATAAATGAACAGGTATTAGGTCAGCGACCTCTACCTTGTATACATTTTATAAAATAAAGAATGAAAGAAAAAGCATTTATTGGGACTCGCACAGATCACAAATTAAACACACAATCACAAATAAAGTACCAGCTGCTGTCCGGGGCTTTGCCCGCGTGGCTTTTTCTATAATAAAAGTAGCTTAAGTTACTCTTTATAACATCAGCTATCTGCCAGTGAATAACTCGTCAAAATCGGTCCAGCCGTTTCGGAGATTAGCCGGAACAAACATACAGTAAAAAAAATATTGTAAGTACTTTGCTGTTATTTTGACAATTCAAACAGACACTTAATTTTTATTTATTTGCATAGATGAAAGAGATCAAGACGATTTGCCTACTCAACCTAATGCATTTTTTAAGCTTGGTGCCATCGCGATTATTTTCCGATTGTTCAGAAGACTACTCGTATTTTCTTTTTCCCAGAGTAAAATCTTTCTACAACCGGATCTAAAGAGCCTAAAAGAACCTTTTGCTAGGTAAAGCCCTAGCAAAAGGTTCTTTTGAATGTATCAATAAATACAGGGTCAAATTAAATTAAGTAGTAAAACTTCATAGACTATATCGTAGGTACAAGTTTCGCAAGTTAATTTAAAATTACGTTGTATTTACATACATTTTTGATGACGTACCTACACGTAGTTAAAAATACTTACAGTAGGATCAGCTCCATCCACGCCAACTTCTTGAACATCGCTAGAAGGACAGGACCCATCGTTGCCTGTGGAATGACTTGGCCGGTGGACCATCTGCGTGATGGCTATATTGAGGCAGACCCGCATCGTGTACGCGTTGGCCACCGCCAGGAAACCCATGATGGCCATCACCCATCTCTGAGGTATTATGAATACTGGAAATAAAAAAAAATATGATATACTTAATTTTTTTTTCGAAGTTGGAATAAAACTCGAATATTTAGGTAATCCTGATTGAAAATGTGTAGGTACATACAAGGTGTAATTCAAATAACTGAAAGGGATCATTGCACTCATATTTATGAGTTACAAACTTACAAGTATTAATATGGGGCAACCTGAAAAAGTCAAAAAAAAAAACTTAATTTTTTAATTATTTTTTCACGATTTTAGACATTTAAGTGTGTTCGCATAATACGGAAAAATGTAAGGAACAGCAAATTTTTTTTTCGAGTTTTCCTTTTTCGCTTGCATTCTTTTCATTTCACCTTTTGAATCAGAACCTGAAACAACTTCGTATAGTCAGCCATATTTTTACTATCGTTTGAATTCCTAACCTCGTTACAGATTAACATAACAGTATTTTGTATAGCTCTCCGTGCGCCTGAATTCTAAATACAAAAAAAACGTTTTGATCTATAGCAATAATTAATAACAAGTTAACAAAGTTCATACGCGCATGGGTATGAAAAAAAAACTCGTTAGGAATATTTTTTATCGCATTTAAACAATTAATTAACGAATACCTACATTTTTATTTTAAAAGTTAATTACTGTTGTTAAATGTATTTTTTTTTAATAGTTAATTGACCTCAATCTCGTCTGATGGAACGCGATGAATGAGGTCTACGATGGAACGAGCGTGCCCAAGATACCTGGGGGGTCTACTCCGAAACGATAATCCAAAGTATAGGCCGAATGATCGGCCTTTTCTTGACTTCCGAAGTTTCCTTTTTTGACATTGAGTCCTTACGCGACTTCAAGTCACATTTCTGCGGAGTAGACCCCAGTTCACTCTTGTTTTGAAGGCAGACGGGTTATATGTGGCAGGGAAACACAGACGCTGGGAGAGAGTTCCACATACATATTACCACAATTATCTTATTACATAAGGTTAAGGTGTTTGATGACTAAGTGTGTCTATTTAGCCTTGACTTTGTTGCAAAACCTGCGTGGCGGATTAAGAGAATGCACTTCAACGATTGTGTAAAGATCCGACTACATAGTAAGTCAGTAATATTCCGATTACTCATAATACCTATTGTTGAGCTCTTGAGGTCACGATTACAGACAAATGCGTGCACTGACTGGACAGGTCCACCCAAATCTGTGTAGTTATTTCCTCAAAAGACAATCTCATACATTAATCTGCATGGTCCTCATATGATCTGCCCAAAATATGTCTGGACTTTAAAAGAGACTGTGACCTCTGAGTTTATTTCGTTCTTTCTTCTCAAAGTAGTCAGATTGGCAACACCCATAATATAAGTTTTTATCGTTAAAACATAAAATATTTTTGACGCGTAAAAGTGTTTTTTTAACGTACATATTATTCTATATATAATTTCATTTCATTACAACATTATCCATTATTCCGTGTGGTGCCGGACGTAAAGAATAGCACTATCCTATTTCTTCCCGTGGGTGTCAGAAAAGGCGACTGACTTACTAGAAAATGGGCAGCAGCGTTCTCTATGCATTTTAACACCATACTGCGATCGCCAACCCGCCTGCCGAGTGTGGCGATTATGAAAACCCCCCGTTTTGGGGGAGGCCTATGTCCATCAGTGGACGTCTTTCGGCTGAAATGATGATGATGATGACAACATTATCTGGCTAAATAAAGAGGGGCTCGTGCCTAAGTAATAACAGCCGCACGAGTCAATCCATCAGGGTAAGCTACGCTTACCGGGGTTGGTTTGTGGATGGGTGACCATCTTAACATATCGAGACTTCTCCGTGCCCCGGAAATCACGTTAAGCCTGTAATGGCTGGTCCAGCCTGTAATTCGTAGATCTTTGACAGTCGTTAGGTCTCGTCAGAAGCGCAAAAGTCTGACAACTAGTCTTACCAAGGGGTAACCCAGTTACTGGGTTATGGAGGTCAGATAGGCAGTCGATCCATGTAAAATACTGGTATTCAGCTGCATCCGGTTAGACTGGAAGCCGACCCCAACATAGTTGGGAAAAGGCTAGGCAGATTTATTATCGGCAAAATGTAGGTTTTTGGCATATATTTAATAATACATTTTACGAGCTCACTAACGACTAGAAAGTTGACGTCCTTTTACTTGTTTTTAGGGTTCTGTACCTCAAAAGGAAAAAACGAAACCTTTATAGGATCACTTAGTTGTGCGTCTGTCTGTCAGTCTGTCAAGGCCCTTTTTCTCAGGAACGCGTGGAGGTATCAAGTTGATTTTTTTTAGTTGGTCTACGGTCTCTTGGATCTCTAAAAAAATCAAGCTTCTAAGTCAATGCAATAATGAAATACTTACGGCGATTTATGCGACATTTTGATACTCGCAAATAAATCAAAACCTGGTACTTCCCATTGACCTAGAATCATGAAATTTGGCAAAAAGCAAGGTCTCACAGCACAAGTAGAGGAAAAATTCCGAAATTTTTTAATTTGTGGTTTATCACAAAAATATATTTTTGCAATTAGGTACAAACTTACATTTGCAGTTGGAGAATTAACCGTGCATGACGTATATCGATGTATGGGAGAACATGTTTTTCAACTACAATGTTAAGTTTGTTTTTGGAATAAATTCATCTCAACTACGGAACCCTTCATTGTGCGTGGTCCGACACGCACTTGGCCGGTTTTTATTTATTATTATTATTTACCGTTGCTTTGATCGGTATGTTATGCAATTCATATTAGTGTTTATGTAATTTTAATGAGCCCGATTTGTAAGCTCGATTAGTTATTTGTTTGTCCTGTTTAGCTGCTCGTTTTGTAATTGTATTTGTAACTACTACTTACCTTTTTTTTTTGTTATTACAGTTTCGGCCAGCCATACTAAGTTTTTTTATGTATTGGCAAAACTTTTTGGTTTGGCAACGTTCACTCGGTCATCTCTGCTCCTTCCTTAAACGTAATAAACATCTTAAACTCACTGACAGACAACAAACAGGCTAACCCAGCAGCACATCACTAAAACACTAGGAAGTGGTAAAGGGCGGCTGTTTTTGGGAGACTGTCTTATGTAATTTTCACGTTCGAAAAGTGCGGATTCTCAACCTTATAGTTTCAATAAATGACTTTTGATTTTGATTGTGGACCGCTGGTTCTAGAAGCATGTAATTTTGCACGAGGAAAAGGTGGAACCTGGAAAGTGGTACACAGGGGATGAAAGTTGGTATGGACGTTCGCCATCAAACATCCCCGAAGCGCTACAAAAATGCGGGAGCCCCGCCGGCATCCTGAACGCATTGTAATACTGCACGCGGCAGGGCGTTGTATGACCTTCGCGTATACCTAACCCACAGACTGCAAGTGTAGAATGACTGGCAGAACGCTCTAAAGAGTGTCATTATTACGTAATGGTAACGTTAGTGATGGTCCTCCAAAACGACTAATGTCCTAGAAGGGAAAAGACCTCAAAGTTTTTAATTTTACAGGGATTTTTTCATGTTTGTTATAAAACGGCACGTGTCATGTCTAGTAAGTACCTAGGTATGGCACACACGGTGGGTAGCAATCTGGCAGTAAACAATTTCAGCAGTTATATTGTCAACAAAGATTTTAATGTAAGTTTGGATCCGGTTGTAAACAGTAATACCTACATAGGTATTGTATGAATAAAGTTTGCTTTACTATAGAACTAGGACGCTCTATTTCACATGCTTATTCAATAACAACAATAGACACCTACTTAACTTACGTCTTCATAAATCCTTAATTAAGGCTTTCTTAAACTCGTTATGTGTCATTAAGTTAAAAATACCTACATAACATTGAATTACCCTAGTAATGATCTTAATGAGTTTACCGATCTTGTGAAAGATAACACTTAAGACAACGCATTTTTTAGGGTTTTTAATGTAAAGCACTTGCCATTTGTTAGATAAGTCGCTTCTAAAATGTACAGAAATTACTTACAAACTAACCGATCCACACGATCCCTACATATGTGATTGTGAATTTCTGATTAGTCGACATAATGACCAGCTGCGCGAAAAATCAAACAACGCACACTCTCCTCATTATTTTCAGTAATAACGAAAGGTACTTTATGATGGAACAAATAGGGTTTGAAATGATACTCTTACTATTAGCCTGCATCATACGGGCTGGGCAAATGCCTCTCCCCATGACTTCCAGATCTTTCGATCCGGGGCTAATGTGGCCTACTGGTCAGTTTGTTTTGTCAAAAGAGCTGGAATTCAGCTTGTCCGATCTTCCATCCATCTTTCACGGGGTCTGCCGCGCGAGACCATCTGGCTATGTCTGGTTTGAAATGATACAACTAATTACGATTTATGGAGTTTATCTATCGCTATTCTCAGCGTTTCCTTCTCCGAATCCTTTTACCGTACTAAACCGTTTTCTTTTTAAATTCCGTCAAGAATACAAATAGTAACTTTTTTACCATTCTCATTTGTCAAGTTAACCCACATTTAATACAAAGCTGAGTTTTGTTGTCAATGTCGCGGTCGCAGCAAACCGCAATCTCATTAGAGAGATGAAATGAACCGCGCGGTTGAATGCAGCCTCAGTGATTGAACAAAATATTGAGTTGATCTCAGTTTGATTAACTAACCCCACCCGTCGAACCTCGGGTTTATCGACCGTTTACTAAAGGATGTAGAACACAATAAATCGAACAAACTATAAATGGAATTTCTGTATAACGTTTAATAATAAATCTGCTCACAAATGTTTTGAACTTTTCTGAGCAATGAATAGAATTTAAAAAAAAAAAGTTGCCGGCAGGAAGCTATGTGATTCAATCTATCGCAATTTAAAAGGCCTTAAAATATTGGCTTAACTTAACCGGATGCAGCTGAATAGGTACCAAAATATTACATGAATTGACTGCTTTTCCAACCTCCACACCCCAGTTACTGGGTAATACGAAAGCCCTTGGTAAGACTGGTTGTTAGACTCACGGGCTTCTGACGACCCGTAACGACTGTCAAAGATCCACGAATGACAGCCGGGATCACGTTGTTCCAACGGCTTATCGTGCTTTCCGAGGGAAACTTGGAGAAAACAAAACGAATACATTTATTTCGAACTATAGCTTCTGCCCGCGACTTCGTTAGCGTGGAAGTCGTAAGACACCACAGTATACAAATAACAGCCACATTTTTATAAAAACTGCCTCGTTTATCAAATTCGCCACTGGTTTCAGATTTTCAGTTGCAAATTTTTAACAAAACAAAATTAATAATAAGATCACGAAATCAACTCTTGAATTGCATTTGCGACCTTAACAATATTTTACAACAATGAACATTGCAGTACCTACTACGCGGAACTTCCTGAATGCCAAGTTCTAAATTATCTATTTTCCGTAGACGACTAAGAAAAAACCGGCCAAGTGCGTGTCGGACCACACACAATGATGGGTTCCGTAGTTGGGAATTTGGGATGAATTTATCCCAAGAAGAAACTTAGGTTTAAACATTCTTTGTTTATTCTAAAAGAACATACATTGTACACTTAGCGAATAAATACTCTAAGGTAAGTGTAGTCCAGTAGCAATATTTTTTTTAATCTAGGTAAGTTAACATTGCAGTTGAAAAACATGTTTTCCCATAAATCCCAACTGCAAATGTAAGTTTGTACGCACAATATTGAGAGATTTACCATGTTATTTAAGACCATAGACGTCTTATCGGTTTTCCTGTAATCTATAAGTAGGATAGAAAAGAATAGGGTTACCAGTTTCGGAGGTAAGGGATGGTCAGTTTTTATTTTCTTAAATAACTTTAAAACGATTTTTTTATTATTATTTAAAACAAGTATTTGAGACCCTCACATTAAGCCCTTACATTTGATACGTCACCAGGTACAGTTTATAAAACTGTTTTCACTCCCAAAATTAACCCCATAGGTATTCAAAATTCATTTATTTTCGTTAGACGGTCGTATTTAGGTCACAGAAATTCATATGCGTAGGGGAGACCTGTACAAAACCGTATACTGGGGTAAAACAGTACAGCATGTCTATTCTTGTCAATAATTCAAAGTTCCCGCGCGCTAACTGCTCAGCGGCGTCGACCAATGGGAGCTATCTGTCAACAAACACTTGTCGCTGCAGGCACGCGCGTTATCAAAATATTCGATTTTATTCTTTTTGGGCGTACTTGATCTTAGTTTTGTGAAAATTCAATCAATCATAGTGAAATTTACATATATTACAGGTAAGTGTCCAATCAACTATGTTAAAGTGTGTGTATTTACTCGTAATTAACAACTGTTTGAGTAGGCAAAATTGGTTTGCGTATGTAGTAGTGAGTGATATATTTATACATTGAGCCTTGGGTCGAAACCGTACGGGGCAAAACCGGCCACTATACGATTTTGACCCGCACGAATGAATATAAACTAACTAATTTTATTTTATTTTAGGTGCAGTTAAAATGCCGCGTAATTATAAAAGGACTACTTCTAGACAAGAATGGGATCCGGATAACATGAAAAAAGCCGTTCAAGCCGTATTTGATGGCACCATGGGTTACTTGAAAGCGGCCAAAACTTTTGAGGTACCAAAATCAACATTACAAGATCGAGTAAACCGATTTAAACAGAACAATGATCTGGACGGATCCGACGGATTCCTCCCCCTATAAAAATGAGTTGATAACCATCTCACAAAATAAAACTCCTAAGCTTAATTTGAATCAACCGCCTAAAACCAAAAAACCAAAACAAAAAATAATAAATGATAACATTTGCTTGTACTGCCTCGAAAAATACGGTTCAAGCCGCGTGGATGAAGGTTGGGTGCAATGTACGGAGTGTAAAGGTTGGGCTCATGAAGGCTGTACAGGTTATGACTCAGAGGATTTAGATAATTTTGTATGTATGGGATGCGTTGCTTCTAGATAATTTCTGGGGCAGTATCGTATATAATATACGGTTTTGCCCATGTGTCGGGGCAAAATCGTAATTAGAAGAAGTTTAATAATTTTTGGTTTTTATTGTTTAATATTTTAATTATTCCAAATATGTGCAAGTGATTATGTTCCTTAAGAGACTGACTAATTATAATTGTTTAGTAAATAAATTTCTGTTTTGAGATTAAAGACCTACAACCCTAAACCCTTAGCTATACGATTTTGACCCGGTCTCCCCTACCAAATTTCAACTTAATCAGTCCATTAGATTCGGAGCAAATTGGCTGTGACAGACGGATAGAGAGACTCACGAGTGAACATAAAAGGGTTCCGTCTTTTCACTCTGACGTACGGAATCCTAAAAGTAACAGGAAATAATCTAGTTACGTCTACATCTGCGTCATCCATTTCTAACGGATCGTAACAAAAGGGATAATGTGACAAATGATGAGGAAATTCAATTTGCAGAAACGCATAACTTCAGGTTATGAAACAAATTATTACTGAAATATAAGTGCCTAAACATACCTACTTCAATTTAATTAAAGTAGATGGTACGGTATCAATTTAGGATCAACAAAAGGATCTCGAAATCTTCGAGATTTCTACACATTTGCAAACAAATAACACATTCCGAATGCCCCTGAATATGTAAGTAGATACCCATATCTTTAAACTTTCGTTATCTCATCTACAACATCAGTACCTAAAGCGTGGAATACACATGCTACCTAGTAGTACAAGAACATGCTACTTTCGAGCAAATGCTACCTAGTAGCAAACAAGCATGCTCATTAGTAGCATGCCATTGTGTATTCTAGGCTTAACAATTTTGGACCAATTTTGGCGTTTTGGTTTAGTAGCAACTTTGACTTGATTTTATTATACTGAACTTTGACACTCAATCAATCTGCCTAGCCTTTTTTTAGGTGGCAAATTATCAAATAACTTATCCTGCTCTGGACGGAGCAGGATAAGTGTCCGACTTTTACTGACTAAAACCCACCCGTGTTCCTTCAGTTGCCAGTGTGCCAGGGCCACGGTACAGTTTGTGAATCTGCCTAGCCATAACTATGTTGGGGTTGGCTTCCAGTACAACCGGACGCAGCTGAATACCAGTCTTTTACTTGGAGCGACTGCCTATAGGAATTTGGACACTCCTAGATCAAATGAGTCAAGCCTTTGATTCTTCTATCCAAGACTTCCACCGCACGTCTCATGCAATTATCCTCGTATAAACACGGACAATAGACGACGGATATCAAATTAAGTACCTATAAATTGTTGATAATAACTTGCGATCGGTCTGTTTGTCATTGCATTGTTGCGCAGTGGCTCGCGACGTAGCTGACGGATCTGGGAGCGCAGGATGCGTTGTCAGCTTTCCGATGTAAATAGACTTTAACTAGCAGTAACTAGATTAGGACTAGTAACTATAGGCACATACCTAGTTAAAATTTTAGATTTATATTTAATGACATAATGATATTGCTGAATATTATAATACACAAAATTAAATTAATATTTACTTTGTAAAGTATTATATTTATTACTTTAATTGTTATGAATGTGAGCACTATATTTTTTTTCTTTCTCGGTTAGTTTCAATGATGGTCTGGCATTTTGAGCACTTTATGCGGCCTACCCAATAGCCTTTCTTTGATATTGTTCGTCGAGTCGCTGAGCTCCTTAAGTATTTAATTGAGCCGTACGATTACTGACAAATGCTTGCACTGATTGGACCACTCAAGTTTGTGTGGTTATTTCCTCAATAGACCATTTCTGAGACGGATCTACGTGGTGGTCCTCACGTGATCTGACCAAGATTATGTCTGGACTTTAAAAGAGACTTTGACCCATGAGGTTGTTTCGTCATTTCTTCTCAGAGGTAGTCAGATAAGAAGTGTAATTACAGATAAACAATTTAATTTCATTTCATTTATACTAAAATATACAAGGTGAAATAAAAACTGACGAAAGTTCACAGACTTTGTGAGCGACAGCGACGTGGACGTTCATCACGTTTGTAATAATCATAAAATCATCATCACTTAATCTGGTGAAATGGGGTATTATCGATTCATCCAATATTCGGTGCGAGTAAGGTGCTCCTGATCAGACTACGTCCCTTCTGCTGGAGTGTCCAAATGTCCGTTCTCCTCCCTTGACGATCTGAACAACTCCTCTGACCCCTCAATAAACGTGGCCATTGCACTTACTGGGCCCAAAGTACCTATAATATAGATTTATTTATTTTTACCTCTTACAACTATCTTTAAAATTTTTAGACCTAATTCGATAGTGTGGCTGTCAACTATTATTCCTCAAAATTATTAATATCAGATATATATATATATTTATAACGAAATCTACTACTTAAATACCTACTCAAAGAAGAATAAAGTTTGTGAAGTTTCGCTAGTCATTTTAATTTGACCCTGTATATCTGCTTCATATAAGTATCTTCATGTCTTCATCCCGATAATCCCACGGGATCGAGACTTACGTGGGTGAAACAGCGGGGCGCAGCTAGTAGATACATAAATGCGATATACCGAACCGAAGATATTGAATAATAATAACGCCCAGTGGTCGAAATTCAACCGTTTTTTTTTCTAATTCATATTATATAAATATATTAGCTTTCTACACTCCTCCTCCATGTAAACATTAACTGTGTCAAATTTCATACTCCTCCGTCCGCGTAATTGTCGTAAAAAAGTGTAGGTACAAAGTTTTTGCTTCACGTATTAATATAATTATATATTACAAACCAGTCATGCCTAGTGTTATTAAGAATTTGGAGGATAAAGGCTAAGAGTAGCATTTTAGTACCTATATAATGTTCCCATTGGTGGGACACAGGCATGCTCTCTGTTAGAGGGCAGTGGATCACAATCCACCTCGCGGGACCAGAGGGCTAATTGCGTAACACACTATCAGTAGGAATCGGTTTCAATTTGACAGTTCAACAACATTCAATGCGTTATTTACGTTGTTGAGCAGACAATTTTTTCTAATATATGAAGCAATGGATTAGCAATATACTTCAAAATCATTCCGATTCAAACTGCGTTACGCAATTAGGGTGCTGTGCGGGTTAGTGCATGTCACATGTCTTGTTATCTTTAGAATTTTTGGTTAGAACATGTTTTCTCACGATGTTTTCCTTCACTGTTTTGAGAGCAGTGGTGATGAAATAATTTACACAAAATGCCTGGCTGGGCTCGAAGCTACAACCTGCAACTTTTAAGTCTCGGCCAGGCTAAGAGTAATCGGCTTAAATTGGTACCTATTAAACTTATCATGACGATGGAATAACCTTGAAGAAGGCCACAATAAATACCTTCATAAACTAGGATCCTATAAATCGGTCGACTGATGCACTAAATGCATTTTTATTCAAACAACGTTTAAGATAAGTTTCCGCTTCGTCTAATGGGCAGCTAAGTGCTAGTAATTATCCGTTTGCGTTAACCAAGTGATTCTATTGACACACTAATTGTTAACGATCGGTGGCGGCTAAAATAGGTGTTAACTCGTGCCAGCCTAGAATAAACAAACACGTTACCGACATGCACTTTCCACACGAATGCTAATTTGCCCATTGTCTTCTTAGAAATAATGTGATCTGATCAGATCATTATTTATAGGTAGGTATGTGTACTACGAAAGGGAAAACCGAGGTTTAGCGGGTCTTGGCACAACCAACGATGTCACCCATAATTCGCTAAATTGACCTGATTGAAGACCGCGTTTAAGATAGAAAGTTAAACAGGATGGCGGTCTCCAAAACCAAGATGAAAAGAATGCAATAAGTATCACGAACCGTCTAAATACAAACAACTATAATTCAATGACGAGATAAAGAATACGGAGGTTTGTTTCAAATTCAATTAAGAGTAATTTTCAAGTTCATGAGATTTATGAAGTCTGACATCAACTAGGTAGGTACTGCTTTTGTTAGAAATCCCACAATACTTAGGTATAATAGTTATATGACAAAAGGTCCGTCTGTCATGTCCTTTAGATCTGCAGGTGCATTGTGTTGTATACACAAAGGTTGACCACTTCACAACGTCACCCACCTTTATGTCAGATGTCATGCAGTACAGGCTTCTATAAAAAAACATCCCAGAACAATAGGACTTTTCAAAGTGAGTCTGAGCGTAACTCATTCGGCGTGCGTCGGCAAACAAAAACGGTTTTATAATTTCCGTTCTCCGCCGCTCATAGAATACAGATCAAAGCGCGGCCGTTAAAATTCCCGTTGACGGCCTAACACCGAATTACAGTGACGTATGCATACACTGTCCACAAGTCGCATCATTAAACTACTCCGATATGGAGCTGAAACCCACGTTCCCGTCGAGTGAGTTACCTAATTTGGCGTTGGTATCGAGAAACTCGTTAGAAGTGGTAGTTTTTACATCGATCCGCGAAAAAGTTTCTATCAAAGTGGACGAGCGGAGTATTCCGTCGTACGATCCCACCGGCCAATGGCTGCTTCGAACAGGTCTGCTTTGCCAGACAGGCCGGCGGTGGTTTCGCGGCTTGGGACACATTGTAATTAAATCGCAGCTTTCCAAGAAGCCACAAGTTGAGCCACGTTTTATTGGATACTCTGGATTACTACCAATCTTAAGTTTTCCTTAACTGTTGATAGACTGATTGAGTATCGACGCGTTTGATTTACATCTTGTCAGTAAAATTCCAGAAAGTTTTTACGATGTTTTTCCTCCTTCACCCAATACAGCAGGATTCACTACACATACACTTGAGCTATAGTCAAACACTCCAATGCAGTTCTTATTCACCATTTACCTATTGTAAAATATACCTCCAGTATGTTTTGTGTGCTGGTTAGCACACAAAACATACTGGAGCTATATTTTTGATTCTCAGTTAGTCAAATCAGCTGTTTTCCACGTGCTGTGATTTGCAAACTTTTACGACCACTTAGCTCTAGCACTTTCACCTTCTCTGGCCATTAAAACAATAGAAACGATTCTGCGATTTAAAATCTTAATCGTGCGGAAACTTTACAGGAACTTAGGGTACAGTACCTACCTATGTGTAATTGGTATTTATTGGCGACAAGAGAGTCGTTCGGCCAGTCAAGTCCCTTTCTCCTTGATGCTGTAAATCAAACGACATCGCACGAGCCCAGTACCAAGTGGGCGGTATAATAGATTTTCCAAAAGCTGTCCCAAGCCCACGTTGGGTGATTATAGAAATCTAAGATTAATTCGTTTTCCAAGTCATTTGAGGCTTAATTTGTCTGTTGAAGTAACTAATCTAACAAGGCACTTCGATAATCTAATTATAACAGATACAGCCTGAACATGAATAAAAATAGTTTTATTTTTATGTTATGCAGAGATGTTTTGTATGATTATATAAGACCTCTGTTTACATAGACAGAGAATAATCACATATCTGCCGAGCGTTGACCTATAATTAACTACTGATGATAAAGCATAAAGTTAATTATTTACCCGTTTTAATTTGCACAAAGTTACAAATCAAGAAGTAATTATCCACCAGAGATCAGACGGTCTTTCTTAAAAGACTGATGATAGTGATAAATTCAAAGTCGATCGCAACTCAAACCAATTTTACGGTTAGCACAAATGTTCCGCTTAATTAATGATGTTGTTTCAAAATACAGTGTTTTTATTATATGAAAATACATTATAGTTTGATTTGTACAGTTTCGTACGCGCGAATCGAATCGCGAACTAAATTAAACAAGTGGTACAATTCTTCTCGCTTTATTTTTTGCTCTATTTATGGAAATGTTTACAGTTTTCGTAAAGTTAACGCAATTTTTAGTGTACCAAACGCAAAAGGTATCAATTTCGAATTTAAGTTTGTTGGTTATATTAGCAGCCAATTTCAAATAGGTAAGTGTCGCATTATTTCAAATTGGGAAACATAAGTTGAGGGTTTCACCCACCGGATGATTCAAACTCACAAGCATATGGCTACGACCACAGGTAGATTTGTAGCACAGCTTTCTTAGTATTTTTTTTTAAATATCGGAGCATTATGTTGAGATGCCTTTTTTGGCGTCACATAAGTTTGTTTTTGTCTAATCGAACAAACTGTCAATTGTGTTAGTTTTAAATGCTCCTTTTTATTTATTATTAAGTATGTTTTATTTATATATTTATTTATATATTATTTTATTTTATTTATTATACAAAAAATATATCTTGTGCATGTCCCAAATAAAATATTGTTCTTTGTTTCTTTTAGGAACTACGTAAATTACCTATAGATACAGTGTGAGTCTTGATAATGTGCACATATCGAAAGGAGGGAAACTTAGCTTAATTTTACCGACGGAAAAAATAATTAGGTAAACTAAAAAAAAAAAAAACAAATAAATTTTTTATAGCATTTTTAAATTGTTGTTCGCTTCTGTGACCCCTGTGTAAACAAATCGGTATAACTTTTAAACTAAACGATCATCACGATGAAACAAACTCAGTAATGACTGGAAGTAATACGGCGTCTTGATAAAATAAAAACTTAAGAGGAAACTCGCCCTCAATTGAGAATTAGGGTGATTTTATAACAAAAATCTGATATTTTTTCATTAATTTTTATAATAATTGTAAAATATCTCAATAAAAGTCCTGATTAGCTACCCTTTTTTATTACTTTCAATTATTCTCCATCGTATAGGCTTCCTAAAAGTAAAAATATCAAGTTGCGAATGAGTTATACATTCACAACGTTTCCTATCAACTTAAAGAAAGGCCTTGCACTCATCTACGTACTTTACTTTAGCAGGTTGAGACCCTTTTTCTGTAATTTTTTTTTGTTTTGTTTTTTTTAAATATTTTTTCTGTCTATATAATTAAGCTTAGTTTCCCTCATTTCGATTTATGCACATTATCAAGACTCACACTGTATTATTATGTGTTTAGCTTTGTAAAACTCGAATTATTATCAAACCTATTTTTATTTTAACCATCATTTCTACGAACATTTACTTTCCTTCCGTTCGTCTTTTCCTATAAATAATAATTTATAAATGATTTATATTTCTGTAAGTAGGTTTGTACAAACACTTTTACACGTCAACCATATTTTAAAAACTAGATGAGGTCGGCGTTTCCTACACTGAGAAGAAAGGCCGAAACAAACTCAGAGGTCTCAGTCTATTTTAAAGTCCAGACAAAATCAGTGAAGTGTGTCAGATCATGTGAAGGTCATGTAGATTGGTATATGAAATGGTCTTCTGAGGAAAGAACTTCAGATAGAGTGGACCTGTCCAGTTAGTGCACGCATTTGTCAGTAATCGCGCAGCTCAACTCAGAACTTAAGGAGCTCAACGATGCGACGATCAATACCAAAGAAAGGACATTTTGGTCGGCCGCATAAACGACCAAAAACACTACACTTTTTTAATCATGGTCTGGCACCACGATTAAATAAGTGTAGTGTTTTTATGTGTAATGTATATTAGTATCTACCTACAATGGCATGGTGTGTGAAAACTCTTGCGGTGAGTGACGTCAAGGTTCTTCAAGAACCTTGACTAAACTGTTTCATTATTTTAACCAAAAAATATAATTATTAATTTTACACCAACGAGTTTGCTAAAAAGCAAATTTTATAAGTATCTTTTTAATCTAACACATACCGCTACCTACGAAACTATAGTATGTAAATGTCAATCAATCCAAGTAGGTATATCTTTATGTATCTATACTCTATTTTTAACCGACTCCAATAAGGAGGAGGTTATATTTTCGTCTGTATATATGTGGTTTTTTTCTGTTTACCAATTTTTCCGGTAATTGTGGCACGATTCTGAAAATTGTTGTTTTTCAAAAACTAACACTTTTTAAATAACTGTTATTTCGGAAGTCAAAAACCAAAAACAAATAACAAAAAATAACAAAAACAACTAAAAATCAAACTATCAATCAAATAACTAAAATACAGATCAAAAGACTCACCGACTTCCGAAATTAAAGTAATTTTTCACTTTGTAGTATTTTTTTGGAAGTTGGTTGTTTTTTTTTGTAAAAAGTTTTATAAAATTATAAATTAAAATCACTTTTCGTGTCTTTCTGTGTGACCGCGTTGTTCTTCTAAACTACGCAACGGTTTTTGATGCAATTATCCTCATTTAGAGAATTAATTTTGAGCATATTACATTCATATTAAACTTACATTTATTAATTAAAGGTGAATCCGCAGCTCTATCCCGCGAAATTCAAATTTTCTTATGTTATTTTGATCAAGAAAGAACCTAACACAAACCTCCAAATTGCAAAAAACGTAAGAAAATTTGAATTTCACGGCCTACAGTTGCGGATCCGTCTTAAAAAAATCTTGACATTTTATCTACTCGTAGTAGACAAAACACCGGGCGAAGCAGTGGCGCGTCGCCATTTAAATAAGAGAAACAAACCAACCTCAGAATGCACAGCTGTTTTCTATTCGTCATTGCACTAAATTCAATATAGGACTTTGTTTCCACTATACTAATAAAAAATAGTTCAAGACAATACAAAATGTGTTATCTTACAGCTAAAGGAATTTCATTGTCAAGTTTTATTCATTTACATTTGTATACAAAGAGAACGAATGTTGCATTTATATGTAAAACTTTTATTTCAATGTGGAATACTTGACTAAGTAAAGATTAAGTATAATATACCTGCACGTTTTCATATAAATTAATTAAGTATTTAGATGAAATGTAGAATTATGCACTTGTATTAATTTACGACCGACTGAGGAATCAGAAGAATAAATAAAATGAATGATGACATTTTACGAATTTTCTTTCAAGACTGCCTCGTTAGTCTAGTGGTCGCACTACTGCTGAGCATGTGGTCCTGGGTTCGATTCCCAGGTCGGGCAAAGTGTTATTGTGTTTTCCAACAGGAATTTCTTAGTAGAATCCCGGAATCTGGATTTGTGCCCGGTTAATGGCAATCGGCTCGCCCCCTATTACATGTAGGGTTCGCACCTCTCCCGGAATTCCGGGAGTCTCCCGCTTTTGATTTGATTGCAATGAAAATTTAAATCTCCCGGCTCCCGGAAGGAATTTCAAGTAAACAAAATTCTTCCGGAATTTAAAATCCAGAAGTGCCACATAGTTCTCAACAGTTGTAAACGGAGTTGAGGACACATTGAAGAAAACAGTTTCATACGTTTTGTCCATACCTGTATCACATGCCGCCTGGGGCCCAAGTCTGCTATTTTTATAAATTCAGTCATTCCAACACGATCCCATTGTCATGCCATTGTCATTTTGCTAAAAGTTCGTAATCTGGTAAATTCATAATGGTCGATCATTGGTCGGTCAATATTCTCGTAATATAATTGTCTTATTATAATGGCATTGTCATATTGCCATTATTATAAAACCTATTAGTAGAAATGTCATTCATTTGTCATTATGTACGAGATTACCAATATATGCAATTTCTTTCAATGTAGTGTCAGTGGCCGACCATTGGAAAGTCATAATGACGCCATTATAATAGTAGATTACCAAACTTGTCAAAATCAACAATTATGAAATCAATGATCGACCATTCTGACACTATTGTAATAGCAGACTTGAGGCCCTGTGAGCGTGTTTTTAGTATATCAGGTATTCGATACATATTATAATTATGGACAAAAAGAAGAAACCGCTTAAATGTTACGGTAGAAATCGAAAGGTTTTTCTATTTTAAAATGCATTGCAGATTTTTTTTAAAGTTAGTTCAAGATTCAAGACTATTTAGAAGTCAGATATTTAAAATATCAGACTTCTAAATAGTCTTGAATCTTGAACTAACTTTAAAAAAAATCTGCAATGCATTTTAAAATAGAAAAACCTTTCGATTTCTACCGTAACATTTAAGCGGTTTCTTCTTTACGTTCTCTCCATTATAATAAGACAATTATATTACGAGAATATTGACCGACCAATGATCGACCATTATGAATTTACCAGATTACGAACTTTTAGCAAAATGACAATGGCATGACAATGGGATCGTGTTGGAATGACTGAATTTATAAAAATAGCAGACTTGGGCCCCAGGCGGCATGTGATACAGGTATGGACAAAACGTATGAAACTGTTTTCTTCAATGTGTCCTCAACTCCGTTTACAACTGTTGAGAACTATGTGGCACTTCTGGATTTTAAATTCCGGAAGAATTTTGTTTACTTGAAATTCCTTCCGGGAGCCGGGAGATTTAAATTTTCATTGCAATCAAATCAAAAGCGGGAGACTCCCGGAATTCCGGGAGAGGTGCGAACCCTACATGTAATAGGGGGCGAGCCGATTGCCATTAACCGGGCACAAATCCAGATTCCGGGATTCTACTAAGAAATTCCTGTTGGAAAACACAATAACACTTTGCCCGACCTGGGAATCGAACCCAGGACCACATGCTCAGCAGTAGTGCGACCACTAGACTAACGAGGCAGTCTTGAAAGAAAATTCGTAAAATGTCATCATTCATTTTATTTATTCTTCTGATTCCTCAGTCGGTCGTAAATTAATACAAGTGCATAATTCTACATTTCATCTAAATACTTAATTAATTTATATGAAAACGTGCAGGTATATTATACTTAATCTTTACTTAGTCAAGTATTCCACATTGAAATAAAAGTTTTACATATAAATGCAACATTCGTTCTCTTTGTATACAAATGTAAATGAATAAAACTTGACAATGAAATTCCTTTAGCTGTAAGATAACACATTTTGTATTGTCTTGAACTATTTTTTATTAGTATAGTGGAAACAAAGTCCTATATTGAATTTAGTGCAATGACGAATAGAAAACAGCTGTGCATTCTGAGGTTGGTTTGTTTCTCTTATTTAAATGGCGACGCGCCACTGCTTCGCCCGGTGTTTTGTCTACTACGAGTAGATAAAATGTCAAGATTTTTTTAAGACGGATCCGCAACTGTAGGCCGTGAAATTCAAATTTTCTTACGTTTTTTGCAATTTGGAGGTTTGTGTTAGGTTCTTTCTTGATCAAAATAACATAAGAAAATTTGAATTTCGCGGGATAGAGCTGCGGATTCACCTTTAATTAATAAATGTAAGTTTAATATGAATGTAATATGCTCAAAATTAATTCTCTAAATGAGGATAATTGCATCAAAAACCGTTGCGTAGTTTAGAAGAACAACGCGGTCACACAGAAAGACACGAAAAGTGATTTTAATTTATAATTTTATAAAACTTTTTACAAAAAAAAACAACCAACTTCCAAAAAAATACTACAAAGTGAAAAATTACTTTAATTTCGGAAGTCGGTGAGTCTTTTGATCTGTATTTTAGTTATTTGATTGATAGTTTGATTTTTAGTTGTTTTTGTTATTTTTTGTTATTTGTTTTTGGTTTTTGACTTCCGAAATAACAGTTATTTAAAAAGTGTTAGTTTTTGAAAAACAACAATTTTCAGAATCGTGCCACAATTACCGGAAAAATTGGTAAACAGAAAAAAACCACATATATACAGACGAAAATATAACCTCCTCCTTATTGGAGTCGGTTAAAAATAGAGTATAGATACATAAAGATATACCTACTTGGATTGATTGACATTTACATACTATAGTTTCGTAGGTAGCGGTATGTGTTAGATTAAAAAGATACTTATAAAATTTGCTTTTTAGCAAACTCGTTGGTGTAAAATTAATAATTATATTTTTTGGTTAAAATAATGAAACAGTTTAGTCAAGGTTCTTGAAGAACCTTGACGTCACTCACCGCAAGAGTTTTCACACACCATGCCATTGTAGGTAGATACTAATATACATTACACATAAAAACACTACACTTATTTAATCGTGGTGCCAGACCATGATTAAAAAAGTGTAGTGTTTTTGGTCGTTTATGCGGCCGACCAAAATGTCCTTTCTTTGGTATTGATCGTCGCATCGTTGAGCTCCTTAAGTTCTGAGTTGAGCTGCGCGATTACTGACAAATGCGTGCACTAACTGGACAGGTCCACTCTATCTGAAGTTCTTTCCTCAGAAGACCATTTCATATACCAATCTACATGACCTTCACATGATCTGACACACTTCACTGATTTTGTCTGGACTTTAAAATAGACTGAGACCTCTGAGTTTGTTTCGGCCTTTCTTCTCAGTGTAGGAAACGCCGACCTCATCTAGTTTTTAAAATATGGTTGACGTGTAAAAGTGTTTGTACAAACCTACTTACAGAAATATAAATCATTTATAAATTATTATTTATAGGAAAAGACGAACGGAAGGAAAGTAAATGTTCGTAGAAATGATGGTTAAAATAAAAATAGGTTTGATAATAATTCGAGTTTTACAAAGCTAAACACATAATAATACAGTGTGAGTCTTGATAATGTGCATAAATCGAAATGAGGGAAACTAAGCTTAATTATATAGACAGAAAAAATATTTAAAAAAAACAAAACAAAAAAAAATTACAGAAAAAGGGTCTCAACCTGCTAAAGTAAAGTACGTAGATGAGTGCAAGGCCTTTCTTTAAGTTGATAGGAAACGTTGTGAATGTATAACTCATTCGCAACTTGATATTTTTACTTTTAGGAAGCCTATACGATGGAGAATAATTGAAAGTAATAAAAAAGGGTAGCTAATCAGGACTTTTATTGAGATATTTTACAATTATTATAAAAATTAATGAAAAAATATCAGATTTTTGTTATAAAATCACCCTAATTCTCAATTGAGGGCGAGTTTCCTCTTAAGTTTTTATTTTATCAAGACGCCGTATTACTTCCAGTCATTACTGAGTTTGTTTCATCGTGATGATCGTTTAGTTTAAAAGTTATACCGATTTGTTTACACAGGGGTCACAGAAGCGAACAACAATTTAAAAATGCTATAAAAAATTTATTTGTTTTTTTTTTTTTTAGTTTACCTAATTATTTTTTCCGTCGGTAAAATTAAGCTAAGTTTCCCTCCTTTCGATATGTGCACATTATCAAGACTCACACTGTATCTATAGGTAATTTACGTAGTTCCTAAAAGAAACAAAGAACAATATTTTATTTGGGACATGCACAAGATATATTTTTTGTATAATAAATAAAATAAAATAATATATAAATAAATATATAAATAAAACAAAAAAAGTTAGTTCAAGATTCAAGACTATTTAGAAGTCAGATATTTAAAATATCAGACTTCTAAATAGTCTTGAATCTTGAGTCTGTAGGTACGTTAAAATGGAAAATATAAGTTCAAAATAAAATCAAAACTAAAAAAAATCGCTGTTTTTTTTTCTCTCCCGGATTTAGACTAACAAGAAGTGGCAACCCTACTTACATGGGACTTTTAAAATAACTGGCGAAATGTGGGTAGTCTGGGTACACCTCTGCCCAACCCTTCGGAGAATACAGGCGTAATATTATGTTCTGATTCAAGATTTTCTCATGTTTTCCTAGAACTTCATGCATGATATTACGCTTTTTGATATTACGATTTATTACTTTCAGTAAAAATCAGTAAAAAAAGTTGTTTTGGAGTCCAGGATCAAATTAAATCATATTGAAGACATACCTTTGAATCTATTTCTAGTCCGCTACCCCAGCATAATATTATAGGTATATTCAGGCACGTGCAGCTAGACTCAAGCAATTGAAACGTGATACACATCACCGCTAAGCGATATGAGATAATTGTATAATAAGTGACAATTTGCAATTGATATCCTCCATTGATATGCCATGAATAGTAAACGCAGGTTGACTTTTCATGGAAAGAGACTTTATTTTAACAAAATTAGGACAGTTAACAAAAACATTAGGAAGAAAGCAAGGACGTGGGTACATTAAGGAGAATTAATATAATTATAATATTTATGCGTGGAAAAATCTTGCTTGTACTCGTAATTGCGACTACATTGCACTCGTACAGACGCCAGCAGGTCAAGCTACCCGAAACTGTCAAATTTTCCCAATCAATCTTGAACCCTATGCTGTAGGGATAAAGTTGAAAATCTATTAAAGAAATTTGACAGATTGTAGTAGCTTGATGTTTTGGCGTCTGTACAAGGCAATTAAGACCTGCGGGTTAATTGCCTAACACACTATCAGTAGCAATGGATTTCATTTTGACAGTTCTTTAATAGTCATTGCGTTATTTACGTTGTTGAGCAGACAAATTTTTCGAACCTATGAAGCAAAAGAAAGAGAAAGAAAGAATAAAATTTATTTGGACACAGTTAAACACAAAATACAAACAACTAAAGAAAAACAGTGAAAATAATGTTTTAACAACAATAGTGTGTCTCACGGCTGTGCCAAAAAGGTTCATTTCAGCATTAATGCCAGACAGATGCTGTCTGACGCTGGTTTTCTAATGAACCTTTAGGGACAAGTGACAGGAGTAGGTAAAGATTAGCAATATACTTCAAAATCATTCAGAGTGTTATTGATGGTGTATTACCCAATGATGGTGCTGTTCTGCATTACCCCGCTTTTACAGATTGGATTGCATGCTGCCGTTGCATTGCTAACGGTTTGAGTATGACGATGTTTGGTGATGCGAATGGTTCGAATCCAAGTCAAAACAACTAACTCTTTTTCCTGCCAGGGTTGTGAGTTTGTCTGAAAGGGATATCGTGGCCCTGGCACATAGGCAACTGAAGAAACACGGGTGGGTTTTAGTCAGTAAAAGTCTGAGCCTCCCGCTCCGACCAGAGCGGGAGAAGTTATTTGATAATTTCCCACCCAAAAAAAAAAACTTAGCGCTTAGCACTTCAATCGATTTAAATATTTGACGCGTACCTAGCGAAATAAGTGCGAGAACGTGAAATAACCTGAACTTTTGGATAGAGCCTATGCAAAGACCGCCGACTCGCACTGGGCCCGCGTTGTGGATTACTGCCTACTCTCTCTTACAGAGAGGAGGGCTGTATCCCAACAGTGAGAACATTATACCTAAGCTGATTATGCTATCACTAGCTCGGGAATCCTATGAGTTAATCCAGGATATAAACTATCTGTGCACCACATTTCATACAAATCCGTTCAGCCATTTTTCCACCAATCCGAAACATACATACAGACAAACCTTGTCGTCAACACTTTTGGTTGGCGATGATAAGAAAAGTCGGTCTGAAACTGTCGATAGCCGAACTTGCGAAACAACTAGAGTAGGTGGCTCTTTATCATAGTCAGTTAATTTATATATATAATACATTATCTGTGGCTCATTGGCTGTTTTTTTTTTACTGAAAATGATGTTTGGTAAAAGTATTTAAGTCGACGAGTTATGCAAATGAACAGAATAAATGAGTGGAACTGGTACAAAAAAAATATGCGAAACAATAAACCTGACTGTTTCGAAATGCATTTATATACGACTTTATCAAGAGCATGACAAAAATTATAAATACATAACTGAATAATCATGTTTTAATTTTTTTCCAAGGTTTTTTTCATGATTTTGTATAGACTTTTATTTTTAGGGTTCCTTACCTCAAAAGGAAAAACGGAACCCTTATAGTATCACTTCGTTGTCCGTCTGTCTGTGTGTCTGTCAGTCTGTCAAGATCCTTTTTCTCAGGATCTTGCGGAGGTATCAAGTTGAAATTAATATCAAATACGTAAGTTGATAGTTCCTCGGAGCTCTAAAAAAATCATGCTTCTAAGCCAACGCAATAAAAAAATACGGCAATTTATGCGACATATTTTGATACTCGCAAATAAATCAAAACCTATAGGGTTACTTCCCGTTGATCTAGAATCATCAAATTTGGCACGAAGCAAGGTCTCACAGCACAAGTGAAGGAAAAAGTGTTAATTTGTAGTTTTATCACGTAAAAAAATACTTTTTTGCGATTACAAACAGTAATTCAACATACATCATCATCACGACCATGTGCGTTCGTTCATTCATTATGTTTTTCAGTTGGAAAACCAGGAGTTGTAGTTGACCGTGGCGTATATCGATGTATCGGGGTCCCCGATACATTGATATACGCCACGGTCAACTGGGGAACATGTTTTTCAACTACAATGTTAAGTTGGTTTTTGGGATAAATTCATCACAACTACGGAACCCTTCATTGTGCGTGGTCCGACACGCACTTGGCCGGTTTTTTTTTTGTAATAGGTAGAGAAAAACCCAAACAAAAGACATAACGACTAGTCGAGGTCCACCAGCGATAAATGGAGCAATGAGGTTTTAAATAGCAACTAAGTCGAATGCCCACTAATGAAATAGGAAAATCGGTGGAGTTCCCGAAAATCAAAGAACACCGCGCTCGATACCTAAACTTTTCTCATCACTTAAGAACGCACTCGTACCTTTAAATTTTGACTAAATATCCGGCAGCCCAAAATGGTAATGGCGTTGCTATTATGATTATTAATTAGTCTTTGTGTCCGAACAGCTGTGTAAATTCAAAACATCACACACATCACACAGTGACAATAGTGTAGTGAGAGAACTTTGGTCTCCAACTCCTATTTGATATACTCGTAGTTCCGTGGTTACAATTGGCAACTATTTGGATCAGCTTTGACAACGCTGTGCGGGCAGCGCGGAACCGGTGTGGTCGTTGTGGCGATCCATGGAGGAGGCCTATGTCATCTTTGGGCTGAGATCGTGACCAGTTTTGTATGCCCATTTTTATTAGAAAGGCGCAGGTGCAAACACGGTAGCGAAACAACTGTAGACGGTATTTCAGGACCAAAATTCAAGGAACAATATTATTGTGTAGATCGACATTAGGTGTCTCCTAGAACAACACAGACCCGGATTTCCACCTAGATCTATAAGGCCCTGGCTTAGGGGCCCAGCCACCCACCTGGCTACCCTGATCTGGTTAGCTTGCATCCCTGACGGCAGGCGGGTAGAGCCGGGTTAAAACCAAGTAGCAGGGCAAATGCTGCAGGCCCTACACTCGTAAAACCTATACCACCCGTAGGACCAATGGAATATTATCTATCTCTCGTTCCTGCATCATTATTTCTCTTATTTCTTCAGCTTTTCTACATAAATCGAGAAAACAATTCCTATTTCTGTTTTAAATTGTCAAAAGAAACCTAAACTATCCGAGGTGCGACAGTGAGATCCTCAAATGTTAAATGCCTAGGGGCCCTGGGTCTCTACATCCGGGCCTGGAAGTACCTATCTTCTTTTTGCACGGGTTATAAATAAAATATTATAACGTAACTAGTTTGAATGTTATAATAATAGAGGCATTCCTAGGCTCATTTTACCTCGATGAGACAATAACTTCATTCATTGCATTATGACCAAATGAATACCGCAGAAAGATAATTATGTTTCTTATAATTCTAATCTGTCATGATTCTGAAATAATGCAGCTTACTCATCGATCAAGAATTTTTACTATAATAAAATAAGAAAACATATAGGTAGGTAGTGGACGTAAGTTACGTGTTTAATATACTACCTCAGCCGCGCCACCTCACTCTTTGTCTCGCTCGCGCACTATTTACGCGGTCGAGCGAGCAAGCGAGACAGGGAGAAGACTCCAAGACACCGATATTTTAGTTTTTTTCTTTTTACGGTGAAAATAATGGTAATTAAAAAAAATAACATAAGACCTGGGCCTCAAGTCTGCTATTACAATAGTGTCAGAATGGTCGATCATTGATTTCATAATTGTTGATTTTGACAAGTTTGGTAATCTACTATTATAATGGCGTCATTATGACTTTCCAACGGTCGGCCACTGACACTACATAGAAAGAAATTGCATATATTGGTAATCTCGTACATAATGACAAATGAATGACATTTCTACTAATAGGTTTTATAATAATGGCAATATGACAATGCCATTATTAAACATTTTTATAAATTCAGTCATTCCAACACGATCCCATTGTCATGCCATTGTCATTTTGCTAAAAGTTCGTAATCTGGTAAATTCATAATGGTCGATCATTTTCTTTGCAATTTCTTTCAATGTAGTGTCAGTGGCCGACCATTGGAAAGTCATAATGACGCCATTATAATAGTAGATTACCAAACCTGTCAAAATCAACAATTATGAAATCAATGATCGACCATTCTGACACTATTGTAATAGCAGTCTTGAGGCCCTGATTTATAGTTAGTTCAGTTAATATTATATGCAAAGTTTCATTATCTAATTTGAAGTATTTTTTGAATACCAGCGGTTTATTGTTCGGTTTGGAGGTAACTTTGGATTTTTTTCTAACAAGAAAATTAGATGGAATCGTGTTTTCGTCAAACATAGTACTTAACATTAATCTTCAACTTTACCATATATTTATTTCAAAGTTAATACTGCAGTATTTTCGACATAACGGAGGATCGTGCTAAGCCATTTGAGGTAGTATAGGCTCTTAACTATGGAGGCTGATGCCACGTGCAGCAGGCTTAGCACGAGAACCGTAGAGAAACGTTTTGTTGACGGAAGAGTAGACAAAAATGACGTTTCCGTGTAGACAGTACAACATTTTCGGTAGACAAGGAATTTCTATTCTACAGTAGAGTAGAAATAGACAGCGTTATGTTGCCTGCTGGTCAAGTGTCAAAGCTTTGAACAGGAAACAAGATGCTGAAGTGAACTCAAGAACTACTGTTAAGTTAAACAGGGCGATTATCCAGAAAAAGGCTTGTTGGATCAATGCATTACAAATGAACAAAACCTTAATAATTATAGAAATAACGTATTAAATTATTAACTACTTAACCAATTTTATTAAAGTTTATTTCGAATACAGGAAGAGATGTGATCGTAAACTAAAAGGAAGGCCGTGTTACGAAAGTTACCGAGTTAGGTGATGTGATGAACTGATGCCGATAATTACTTACGTGTTGCTTGCTTCCTCGATTACTATCGAAGTATCTTTGATACGAACTGTTGCTGCACTAGTTGAATACCAATTACATTTAGATTTAGAGCAATATACCTCAACTCACCTTATGTAGGTTCAGTCAGCGACAAAAGTCGATTAACACTCTAAATATTTAATTAAACTCGGAACAGAATCAAAAAAATCTTAGCTATTTAATGAAATCCTGAAATACAATGTATTGAATAATTTTGTGTCAATTTAGATAATGTATAACATTAGCAGTGTTAATTAAATTTTGTTGCTGACCGTAACTTATGTAGGTAGGCAAAATTCTACCTACATATAGGTATATTTGTTTGTAGGAACATGTTTATCGTTTCTTGAGGAATATTTTTATTTCATGATTTAATGAATTTATTGATTAATTAATCATAATTGTTTTATTTAATTAAAATTGTTTGGTTATGTCTGTAGTCATCGAATTAATCGTTAATTATGGTAGAGTAGATTTATAGTTATTTTTTATTAACTATGAAAAACTTCTTTTTCTCAAACATGCTTGGAAATTCGAGCATTATTTTGACAACCTTCTTTGAGATAAATCGAAATTGCTGTACTGGCCAAATACATGCGAGCAGCGGCCACCAAAAAATGTATGAACACCAGTTGTCGTGGTTTTGCGGCCAAATAAATTACTTTACGTAAACTCATATCTATCGTGTATTTTAAAAATGGAACGGTCTTTTACTCCGAAACATGGCAACCAAGGAGGTAACTTATCAAAGGTTTTATTTAAATTTCGAACTGAATTGCAAATAGAAAGCTATTTATTGAAAAAAAAAACAAATGAACACATTGGCACATGAAATATTATCGTCGTTCGTCATTGAATCTGGTATTTATAAATAATTTACTTTGTTTCAATTTCCGCGCATTATTTGAGAAAAACACTACACAAGCCTTGGCCGCAACCAGGCATTGATGGACTCACGTATGAGTGCCTCGGCTTCGCCTCGGCCCACATTTTCACGTTCGTCCATCAATGCCCCTGTTGCAGGCCGCTGCAGTAATGTACTATAAAAACAATAGTTTACATTATAATCATGATGCAATTGACGTATCTTCCATAACAATAATATTACTCGTATAAAAGAAAGTGGTTGTTTATTTGCAGTTATTTGCAGATTTTAAGGCTCTTGCCCGCTCGGCCTTCAGAACTGCGGGCTAATTGCGTAACACATGGTTCATTTTGACAGTTCAACAACATTCATTGCGTTATTTACGTTGTTGAGCAGACAACATTTTCGAACATATGAAGCAATTGAAAGTGTGTTATGCAATTAGGGTGCTGGACAAAATATTTACAGTAAAGCCTGATTTGCCTGTTTTTTACATTAATACCTAATAGGTACTTATTTTACTAAGATATACGGAATATACTGGAAAATATCTATTAGGTTTTGAAATTATGATAAATTTTAAGTTACAATAAAATAGACGACACATAAAACTTAAATTCTTTAAATAATAATATGAAATGAATGGACAAAAGAATAGGCCTCCACTTTATATTTCTCTTCCCTTTTCTCTTTTTAAAAAAACGTTGCCCCACACTACGAATTTCTCCTGTATCTTGGGTGCGTTTACAAACATTTAAACTCACATACACAAACAACCAGAACCGGAACAACTACTTGTAGACAAATATTTGTTCCGTGCGGGATCGAAACCGCGACACACAGCGCAGCAGTCAATCACTTAACCACTGCCCCAACCGCGTCGTCGTATTTGAATGGTTGGGAAAGAGTTTTAAAAATGAAAGTGAAAAAGACTTTTAAAAATGAAAGTGTATATTTAAATGTATAATGAAAAGACAAAAGAGGTATTTTTCTTTCTTTTATTCAGTTTAGGCAGTTCGTTTCCATATACCACTTTCACATTGGCATGTAACAATGTATTGTGTCAAATCTAGCGATGTTTTCACACACACTTTTAAGAAGCAACGTCAGCAAAAAAACTAGCTTAGTGTCATACATAATAACTAGGTACCTATACCTAGAATCCAAGTTACATAATAATTGAAAGAATTCAAAGAGGAATTATTTGCGGAATAGAATGTAACATCAACCTTGCCTGTCTGACTATAAGTTTAAATAATAAATTAATACCAACGGAGCGCTACGTTAATAATAAAATTTTACATTCTTTTCTGCTCATAGCTTTATAATCCTTCAACCAATGTCTATGGAATAAAGCAATAATTTATACTTTACTTAATTATTATTTGTAGCGCAGATTATTTCCTCCATAGTGACTGCATAGGCAAGGCATACCCTTTGGTATGGCGTAAAAATATGGTTTATTATTATTTATAAAATACTGAGTCACTATGGTTTTTTTTTTGGGTTCTTCACCTCAGAAGGAAAAAACGAAACCCTTTTAGGGATCACTCGTGTGTCTATCAGCTGTCTGTCTGCCCGTCTATCACAGTCGTGTTGCAATCTTCTGGACCGATTATAGGGTGTGCAAACTGGCGCGTCAGGAAGCGCGACACATTCCATGAAGTTTTCATATAAATTGTGCTACTAGTCTCGCGCCCGCGTCGGGCCTGTCTGCCCGCCTCAAGTTGAAATTTGGTACACATAATTATGCATTTCTGTGACCCAAACAAGAACGTGTAACGTAAATAAATTTGAATTTTGAATATGGGCTTCACTGTTGTGAGAAAAATTTGAAAATTAAAAATAATAATGATTTGCAAATTGTACCATGAAATCACTGGTTAGGGGGTTGAAAAAAAATTGTTTTAAAGTTATTAAAGAAAATTGATGAAAATTGACCATTCCCCCTCATCTCCAAAACTGCTGAGCCTAAAATTTAGGTACATTTGCAGTTGGAATGTATGGGGTAACATGTTTTTCAACTACAATGTTAAGTTTCGGATAAATACATCCCAACTGCGGAACCCTTCATTTTGCGTGGCATACCTACTATCCCATTGCTGGGAAAAGGCCTCCAGGTCGTTCCAGGAACTCTATTCCCACGCCACCTCGAACCAGCCCTCACGGTACACGTCCAGGTCATCCCGCCACCTCTCTCTGGACTGGCCTCGGCGGCGCCGTCCATCTTCAGGTACCCATTGTGTGAAGACTTGCCCAGCGGTCATCGTGCATGCGGCTGACGTCACCCGCCCAACCCCATTTGAGCCTGGCAGCCTTCTTGCCTACGTCCATTATACCCGGGCCGTTATATTATTTATTTAAAATAAAATTTAATGCCTCTATCGTATTTATATTACGTGCTAAAGATAAGCGGATGATAAATATAAATAATGTCTAATACATAATATTATGTTTTTTGTGTGATTAATGTCTTTGCAATAAAAACATCTCAATGTCTCATTTTCATTTGCATAAATTATAACCCCACTGATGATGTGCGTAATGTTTGTTTCCATAATGGACAATTTCTTATAAGTAATCATGGAAAATTATTGTGGTGTATCGCAATTCCTAATTAATAAAACGGTAACGACAATTTATATCTCCGATTAATTAAATAATTTAGTACTAGAATACACTGATAGAAATGTTTGAAAATTTTTGGTTACTCCTTACACAAAAATTGTTACTTACGGACTACTTAGGTGTTATCTGTTACATAACCCATGTTTTACTACAAAAAAATCAGTTTGTAAAATTTTAGTAAAGTATATTTCCTTATAACTATAATTGTTTTTTTTTTTTAAGAAACTTAATTAATTCTTCTAATTTTTTATTTCAGTGTAGGTATCCCTATGCTTGATCAACATAAGTGCTGTGTCTATAGATACCTACCCTTAAGTGCAACTATTTCATAGTGTTACCTATATTCCTTTAATCTGTTATCATTTTATAAAGTACTTTCCACAACCATAAAACAAATAGTTTTCTAGCAAGTAGTTCCTCGTTATAGATCTATCACAGTTCAATGATAGCGACCCAAAATTTGTAACTAAGTATAGGCTTGGTTGTAGTTTCAATTCAAACACCAATAAGCTCACTGAGTGCATTGCTATAAGCAAAATTCTATTGGAATCAAATGACAGTCGACATAATCACTAATCTCATCATTCATAATTTCAGCCGAAAGACGTCCAGTGCTGGACATATGCCTCCCCCAAAAAGAAAGGGGGGTAGCCACAATCGCCACGCTTGGCGAGGCGGGTTGGCGATCGCAGTATGGTGTTAAAATGCATAGAGAACGCTGCTGCCCATTCTCTAGTAAGGCCCTTAGTCGCCTTTTACGACACCCACGGGAAGAAATAGGATGATGCTATTCTTTACGTCCGGCACCACACGGAACAGTAATCACTAATCACCACACGAATCACTAATCTACTAGTTAACTACGGACAGACAGACAAACAGTTACCTACAAAACTTGAATAGTATCGATTACAAATAATCTTTATTTATTTATTTATGATGATTTTAAAAGACACTAATGCTCATGTTAATGTAGAAACGTGTAAATCAAATGTAAGTACTAAAAGCCATGAATAATGCAGATAAGGCATTTACGACATTTTCCATTGAATTAATTTCCATACTAAATCGTGTACATACAATACCTAAAACATAATTTATTTTTTGCAATTTGCGAAATTCGTTCTGATCTATCATCATTCGGTATTCTGCAATACTTTAGGAAACACATAAAAAATTGAAAATCTGTTATAGGGCCGGGGGGTCTACTCCGAAGCGATAATCCGAAGTATCGGCCGATGATCGGCGTTTTATAACTTCCAAAGATTCTTTTTTTGAATTTGAGTCCTTACCCGACTTCAAGTTCCATTTTTTACTTTGACTTATCTCTTTGACTGTCGTTTTTTTTTCTTTCTCCGTATTTTGCCATAGGTCAAGAAACAGCCGAACATTCGGCCGATACTTCGGATTTATGTACGGAGTAGACTTCCTGGACACCTGAACGAATTATCTCTAATGGGCATTTCAGACATATAGGGGAGATAGACAAAGATAGAGAGGGGGGGATTTTGGTCAAGTAATAACAGCCACATGGGTCAATTGATTAGGTTAAGCTACGCTTGCCGCGGTTTGTCCGTGGATGCGTGACCATCTTTACATACCAAGACCCCTCCGTGCCTCGGAAAGCACGTTAAGCCGTTAGACCCGGCTGCAAAATTGTAGATCTTTGACAGATGTTACGGGCCGTCAGAAGCCCGAAAGTCTGACAACCAGTCTTACCAAGGGGTATCGTGTTACCCAGTAACTAGGTTGTAGAGGTCAGATAGGCAGTCGCTCCATGTAAAATACTGGTATTCAGCTGCATCCGGTTTGCCTGGAAGCCGACCCCAACATAGTTGGGAAAAGACTAGGCAGATGGTGATAGTATTTCAGAGATAATTTAGTTGCCAGATTACCTATATGGATAACCTTACCCGCCCCATCTACTAAGTCAGATTACCTACGGGTAATCTGACTTAGTAATGGGACTAGCACTTAAAATTTAATAATTTAAGTCAAGCTAACTACCATTCAAGTTTTGACCAAACTATCAGGAAATAAAATGATCTATCGAGCCTAATCTGATTTCGGTTTCGAAATTTGGTTCACATTTCATACATATTACACGGAACCCTGACAGAATAACAAATTCATAACAGCATTTAACTAATAGGTAGTCTTGATTGACAGTTACCTAATATTATAGTTATGCATTTTTATTTCATTTGGGACACGTATTCGTAATACGCAAATTACTAACACTGCGAATTATTTTTGAACACAACATTTACCTAATTGTTTTACGGCTGTAAATACCTATAAACAAGTTTAGCTTAGTAGAATTGTTAATAACCACCAGACCAGGGGGCCAAGTCTGCTATTTTCAATGATTGGTCATTATGGCAACCATACGAAGGCAACGCCATGACCATTGTGCCAATAGTTTGTAACCTCCTAAATTCATAATGGCGTGTCAGTGGTTCTTACGGAAGTCAAAATAATAGGAGCTTGTCAGTACGAGATTACCAAATACAGACAACTTTTCCAATGGAGTATCAGTGGGACGTCATTGGAAAATCATAAAGACGCCTTTCAATTAGGAGATTAGCAAAACTGTCAAACTCTACAATTACGGTGCCAATGATCGGCCATTCGGACACAACTGCGTTAGCAGACTTGGCCCCCTTTTTTGTTTTGGGTGGGAAATTATCAAATAACTTCTCCCGCTCTGGGCGGAGCGGGAGGGCGTGTCAGACTTTTACTGACTAAAACCCACCCGTGTTCCTTCCCTTGCCTGTGTGCCAGGGCCACGATATCCCTTTCGGACAAACTCGCAACCCTGGCAGGCATCTGTTTGAGGCGCGCGTGGAACACAACGCGCCTTCGACCCGGGCCTGGTCCTTATCGGACGGCGAGCTACTCATCACTCACCGTCCACAGGCCCACGCCTACGGTGGCCGGAAATCGGCATGCGACTCCCGACGCCCGGGGCGTCTCCTGCGGCGACTAGGGGCGCGAGGGCGCGAACCTTGCCTCTCCCTCACGCGTTCCGCCTCCTCCTTCGCGAGCATTACTGCTTCGCAGAAAGAGGTGACGGCCTCCCATGCACTCTCGCTCAGAACCATGGCCTGAACCAGGGCCGGACGCGAGAGATTGCCGCCGCCCATCGCCTCCGTGAGGACACGGCGGTGCTCCGCCCAACCCGGGCAGACCTCCACCGTGTCCTCCGGGCGATCCACACAGTGGTGACGGACGTTTCCTCCCGCTTTATCCTAAACAGGAACCTCCCGAAACATCCGTGTCCGGTGAGGACCTGCGTCAGGCGGAAGGTGAGGACGCCGTGGTGCCTCTCTAGCCACTCCTCAAAGAGGGGACTTATCGCAGACTTGGCCCCCTGATGTATGAACGTAAACGAAGCAGAAAGAGTACGTAAAGATTGTAGCAGATGACGTTCTGTAGTTTCTGTCTACTTCCCATGGGAAGAAGGCTAGCCACATTAGTCGATTAACACTTCAGTTTTTTCCTACAAATTAAGCCCCGCCGCACAGTGGGTCGAAACGATGATTTTATTGACTTAGGGAACAAAACAATTACATCTAAAAGCCTAGAAACCGCCAAGTTGAGTAATGCTTGCAGTTTAATAGCAGCTCCTTCTTCATTTATGGTTATGTCTTCTTTCCCTGGATAACATTTTGACTTTGCTTGCTTAATTTTATAATAAGAAGGGTATAAATCAGACCCATTTTCACTGGCTGCTTCTCTTAGGCTTATATGTTGCCACTTACTTAATTTAAGTGAAATTAATAAAGCCAGTGCCTTATCGGGTGAATATGTACTACTGTTTGCTTTATTTGCACTTAAACACTGCTTAACTTTTTCTAGATCTTCGGGGTGATTTAGCAAATGGTTCATTATTTTTCCTACATCCTCATTTCCAGTGTTTCTTAAACTAGCAATTGTAGTAGCTTTCAGTTCATCCGGAGGTAACGAAAGCGATTGGTTTATTTGATCAACGCGTCTTTGTTTTTGCCTGGAGCCCAATTCTTCGAAAGGTTTTCGAGGTGTAAATGTAGATGTTGAAGCTTCTGTAGCAGATGGTGGCAGATTTTCAACATCTTCAATATCACAAATCTCGAGCTTTTCCTGTTCAGTGTTCACAGTTTCAGGTATTACTCCTTCGGGCCAGTTTATCGCACTTTCTAACCAATCACCATTTCTTCTTAAAAACGGTGCTAACTTGCGACTACTTCGTTCCCATCTTGCACTTCAATTTGAACAAAAGCGCGTACAGAATTTTTGGAGCTTAGCACTGTTCTCTTGCGTCACGTTTATTTTATTTTGTAGGTATTGGAAGAGTTTTTTACTATCTGACAGCGACTTAAGCTGCTCTCTTAAAATCATAAATAAATCTAAATTGTTAACTAAATTTTCCATTATAACGAAAAGGGACGATCACAATTACAATAGATGTTAATAGTAGTACGAATAAACGAACACTAGTAAATATATAATAAATATGGTAATTTTATACTTCCAGTGACAATCAAATGTTTACTAATATTTCTACTACCCTCATTAACATTAAAGTAATGACTAAAAGTGAAAAACATTGTTTTTTATAAAGTAAAAAGTCAAGCTAATTACAGTCAATAGAAATCTATAGATAAATGATATCCACATTTTTAAGTAATACGTAATTAGTAAATTTAAGGTAATAACGAGCCTTAATATATTGTCGTTAGTTGTTAATTAATTATTAAGTGCTTTTACTTACTATTCCACATCAATTTTAACTTAAAAGAACTTGAGAAAATAAAAATTATTCAATGTATTTTTTAATTTTTTTCGATTCATTTATTTGGCAGTGTTGCAACTTTATGCAAATGTTTATAGCATAAAGGCTCTTACACACTTACGCGATATCGCGGGCGCGACAGGTACCGACAAAGACAATTCCTTTGTCGGTGCATGTCGCGCCCGCGATATCGCGTGTGTCTGTAAGAGCCTTAAAATGATAGTAGACTGGGCAAGCTTTAAGAAAAATATAGTTTCAAAGCGGGATCACTCGCCACTTAGCAGGAATTTAATTTAATTTGATCCGCTCCATACAAAAATATCACAAAATGCATTTTTCCACCTAAAGGAGCAAGTTTAGGAAAAAAAGCATCAGAACAATTATTATTGAAGTTAATGAGTTTTATCGATCTGCATAAAGAAAAAAGTAAAAAAACAAACTTGATCCCTAAGTCACTAAAATCATCGTTTCGACCCACTGTGCGCCGACTCACACATTGTTTTCAAGTAAAACACGTCTAAATTTCAATAATTATAAAATAAAGAAGGTTTCCTTTGCACTCAAGACCTTTTATTTCTGAAATTATGGGAATTTAGGGCATGTATTTCTTTTTATAAATGAGCACTCATTTATCATCAGTCAGAAAAATAACAATTAAGTGTCGAGAGAGAAGTAGTTATTTTAAAATAATTTGTTTTGGTGACCAGTCTGAAAAATTTAACAATAATCTAAAAACCTCTGTAGGTTTTTAGATTTTTCGGCACCTAGTTGGCGGGCTTAATTTGTTGTATAATTCAAGGAATAGGTCTAATTACCGAGCACAACATATCCATAAAATATCGAAACTGATATATAATTTAAAGAGCATTAACTCTTTAGCTGAGTCCTTAGCTTAATTACATGAAATGCTCAAAAGCAATGTATTCAATAATTTTGTATAAATTTAGATGAAAAATGTCAGTCACAGTGTTAGTCGACTCTTGATGCTGACTGTATCTAAAAAGTATTTCATCGTGAATTATGTCGCAAATTAAAATTGTAAGCCTTTTTTTGAAATTAATCGCCCCCTTTTAGATATCCTTTGGAGAATACATTATGTTATACCAATCGTGATTTAGGCTTTGACATAAAAATGAAATTATTTGCAGAGTTAAATAAATGACAATGAGAAGATTGTTTAGTTATTGATAATAATATAATTACACATAAATCTATATATTATATTATAGGTAACAGATAAAGTAATCCAAGAGTTTTATATTATTTAAATTCAATATTAGAAATAATAATAAGGAAAATTAAAACTAAGGGTTAATTAAAGTTCTAATTGTTATTAATTCGGTATATAATATGCTTAAGCAAATCCTGCCATTTTAAATTGAGACCAAATCCCATGAAAATTCATGAAACGTGAAAATGATAAATAGGGAAAAACGTGTAGGTACAATAAAGCGATAGAATATTAAATGGAAAAACTATGTAGTTATGCATAAATTATAATGTATGTACCAACTACTGAATCGTAATAAAGCCATTACATGTCGCTAAACGTTTTTACTACCTACTCTACTATAACTATTTCTAGAAACACACTGCCTGTTTGAAAATTCACTATATAATTATTTCTTCACTGCAAAAAAAAATGTAAAATTAATTAATAATGTGTAAATAAGGTTATTTACACATTATTAATTAATTTTACATTTTTTTTTTCAATATTTGTAAAAATATTATTCATTAAATTATCTTCTTATGTCAGCTTGTCCCTAAATGCTTACTAAAGGTACCAGGGGCGACGGCTTCATACAACCCCATTCCTACCGGCTTCCCTTCGGAACAACGACTCTACTTGAGTTTACTATTACCAAATAATATGGTACATACATAGTCACATTACAAGTATTTAATACATCATAAGATAATAAATGAGGTAATAAATTTAGATGATAACTTGTGTTTATGAGAACTTAACAATTTTTTCTTCGGCTTCCCTCAATTGGAAATTGTAGCTTCGCTACTGAAAGGTACCTACGAAGCATATTGACCATTCATTTATAGAGATAAAAGACACCAAGTCTCCACGCTTGACTCTCTTTATTTGCATTCGGTCTTAATTTTTTTTTGTTAGTTATTTAATTAAAAAACTCAAGTAAATGTATTGGTATTAGGCACGGTCAACGCTACCATTGCTAATATCTGCCGTAACGTAATTCAAATATGAAATCGATCCATTATTATTTTATTAACAATGAACGATATATATATTTAAACTGGTCGACAATTAACTTTATCTGTCAAAGGTGTCTGATTTTATCCCGTTGAATTCATGAAGTTTAATTATACCTACAACGTATCGCACCTATAAAGGTACCTATTACTAAAACTGAAATGTTATATAAAGTTCCATGTAATCCCTCTGAAACTGTAATTTTATTGATGTTTTTCACACTTAAATTATTATACTTATAATTCACGTAACTTTATCGATTTTCAACACTTTATTATTTAATTTAGTTTTACGACATAAATTCACGCTACCTATAACGTATTAAAAAATCAACCGTGAAAATCTGAAAATTAAATATAAAAAGAAAAAATATGAACTCACGCTTCGACAAAATCAGCTGCCAGCCGGTCAACATGTTTGTTCTTTTGAATGAAAAACTCCACAAAAATAAAGCACTTTTAAGTTCAGATTTTTTATTCACTGGATGTTATTTAGTAATATCCATAGGAACCATATATATCACAAGTAGAGGAATGATCGAGTATCGTTGAAGGCGCGAAGCATGCGCAGGAGTCGCGTCAATGCACTGAACCGTCACCCGCAACACACAGCCTACAATTAGGCGCCCGCGCTCCGACCACGGCTCTATATACCGATCGCCTGGCCAACGTAAAACCATACTACACAGTACACTCTACCATAATCAATTATCCTGTTGATATAAATCTAATTTGTTTTTTTCTTATTCAGAATTGAGGAAATCATTTGTAGGCTGGAACTGGCATGAGATACGAATCTTTATTATCAGACGTGTATAGTGTAACTGAAGTAATGAGTGTTATGGTACCGATGTTGTTCTAGTCTAGACGCTCTGTTACCTAGGCTTGAAATAGTAGGTACCTATTTTTATATACTTACATAATTAAATAATAAGCCTTGATTAATTCAGTAGCAAATTATTTTTACTACTATCAAACAATCGATTATGCATAAAGGTTTCTATTTTTTTCAATTTTATAGATTTACGAGTAACTAATTAAGTAAATAAGTTGAACGGTCGTTAAGAACGTTTCAGAATGATTTTTTTATCTTTCTATCTATATAGTCTACACGGAACGTGCCTACACTAATCGAATCGATTCGAATATTGGTCAAATCAAGTCAATTCAATATAATTATTTTATTTCACACAAACCTACATGGACGCTTAGGAAACGTTAGAAGATAGGTGCACAGATCCAATTGGTCGTTTCGAAGGAGAATGGGTATAGAAGGACAGTGTAGGCCTGTCAGCAACCACCTGGGGCCCAAGTCTGCTATTTTTATAAATTCAGTCATTCCAACACGATCCCATTGTCATGCCATTGTCATTTTACTAAAAGTTCGTAATCTGGTAAATTCATAATGGTCGATCATTGGTCGGTCAATGTTCTCGTAATATAATTGTGTTATTATAATGGCATTGTCGTATTGCCATTATTATAAAACCCATTAGTAGAAATGTCATTCATTTGTCATTATGTACGAGATTACCAATATATGCAATTTCTTTCAATGTAGTGTCAGTGGCCGACCATTGGAAAGTCATAATGACGCCATTTTAATAGTAGATTACCAAACTTGTCAAAATCAACAATGATGAAATCAATGATCGACCATTCTGACACTATTGTAATAGCAGACTTGAGGCCCAGGTCATCTACAGTCTTTAAAGCCTATAACGTTCTCACATTCACAAAATCTTCATAAAAGATAAATAAAATAATAAAAAATAAAAACCTATTTAGTCCAATCCAAGTGACATGATTGCTATTACAACTGTAACAAATCTGAATGAATACGTCTTGTCCACAAAAGTTCCAACTTCTTAACAAATAATATCTAGGTATGTAGATAATCATTACATGTGGGGCAAAAGTTATAAAATACTCAAAACCAGTTGATTTACGTAACACCGAAGCGGTCAAGTTCAGTAATACACGGGCGTGCAATTCGTGTATCAAAATCGCAATTGTTGGGGCTTAATGCGTGTATAATTTTCCGTATCTGATACACTGGTTACAGAGATTGTATTCATTTTCAAACAATTCAGATAAAACGTGCAATGTATCACCACGGCTAATAACTTTCACTTACACAATACGGATACAGTTGAAAGCACTGCCAGGGGGTCTACTCTGAAGCGCTAAACCAAAGTATCGGCCGAATGTTCGGCCGTATTATAACTTCCAAAGTTTCCTTTTTTGACTTTGAATCCTTACCCGACTTCAAGTTACAGTTTTGACTTTGGCTTATCTCTTCGACTGTCTTTTTTAGGGTTCCGTACCTAAAGGGTAAAACGGGAACCCTATTAGTAAGGCTCCGCCGTCTGTCTGTCTGTCTGTCCGTCTGTCACCAGGCTGTATCTCATGAACCGTGATAGTGAGACAGTTGAAATTTTCACAGATGATGTATTTCTGGTGCCGCTATATCAAAAAATACTAAAAAATAGAATAAATTAAATATTTAATGGGGCTCCCATACAATAAACGTGATTTTTTTGCTCGTTTTTGCTCGATATTGATAACGGCAACAGGTAGACGATTGAAATATTCACTGAATATTTAGTTATATAATCACTTTAAAAATAAATAATTAAAATAAATAAAATATTTATGGGGGGCTCCCATACAACAAAAGTGTTTTTTTGCCATTTTTATAGATAACTAGCAGCGCCCCGCGGTTTCACCCGCGTAAGTCTCGATCCCGTGGGAATATCGGGATAAAAAGTAGCCTATGTCTTAATCCAGGGTTTCAGCTACCTCCGTACAAATTTTTTATCAACATTGGTCCAGCCGTTTGAGCGTGAAGAAGTAACAAACATACACACACACACTCACAAACTTTCGCCTTTATAATATTAGTGTGAAGTGTGATGGTATGGAACCCTTCGTGCGCGAGTCCGACTCGCACTTGGCCGGTTTTTTTTTTGCGCCGTAGTCAGCGGTAGTTAGCCGTAGTAAAGAACCGACCGAACTGTCGGCCGACATTTCAGATTTATGTGCGGAGTAGACCCCCTGGATCTGTTTCACAGTGTTGCTTTTATTAAAACATATGACTGTATGCCTGCATATTACTTCGTGATGTAAACATATGCAGAACGTGGGCCTTTATGACCGAATCGATACAACGAGCCGTAAACTAAACGGTTGGTCACAGCTGACGGTGCTTCAGCACATGTTTGTTAATTAGCTAACATATAATTTCCCACTTTATCAGTGAGCAGTTCCGACTTACGAGTTGTAGGTCTGAAGTTCGAACCCAGGCGGAGCCTTTACTTTGTGTAATTTAATTTCATCATTACTGCTCTGAAAACGGGAAAAAAAAACATCGTGAGGGAACCGGCATGTCCTAGAACCATATATTCAAAGACATGTGACATCTACCAATCAACACTGGGCCCGCATGGTGGATTACAGCCCACTCCCTTTCACAGAGAGGAGGCCCCTGTGCTAGCAGTGGGGGAATGTCATAGGCTGATTGTGCTAACCTATAATTATGTCAGAACACTCAGAGCATATTTACTTGTCTCTATCACATTTCTAATAAGCCCAAGGATACGCCTCGTAAAAAACTCAAACACAGATCAAAAAAAATATGGTTATATTCTATCAATTAATGAATTAATCAAGCCTTTTAATACATAAAACACGAACAAGAAAGTGTGTCAACATCACTTCTAATGTTATCTGCGTAACAAATAAATAAAACATGTAAATTGCGTTAGATAGAACATTAAGTAACTTTGTGTCTTTGTCCTGCTGAGTCCTGATCACAAGAGGCATAAAACGAGAGAGGTCAGAAGATCCACTCCTAGAAAGGAGACAACAAAAAGAGTGATAGAATACACTCACTATGCTACAAAATTAAAATGTGGGTTTGTGTAATCTCATAGAGATTGCACGCGACACCCTCAGTGTTTATAGGCAGCTGTGTCTGTTCGTTAACGTCCGGATGATGTTTCATGAAAAGCCTATTGCTTCTCTCAAGAAAAGGGTTTTGCCGCAGTCACCATGCTTAGCAAGCATCTAGCAGGTTAGTGACCGCTGATAACCGGAGCTTTATCAGCTAAAAATACCATTGCATGAAATAAGGTTGGATGTAGTGAGTGCTTTACTCTTACAGCCTGCTCTCTACTCTAGTCTACTTGTTATTGTGTTGGCATTTCATCATCATCATCGTCCGCAGCCCGACTTCACCCACAGCTGGCCACGGAGCTCTCTTTTCTTGTGCCAATCCCTACGCTCCTGTGCCATCCTCATCCAGGTTTTGCTCGCGATGGCAAGAATGTCGACAACCCATCTCGCCGGTCGACCTTCCTTTGACCTTCGTGTTGCCATTGAATGGACAAACTACCTTCTATCTACTACTATGGTGAAACTACCTTACTTATCTATTTTGTGACATGTATTATATACGCATGATTAATTATTCTCTTGCATTAGATGTTGCTCTTTCTGCAACATTACACAATGCTGCACTAACATTGTTGCACATAATCAAATTTATGAAACAATCGATCATTGATCTCGGTTGCAAAGGTGGTAGAGAGTTTTATGTCGAGAGTTAGAAGATAAGAATTTGGCACACACTTTTATACATATTCAGGTACAGGGCTTAAAACCGGTTAATTCGGGTTCCGTACCAAAATGGTAAAAAGGAACCCTTATGGTGAGACTAAGTCTGTCTGTCTGTCTGTCACAGCTGGATCTCAAGAACTACTAATGCTATCAACTTGAAATTTGGAATAGTTTTAGATGACGTTTACCCAACTATTTTGCAAACAAGAAAGAAATTTAAAAAATATATATTTTTTGCAACAGGGCCTGAAACTACTAGGGCATGTGGATCATATATGAAAGAGCACTGTTTGCACATTTTCGACTTTAGATGAAAAATTTAAAAAATAATACCGTTCCTCCCCCCTTATCTCCGAAGTTTGCATAAAGAAAAATCTGAAATTATTCTATGTGATAGAAGTTTATGTAAAGATTACCTACAGGAAAAATAAAACAATGTCTCTAAATAGCACAGTTTTTCAGAAATCTTCAACATCATATATACGTACGGAACCCTCGGTGCGCGAGTCCGACTCGCTCTTGACCGGTTTTTTTTTAATTACGAAGATACAAATAATTTTTGATACAATTGATATTAGCTTCAAAGATTGCTTTGCTTCATCACATTAAGTTCAGCATTGATTTTGTAACAAAATCTAAAGAAATATGTTTGAAAACCTTTATAATAACGGTTAAGGTTACATAGAAAATTAACCGGTTCCCGAGCCCTGTTCAAGTATTTTCGAAAAATTAAATTCATCAGGCAATTAAAGTCCATAAAACAATGTAAAATAATATTATTGCTAAGCAGTTTTTGTTAGTCTTCCTGATCGTTCAGTCCACAACAACACAAACATCTCGAACAGAAAAACATGGCGAAGGCCGTGAGCCGCGGGGGTGTGTCAATATTTGACACATATCACATATGAATATGACCTATAATGTCATCATCGTTCAACTATTGATACAATATAGTGTGCCTGACAGGGGAAAATAAATTAAATGATAACAACAGCTTCCTATCTGCAAATAGGAAGACTGATTCTACGTTGTAAGTCTAGGTACGCAAGCAATCAAAATTGACGTAGACGATCACGTACGTCTATTAAAGGGGTCACATTTCAATTGATATGCGAATAAACAAGAACATTGAAGATTATGAACCACTTAAACACATTTATCAATTGTTTTTAAATGATGAAACGTCAATGCGCAATAAACACGCCTCCAAATTGATTCCATACGACAAGACGCAAGCGGCAAGAGGCTTCACTTTTTGAATAGGAATGTGTGTAAGTGACGATACTGAATAAACATTGTTCACACCTTCAAGTACACAAGGTAGTGAAACGCAGGCAGTACAAGTAGATCTAAGGAAGGGAGATGTAAGCAGTTAGGTGCTAGGTGCAACCACGCAGCACCGTGATGAACTACGCAAACTATACAGCGCGTGCGACTGTATACAACCATTCTTCTACACACAATACAAAGCCTGAAACAATATTTATTAATCATCGTTTGTCCGCATTAATTATATAAAGACATGTGTTGCTTTGTTTCACTAATGTATGCTTAAGGGAATGTTAAATAGATAGTACGTTATAAAGTGATTCAATCATGCTACTGACGTTAACGACTGCTCTGCCGGCTACCGGTCCACATTACAATTACATTCATTACCTCATTACATGTGTATTTCGTCAATCTTTAACTAATTCGTCCAAGCTTTGTTACGTAAAGTAGATGACTAAACTACAGAAAATGTTACTTTTTTTATTGTGACAATACCTTTAATGGCAAGATTGATTACTTAATACTTGCGTGATAGTGTTATGTAGGAGTAAATTCTTCAGTAACTCATCTTGGAATAAGGTCTTTGTAGCATGACCCACCGCGGCACCGTAGAAACGGAAGACAAAATTACAGATTGTAGAAACATTTCTACGGTGCGATTTAAGAAATTTGTATAAAAAAAGATAGATATATCGATATACGAAGAGTATCGTAGAAAAGTGGCAGAAGTGGTCATGTGATTTCCAGAGAGTTGTTAAGTTTGATTTATTCTACTAGGTGACCATCCTTTAATATAGAGAACCATCCGTGCCACGGAAAGTAAGTTATGCCTTTGGTCCCGGCTGTCATTCAGCAGAAGCCCAAAAGTCTGACAATCAGCTTTACCAATGGGTATCCAGTTGTACCCAGTAACTGAGTTGTGGGGGTAAAATACTGGCAAGTATTCAATTGCATCCGGTTAGACTGGAAGCCGACCCCAACATAGATCATAGGCAGATTGATATTTTAAAGTACCTACACTCCATTCGCTAGTAATATTTAAGTCCCATGGCAAAGGAGGCGAGCCTATAGCCATTAACCGGGAACAAGTCGAAACTCTGGCCGCTACTGAAATTTACTACCTCAAACGTTCAGATAAGCAGATTGGCCATTATTTTACAATATTGTATTTTACTATTTGCAAACAAACAGTGCGCTCACGATTATTAATAATTATTATACTTACGATGCCTCTAACTAAATACACCAAGCTAATACTCAATGTATTTTTTGTCTTATATTCTGAGAAAGTACATAGATGTATAAAGGTGTATTTAAACTGGAGATCATTTATCTGACTGCTTTCTTGGGCTACTCGTCTAGTGGTCGCAAGCACTGAGCATGAGATCCTGGGTTTGATTCCCAGGTAGGGCAAAGTGTTTTGGAGTCTTTCCATCTGGTATTTCTCAGTAACAGCCCGGAGTCTATATTTGGGCCTGGTTAATGGCAATAGGCTCACCCCCTATAACACAATTATGAGACTTACACAAAACTGGTAAAATGTGGGTTCTCATTTATTTTTTATAACGCAAGAGACAGTCCTACATACGCAAGTTGGAGAGCATCAGCTTGTTACCTTGCACGCAAGTTGTCAATGCACAAACTATAATTGCACAAAATTGCAGATGTGACGTCATACCAGCATGCAAGCTACTTGCTCAATTAAAAACGTAAATTGATCGAAATGGTATCGAGGAAATTAGAACTAGATAGAACCGATAGAGCACACATAAGTTTGATGTTCATGTTCAAAGCAATTTCGTTTGGTTAAAACGGCTTTTTCTCGAGTGAACAGGCTGGGGGGTAACTCACTCAGTAGCAATGGGTTTTATTTTGACAGTTCAACAACATTCATTGCGTTATTTACGTTGTTAAGCAGACAAATTTTTCGAACATAAGAAGCAATGAATTAGCAATATACTTCAAAATCATTTAGATTCTGATTGATATTTTATTACGCAATTAGGATGCAGGTCTAGGAAAGGTGCACCATTGGTCACTGCATCGGTCGTATATTGGTAAATTACATACCGGCTGACCTATTCTGTATCTCACCGTGAAAACATAGGTGAAGTGAGCTGTCAATAGTGTCAATCCCTAAATATCTGTTGGTGTATTCTTAAAAATCTCACCGTGAAAACGTAGGTGAAGTGAGCTGTCATTCCACCTAATGCTAGGGATTTACACTATTGACAGCTTACTTCACCAACGTTTTCACGGTGAGATATTTACAGAATAGAGCGGAGAATCTACCTAGCATCGCGTGGTATGACAGCTTACTTCACTCTCGCTTCACTTATGTTTTCACTGTGAGATTTTAACACAATAGACGGACAGGTCTGAGATAGTGTTCAGACGCGCCTTCTGAACTAAAATGCTATAAGTACAATCAAAGGTGGAATAATTAAGCTGCCGTACTGATACTAAATAATTGTTTAGTTGGTTATTAAACGCACCTTAAAACAAATGCCGACTCACCGTCGCACACTGCCCAAATATTTAACTTGACAATATTGGATTTACCTACTACAATATTATTGAATATCCTGCAGCGGTAGGTGGGTACCTACTTCGGTAGGCTGAACAACTTATTAGTCACAATGTTTTTTTTAATTGTTAACTTTATATAAAGACTTGGTTGTATATTTATTGAAATTTTAAATTTCACGTACGTTCGCGTGCGTGTTTACTTTGTACCTTTAAGGCGCGGGCCCACCGCGGTGCACGGAGAGGCTACGCACGTGTATTAAGCTTCGCTTTGTAAGAAAATGTATGTGGTTGTGTCCACTGCAACCCACGGAGAGGCTATGCATGAATTGACGTCATTGATACATGCGTGGCTTGCTCGAATAGGCGGTTACATAGCTCAACGCTGTCGACGTGGGTCTACGTTTCCACTGGAATACACGAATATGACCCATGACTATGTACAGCTCGCTTATCGCAGAGCAGTTTTCAGTCATACAGCGTAGCCGTACGTAGCCTCTCCGTGCGCCGTGCCACGCTACACATAGTCGTGGGTCTTCGTGTAGGTACTCCAGTGGAAACGTAGACCCACGTTGTCAAACAAATTAATACACGCAGCTAAATTGCGCCACGTGCCCGTGCTCAGCATGCGCCGCGGTGGGTCCGCGCCTTTAATCATGTAGGCGCTACGCGGCGTCTACGAGGTGTCTAAAAGGCATCTACGAAGCTTCTACAAGGTATCTGCGAGGCGTCTACGAGGTACCTATACTCCATTTGAAATAAGATTAGAAGTTTAAATATACGATTTTACAGTCCGTTCAACCGATTTTGACTTCTACTGCGTTGGTGGCATGACAAATGGCAGCTGTCATAAACTACTAAAAATACATTAATGTTTGAAAAACGATTACCTATTGAATCATCAATTAGAAATTCTTGTAACGAACTCATTCGACTGAATAAGTGCAAATATGGGAAGATATTATTATGGCTAGCTACGGTACTTCAGAATAACCGATACTGCAAAATAAATATTGTCAAGTATTTTCTAACTTGACACTATAGCAGAATTGAATAGACAGATCATACATTAAAGAAACTAGTGAAGTCGTGATACGTAAAAAAATTGTTAATTTGTATGCTTAGTATCCATCGTATTAGGAATTCGATTAGCAAATGAGATGACTACAAATGAACCGAATGCTTATAAATTAGTTTCCATCCGAATTGAACTGATGATCCGCAAATCAATGCCGTCTACACCGATACTATAAATAGAATCATTTAACGTTAGATTATTCCGATCTTGAAACTAGATACCTACGTTTTATTTGGCAACTGAAGAACGTGAAGGATAATACAGTACCTACACGTATATTTAAGGAACTCAAGAATGTTAAACTTAAAGATACTACCGGTTCTAGTCTTTGTTGTAACATGTGCACCACGAAATATTTTCCCTAAGTAAAATAAATCTAGAAGCACAGAATCCAGGGTCGACGCCATGACCTTGCAATGTTGCTACTAAAATGAAATCGAGAGACAATCAGCTATTCCAGTAACAATTGTTGTGACACGGCAGTTGCAAAATTGTTATAATCGTTACAAATAATACTTGGCAAAAAAGTAAATTGGACAAATAATTTGATTGTGGTCTATCACAGATATCATATTGAAAAGTTATTTAATCTGTGTCAAGTGGATTATAACCTCTTTTCATTCGAGGTTTCAATTGGTTGGCACTTCACATTATATCAATCTTTGATTGTGGATTTGTAGGTACTTAGTTTGTTTGTATTGTTTTGCCCGCGTAGGGAGTTACCTGGTGGGAAGCCCTGGAAAAAGATGAGGCTGATGACATTTTGGTGGGACGGTCCCGTAGAAGTTCAAAAATTACCTATAGGAACTTTATTCTAGAATTTATCTTAGAATACAGTCAGAATATTTAAATCAAAACACCTAAGTAGTGAGTAGGTACTTCATGTTTAGATAAACAACATTCTAAACTTTCTGGACTTTTAAACAGACTGTGACCTCTGAGTTTGTTTCTGCCTTTCTTCTCAGAGTAAATAGTCGGATAGGAAATGTCAACCTCGTCTAGTTGAAAAAATATAATTGACGTGTAAAATTAATTGCCGAGTGTTTGTAGAAAAGTAAAGTGTCTGTTTGTAATGTCAAAATACCAACTTTTTACTAAATGCTTGAAAGTAGTATAGTTATAAGTAATATACGGTATAAGTACTTATAATTATAACAAAAAAACAATTAAAAAAAAAAAATCTGTCTGCCTGTCTGTTTGTTCCGGCTAATCTCCGAAACGGCTGGACCAATTTTGACGGGACTGTCAATGGCAGATAGCTGACGTTATAAGGAGCTAATTTAAAATTGAAATGTGTACCCTATACCCGATAAGGAAATAAAGGCAATTACTAAGAGGGATTCCCATCATATTAGAGAATGGGATGAGGTCACCAAACGTACACATTTGATGCATGACATGTAAGAATCACTCTAGTCACATGTACTCTGCTCAGTATTCATGAAGAGTACTCCCATGGGCGCAACCTATGATTTATAAAGTACTTACTTACCTATGTACCTACAGCTATATTACGGAAGTGGTTCAGAATGAACCGAACTTTGTTTTGGAGGTAGTGAATTCATAAGTTGAAATCAAAGTTACATACAAATACAGGAGGCATAAGAATCTGTAGAAGTGAGTTCGATTTGATTTAGTAATGTAGTTCCTATACTCCATTTGAAATAAGATTAGAAATTTAAATTAACCTTTTTTACAGTCCGTACAACGGATTTTGACTTATATTCCGTAGGCATAAGGATGGCTTTAAAAGCAAAAACGTGGTTACAATACCAACTGTTTATTACAGCTGCCATTTATCATGCCTCCAACGCAATAGAAGTTAAAATCGGTTGAACAGACTGTAAATAAGGTTTATTTATCTCTAATCGTGTTTCAAATGGAGTATAATTGAAATTCACAGCTTATTTCTATGCAAGACGGAAAAAGACTCCGCTCAACAAGACATGGCAGCCGTTGCATCCGAAATATGTAGTTACAGATAGACAAACCTACTAGACCGTTCTGTTCTATCTTAAGTTGGGGTTTGTTCAGGGTAGATAACTAAATGATTGAAAGCCCTGGTCTAAATAATTTTTCATCCAGCAGTAAGCCATTGGTGTTCCGTCTTTACAGCCTTAAAATTTTGCTCTCTCAAAACATTGTTGTGTTGTTTAAGTCATGGTCCCATAAGCCGGTCCCAAATGTAAGTAAATGGTCTTGGGAGATTAACCGCTAGTTGCACGTAAGTAATTCCCGATTAAAAGTAATGCTGTCTTTCTCTAACGGAAATTATCAGAAAGTGACAGCATTACTTTTAATGGGGAATTTAATGTAATGGCCTTAAGTGCAACTGCCGTAGTATGTACTCGTAAGTAGCACATACGTAGAATAGAATTCTATTCTACGTATGTATTATTTTATTCATTGTTGCTGAAGGTGGTTAACAAATAAAGTTGGTCAAAATAAAAAAGTAGGTATCTCTATAATATACTTCAAGGGAGTTATTAGGAATGCGAAAAAAAACATCTAACATGAAAAGATAAAGTAGGCATTCATTCTGTAAACTACTGAAATAGCACAACGCAAAGATATTCAGAATAAAAAGGGTTTATTATTATTATTATGATTATTCAAGCCAAGTCCCAAAAAGACTGCGATTTTTTTTAATATCTTTGTATTGTGCTAATTCAGTAGTTTATAGAATGTCTCTTAGTTCAGTGTGCCTTTTGGCAAAGGCCTCCTCTAACATTTTCCACTGAGTCCTATCTCTCGCAACTCTTCTCCAATTTGGACCCGCTGTGAGGTTAATTTCGTCTTCCCATCTTTTATAATGTCTTCCCCTGTTCCTTTTGCCATCTCTGGCTTGAATAATGAACACTATCTTTTAAAGAACTAACTAAATAGACACATATAAACAAAAAGACACTCAGATAAATAAAATGTACAACACACTTAAATGAACTTAATTATATTCCAAGATGCGAATGGAAATTTCTAAAGACCAGCCTTCAAAGCGATCTATTAAAAAATATCCGTTTGTTCTCGCAGTGGACACAGGAGTATGTTCGTGACCCAGTCTTTAGTCGTGGGATTATAGTCTCAAGTATGGAAAACCTACAATAATACTGAGAATGGCTACTTCTTGGAAAGAGCCTCATATGTATACGCCGCCTCATGTGTGTACGTATAGAAGTTTTACGTAACATCAGTTTTATTTGGACAAGGTCGATCCGTAAATTATGTTTGTAGTGTTATTCTAAACTAGGTCAAATATCGTCGCTGTCATTCCAAAAAGTCGTATGTAAAAACAGACTGTTTCAGGAAACACAAAAAACGCCTTAAATAGTTAAAAAAATATATATGTGAAAAGGTATATTTTTATAGTGTCTATCCAAATGTAATATCCCTGTAAACAAAATTAAGCTAGAACATAGATCTATATTTGTAACAATACGTCCTTTTGTAATTTTTTTTAAACTAATTTTAACTTATGTATGAATTTTTGAAATGACAGCGATGTTAAGCCATCCTTTGGGTCCTACTCTTTAGGTATAAGTACCTACTCAAATGGATGAAATCAAAATCAAAATAAAAGTCATTTATTCAAACTTGGCTGAGAATTTGACTTTCGAACGTCAAGATTACACAATTATTATGACAAAAAAGCCAGCCCTTCACCACTTCCTAGTGCTTTAGCTGCAAAGAAGAAATAGCGGTAGATGTACGTACGTGCAACCATTTTTTTAAGTAGGAAAATTTTCAGGGGTAGGTTTCCCTCTGCCGTAGAGGTAGCGCAGTCTACACTACCATGAATCGGGAATGCAATATACAAGGTGTAAATGCAAAACCTGAAAACCTCTTAAGCGATCACAGGAACCAAACCAGAAGTCACGAAAATAAAATCAGTTGTCCCCTACATTTTGACGAGTTATGCGAACATAAATGTAGGGAGCAGCTGATTTCTTTTCGCGATTTCAGGTTTGGTCCCATAGTAAAAGTTGTTGATAATGATGAGTACAATGACCCTGTAGGAGGTTTTCAGCTACTGCAATTAACCCTTGTATATACGACGGGATATTAGGTAATATAGTGTTTTGTTCACATTATACCTACTTTCCAGAATGAGAAATTTATTTCGATGTTTTGAGGCGCTGTAAATAATCAACCTATAATGTTCCCACTGCTGGGACACAGGCCTCCTCTCCTCGAGAGGGAGTGGGCTGTAAATCTACCACGCAGGCCCAGTGCGGGTTGGTAGATGTCACATGTCTTTGAATTTTTGGTTCTAGGACATGCCGGTTTCCTTACGATGTTTTCCTTCACCGTTATGAGAGCAGTGGTGATGAAATTATTTACACAAAGTAAAGCGCTGCCTGGGTTCGAACCCACGACCTACAACTCGTAAGTCGGGGACGTTACCACTGGGCCACCACTGCTCTTACGCAAGTCTGAGGCGCTGTAATAAGTTATTACTTGACACGGCTAATGAAGTACCTATCTTCTCATACATGTAGGTGCAACTGTTTACCTTAGTTCATCATCTGCCTAGCCTTATTCCAACTATGTTGGAGTCGGCTTCCAGTCTAACCGGATGCAGCTGAATACCAGTATTTTACATGAAGCGACTGCCTATCTGACCATAACCCAGTTACTGGTAATGCGATACCCCTTGGTAAGACAGGTTGTCAGAGTGTCGGGCTTCTGACGACCCGTCACGACTGTCAAAGATCCACAAATAGCAGCGGGGCAACCGGCTTAACGTGCTTTCCGAGGCACGGAGGGGTCTTGGTATGTAAAGATGGTCACCGTAGCTTAACCTGATTGATCGACCCGTGCGGCTATTATTACTTCTAAGCCACAAGACCCACCACACACAGTAAATGATAAATGATTTATTTCTGTAAGTAGGTTTGTACAAACACTTTTACACGTCAATCATATTAAAAAAAAAAACTAGATGAGGTCGGCGTTTCGTATCCGACTACTCTGAGAAGAAAGGCCGAAACAAACTCAGAGGTCAGTCTCTTTTAAAGTCCAGATATAATCTTGGTCAGATCATGTGAAGACCATGTAGATTGGTGCCTGAAATGATCTTTTGATGAAAGAACCACACAGATTGAGGGGACCTGTCCAGTCAGTGCACGCATTTGTCAGTAGTCGTGCAGCTCAACTAAGAACTTAAGGAGCTCAACGATTCAACGAACAATACCAAAGAAAGGACATTTGGGTAGGCCGCATAAATTTCTCAAACTGCCAGACCATGATAAAAACTACAGTATCTACAGACATCATATATTTACACTTTGCATCTATTAATATTATGTATCATACTCTTTTATTGGTTTTGCATTAGAAATGTGGTATTTTGCTATTTAAAACCACATCCTTCACACCTTTATTTACCTTTTAAAGAGCTCTGTGTCCACCAATTCTTGTTAAATCTATTCTTTGTTTTCAAACATGAATTCTTACACATATATTATCATCCCCTTTACAAATTATTCCTGAAATACTATTAACGCTCAAAAACACATACTTTTACTCACTTCTAAATGTTTTTACATTTAAACACTATTTACCTTAGTTATAGGTCAAAATTCAAGAAATTACCATCGACTCTACAAGTAGAATAACTAAGTTATTCATAATGTTGTGGACACAAGACACAGGTAGGTAGGTACACACGGCTACACATCAAGCTCATTTCCAGTATAAGCCGATCTCGCATTGTGTAGGATTTCCGTACAATGAGAGGTCAGCGTACACTGAAAATGTATAGCTTGATGTGTAGCCGTGTGTACCTGCTTAGCCGAAAACATAAAATTCCTTTTAATAGCTTTAAATAACAAGCCAATTTCAAAAACATTGTTTACGTACAACATTATTTTATGTAGATCCGCTAATTGGCTGTTCGCAGAAGTAACACCGGTCCACCGGTGGTTATTTACTATGTTGTGGTAAATAATGTCAGTATTCCATTAATAATTTTTTTATTGACTTGTTAACGTACTTTGTTACCAAAGCCAAGTTGAAGAGTAATAAAAAAAACCCGGCCAAGTGCGTTTCGGACCACGCACAATGAAGGGTTACGTAGTTGGGACGAATTTATCTCAAGAAAAATTTAACTTTGCAGTTGAAAAAATGTTCTCCCATACATCGTATATACGTTACGGTCAATTCTCCAACTGCAAATGTAAGTTGGTCGACTATTACTCGTTAAAATGTAAATCCTACTTAGCTGTGATAGTTTTTCTTTTTACTATCGTTACACATATATACTACTGCCATGAATTTTTTCACATAGCCAAGAACATCCATTTAGCTGGCAGGGGTGGCGGGATACTTGACTGGAAATGGACTGGAATGGAGATGGCTAAAAATGAAGCAAGGAAAGATAAATCAATTATGTGATAGATACATGGTGCTCTCATATTTACAAACATTGTAAAAGTATAGACGTTCCTTGACACCTGTGGGTGAGTGGGAGTCGGGCCTCTGGCTTCAAGCACTACCGTCACCCAACACAGGCACTATGTTGGGTGACACCACCTTCCGTGTCGCTACCTGTCTGTGTCTGGGCGCTCCTTGCGGGGCTCCGCATCGCTGCCAGTGCGGAGAAGCTGTCGACTGCCTTGGACATCATGGCCTATCTTGCAGTAAAAGCGCAGGCCGGATAGCCCGTCACGACAGCATTAATGACATCATCCGTCGTGGTCTTGTCACCGTCGGGGTGCCAGCTATTTTAGAACCTAATGGCTTGGCATGCGACGATGGGAAGAGACCAGACGGAATGACCATAATGCCTTGGAAGTTAGGTCGGCCTTTGGTGTGGGATGCAACATGTGTCGACACCCTTGCGCCTGGGGCCCCTTGGGGTTGAAACACTAGGGCCATGGGGTCCAAGTGCCCACTTGGTTTTTCAGGATATCGCCAAGCGGTTGGTCGACTCTTCACGTGACCAGAGGGCTGGTCTATTTTTTGGGCAAAGAATCAGCATCGCCATACAACGTGGCAATGCTGCCAGCCTTTTGGGCACTTTTCCGGTTGACAGCGATGCGGACGAATTTTTTGATGCCCTATGATTCTGTCCCCTCCTTTTTATATAATGTACATATTATTATATTAAGTCTGTTAGCGTATAAATTATGTAAATATTTTTCACAATTAGCTAGACAATATTATCATCATTCGATTCCATGAAACGAATCGACAGCGTCGAACGATAACTTCTATAGAGATGCGTAACTAAGTGGCACTTTTTGACCAGCGCTTGTCAAAAAGTGAAAAAACGATAGCGATTGTAGAAATAGAATCGCTCCGTAGCGAATGCCATTTGTCTATGCCCTCAGTTTTCTTCTACTAAAGGAATGCACCTAACATTTAATTATAAATATCGCCGCAAAAGAATATTTTAGTTTTATTTTCTTTCACCGTGAACCTAGGAATTTCCATAATTAATAAAACACAGATGAACTTAATCACGGAAATTCTAAAACAATAGTTACATACATAAATTCCTTTCACCTACCTAGTGAATTTCTCATGATACTTACTTATTTCTGAGATAGTTCTGATTGATTGGTTTAGTTCTCATAATATTATCACAATTAGGTATTTATTATAAATAATTACTTATCTACACATTTTTTCATGAAAGCAGTGTTGGCCCAGTGGCTTTTTTTTTTTTTTTCTGGTGCCGAGGTGGAAAATCCTCATGGATGTCCTGAGGGGTCTGTCAGACTCTTACTGACTAAAAACCACCCCGGTGTTCCCTTCCCATACTTGCACCGGGGATCTTGGGAGCTAGTATTACTTCTGTGATCCCCGCCTAGTGCCGGCCCGCCTTTGCGGGCCACCTCAAGTCTGCGGGGGGGTGAGGTGTTAGACCGCCCCCGCGACGTCTGAAAGGGGCGCGCGTGGAATACTACGCACCGCCACCTCGGATCCAGTGTGATAGGGGGCGGCGGACGTCCCCGAATCCGCCGTACCTGGACCCATTTAGGGGGGCCGGAAGAGGGCATTGTCTGACCTCTGCCGACGCCCAGTGCGCCTGCTGCGGGCCGGGTGAGCGGACGAGATCTCCCACTCCTTTTCCGCAGCCTCCTTCTGCGACACGACTGTTTCGCAGAAGGACACCACCGCGTCCCAGGACTCCTTGCTGTCGGCCATCGACTCGACCACAGCCGGCAGCGACAGGTCACTGCCTACTCCTGAGAGTGGTTAGGTACTGCCACGACTTACGAGTTGTAGGTCGTGGGTTCGAACCCAGACAGGCGCTTTACTTTGTGTAAATTTATTTCATCACCACTGCTGTCAAAACGGTGAAGGAAAACATCTTAAGGAGACTGTCACAGACATGTCCTAGAACCAAAAACTCGAAGACATGTGATATCTACCGCACTGGGCCCGCGTGGTAGATTACAGCCCACTCCCTCTCGAATAGAGGAGGCCTGTGTCCCAGCTGTGGGAACATGCTGGGGTGATTATGCACATTTTGTTATTATTTCCATTTAACTCACTGTCATCTATCCGAAACAGTGTCGTAGCTGCCGTCTGACTCTGGACTCCCAGTTGCTATAGTAAAACAATAATTAATTTAACTATCTTATTAAGAAAACTATCACGGCTAAGTAGGCTTTACAAGTTAACGAGTAATAGTTGACCGTGACGTATATCGATGTATGGGAGAGCATGTTTTTCAACTACAATGTTAAGTTTGTTTTTGGGATACATCCCAACTACGGAACCCTTCATTGTGCGTGGTCCGACACGCACTTGGCCGGTTTTGTTTTTCTTTCGCCGTAGTCTGCCATAGTTAGCCGTAGTCAAGAAACGGCCGATACTACGGATTTTTATGTTTGGAGTAGACCCCTGGGCTATAGGATACTTTTAATCTCGAAAGTATACAATATGTAATTTCCGACCTCCACGCGGGTGAAGCCGCGGGCAAAAGCTAGTTAATTATAAAAACAGTAGTATTAATCACCGTAGCTAAAAGCCTTAAACTTGACCGTAACATTAACCCATGACAAGACATTTGCTAAAGCAAATAACACACTTTAATAGAAAAGTAAAGTGTGAATTAGCATATTTAAATAAACGAGATAAATCTATTTTTAGCTAAGTAGTACCTACTAAGAATTATCGTTTAGTCTTGAACTAATTCGTTAAAAAATAAGTTTGTGTATGTGAGTTTAAATGTTTGTAAACGCACCCACGATACAGGAGAAATTCCTAGTGTGGGGCAACGTTTTTTTTTTTAAAAAAAAAAAAATGTTTATAGCTGTTTCGGAATAATGATAAATAGAATTTTCACTGACATCAATACAGTCAAGGTAAAGACGTATCTCTAATTTTATCCCTCTTTATAATATTCCATTAATTCTATAAAGTTACCTGTTACAGCCGCGTATATTTCAGCCCGTGACAAAGTCAAAGTCAAATAATTTAATTCAAATAGGCACATTTTTGGCACATTAGAACGTCACAAAAAAATTGAATTGATTCTAGTCGCCCCTTCCAAAAGGTAGCTTCGTATGGAGAAGAATGGGCAAGAAACTCCACCGTTACTCTTTTAAAATGTTTTATAATATTTTGTATAGGTACATTAAATATATAATTATTATATGTGAAGACGATGCACCTAGAATAAAATTACTAATACCACAAGAGAATTAAGATTATGTGATAAATACATGGTGCAAAGTAAAAAAAAAAACCTACAAAAAATAATATCAGTGTCTGTCTCATTTCCTACGAAATGTATGGGAAAAGTTTTTTTGCGATTTATGACCTTTCTAGTACTCAAAGCTCAGTTGGTCCAATAGAGGTTTTTGATCCTTATATGAAAGAGGATCGATTGGCATAAAAAAAAGTCGTTGTGAAAATTGGCCATTTTCCTGCTGACTGTACCTTTTTTTCAAAATATGTGAATGCGAATCAAAATTTCTCAAAAAGTTAAGGACTGTCTCTTAAGGCCGTTTTCGTGTAGCTACAACGGTTAAGGTAGCTGCCCTTACTGCCCCATCTCAAAAATCCATCCTGTATAGTTAGGTACTAAGAAATGAAATCGTTTATTCTGTATATAGGATATCGGAATCACTTTTACACGTCATATTAAAAAGAATATAAAAAAATTAGCTAGATAGAGTCGATATTTCCTATCTGACTTGAGAAGAAATGGCGAAACAAACTCAGGGGTCAAAGTCTCTTTTAAAGTCCAGACATAATCCTAAGCCTACTATTGCCCGTCCTATCACGAGGCTGTAGGTAGGTAGGTAGGGGTCTTGTTAGCACCCTTTGGCTACGAAACCCTAAAAACATAATAGATTTTTCAGTGGCCATATATATATAAACGTACGTTGTCGTGCTTAAAATGTAGGTAAATCGGTGGCACCAACCACAGTGGTGTCGCCTCTAGTCTCCGTGATTGATGCTGCACTATGTAATACGACAGTCATCACGATAGGCTCGACAGACGGCCTGGCACTTCTAACTGCACTAGGGATGCAAGAAGTGGCAAAAAGCATCGATATATATCGTATCGATATTTAAAAAATATATTGATATCGATTTCGATAAAAAAAAAATCGAAAAAAAATTATCGATATATCGGTGAAACCAAAAAGTATTATGAACTTTATGAAATTGTATTCTGTTTGTATTTTATTCATAGAAATTCCAAATTAGAAATATCATTTAATAAAACATAAATAAAAATAAGTTTACTTTTTTATGGCTCTGAATTCTAGCGGTTTTAGTCAGTGGGGACAACGGTGTTGCTATTGGAAATATATCGTATTTGATACGTATTCGATACTTGATATTTTATATCGATATATCGATGTATCGAAATGATAGATATCACCGAAAAATATCGATATATCGAACAAAAAATATTGATATATCGATATTTTTTCTACAAGCCTAAACTGCACGTATACTTAGTAGATACATACCTATAGTTAACTTTACTCTGCGGAACTCTTTCTGCACAAGCCTGACTTTAAATTGGCAGTTTGTTTCATGTAGTGCAGTATGTTTCACTTTACTTCGTCTGACTATGACTATAAGCTTTACGAGTGACACGCCCCTAAATCAATCATGTAGTTGTTATACGTACGCGTACCTACGTAGTGGAAAACTTAAATCGTAATAAATTGTATGTCAATTGAAAGGAAATTGACAATTTTATTTATCTCAATAAATAATGCGTCAGTGAACTGTCGTCATTTATCACAGAATATACAGCGTGTATTAAAAAAACACCTTAGGTACTATACTCCATTGGTTTAGGTAGTTAAATAAAGGTAAACAAATCATAAAAAGGGGTTTTATAGATGACACTTTCTTGTTTAAAAATATGTTGTAAGTTTTAACCAAATTAAATTTATTTTTGATTTTTACAATAGTTTCCTCTTTTATTACTGTTTGTTAAACCTTATCATTTATTGTTAACTGCTCTTCGTAGATGTAATTGCTTGAGCACAATTTTTTTGTGAGACTTATAATAATACTAAAATATTTTGTAATTTATCTTGTAAAGAGCCCAAAAAGACCGGTTCTCTAAACGTCAACGAAATATAACGTTGCTAAATTGAAGAATACAACTGTGACGTAGCATGAAAACTGAAGTGACATGCATTACGTTTAGTCGGTTACTTGACAGCTCTCTTGTCACGTGGTTTGTTTTTATGTACCTTTATTTAACTACTTAAACCAACGGAATATAGGTAAATATTCGTTGTAAAAGAGCATTTATACTATTGAAAAAAGGAATTCTTCCATCCATTCATCCTCAGATTTACAAGTCGGTTCTGTGACCCGACGTATTTATCTTAGTATCATAGCAATGTTGATTCTATCATACGCGTAGGTGCGCGATTACGCACGTCATCGCACTGAACTTCGGTGAAAATCCCCTTAGAATGTACAACACCCTGTTTGCATCATATTTATAACGGCCATGACAAAGACAACGTGATAGTCGAAGCACTTGATGTCGCATCACGTTTATATTCGTTTTATTTATATAAACGAGCAATTTGAAATAGACAAGCCTATGGGGATTCCTGGAGCGCTATTCCGTAAATATCTCACCGTGAAAACTTAAGTGAAGTGAGCATCAATACATAGTGTCCATCCCTAGCATCAGTGGAATGACAGCTCACATCACCTGAGTATTCACGGTGAGATTTTTACAGAATAGACCGGCTGTTTCAAAAGCGGGCTTAGTTCTACCATAAACATAGATATAGTTTCATCAAATTCGAAAAATAGTTAGCTGCATTACTATTTTTAAAGGGAATTTTGAATGCACAAGCATCACCCAGATCAGAACAGAAACCCTCGGATCACCCAGATCCTTCACAGACATCTTAAGCAGCCCAGGAGACCTAATCAGCTTCTGGAAGGAGGTGGGCTGGTTGGAATAACCAATGACGGCCGCCATGGCCCACGCACAATGGTCCACATGAAGGACTAAGTGCGGAAACCAAACCCGCTAACTGAGATCATATGGAGGAGGAGTGCAGAAAGCTAACATTTTTATATAACATGCTTATGCTATAAATTAATTTAAAAAAAAACCGGCCAGGTGCGTGTCAGACTGCGCACAATGAAGGGTTCCGTAGTTTAGTTGGGATGAATTTATCCCAAGAACAAACTTAACATTGTAGTTGAAAAACATGATCCTCCATACATTCCAACGGCAAAATATGTAAGTTTGTACGCACAATATTGAGTGATTTACCATGTTATTTTAAGATCACAGACTTCTTATAAGTTTTCCTGTAATCTATAATTAAAGAACTATTTTGTGTATTTTTTTCAAAATTTTAGGCTCTGTAGTTTCGGAGATAAGTGGGGGGAATGGTCATTTTTCATCTACTTTCTTAAATAATTTTAAAAGTATTTATTTTAAAATTATAAAAAAATATATATGAAATCCTTAAAACAAGTCCTTTCGTTTGATATGTCAGTTTGTCACACGGTACAGTCAGCAAAATTATTTTTTTTTTAATTCGTCCAATAATAATGACCTCCATATTCAAAACTTATTTATTTACGTTACACGTCCGTGTTTGGGTCACAGAAGTCCATTATGTGAACCAAATTTCAACTTAATCGGTCCAGTGGATTCGGAGCAAATCGGCTGTGACAGACGGACAGACAGACGCACAAGTGATCCTATAAGGTTTCCGTTTTTATCTTTCGAGGTACGGAACCCTTAAAACATTAACACACTACCATTTGCGCGCTTTGACACACACACACATAGTACCAGGGCCTCATGAGTTCATGACTTGAAGAGAGATCTAGGTGACAGAAGTGACAGCTTGAGCATAGAATTAGTAAGTAATTTATAATAGCATGGAATGTGTACTCATGGAATTAGTAAATACTATACAGATTGTAAGTAGAGGGGTCGAATTTCGACCAGTGGGCGACCACTAGTAATAATATTTGACGGCACGGTTGGCGCAGTGGTCAAGCGATTGACTGCTGCGCTGCGTGTCGTGGGTTCGATTCCCGCACTGAACAAATATTTGTATGACCTACAAGTAATTGTTCCGGGTCTGGCTGTTTGTGTATGTGAGTTTAAATGTTTGTAAACGCACCCAAGATACAGGACAAATTCCTAGTGTGGGGCAACGTTTACGTTGTGATATTTTCAGTCGTAGGTACAGAATGTCTCTTAGTTCAGTGTGCCTCTGGGCAAGGGCCTCCTCTATCTACTTTCACTGTTTCCCTTCTCTACCTACTCTTGTATAAGCTTTGGCTATCCTATATTTAAAATAATAAGAATTCTGAAAATAAATCCAAATAAAACGTTTATTTCATACCTACCAACAAATCGGTGATTTCCAGTAGATACCTACCATTATAAAAACAATTTCCTCATTCTAAAATTAAAACAGCGATTTCGTCCCTCGCCACGCTGTAGTAGAGATTTAAAAAATGCTCTAAATTCTATAACCGTTAGTTTTTATCTGTGACATTACCAAGATTACCAAGCGTTTTTATATTAAATATTTAAAATAGAATTCTATACAAGTAACCCCGTCTATAAATACTCAATAATAAGTATTTTTCTCTAGTAATATTGCTCTTGGATTGGGTATCTCATCATCATCATGTCAGCCGAAAGGCATCCACTGCTGGAAACAGGCCTCTCCCGAAGGGGGGGGGGGGGTGTTGCAGGCGGGTTAAGGCTTGGCTAGCTACAGGAAAAGATTAACTGCAAGCCGTTTACTTCATCATTCTCTTCACAGCGTTTCCTAAGATGATGAGTTTAGTCTATTCTAGTTTTAGCCTCATGCGATACCAAATAGTAATTTCTAAAGGATTCACTTTAGAAATTACTCTTTAAAATCTATTAATAGATCCCAGGGTTGCCAGGCGTGATTTCTTAAGCCCCAGATCCAAAATTATTTTTCCCCAAAAATAATTCTACATCTCCGTCTCCGGCAGAGACGACATTTTCAGAGTTGAACCTGTTTACCATTTTAGCAGTCGGCTCAAAATTTGAAGATTTTCGACTCACTCGATCTTTTTTTTGTTCATGGGTTGTATGGCACTGAAATCAAGTCTATAAGACCTCGTCTTCAATTTTTAGATGCATTTCATAGATTTCAGCCATTCGAAAATGTTAAGTTATTGGCTTAGGTATTTAATAGGATATTTCATTCTTAGGTAAAATAATCATGAATATATAAAAGACTGGATATATTACCGTTTTTTAAAAAAAGAAGAACATTTTATTTTTGAAAATGGAACTATAACCGGCGATCTTTTCGGTAGAATGCGTGCATTGCGTTGCAGCCTTGCCGTAGGTGGGTATAAAAATGTTCCTTGGTTGCGGCTACAGAAAAAAAGGTAAGTGAAAAGGTGAAAAGTATAGTACGAGTATAACACACGGCGCGCGGCGCTAAAATCCATTATAACTCGGTCATATAATAGGTCATTTTAGCCCCTTGTATAACAATCTACTATTAGTGTTTTACCTTAGCCTTAACAAGCAGATAAAAATGTGCAGCAGCGATAAGTTAATGTAAATGCACTTTCATCACGTGTCGTAGGTACAGCTTTAACTTAATTATTATTAAGTAGGAATAGACTTAGGTTGTGTTTGAATGAATGAATAATCACTATTAAAATTAATTTTCTTTTGTAGAATTTCCTCCAGAATACTCCACCAGATTTTAATTCCCTATGGCTCTATAACTCTATATCTAGTGGCATTCAATTCTATTCAATTTATCTCCATCGGGAAATTCTGCCTAAAATTCTGACGTATGTGTGTTGAATCCAAGCGTGGGTACTAACGGCATCTCAAAAGTCAGTTGAGGAACTAAAGCAACGTACTTAGATGTTGATAATAATGGATATATGCCAGTCACGTTTTTTCTAACAGGAACACTAGACTAACAGCATTTCCGTTTTCCCGGAGCGAATGCCCGAAGTCAATGAAAAAGACATTTATATTCTGCATTTTATTAAGCTTCTAAAACAGGTTTACTGCAAAGTCAGTAATAATATATGTTTACCTACATTAGGATAGGGAAAATTGTGCCTCAGCAAACAAAATAAAACATTGACTTCGCTCATGTTAGCAGACATAAAAGGTGAGTCCGACAAAATAAAACAATTCAAGTCTATTGCTTTTAAGTTCACATAGACTGACATCAAAATACATCAGCCTAATTAAATTGTATTCGAAAAAAAGGGTAATGACACCGGAACAAATGGCAACTTCCGCTATTGAAACGGAAACTAAAAATGCTTGCCAAACATCATGGGCTCTTGTATCTAACAATTTAATACTGAATCATTGAAATGTAAAGAATATAAATTCGTAGAGTACCTTTGTTCAATAATAAAGTTGGCACAAGACTAGACGTGAATGTTTGAACAGTGGCAGTGGTTAGGCAAATCGTTTCTCGCGATTTGCGACCGAGTCTAAACAATTTGACATGGATTGCGGATCGCTTGCGAGACATCCGTATTCTTTGTTTTGTATTTGGTTACATCTATGATCTATTCAGCGTTGCCAGATTGGGGGTTTTTTTCGCGATTTGGGGAAAAGTTTAAAAGTTTGGTATTTGGGGAAAGTTTGGGGAAATGATATCTTTGGGGAAATTTGGAGTTGACTAAGGTGAATCCGCAGCTGTAGCCTGCGAAATTTTAATTTTCTTACGTCTTTTGCTATTTGCAGGTCAGTTTCAGGTTGTATCTTAATCACATAAAAAACTTTTTACAACAAAAAAAAAACCGACGTCTTTGGATCTGTATTTTAGTTTTTTGCCACCGACTTCCGAAATTAAAGTTATTTTTCACTTTGTAGTGTTTTATTGGAAGTCGGTTATTTTTTTTTTTGTAAAAAGTTTTTTATCTTTCACTTTTTAGGGGGTCAGTTTGTAATTTATCTAATTTACAATAGCCTAATGTCAAATGCTCATCACATTTTACAAAATATTGCTTTTCCCGATGCAGGGCCGTTAATTGTTAAGGAGTTCTCCTGGTAAGAGCAGGAGAACTGATGGTGACTTCACCATATGCATTTTGACGAGCATAAATTGCTTAGCAACCATATTAAAGTGCCTAATCGAATCGCAACGGTGAAATACTTATTATTAGGAAGTTCCGGTGGCCATCTGTGGTCTTCATCATTAGTTCCACTTCACCGAATGGTGCTTTTCAAGTGAAAATGCACGAGTTACTATAAAAAATACTCAAATCACTATAGGTATGCCTATAAAATTTGAGGATTTCCCTCGATTTCCATGGGATCCCCTCATCAGATTCTGATTTGGTGGCAATGGGACCACCTCGGGAGCACATCCTTCCATACAAAAAAAAGAATTTTTAAAATCCGTCCACAATTGACGGAGTAATCGGTGAACATACATAAACGAAAAAAAAAAAAAAGCAAACATACAGCCGAACATATAACCTCCTCCTTTTTGGAAGTCGGTTAAAAAGGGATTGGGTCTCGCTGCTGATGATCAGTCGTTTAATCGTTTTGGCCGGTCATTCTGATATTCACTATAGCTTTGTATAATTTAAAAGCATTTTTTAAATTTTGTAAATGTGAGTACCTACCATGGAGTATTTTGTTTATTAAGTTATGAGCTATGTTGACCTAAAAAAGCTTGGCATTTGAGAGTATGTCATGCTCACTTAAATGTCTCGCTGGTGGTGGCGCGTGTGTTCGATCATTCGGTTCTCTACAAAATGGTTGAGCTGAATGGTGCTGATCCACGCGTCATGTTCGTGAACGGGCGCCGTCAGTTGAGACTGGTCATCTCTTATAGACTCGTGCAGTCTATCGCGGGCGCGACTCGACACTAGTAGCACAATTTCTATGTCACGCCCGCGATATATCGTGAGTCTGTACGAGCCATAACTGCCAGGGCTTGTTTGTAATGTTATAATCTTATTTTTTGAATTGTTTTTAAATAGTTTATTTTTTTACATTGTTCTCACATATAGAAGCAACAAGTAACTATAATGTACCCAGTATAATGTAACTATAGGTTACCCAATATCTTGATTTAAAAGAGTGTCCTTTTAGTTTCTTGCCTGTTCTTCTCCATACAGATCTACGTTTTGGAATGGGCAAATAGTTTCAATTTTCTAACTGACCGACTCTTTGACAATTCAAAAGTGCCTGTAATTGGTTTAAAATTGAAATAAATGCTTTGAGTTTGAGTTTGGGCGGGTGACGTCAGCCGCGTGCTAACTGCATGCGGCTGACGTCGACGTGCGACTGCCCAATCCCACTGGGCAACAGTCTTCACGCGGTGGGTGCCTGAGGATTGACAGCGCTGCTGAGGCCGGTCCAGGAAGAAGTGAACGCGTACCGTAACGGCTGAATCAAGGTGGCTCAAAAAAAGGATCCCTGGAAGGATTTGGAGGAAGCCTTTGCTCAGCAGAAAGACAGTGAAGGCTAACAACTTAAAAAAAAAATAGAAAGTGCTCAGATGCGTATAAGCAACATCATTGGTTAGTTTGGTGACCCCTTTACTACTCACAGAAGAAAGTAATCAAATAAACCTTAAGAAAATATAATGAATGTGTACATATCCGCCAAGAAACAAAATAACTATGTAGTTGACAATCAGGAATATTTATTTATCCTCACAATGACAAGCTTGTTCTAGGTTTCACATAGGTTTTATCTGTTTTTTTTTGCAATGTGAGGAGCTGGTGTCTTAATTAGGCGTAAAATGCCTGTATTACAAATCACCAGGTCCCCACTCCACGGAAGAACTGGGGGCCTAAATTGGACGCTTTGGCAGAATCATATTAAGTATGATCTGCGTACAAACAGATGAATTGCGGGATATGAATTCTACGCAGATCATATTATGATTCTGCCAAAGCGTCCATTTTAGGCCCCCAGAAAGTTTTAGCTATGTTATGATAATACCTAATCAAAGCAAAAGGAAATAAGTAGCTGAAGTAAACCTGTTAGATAGTCACACTTACCGAATGTAAATACTTAGCCTTTATCACTTAGCTGCAAAGTACAAGTGCTTAACTATACCAACGAGTGGAACTTTTCGCGTGGCCCACTTCCAAGTGTCGTACTTTTTATACCCATCTATGTTTACTGGTACCAAAACTATCACACAAGTCACTCCTAATCTAGCTGTTAAAGATTTTAATTCGCAGTTTCGTTTACACACAACGTTTCACATACCTACTACTTTTTATATCTCCGATAATCGCAGCGAGTTTTTGGCGTCGCGTTTATGAGCGACTTTTGTAGCACGTGGGCGTTTCAGTATTGAAATATGAGGGAGCTCGCTCACGAACGACAATCGCTGAACGATAATTTTGTCGCCGAATAATAAGACATTCAGAGTTCAATACTGAAACGCCCACGTGCTACAAAAAGTTGCTCATAAACGCGACTACTTTATATTCAGCGACAAAATAATAGCTCAGCGATTGTCGCTTGTCGCTTGTTCGGTTACGAAAACGAAAATATGCAGGTTTATTCAGTAAAAAATAGCCGCAGGTTAATATTTTTAGTCTTTATTTGTCCGACTATTATTTTCATCCGGAATTTGGGTAACCGACCGTATTTCACGGTCGGTTCGTGGATGGGTGACCATCCATTATATATCAAGACCCCTCCGTGCCTCGGAAAGCACGTTAAGCCGTTGGTCCCAGCTGTCATTCGTAGGTATTTGACAGTCATTACGGGTAATCCCAAAATCCCATAATTCTGAAAACCAGTCTTACCAAGGGGTACTGGGTTGTGGAGGTCAGATAGGCAGTCGCTCCGTGTAAAATACTGGTGTGCAGCTGCATCCGGTAAGACTGGAATCCGACCCCAACTTAGTTGGGAAAAGGCTAGGCAGATGATGGTGATACCGAAATGATGGCTAGTATTTTGAGCTTCATAACTGCATAAAAACTTTTACTCTGACTAATCATTATTTTGATGTTTTCTAAACTAATATTATAATAAATTAATAATTAAAAAACACTAGAAAAACACGCTTTTATAAATGCACGTAAAAACAAAAAAGACTTTTCTAAGAAATCCAAAACAGCTATGATACGATTTTCCATCATGAAGTTCCAGTTCTTATCTTCCGGCTCCATCATCAGATCAGTTCGACTGTACCATATTATTGTACTGTCATCAGAACTACATACAGCTGCCAATTTTCATTACATTACGACCAATGGAAGATGGTTAAATTAGTTACCTTAGATTCCATTACATAGTTACATACAGGTTGACCTAATAAAAGCGTGTTAAAAACGTTGACGGGATGCATTTTTTGAATTGGATATAAAAAAGTATTTCGTTTCCTACCTAGGTAATATACCAACTGAGATAATTAAGGTAAAAGGCTTAACAATACTTTTAAGTTATCAACATAACACGGTTACTACGAGTATATAGAATCGTAACCGGTAGTTTTAACATTTTCCTTAAAGAAAAAAAATATTTATTAGTGGTTTAAAAATCTAAGTAAATCTACATATAGTATCCTAACCTACCTAAAACTATTATCAAACTAAAATATGGCGGCAAAAATTCCTCCTCATTGCTGTCGACTGGTCTGTACCCAAGAGACTGGGTGGCATTGCCACAATCTATGGCAATGCTTAATCTCTGGCCAAGGTAGAAGCCAGCCCTTAGGTCACGGGAAGTGTCAACCTTTTTTTTTTTTTTTTTGGGTGGGAAATTATCAAATAACTTCTCCCGCTCTGGGCGGAGCGGGAGGACGTGTCAGACTTTTACTGACTAAAACCCACCGTGTTCCTTCATTTGCCTGTGTGCCAGGGCCACGATATCCCTTTCGGACAAACTCGCAACCCTGGCAGAGGGAAGTGTCAACCTGCCGTTTGGAAGGTGGTTAGGCCTTTAGTGTGGGATGCAACGTGTGTCGATACTCTTGCGCCATCCCAATTTCCTGGTTCGGCGTGCTGGGCGACGCTGTGGCGCTGCTACTGCGGCTGCGGAAAACCTCAAGCGGCGAAATTATAATAAACTTATCATATTTTCGAGCCGTTTGGGGTTGAAACCCTCGGGCCATGGGGTCCGAGTACCCATGGTTTCTTCAACGAAATCTTCAAACGGCTGGATGACACTTCCCATAGAGATAGTTAAGTTTGATTCGAGTCTACTTCTAGAGGCATTAAGTATTATTCTGATAATAAGATGTGACGCCTAGTTTCGTGTTAATTACTGAAAGTCGCGCCAAATTATAACTGTTTATTTGTTTAATTCGCACCATTTTGTCCAGTAAAATGTTTTCCATCATGATCATGACGGATCAATTATATTTGTTTATCTATTATTGACTCGTGACCAAGATGAGACTTCGGGCATAAACTGACAAATATCCGTTAAGTACACCTGTAGTTCAATAGTTATTGACAGTTTCAACTTGAAGCTCTTTTTATCATTATTAATTAAGGAAGGACACTTCAGAAATAACAATACATTTTAAATATTATTGCTCATTGTTATTATGGCACCAATAATTAAAAGAGATTTAATAATGTTTTAGTCTCAGTCCCAGTACAGACTAATAAACGGAACGTTAATACCACAAAATTACATCTTTTTCGGTGTGTATGAAATGTGTTTGATTGCGTGGAATCTTATTAGCCTCATGTAACTTTTGGCTGCATAATCCAATTTGGACGGAGAAACCCAAGTTACGACGGTCACACATAATCGTAGGAATGTTCAAAATAAATAAAACAAAAGGTAAGCACCCACCTCTGGTAGAAAGCGGCACATTCGAAGATTTCTTCAACAAAGGTGTCCATTCGGATGCAGATACGCCCTGCTTACTCAATGACACTGAATCTAATGAACATCTTGTAAACAGCACTTTAGAAAACAAAGTGTTTAACATTTTTCATTTAAAATTCGAATAATTAAAGGTTTCACTCTTGCGCTAGAAGTTGGGGTGCGTTCTTAACCTTTCAAGCCCCGACGTTGCCGATTCGGAACCTAAAGTTGAATAGTCACATTGGCAATATACACACTAGACCAAGTTGTGTGGAGTACTGGCCATAAACAGTTTCAATATGCAATTAATAAATTAAAATTAATGTGTGTACTGATAACATGAAAGTACCTAGTTAACTATAGAAATGGGCTATTCTCACGTTTGGAAATGGATAACATTTTGTTTTTATTTGTTGGTAATGTGAGCAAAACATATTATGTGATAAAAATACAAATTAGACAAAAGTATCTTAATAGACTTTTCGAGGGTTGTAGATACTTTATTTTTTGCGTTAAAACTATCTTCTGTTAGGTATTTTTTTAACGTAAAAACGTCTATACTACCTAACTAATAAAATTAGTACTGTATCTATGCCAAGGTCTTAAATTGGAATATTAAGTAAGGACCACGAATAAGACCCTGAATAATAATTGTGGAACCTCTTCTCAAGTGAGATAAAAAACTAAATAAAATATAGCACTATCTATGCTTAGACCTTTCAAACAAAAATAAACCTAAAACAATGCATAGTTTCGATAACAAAAAAGTGGAGAATCACCCTAATATATACATTGCCAACTTATGTTTACTATTGTTGTTACGGAAAAATACTATTCCCTATCGCTTGTAAATAAACAATACGGATAAACTTGACATAGATAATAAGATAGCTGTGATTAGCGTTATCTATAGCAAACACCTTCGACGTAATGACTGGAACGAAATTGCACTTCTACAGTAAGTTCATAGGTTCAAACAATGAACTCTGCAATGTGGAATATTTCCGAACCTTTTCCTTTGAATAAATTAGTGTCTTTGCTTTATCTACATTCCTCAGACTCTGACGACGACCTAGTGTTTATCTATGTATTGTGATATGTACCTACTTCAGCCTAGGGTTCAGAACCAGAATCAGTTCGATAGAGTAGGGATTAAAAATAAAATATAAATATTCCGACGAACTGAGAACCTCCTCCTTCTATGTTCTATGTTAGAAGGTTTGGTTTCCGCACTTAGTCCTTCATGTGGACCATTGTGCGTGGGCCATGGCGGCCGTCATTGGTTTATTCCAACCAGTCCACCTCCCTCCAGAAGCTAATTAGATCCTCTGGTCTGCATAGAATTTCTGTGAAAGATCTGGGTGACCCGAGGGTTTCTGTCCTGATCTGGCTGACGCCTGTGCAGTCAAAGAGCACATGCGCAACGGTTTCATCAGCCTCCATGCAAGCCCTGCACAGAGGGCTGTCCGTTATGCCTATATTGTGGAAGTGTTTGTTTAGTGAGCAGTGTCCCGTGATGGTCCCCGTCACCAAGCGCAGGCCGTTCCTGTCCAGGCGTAGCAAACGCCTGGTTAGTCTGCCATCTAAGGATGGCATGGCTTCCCTGGACTGCCTGCAGCCCGGTGTCGAGGGTCCACCAGTTCGCCGCTTGTGTGTGGGTGAACTCCTGTAGCCACCTGCGTATTTGGTTAAAGGGGATGGGTACAATAGGCTCGGGCCCACAGACTGACGCGCTGGATGCTCTCCTAGCTAGTTCGTCAGCTGCGTCGTTACCCAGAGATCCGCTGTGTCCTTTTATCCATTGCAGTGTCACTGCGTTACGGTGGCACACCGTCACCCGCTCCAGTGCATTGTGACATTCTAGTGTTAGTCTGGATGTAATATATTTTTTCTCTAGGGATTGCAGAACTGAGGCACTGTCGGACAGTATACGTATACGGGTGTCCGTAACTTTCCTGGCTTCTATGGCGTAAGCCGCTTGTATAATGCCCACGCATTCCGCCTGGTAGACGGTGTTGAACATTCCAAGCGGGCTGGATATATTTATGTTAAAATCGTGTGAAAAGACTCCGACTCCGGTTCCGGAGTTGGTCTTTGATCCGTCGGTGTATACTCTCATCTCTCTTGGGCCTGAGTGGTCACACCGTTCTTCTGTGAGTGTAACGTTGTAATGCTTCTGAAAGAAGTGTAGTTTCGGAGCTTTGTCGCAGGGTGATGCCATCATCGGTTGTCGTTTGATTGCATCTTCCCTTATGCGTGTGTGTTTGACCCTAGAGTCTTTGCTCAGGGTTCCCGATAAGTAGAGCCTGAAGGCGGCCAAGGCTGCCTCCTCTCACACGATGAGGTGTAGGGGTGGCAGTCCTAGCATTACTTGTAAAGCGGCAGTTGGTGCAGTCCTCATACTGCCAGTTATTGCTACACAAGCAAACCGCTGCAGTTTTTCGAGGTCTTTTTGGGCTGTGCTCAGGTCCGTCCTGGGCCACTAGACCAGTGAGCCATATGTGATAATTGGTCGGATGATTGTGGTGTATAGCCAGTGGGTGACCTTGGGGCTGATGCCCCGATTCCTTCCGAGCAGTCGTTTGCACTGCCATAAGGATATACTGGATTTTGTGGTAATGTAGTTGGTATGTTTTGCCCAGTTCAGCTGTTTGTCCAAATAGATGCCCAGGTATTTGGTTTCGGTTGATAGGCTTAGGGTAGTTCCAAAGAGTCGTGGCAGTTGTAGTGTCGCCAGCTTCCTCTTTTTTGTGAAGAGAATCAGTTCGGTTTTTGTTGGATTCACTGACAGTTGGTGTTTATTGCACCAGTCTTCTACTATTTTCAAAGCCTGGCGCATTAGGTTGCATAAGGTGTTTTCGTGGGTGCCATTTATTATTATGGTTATGTCGTCGGCGTAGCCTACGGTGAAATAACCTTTGTCATTGAGTGTTTTGATGAGGCTGTCTACAACCAGGTTCCACAGAAGTGGCGAGAGGACGCCCCCTTGCGGGCAGCCCTTCGCCACGATGGCCCTTGTGGTGTCATTTATGGTGACCTGTACAGCTCTCATTTTGAGCATATTGGTGATCCAGCCGCTCAGGGTCGAGTCTATGTTGTGTCTGTCTAGAGCCATGTTAATGCTGTTAAACATGGTTTTGACAAAGGCGCCCTCGATATCAATGAAGGCAGCCAGTGATGAACATTTGTGGTCCACTGCGCATTCAATCTTAGAAACCACGCTGTGTACCGCGGATTCTGTTGATTTGCCTGTGGAGTACGCATGCTGTTGTTTATGGAGTGGTTTTCCCCGAAGAGGTCCGTCTCGAATGTGTCTATCACAGAGTCTCCCCAGGGTTTTCAGTAGGAAGGATGTAAGGCTAATAGGCCTATAAGCCTTGGGTTGTGTGTAGTCGGTTTTGCCAGGTTTGGGTATGAAGATGACTTTCACTTCGCGCCATGCTAGTGGTATGTGTCTAAGTGCTATGCAGGCTCGATAGATCACCACCAGCCACGGTGTCAGGTGATCTATCCCCCACTGTAGCAGGGCTGGAAAGATGCCATCCAGTCCTGCTGACTTAAAAGGCTGAAACGTGTTGATAGCCCACTTTATACGATCTTCTGTTGCTATATTATGGGCTCTTGACCAGTCTCGATCCGTTGGGGTCCATTCTGGCACAACCTCCCACGTCCTGTCTTCCAGGAGTTTGCAGTCCGGGAAGTGAGTCTCAAGAAGAACCTTGCTGGTTTCATGGTCAGTTGTTGTATATGAGTTGTCGGGTTTTTTCAGCGCGCCAAGAGTTCGGTCCTGGTCAGTTGATAGGATCTTTCTAACCCTTGCGGCTTCATTATTTGTCTCTATGGATTCACAGAATTTCCGCCAAGCTGTTCGCCTGGCAGTCCTGATCTGTTTTCTGTACAGATATTGAGTTTCTTTGTATAGCTCCCAGTCGTCCGGAAGTCTGGTGTTCTTAGCTCTGTTGAATTGCTTACGAAGTGCATCTCTGAGTTTACTAAGTTCGGCGTTCCACCAGAAGTTTCCCTCAGCCCTGGTTTGTGGCACCCTTAGTCTGCAGCATGCATGGTAGGCTTCGGTTATGTATTCTGATAACTTTGTGACAGTGTATTCTAGTTGTGCAGGGTCTGTTAAGGTTGTTAGTGTTAAGTGCCTAGCTAATAGCGAGGCTAGGAGACGCTTATATCCTGGCACATTGGTGCGCCGAGGATTTCGTCCCGGTATGGGCTTTTTGATGTTGGTTGTTAGTGTGAATCGGATTCTTCTATGGTCTGAGCAGGCAGGCTCGTCCGACACGTGCCAGTTTGTGATACTGTTTGTCGCGTTTTCTGTAGCAAGCGTTAGGTCGCGGCTCGGAACCCAAGTGGGTTCCGAGCCGCGGTTTACGATGTAAAGGTTAGTTGAGAATAAATAGGTGGGTAGCAGGGGCGCAGCCTCCGTACAACCCGATTCCTTTCGGCTTCCCTTCGGAACAACCAGTCTTCTTACACTTGTGTGTATTGATACACATCACATTACAAATATTTAATACCAGTTTAAAAAATCAATTATGACTAAACACATTACATAAATGCCTAAATTGTTTGACTAAACAAAGAATCCCGACCGTAGCTGGCGTGGCCGTAACTGAACAACTTTTTCTTCGGCTTACCTCTAATAAAAATTATAGCTTCGCTACTGGTGGGTAGTACCTCTCCTCTGGAGTTCGGTGTGTCGCTGCCCCAGAGCGGGTGGTGGGCGTTCGAGTCAGTGCAGATGATCAGGTCGAGGTTGGCTCGCTCACAGTGCTGTACTAGGTCGGTCATCTCTTTCGGCGGACAGTCGGTGTTCTCGCCTGGCATGTATACCGAGGCCAGTACAACGTCTGGGACATCGTCTTCTGTTTGGAGTCTAACGGCTGTCAGATCTCTGGAACAGAATTGAGTGAGTGGTGCGATAGGGATATCTTTGGGTATGTAAGCGCAGGTTCTAGGTTTGTCTGGGCTGTGTGTGTTGAGGATTAGCTTACCTCCGATGTTACCGAGGCCGCATACTCTGTTGTTCCTGATCCACGGCTCTTGGATCAGTGCGATGGTCCGAGGCTCAACCTCCAGCGCCCTCCGTAAGCTAGCCGTGGCGGTCTGGCTATGCTGGAGGTTGGTCTGTATCATGTAGAGGGGCGATGACGATGGTGGGGCGGAGTTAGTCGGAGACGGATCCATCGGACAATCCCTCCATCTCCTCCATCCTGTGCCGTTCGTCGTGTCGAGCACCCGGAGATGAGGCCAACAGAAGCTCGCTCCACCCAGGTGATGCGGCCGGTGTGTCGTCCTCTAAATCAGCCATTGCCGCTCGGGCCATGACCTCCTCCAGTTTGTCAATGGCCGTGTCACTCGTCGTCTTTGTCGTCGTCGATTGCGTCATGGTCGGGTCCGTGATGTCGGTCGGGGTGTCAGTGGGTTGGGTCGATGTGTCAGAAGGTTGGGCCGAGGGCCAGAAGCGCATGTATATCGACCCGAGCAGGTACGATATCCGACGCTCCCGGGCCAGGACCCTTTCGACTTCCTCCGGTGGCACACCCAGGGTCAGATAAGTCCCGTAGTTGTCGCCACCGACGGTAGTAGCCCTGTACAGCGACCACCTGGCTATGTCATACCAAGTATTCTGACGTATCAGAATACTTTGGAGCCAGGCTACGTCACCTTTGTATCGTGGGACGAAGAGTGAAGCTCGGACGCGGGTAGGTACGTCGGACTGTCTCATCACCGTCAGCGTGAGGTCGGTGTCTGTGAGTTTAATCTTCCGTACGTTCTGCGTTAACCAGGTCAGGGCGTTGTCGTCCTCACGCCACAGCTGCACGGTGCCCTCCGCTACCCATGGGTATCCGTGAGCAGTGTCGTCGCGTCCGTGTCCAACATCAAGTTTTCCAGGTCTGTCTTAATCTGTGTGGCCTCTTCCTTGGTCAGGTCTCTGGAGGGAGGAGGGAAGCAGATTGCTACGGCCAGCCGCGCAGGTATGTCCTTCGTGGCCCGCGCGTAGGTCCTCTGCACCCCCTGAGCGGAGTGGACCCTCACACGTTTGGCGTCCCCCTGAAGCGTGCTCGGTGAGGCCGAATCATCAGGGCGCTCCCTCTTCGCCGGCCCTGTACCACTCGGTCCAGGCTGCGGGTCGGAGGTGCCTGGCGCAGTACTCTTTGCCGGCAACGCCTGAGTGTGTGAGGATCCAGAACGCCTGCCCCTTCTCCGTTGAGGTCGAGGATCCTGTCGGTGTCCTGGGGTCGACTGGCGGCTCCGGCAGGCTCTGTCACGTGCGGGAGCTTTTCGCGCTGGGTTGCCCCTTCGCGTACTTGCCCCTGTTCGCGTAATTGTGCGTCCAGCTGCTTTTCGCGCTGGGTTTCCCCTTCGCGTACTTGCAGTTGGACGCATGGTTCCGCGTCCGGCCGCTTTTCGCGCTGGGTTGCCCCTTCGCGTACTCGCGGCTGGTCGCGTACTGTCTCTTCGGCGTCCGATCGCGCTTCGCGCTGGCTAAAGCCGTTGCGGGTGTTGCGCTTTCGGTCGCCTACTTTCTTTCCCCGAGCGACTTTTCCGCGCTTGTACAGCATGCGTACTCCGTCGGCCGGGAAAGTGTTAGAGCTGCCAGGTCCGTCATCCTTCCCCGTCCCTCTCTGTCTGTGTTGGTCCTTGTCCGGGTAGGTAATGCTGCTACGCACAATGCTCTGTTGCCAGAGACTCGTGGAAGGCACTACCTTCGTTGTGGGTGTTGGCGCGTGGGTCGCAGCCGGAGGTGGGTTGTGTGGCGCATTGGTCGCAGCCAGGGTCGGGTTTTTGGGCGCGTGAGTCGCAGCCTGGGTTGTAGGCGCTAAAGCAGCAGCCGGCCGCGCTGAAGAGCGCGGCACCAAAGAGCAGATTGGTTCCCCCCCCAGATTACGTTGGGGGCTGACCGCCGAGGCGGTGTGGGATTCCCCGGCTTGGCCGGGACCCACCTGGGTAGAAATATTGTCACTCTGCATGTTACTTGGTATTTGGGGGTGGGCTTTTTTGGAATCGAGGTTACCCCTCCTCTAGGACCGACGGGATATAGGGAAGGGGAGGGAGGAATTCGTAGGTAACGGTACGGGTTCTTGGGGGGTCACCCTAGGCTTGGGATTTAGCTTAGGGATTTGGGATCGACAGGATTTATGGATAGGAAAGGATGGAGAGTTTGGTGGTAGGAGACATAGGAAGAGGTACATGGGTTAACCTAAGCCTGGGGTTTGGCCTTTGGAAACTTCTCTTGTCCGGGATCTCTCTGAGATGCTCAGGGTGCGGGATCGACCATTACTAGTCGGTCCCGCAGCCGGAGTTGGGCTATCCGCAACCTGCCCACCCGCTCGGTTGCAAGAGAAGAAGTGCCTGGTAGTCCGGGTCTCCCCACCACGGATGTACGTATACATTCGCGTTGGGGAATCCAGTCCTCCCCCGAGGAACCTCCTCCTTTTTTTTGAAGTCTGTTAAAAAGAATGGCAAACAAAAGATGAAACGCGAAAATCCACTTCTAGCTTAAACAAATGAAAATTGGGCGTACTGCAAGGAACCATATTGGGACCCCCTATTGTGTACCCTATTATGTGGCAACCCATCCTGGCGGGTAACACTGGTTTGGCTGCCAACATATTAAATGTATGTTACCTACATTATTCCCTAATAAATTAAAACCCTTAAAATACCTAGGTACCATAAATAATTTTAAAAGTATACACGGATGTCTACTAAACCAATTTGAGGGAAACACGATTCGCAAAGATAGTTTGCAAAAATTGCGGTGACTTCTATCTACTGCAAACTATTTTAAAGAATCATTCTATAGAAAAATGGCATTGCAAATAAAGACCAATTTGTAAATCAAACATGGTGAGTTGGCAAATCCTACAGAAATACTGCATTTCATTATTTAGTCCACTACTGCCCATTCGCCAGTAGCTATGAAGAGAGTATTTTTCTTTGTAATACTATTTTCTCTAAGCTATGGAGAAGAAAAGCATGCAGCCATGATTGTTGACGTCATTCAATCAGCTGGGAGACCATCTTCGGTGATAGCTAAACTTTGTTGGACACCGAGTAAGTTACTTTCGTACAACTTCACATTTAATGTTGAAATCAGCGAGTCGTTTTCAGAATATATACCTAGTGCAGGACGCATTAAAGGTATTAGGAACTTACAATACACTTCCTCTCTGTAGGAAAGATAATTTCCCGTAGATCGTATCGTAGATCAGATATTGAGTTTAGATGGAGTAGACATCCTTATATGCCAGGGTGAAATTGATAATTGAAATACCAATACCTACCTACGCATAAAAACCATTGACGGAAAATATGGTTTTATGCTTTAGTTACGTCTTGTCATAGTTATAGGTTGAGAATCAAGAAACGCAGGCCGTACCTGTATTACTTTTTTCTAAGCGCAACGGGGAAAATTAGTTATGATATGGCTAAAGATGGTGTTCCAGGAATACTTAGTTAAATGACGGTAGTGTATAAATTCCCAGTTCCCGAGGAAATAATATTAAAACAATAGGTTTGGGAGAAATTGTCAAAATATAAAACAAGACTTTTGTGTTCTTAAAGCAATAAAATTATTTATCCAATGTTTCAGCTAAAATTATTCAACTACACTCTCTTCTTACACGAGAATACATTCAGTTCAGTGCCGGGGACGTTATCAACGGTGATAACGCTCAGTTTTATGACGAAGAGCAACATGTCGTGTTCCTGGCCGATTTAGACTGTCCTGATATTGACACATACTTTGAAAAGGTTGGTTTTCTTTAATTTATTTAGATTCACAGATCTCGAAATTGCAGTCGAATGATGCTGAGCCACAATTTGATTTCCCAACAGTCCACAATGTTAAATTTTTTGCTGCGACAGACCGAATGGTTTGTTGATTGTCTTCATTTACAATGTTTTATATTATTTTTAAAGCATTTCTCTTCCTTAAATTTTCCATTTGATCTGCCCATTTTAAAATTTTGGTTGCCTAAACCAGAATATACTTAATTATTGTTTTTCATTTCTTTTAATAGTATTTTTGTATACTTATATAAAATAGAACAGATTAAGAAACTTCTTCCGAGCACCGTTTCGATGGATACTCTTCGGAGATTCTGGCAATAACAACGAGGACATTGTACCGGAGGCTGTTTCTAACATAGACGTGCTACTTGACTCCGAAGTGTTGGTACTACGGAGCATAGAAGCTAACTACGAAATGCACTTCAGTAAGTTTCTTCATTAGATGTTATTAGTAGGTAGTTAGGGTACCGCAATACAAATGTACACTTCAAAGGTTGTTCTTTTCATAATATTTTATCTACTTCTTCGTTTGTCATCATCATCTTCATTTCAGCCGAAAGACGTCCACTGCTGGACATAAGCCTCCCCCAAAAGGGAGGGGTTTGCCATAATCGCCACGCTTGGCAGGCGGATTGGCGATCGCAGTTGGTGCAAAATGCGTAGAGAACACTGCTGCCCATTCTCTAGTAAGTCCCTTATTCGCTATCGTCGTTCCGTTTGTCATTAAAACTCTGTAATTTGGTTTTAAGGCGGTTATGATTAAAAGATCAAGAACGAAGGCTCTTAATGCTACTTTACTATCTAAAGTCAGATGTATCGGATCTTCAGCAAGACGATCATCTTTTTTGTTTCACATTATTCAATTACTTTACTAATTTCGTTTTAGTTTACAAAATAGGACCCAAAAACACTTGGAACACTGAAAACTACGGGACATGGGATATAAAAAACAGATTCCAGAAATCTCCTAGATTTCTCGAGCCGACATCATTGAGGCGACTCGATATAGATGGATACGAAATAAGTATCTGTTACGTACTTACGAATAACAAGAGCGTCAATCATTTATCTGATGGCATGTAAGTGTTATACCGTTACTTAAGACAATTAAGTTGTTATAAAAAGTAATCTTAGATTACACGATATGAATAAAAAAGTTTGCGGTTTGTAAAAACAAGTTTGACTTCTTCAAAGATTGTGAAATAGCACAGTGGCAAACTTAACAGTACACATCAAAAACCGGCCAAGTGCGTGTCGGACCACGCACAATGAAGGGTTCCGTAGTCAGGATGAATTTATCCCAAAAACAAACTTAACATTGTAGTTGAAAAACATGCTCTCGCATACATCGATATACGTTACGGTCAATTCTTCAACTGCAAATTTAAGTTGGTGGACTATTACTCGTTAACTAGTAAACCCTACTTAGCTGTGATAGTTTTCCTTTTAATTTCGTTATATATACTACTGCCATGAATTTTTTCACATATCCAAAACCAACCATTTAGCTGGTAGGGGGACACTTGACTCTAACAAAAAATAGCACTTTAAAGCTTAATATCGCAAACGGATCTCAAAATTGAAAAATGGCTTTCACAGACCCACAATATTTTTAAACGGCCTATCCAACGATATCCCACACCATGTATTAGATGAGAAAAATTTCATGACTAAGCGTCTCCGAGCTAAGCCGGGGACAGACAGACAGACAGACAGACGGACATGGCGAAACTATAAGGGTTCCTTGTTTACTACGGAACCCCCTAAAAATGGAGGTTCATTAGATATTATATTTTTCCTTTTTAATAAAGTTACAAAGACAAGTCTGGGAATTTTGTTACAAAATTTTACGACAAGGAAAAAAAGCACAACATCATTAATCAGCGAAACTGGTCGAGAGTATGTTTTTAATAACTTTGTACTAACTACAGTTGCTCAACTATTGCAGAGACGATCACATTGATACGATTACGAAGGTGAGTTTCCCCACGACCAACCATTTGCTGGATTTCCTTAATGCTAAAAGGAAATATATTTTTGCTGACACTTGGGGTTATCGTGTCAATGGCACTTGGAATGGAATGACTGGCTACCTAGTTAGGGGTGAAGTTGAAGTTGGAGGTACGTTATACCAATTTACGTTCATGTCTGAGTCTCATTAAAATGCACCCTCTAAAAATAAAAGAGGTTATACAACGGTTCGTCAAAGAAAAGAAAAACTAAACAGCCACATTACTGATACTAAAGACTGCATGGGATCATGTAAATCCGGCTAACCGCCAGTTGCACGTAAGTCCATTAAATTTAATTCCCCGTTAAAGTAATCCTGTTATATTATTATCTTGTTGAATTAAATTTAATGGACTTACGTACAACTGGTGGTAAGTCTTCTATTTTCGGTTTGATGATGAAAATGCTGGGCAAGTCATTTCCCGTTGGTGACATAATGAGAAGATGGACAACATCACAAAACTGAGCAGTAATAACATCATGCCAGTCACCAATTAACTTTGCAATGTTAGCAATTGATTGATTAGCTAATCATTGTAACGGTCTCCGAGCGAAGTTTTTTGGCAGTGGGTATTTACGGACGTTCGAATTATGTATGACCTTCTATTTAGAGCAAGAACTAGAATTCGATTTAGTATAAAACTCGTTTGCACAATAAGTGACAATGAATCTATAACTCTAAATTAGTACCAAAAATAGCCATCCCCTGGGCCTAAAAAATATAAAAAATAAAGTAGACGCCCCTGTCGATAGAAATAAAAGAAGAAGCTTGGTTGTCTTCTTACCTATCAGCCATCTCCTTGCCAAAACGTGTTGAAAATCATTACTCACGTTCACGACCATTCACGGACTGTTAGTATTGAATTTTTCCGTTTTGTATCATCCGCAGGATCACCAATGTTCTTCACATTGGAGCGTGTATCTATCGTAGACTACATATCAAGTCCAACACCCACTCGCTCAAAATTCGTCTTTCAACAACCAAAACTGTCATATGAAAACAATCTGTTCTTACTACCATTTAATACTACAGTCTGGTACAGCACCATAGCATTGACATTTATAATATACCTGGTGTTGTTAATGGTTACAAAATGGGAGTGGAAGAAATCGAGTCATTTGTTTGAAAGGGTAAGTGCCTTGAAAATGCAGTTCCTCTACCCCTGGATTAGTCTGACAGTGACTGACAATCGACCAGTATCATGAATTGGCCGGTACGATTAGTTGGTACTATTACCGATTGTTTCAAATGGTCACTGATCATGGTTAGCTGTTTATTTTGCGTTATATTGAAAACACGAAAACGTATGTTTTCTTTTTTTTTAATTTTATAGATTATAAGCGCCCTTGATGTCGCTAATATATCACCACAGTCGGGGCCGTCGAAGTAAAGTAACATAAATATCTGAAAATAAAGAAATACTTTAAATATTTTGTGTTGAAATGTTTTTCAGAGGGAAAAAGACTCCGGAGTTCTAAGGGCCAATTTGGTTGATGTTATCATTTTAATATTTGGAGCTGCGTGTCAACAAGGAAGTCCTTCTGAGCTTAAAGGTAAAGTACCATTAAAAGTAATTTCATACTGCTTTAAAATCGTGATAAAATCTAAAATGGTTTGAAATTCATGAATATTTAGTACATACCTATCCGAAAAGTTTGATTTCTCAAAAAACTCACACTCATATTGGTTTAAGAAATTAGACCTTATTTCTTTCTCTTCCTATTTCTTCTGTCTAGGGTCTTTGGGTCGAGTGGTAATGCTGGTCCTGTTCCTAGCACTGATGTTCCTCTATACCTCCTACTCAGCCAACATCGTTGCTCTTCTGCAATCCAGTTCATCACACATCAAGACACTGGAGGACTTACTGCATTCTAGAATTAAATTCGGCGTTCATGATACTGTTTTCAACCGATACTACTTCTCGGTAATGCGTGCAGCCTTCTCATTGTCTTAATCTTCCGCTTTATCGGCACTTAGTTATGGTACTATATTTTAATAATTTCAGACTGCAACTGAACCAGTACGAAAAGCAATATATGAGAAGAAAGTGGCTCCACCAGGCACAACTCCTCGTTTTATGACTATGGATGAAGGAGTCATACAAATGCGGAAGGTTTTTACCCAAAATTAACTGTAGGAATCACTAGAGACCTTTACGCCAGAAATCTGAATGATGTGTTTTCGTTCCCAGGGTCTATTTGCATTCCATATGGAAACTGGGGTCGGGTATAAGTTCGTTGGAAAATATTTCAATGAAGGAGAAAAGTGTGGGCTTAGAGAGATACAGTATCTGCAAGTAATAGATCCATGGTTAGCTGTTAGAAAGGACACTCCATTCCGGGAGTTATTCAAAATTGGGTAATATATAATATTTATGTTTATAGATTTTTAACAATGTGCAATTTATTTCTTAGTACCTTTACTAAATATTTCAATCTTTATAGAACCAAACGTATTCAAGAACATGGACTGCAATATCGGGAAAATCTTCTGATGTACAAGAAACGGCCGAAATGTTCAGGTGGAGGTTCAAACTTCGTATCCGTCAGCATGGTGGACTGTTATCCTGCCGTACTAATACTAACGTACGGGGCTATTGTCGCCTTGTTCTTTCTTGCTTTAGAAATACTAGTTTATAAAAGAGAAAAAATATTGCGCAAGATAAGCTGCTTAAAACATGAAAATGACCAGTAAAAAATTATGCACTAGTAGTGTAGTAACTGGGAAGCCGTAATTATATTCAATGTAGTTTGTCGTATTTCCGTAGACCTAAACGCACTTATGGGATAATGATTGTTAGTTGAATTAAAGCTAAACCTACAGTTAACACTGAATCATGAATAATAAGTTCTCGTAAACGGATAAATGGTAGGACAGCCCTTATGATTAACAAGATACCTGTGTATTATACCCAATTAACGAGGGACATTAACAATAACTGCCTGGAAGTAATAGGCACGTAAATTATAGTTGCACACTGATTCTTAGACATAGTCTTCACTTCACTGAATACTACTGTCTTCAATATGAAGATTTTGACGTTGTTCATGAATATACTGTTTTTAAAATATTGTGTTTCAATATCTAACCCAAACAATGAACTGCAAATGATTGTCGACGTCATCAAATCGTATGACAAACCTACTTCGGTTGCGGCTAAATTATGCTGGGAATCTTGTAAGTATGATAAAATTAAAAAAGGGTTTGCGTAAACGAAGCAATATATTTAACTACACAAAAAATCCTTTACATTTACAGCGACCATAGAAATAAAACTGGCAAAAAATTTGGCAAATCTGGAAAGACCAATTAGTATTCGTTATTTGCGGAAAAACGAAACAGTTCAGCAGTCTTATCCAAATAACCATCTATTATTTTTGTTCGACAAAAATTGTGACGATGCTGAATTTTTCCTTAAACAGGTAACTTTATAACAAATGAAAACTTCCCAGAATATAAGTTGCATTACACGTTTAATCATTTAAAAAACTGTATTATAACTGTATTATTATTTGTCAAGGCTGACGCAAACAAAATGTTTAGCAAGTCCTACAGATGGCTAGTTCTTGGTAATCCAATGCAAGACAATGGAATCGTTCCAGCAGAATTTAAGGATCTGAGAATTTCCGTTGATTCTGAAGTTATAATAGCCCAAGAAAAAGAAAATGATGATATCTTATTACATACCAGTGAGCAAATCATTCATTTGGAAACATAAGTTGATGATTTTGATTTTATAGGACAACATTTTTGTAAAGCTGACGGCAATTTTCTTACAGTATACAAGATAAGGGCAAAAAATAAATGGAATACGGAATACTACGGGGCTTGGTCGGCCGATTATGGCCTGAATAAATCAGAAGATAGAATTCACTCAAACGTGTTAAGACGAAAAGATTTCAAAGAAGAACCTTTGACTGTGTCTGTTGTTATTGAAGATAATAGAACCAAATCTGATTTACTTGGACTCAGGTATTTTATAAATGTAACCTTTATGTAACCTCCTACAAGGTGGACCGATGACCTTGTGAAGGCTGCAGGTATCCGCTGGATGCGGGAAGCACAGAACCGGTCGAAGTGGCGGTGCTTGGGGGAGGCCTATGTCCAGCAGTGGACGTCTTTCGGCTGAAATGATGAATTATGAACCTTTGTATGACTGTATAGTCTATACATTTCCTTCTTTATATTTCCAGCAACATCTTTGTAGATACACTTTCGAAGAGCTCATTCCGTTGCATCGATCCTCTATATGACTTCTTAAATGCATCCAGGGTAATACTCTTCGCTGAAACTTGGGGATACCAAACCAATGGTACTTGGAATGGGATGATTGGAGACATAAAACATGGAAAGGCGGACTTGTGTGGTTAGTAAGAGATCACAAGAATATTTAAGTCCCTTCCTTCCACCTTCTGCCCCTTATCTCAATTTATTTGGAGTGCTTAGCCGCAGTATCTACGTATATGGATACTTTTTTTTCATCGATCATCATCTCAGTGTTCACTTCTTTTCTAGCCATAATTATCATCTTTCACGATACTTAGATAAGGACATTACCTTGCTGTACTCAATCTACCCTAGTCAGTAATAGCTAACCGATGGTGCTCGTTTTTGTGCTTTCATTTTTTATACGTAGGTATAAATAGGTATTGAATTTCATTGTAATATTTTTTTTCTGTGTTCACCAGGAATCGTGACTTATTTAACAATAGAACGAATGCCTATTTTGGAATACTTAACCATCCCAACATCAATTACAGCAAAGTTTGTATTTAGGCAGCCTCCTCTGTCGTACGAGAACAATTTGTTTATCTTACCGTTCACAACTAGTGTGTGGATGTGTGCTGCAGCGTTTGTTCTTATACTGACGGTCATACTGTACATCAACACGAAATGGGACAATAAGAAATACGAAAAATATAACAAGGTAAGGACAATGACGTAAAGTAATTTGATGAAAAATATTTGTTTCTGATTCATCATTGTTTTAGCAAAAGATGGACCAAACATGCTTGGAGCCAACTTGGAGCGATATAACAATTCTTGTTCTCAGTGCTATATCTCAACAAGGAAGCTCTAATGAGTTAAAAGGTTGGTTTACAAGACTCGAAGCATCACCTATCAATAATAAAATATTCGTTCTTGAAATTAAAAAGGTTAATTTGTTTTATTAAAAACAAATAATGTATTTTCTCTTCATGAACAATGACATAATGAATAATGAATTTCTTATAATGACAACGTTTTGTTTTCAGGGACTCTTGGGCGCCTCGTAATGTTTATCGTGTTTTTGGCTTTCCTTTTCCTATACACGTCGTACTCAGCTTATATCGTTGCATTATTGCAGTCAACCTCCAATCAAATACGAACACTTCACGATTTGCTGAATTCAAAACTAGAACTTGGGGTCGAAGATGTGGCATACAACAGATATTATTTTTCAGTAATTTTCTTTTTAAACATTCACTCTTTACGGCCTTTATTTTTTCCAATCTATAATTTTTAGGGTTCCGTAGTTAACAAGGAACCCTTATAGTTTCGCCATGTCCGTCTGTCTGTCTGTCCGCGGCTTAGCTCAGAGACTGTTAGTACTAGAAAGCTGTTATTTGGCATGATATTAATCACGCCGACAGAGTGGTAAAAGTGGGGATGATATTTATTTCTCGTCTATCCCATGATGTGGGATATCGTTGGATAGGCCGCTCAAAAATATTGTGGGTCTGTGTAGACCATTTTTCGATTCGGGAATCCGTTTGCGTAATATTAGGCTTTAAAGTGCTATTTTTTGTTAGAGTCAAGTTGCCCTTTGGCTTTTGCTTTTTTTTGGTTGCCTGCCTGCTAAATGGTTGTTTTTGAATATGTGAAAAAATTCATGGCAGTATATAAAATATAACGAAGCTAAAAGGAAAACTATCATAGCTAAGTAGGCTTATCAAGTTAACGAGTAATAGTCGACCAACTTACATTTGCAGTTGGAGAAATTAACCGCGACGTATATCGAAAACATGTTATTCAACTACAATGTTAAGTTTTATTTTGAGATAAATTCATCCCAACTATGGAACTCTACATTGTGCGTGGTCCGACACGCACTTGGCAGGTTTTTTTAAATTTTGTTTAACGGTTCACAGGCTGCTTATACTTCTAAAGATCCGATCAAAAAAGCAATCTTTGAAACAAAAGTGGCACCAAGAGGTAAGCCAAACTATATGAGCATTAAAGATGGGGTCAAGGCCATGCAAAAGGTTGGTAACATTCAATAGCCTTATGTATATTCCTACCAATTGGCTAACACATAAAAAAACTATTTTCATTTACAGAGACCGTTTGCCTTCCATATGGCCACAGGCACTGGATACAGAATAGTTTCAGCGTTCTTTCACGAACATGAAAAATGTGGCCTCCAAGAAATCGATTATACTCAAGCCAACAAGCCTTGGCTGTGTAGTCGGAAGAACTCTCCGTTCGGCGAAATGTTTAAAGTCGGGTAGGTAATTAAAGAGGACTAAACGGATTTCAGGCCATTTCCAAAAATCCAAAATCCAGATCTTTAATTTTAGTTTAGTTTTTTACATAACATCATCACGCTTGTTTCACCCAACGCGTACTCAGAGGAATACCTATTAGCTTAGTATACCTACCTACATTTCGCCAGTTATGTTTAAGTCCTATAATAATAATAATAATAAAACCGGTCCCGAGCCGGGTCCCCGCTGCCGGTGGTTGTGTGCAGCGCATGAGATGGACTCAGTCTATGAACGAGAACGTCATGCGCGCATATTACGGGTCTACAGAGGGGGGAACTAACCTCACTGCGTACCGTGTTAGGATGCTGTCTCTGTTCCAGGAACTAGAGCCAACCGTCGATGTCTCGGCCCAACGACTGTCGGATCAGGTGCGGGTCATCCAACGCAATCATAGGTTGGACGATGCCGCACTTGATAGGCTGCGCTCAGAAATACTGAGCAACCATATCTTCTCAACTCCGGCACAAACCGCGGCACAAGTGTCAACTATTGACTCAATCCCGCTGCGGTCCAATCATGGTGTTGAAGAGGAGGATGATAGGGTTGACACAGTAAGTAGCCAGTGCAACGCCCGATTGAGGAGCTCACTGGAAGATGCGATTCACGAGTATAGGTCAACTCCGACCGAACTTAGACCCCGATTATCACGCCTACCCATGCACAAGAAAAATAGGGCGCTGGTGTGTGCCTTGGACTCGCAGCTCAAACAGGTTTTCGAGAGCAGCGAGCATCTCGCTGATACACATTCGATCCTGTATTGCGCAGCTGTTGCGGCATGTCGTTTAGCAAACGTCAAGTTCCCAATCTGGGACGGAGCTACTCGACCAAAACCAGCCGTACCAGCCTGGCAATGCAGGATCGAGCGTCGTATCGATGGGGCGAGGGCACTCATCGGCAAACTATACTGCTTTAGGGAGGGCAATACACGACCACGAGTGATGCGCTTTGTGAGGCGGGCATTCTCGGGGACTGGAATAAGCCCTCGAGAATACATGTCCCATGTCACAGAGCGCATCGACTTCCTGAAGCAGAAAGTTTGTGCATGGGCGAGCCGTATTAGGCGGTATAAGCGGCGGGTTGATCGGTACACGCAGAATCGCATGTTCCAGAGCGATGAAAGGTGGGTATACAGAGCTTGGGAGCGACCTAAACAAAATGTGACAGACGTTTGCCATCCGGATGATGCCGTCACGAGTGAATTCTGGCGCAGCATCTGGTCGGTTCCCGTCTGTCACACTGAGGCTGGTTGGATGCGGGATGTCGAGCGAGTGTGTGAGACTATACCAGAAATGGAACCAGTACTGATTACACCATTAGACGTAGCCAAAGCAGTCCGCCCATTACCAAATTGGAAATCACCGGGACCGGACGGACTGCACAACTTCTGGTTGAAATGGTTAATTAGTTCACACACTTGCCTGGCATCTCAGTTCCAGTCATCCTTAGAGTCTGGGTCGCTGCCGCAATTTCTAACAACAGGCGTTACCCACCTGCTCCATAAGTAGTACCAGGTAGTCCCGCGGAACCCAAGAACTATAGACCGATTACGTGTTTATCGACGGTCTATAAACTTCTTACATCCATTTTGAGAGTGAAAATTAATACGCACATTGACAATAACTCGATTATGTCTGCCTCTCAAAATGGATGTAGGAATGGGTCCCGCGGTACTAAGGAGCTACTCCTCATCGATATGGCCATTAGCCAACAGGTTCGTCGGTCCCGCAAGGATCTGTCGACATGCTGGATAGACTATAAGAAGGCCTACGACTCGGTGCCTCATTCATGGCTCATGAGGGTGCTAGAGTTGTACAAGATAGATGCAACTCTACGCACCTTCCTGATGTCGTGTATGGGGCAATGGAGGACGGTCCTTCGCTATCCAGGATGTCAACAGATGCAGGGGAATGATGAGCCTGTATGGATTAAGCGGGGAATATTTCAGGGCGACAGTTTGAGTCCACTGTGGTTCTGCTTAGCCCTGAATCCTCTAAGTACACTGCTGGAGGATTCAGGTCTAGGCTATCGGTTGAGGAGAGGAGGTCAGGTCATATCTCACCTCCTCTACATGGATGATTTGAAACTCTTTGCCCCCAGCAAATTGCGACTGATCGAGCTACTGAAGGTAACTGAAACATTCAGTAGCGCCATCAGGATGGAATTTGGTGTGGATAAATGTGCAGTCATGCATGTAAAGCGAGGGGAGATTATGGAATCCGAAGGAACCCAACTCTCGGATTCCATACACCTTAGATCCCTCTCCTCATCCGAAAACTATACATATTTGGGTATGTCAGAAGCATTAGGGATCAACGTTGCTGACATGAAGCAATCGTTGAAGGAGCGCTTCTTTGGTCGCCTGAAGAAAGTACTTATTAGTCTTCTTTCGGGCGGGAACAAGGTGCGCGCCTTCAACGGTTGGGTCATGCCAGTTTTGATGTACTCTTTTGGCATACTCAAATGGACTCAAACCGAGCTGGACGCCCTGGACAGGAGGGTCCGTACACTGCTGACCGCAAACCGGATGCATCACCCACGATCATCGGTGATGAGACTGTACATCCCGCGGAAATGCGGGGGTCGAGGCTTTTTAAATGCGAAGACCCTCCACAATCGCGAGGTGTGCAGTCGCAGGGAATATTTTTTAAAAGCCGAACTGGGTATGCACCGTGATGTGGTGGCAGTTGACAAGGGACTCACCCCACTCTCCATGGCTAAAGAGAACTGGCGCAAACCTGTAGTACTTACTAACGATGACCGCAAGGAGATATGGCAAAGCAAGGAGCTTCACGGACGCTTCTATCGGGCTCTTCATGAGCCCGGTGTAGATTTCTTAGCGTCCGTATCCTGGCTACGTTTTGGTGACCTTTTCGGGGAAACTGAAGGTTTTGTCTGTGCAATTATGGACGAAGTTATCTTGACGAATAACTACCGGAGACATATTATGAAGGACGGGACGGTTGACGTGTGTCGGGCATGCCACCGTCCGGGTGAGTCCATCAGACATATAATCTCTGGTTGTTCTCGTCTGGCTAACGGTGAGTACTTGCACAGGCATAACCAAGTGGCCAGGATAATTCACCAGCAACTTGTTTTGAAATATAAACTTGTGGATTCTGAGGTACCGTATTACAAGTATGTGCCCGACCCAGTTCTCGAAAATGACCATGTCACGTTGTACTGGGATCGGTCTATCATTACTGACAGGACTATTGTCGCCAATAAGCCCGATATAGTGGTGATAGACCGATTAGCGCGCCGCGCAATGATTATCGATGTCACTATTCCACATGACGAGAACCTCGTGAAAGCTGAGAAAGAGAAACAAATTAAATATCTCGACTTAGCACACGAGGTTGTTGACATGTGGAATGTGAGCTCGGCTGTCATTGTGCCGATTGTCGTATCAGCTAATGGCCTGATGGCCGAAAGCCTCGATCAACATCTCTCGAGGCTCTCGTTAGGTGGTTGGATCAAGAGCCTGATTCAGAAGGCAGTACTCCTCGATACGGCTCGCATCGTGAGGAGGTTCCTATCTCTGGAGCCCTAACCGCCGGTAGCTTGGACCCTGCTCCCGATACCAGCGAAGCACTATTTTTTATATTTTTAAATGTTTTTATATATTTTTTTTTATATTCTAATATTTAAAAATGTAATTTATATGTATATAATGAAATAAAGGAAAATAATAATAATCCATTTATTTCAGGCTACGCAGGCCCATAGATAAATACCTATGGGCCTGCGTAGCCTGAAATAAATGGATGAATGATGATGGATGGATGTAATAGGGGGCGTGCCTATTGCCACATATTGATAGGTGGGTACATGATTCTTAAAATAAATACGTATTAGTTCAACCAATAACGGATACCTGCTCACGCGCAGAAACAACAGAATAAGTTTCGATGATATTAAACATACAAAGTAGACAGCTTTATCAGTATCTGTATCACAGATTGATGCAAATAACTTCGCAGGGGTGGTCACTATCGCAAGTAATTAAGGCCTACACACCAGGTAACTCTTTTTTATTACAGGTATAGCAGGATCCAAGAGCACGGTTTGACTGACAGGGAAAACCGATTAATTTTCGCTAAGAAACCGGTATGCTCCGTAATGGGAGGGAGCTTCGACTCAGTCAATATGGTGGATTTCTACCCAGTGTGTCTTATGCTGCTGTATGGAATGATCCTGGCTTTTGTCCTGCTTGGGGTCGAGATTTTGGTATATCGTCGACAGAATAGAGAAAGCAATCAAAGCGAGAATTAATTAAAATCAATTGTTCACTTCAGAAATAATGTAACACTGCTTTTCTTTTGCTTGGGTTAGCTTTTAATAATGTTTCGCTGTTTATAACAATGATACAAACCTAACAAGTAACGCCGTCATCGGTAGAAAATTGTGCAAAAGAACAAATCTTTTAGGAATCACCTTGAAACAGTAATGAGAATTGCATACAGTAGACCATCTTCACACTGTGTTAATCTCTCACGTGCGTGCATAATAAATGTTTATTCCCGCTGATTTTTTCTTTCAAAATAATAAATCACTATCAATCCTATAACACCTCATTCAAGTCTAGTCTATCCAACATTTCCGCGGCAGCCAGGCAGTCTGTTGCACCTACATTACTGCTCCGCTATCGGCTGCGAAACCGGTAATTACATGGGAATCGATTACCTCGACGGCTGGATCTCTCGCCCACTTGTCTGATGTACGGCAGGTGAAATAGCAATTATGATAAACACCGGCCTGTGGCCTTCCATCTGAGGTGCGTAACTGGGTTCCTGGTCGGTAAACATTATGAATTATTTACATGTCAATTGCAGTTTGATAGTAGGAGGTAATTTATTTCATTCATTTATCTATAGCAAAATAAGTGTCACAAACACTCGTGGCTAAATAACAGCCGCAGGGTCTTGCGGTTGGTTCTAGGAGGGCTGACCATCCATTACATATGGACCCTACACTATGCTTAACGTGCCTTTCGAGACACGGAGGTCCCGGCTGTCATTCGTAGATCTTGACAGTCGTTGTGGGTAGTCGGAAGCCCAAAAGTCTGACAACCAGTCTTACCAAGGGGTATCAATCGTGTTACCCAATAACTGGGTTGTGGAGGACAGATAAGCAGTAGCTCCATGTAAAATACTGGTATTCAGCTGCATCCGGTTAGACTGGAAGTCGACCCCAACATAGTTGGAAAAAGACTAGGCGGATTGATTGATTGAAATAGGACCGAAAAAAATTACTTTGACGCAATGTGCAAAAATTTTACAAGAGGTTGTTTAAGGACAGCTTTTGAAGCGGAAAGATGGTCGAAAAGATTACTGCAGGAAAAGTAAAAGTTAGGGTTAGGGACCCAGTTACTTTTCCTATAGGTACATAAGCGTCTAAATGTTTCCTTTGAGGCTGTGATGCCACTGGCCTTGCGAAAGGGATATACCACAGGTCGTGGTTTTGTTGTGTTCTGCGGGATAAACCATTATTTATTTGGAAGGAAAGCGCCAAATTAATCATTTCTATAAAAAAAATAGCAGGTACCTTTGGTATAATTAAACTATTTCAAGACGTCCTGTCTTGTCGTTGTAATGGCGAAAATAAATAAAATTGAAAATGAATAAAATTAAACATAAGGATCAAATTGCAATAACCAACAGGACTTCGTAAAATGGTTTAACTACTTATACGTATCGTATGTTATCAATTTACGTCAAACGAAAAAATATCCTAGATCTGTGATTTGATTCGAATTAAAGACTAATAGGAACTGATAAGATACGCAATTTAAAGTGTCCATGATTCTGATAATGAGTGATATCGAAAAATCACCGAAGTGCGCCTGAGTCAGTCACAAAGGAATGTTTGTTTGTGCAAAATGGACTTCAAAATAGTGTTGTTTGTGCTTGCTTGTGTTATTGGAAATGCTGTTGGTAAGTTTCTATCAGTTACTTTGTTTAATGGCTTGATGTATAACTGTAAGAAGAACTGCATAGATATTCACAACCATTCGACAGACTTCCGAATCGAAAATGACACATTTTTGGTTACCTGATTTGCCTAGCCCAACTAAAAATAGCCGTCGTAAGAAAAGCGGCCGTCTATTTGGTTTAAACTGTTTAAAATTTCGGATTTGTGAACAGCGTTTTAGAGGATTCCTTCGATAATATGTATTGCTGTACGATTCGGCACGGAACCGTATCGAATGTTTGTGAATAGCTATATGCTGTTCTTCTTACAACCAGAACTTAATTCTATCTGTTTTGCCTCAATGAGGGACCTAACCTACCTAAAAGTTGTCTGTTTAATTAAAAACCATCGTATGAACATAGCGCATTTATTTTGTCGGTGATAGGTAATATTTTCGAATATCACTGCTCTTGCAAGTGAACACGTCAGAGGCTAATCCTATTGATCATCTTCGACCACCACAACTAGTGCAGAGCTTAACATTGATGATGAAATGTGGTTATTTTTCAGGCGACGGGTTACGATGCTACACTTGTGGGTTTTCATCGGTGGACTCCGACCGGGATTGTCTCACAATAACCAATGATACTCGTACAGTGGACTGCCCATATACCTATTGTACAATCTTGAGACAAGAATTCTTGGTAAGTGCCTCCCATATTATTATAGCAAACAATAAAATTTTGATAGCCATTGAAGTAAGTAGGTATAAATGGTAGTAGTACCTACCATTTACTGAGTACGTCTTTCATTGACTTAAATGTGCCCTGGCGGCTGAGAGTGTGTCATGCTCACTCGCATGTCTCGCTGATGGCGTGTGAGTTGGATCATTAAGTTCCCTTCAAAATGGTTGACTAAATGGTGCTGATCCATGCGTCATGTTCATGAACGGACGCCGTCAGTAGGGACTGGTAATTTCATTCTTTCTTAATTTCTTTTCTTTCTTTCTTTTTGTTTTTATATTTTTAGTACGGACGCTTTTAACGTGCACGTATAATATTTCTACATTGTTCTCACATGTATAATTTCAACATGAATGATGTAACCAATACTTTGTAACAATATTTTGATTTAAAGGAGTGTACGTGGAGTTTCTTGCCCGTTCTTCTCCATAGGAATCTACAACGCTTTGGAATGGGCAACTAGCTTCATCTCTCTGACTGACTGTCCCCTTGACAATTCAAAAGTGCCTGTAATTGGTTTATTTGAAATAAATGCTTTGAGTTTGAGTAGTGTAGGTAGGTAAGTAGATACCTATTTGAAAGCTTTTAAAGCTTATCCACAATAACACGAAGCAACAATAGGTGACTCACGGTTTGTTGAGAAAGCTCAAGGCAATTGACTCAAATCGCCTCATTACACATCCCTCGTAACTTCGATTAGACAACAAGAGCCAGTCTCGGGCTGACGCATGTGACTTCACTTTGCTCAAGTGAAGACGTTGCTTCAACCTGAGGCATCTTTTTTAGGACTCAAAAGCGCATGTGGGCCTAGAGACCTTCACATTGTATGATCATATACATGAAAAAGCCTGACGATATTATGTTATGTTCAGACGCCAGCACATCAAGCTACTACAATCTGTCAAATTTATTTTAAAGATTTTCAACTTTATCGTTATAGCATAAGGTTCAAGAGGTTGATTGGGAAAATTTGACAGTTTCGGGTATCTTGACCTGCTGGTACCTACAAGCCAATCGAACATCAGTGATAACACTTGTACGAAAACCTGCCACCATATCCTAGAATTACATTGGGTTGCGCGTTTCGATTGCGCCGTATCTCTTTTATTTATATAGGTAGTTAGAACCAAGAGAGAGACTGTACATAAAAATATTGTTGTTTAAATAGGCATTGAATCGTAACATTCTGTTTTTTTTTTTTGATCTAATGATCTAATAAACTTATCGGTGTTTCGGATCATTTCAGTGATCCAGGTGCAAATGTTCCAATCTCAAAAATTATACACTTTGCCCACGACTACCGTATTGAACACAGCAAGGCGCATAGTAGTCTTCACCTATAATTCAATCACCTGTAAACAATTTAGGAAGTAGTGCGGTCGGGTCCTTCCAAATCCAATCGCACTAAATCGGAATCTATATAACTGTTCTAACTTCGATTACCTACATCTATCGATTTCCTAATTCAATTTCCTACAAATTGAATACCTAGCGTAAGCGCTTTACTGCTACGAAATATAGTCGCTGATAGTTGTTATACCACTGTGTGATTTGTTGACCGTACCTGGGTCAGGACCAAATATTCGACGTAACTGCACAACGGAATGTATCACACATGTAAGTAGGCACGTGTGATTACACTTGCCTAAAATATTCCGACTATTTACACACACCCTAATAATTAAGTATATAGACATACTTATTGTGCTACATTTATTTTCCAGTGTGGTACATTCCGTTGTGATTTCTGTTGTTCAATTACATCAAAGATTTGGTTCTGACCCGTCTAACTAATGATGGTACCAGGTATGGTGCGAATACAAACGAATACAACATTTATAGGTAGACTCAGGTGAACCCCGAGAATGGTGCAAATTCTATGCTTCTTCTTGAAAACTTGTAGCTCTTGATTAAAACTTGTTTACTTATTTCAGGACCCAATTGGCCAGGTGGCTAGTTTTACTCGTGGTTGTGAAGGCCAACCTGATTTTTTGAACCATGAAATCACGGATTCTACCTTCAGGACTTTTTACAGAGCTTGTACAAGTGACCTTTGTAATATCGGTAGGTATACGAGTATATAACACTTTTTTATCAAAAAGTCCATCTACCTAGGTACTTAGATTATAACATAACATCACGCCTGCAATCCCCGAACGATGAAGAGTAGGACACGTACCTTTAATACACCCACATTTCGCCTGCCTATTGTCATTAGCCGGGCAAATTTCCAGACTCCGGGCAGCTATTGAGAAATTCCTAATGGAAAAACACGTTGTGCGACCTGGAAATCGAACCCAGGGGGGTATACTCATCTCTCGCGTCCGGCCCTGGTTCAGGCCAGGGTTCGGAGCGAGAGTGCATGGGAGGCCATCACCTCCTTCTGCGAAGCAGTTATGCTAGCGAAAGAGGAGGCGGAACGCGTGAGAAAGAGGCAAGGATCGCGCCCTCACGCCCCTAGTCGCCGCAGGGGACCGCCTCAAAGAGATGTCAGCACGAATTGACGGGGTCCGTTAGGGCTAATGCCTGCCAGGGTTGCGAGTTGGTCCGAAAGCTAGGGATATCATGCCCCTGGCACACAGGCAAATGAAGGAACATGGGTGGGTTTTAATCAGTAAAAGTCTGAATTACTTCTCAGTAATTTGATAATTACCCACCCAAAAAAATAAAAAAAAATAAGGGGTATACTCCGAACATAAATCCGAAGTATCGGCCGAATGTTCGGCCGTTTCTTGACTACGTCTAACTACGGCAAAAGAAAAAAAAAGCGATAGTCAAAGAGATAAGCCAAAGTCAAAAATGTGACTTGAAGTCGGGTAAAGACTCAAAGTCAAAAAAGGAAACTTTGGAAGTTATAAAACGGCCGATACTTCGGATTATCGCTTCGGAGCGATTATTATTATTATTATAATTTCAACAACAGCGTTTGCGACCACTAGACCAACGAGGCGAGGATAGGATTCACAGCCTCCTTTGACTAAATTGGGAGGATTTCATCGAAGGAGGCTGTGAATCCTTCCTGTAGGTAGTAGAAGCTCCATGTTTAATATGCTTACCACAGATGCTTAAGCTTCTGATTAATTCAAAACATTTACTAATAGGTACGTAAACCAATTAAAATATAGAACTTCATGCTTAGCAGTAGCACTTGCGATTTACTTAAATGGATGATCTAAAAATTCACAAAGATTAAAATATTTGTTAGGTACCTAATTTAAACCTAATGTTCGGAATTTATTTTACAGGTAACGGCATACAATCGATTACCGGTGGCAACTTATCTCCAACACCGGAGTACAATGGAGTGAATTTGCTCGTACCGGGCACAGGCGGTGCAGAAGATACTAAAATAAGCCTAGTAATGTTACTTCTTAGCATTTTGGTCATAAACATTACATAACTTCTGTTCCATAATTGCCAATAGCTGGTCATTTATTGAATTACAGTATATCTACCTACCCCAATAATGTACGTAGGTATTATATTAGCCTATAATAAAGGTAAGGTAATAGTTTGCCTTGTATTAGCCTATTATTCTCACATTTCCCCTCATTTCCCACTCTGTAGATTGTAGACTGATTCGATGCGTTCATTCATGCATAAAATACTGCAAGTTTTTTGTTTCAAATTCAATGTGTATAACAAATTGTGCCCTAAGAACATAATCATAAAGGGCAAACTGCAATATATCAATAGTTATCAGTAGGTTAGGTAATCGTGTAATTGTAACCGTTGCCATGACAACTGTGAAGCGTAAATAGTATTAATTTTAATAATATTATTTTCGCAGTTAATAATCTTGGTGTAGTCTTTACAAAATGTGTATTCATCACAGAGCACTATATAATATTGATTGATCAAGTTGTTTTGAACGTATCTATAAAATTTTGACAGTTTCCTGAGCGCAAAATGTCAGTTTAGAAATGTAATAGGTTATGTTGTCTATAATTAGTAAAAATGTAATTAGTAACTTAAATTAATCGTTTTGTTGGTTTAAAACCAAACATGACAACTTCACCTACCAAAACGAAACAAAAATTATCACTGCGGAAACGTCTATTTGTTAAAAAATCCCCAAAAGTTGGATGCGTCGTCGATACAGATTCTAACGACGAATTTGCACAGTCTTCATCTCGACCAAGCTCTCCCGCTGATCCCTTCTTAGCTGCAAGTGCTTATAGTGCGGACCATAGCATAGAAACCCCGAACCAACGAAACTCCCCATCAGAACCTCTTTGTAACAACGTAAGTCATACTGCAACCAATACCCACCATGATGACGACGGTCATCAGAAGTGTTGTAGAACTTTCTTCAGACGGTCTCGTCCTAAAAGCTTGGTGGACAACCAGAATTCTAAAGATGACGCACGATCTGTGACTGGTAGTCCAGAGAACAATTCCAACAGCATAAGTGACCAAACAATCTGTTCTCAAACTAAATCTGAAGAATTACCAAAAGCTACAGTCAAGTTTCCTAAAAGTGAAGATATCAAGAAATGTTTTGAACATTCAGGATCATTTGAAGGGATCAAACCAACAAAGAGTAAATTATTTGTTAAGAGATTATCAGCTGATCATTTGATATCAAATGAGTCTAAGCCTTTGTACCGGGCCTCATCGCCTGAAAGTGACCGGAGTAGCTCTTTGGATCGGAAAAGAAGGTAAGGTATTATTAAGTTCTTAGTAAAAAAGTTATCTATTATCTTGTATTTCTTCATAATGGTGCTGGAAATTTTTCTGTTGTATTGTTATACACTAGGACCAAGTCGTCTATCGCACGGTCATCTTCGCGTGCTGGGAGCACAGACAGCTTAGCTCGTAACTCGCTGCTTGCAGCACAGGTGCTGCGTCTCATACCCACTCAGGAGGCTCGAGAAAGGTTATCTGTTGTCTATGTTTGTAATGTTGCATTTTGTATTAGACTTACATTTATGTTCTCTTGTAGATAAAAATACATAGGTAGTACTTAAAATCTAACTTATGCTTATTGGGTATAACTACTTCAGCTTGGTAGTATAGGTAACAGCAAATAATTTTGCCTAATGCAATATTGTTAATAGTGAATTAAATATTTTATTTCAGGAACTATCTTTATGGACGTCTAGCATCTCATTCCCTTCTAGGAGCTGCAGAATTAGAACATGTCTTCCCAGATAGAGAAGTAAAAATATTTGTAGGATCATGGAACATGAATGGACAACCACCACCAAAGTAATAATGTTAATAAATTAAATTTTCAATTTATCCTTTTTTCTTTTTCTACTAATTATTTTATTAAATTCCATAGGGAACTGGCCGATTTCATATTCCCAAATCAAGTGACACATGTACCAGATATATTTGCTATCGGCACACAAGAGTCATACTCGGAGCGTACTGAATGGGAGATTACTATCCAAGAAGTATTGGGACCATCACATCTGTTGTTACATTCTTATTATTTAGGTTAGTAATCATTTGTAAATAGTAAATGATAAAGAGTATTTTTCCATGAAGGATCAATTAGGCATGGTTGCAAACGTAACAAAGAACTATTTTGTAATTTACATTACTACTACGTATGAATGAAAAGGAATAGAAACAATGAAAAAAATTTAAAATGACTACGGTAATTTATTGTATTGAGCAGAAGAATATTAGTATTGTATTTGCTGTCATATTTACTATGGTTCCCATAGTACATACCTAGATGGTGTATATTTTTCTTCTGTTTTAACAAAAGTTTTATTTTCTAGAAATATTTGATCCTGTTATTCCTTGACTTTTTATCTTGCTATAAATATCAATATTTATATCCAAATTCTTTCCTCCTTTTTCAGGAACAATCCATTTAATGATATTTATAAGAAGAGACCTCATTTGGTTCTGTTCTCTCCCTGAAGACGCGAGTTTATCAGTAAGACCGGGTACAGCCTTCCGTACCAAAGGCGCCGTCGCAATATCATTCGCATTATTTGGATCTACATTTTTGTTCGTAACAGCCCATTTGACCGCGCATCAGGAGAAGGTCAAAGAACGTGTGTCAGATATCAAGAGGATAATTAGGTCTATCGATTTGCCAAAGAATTTGCCTTGCAGGCATAAAAGTAAAGGTATGTTATTGATTTTTTTACGAATTCAAAAGTCTCTTTTCATGCATGAACTTAAGTCTAGATGCAGATATAATGTTGTCATTCTGGCACACTTCCAAATGAGCTTGAAACCACGGAGTAGTAAGCAAATGGAGTGGAATAGCGAATGATGCAATCTTCATAAATATGCGTACATCGCGGTCACAGCTAATCTGAAATATGTTGCTTAGACAATCGTCCAACAGTAGTTGTTTGAATCCACACATGATACACTCCACTTTTTCAGTCCTTCTCTAATGTTTAGTACGTAGATTAAATCTTTATGCACTTATTGCTCGGTGGTTGAATCCCGCAATTTTATTCAGGGTAACAACATGGAATTAGAATCTTAGTAAAAGAGCTAGCTATCTTGATTGTTATCTTTCGAAGACTAATCCAGGACAATTATGTATTGAATTACTAAATAAAGACAAATACAAAGTGTAAATATCTACCAATCACTTTCTTTCCGCATAACGTAAGTATAGGTATATTATTTCTACTGATAAGCTATCAATTTCCTTTCTGATATCTTTGTTGATACGTAGGTGTGTGCCGCGTCTTATTAATTTTACTTATTTTTAACATTCTTTGACATATGGATAATCTGTATACTAAATTACATAGCTAACTAATTCCTTAAAAAGGCGGTCACTATTTCGTCCTAATAAGACGGGTTAGTAGAAAGATAAGATAAGATAGTAGAGGAGTTTAATCCCGTTAAAGGGCATTTAAGGCTGGTGAACCGCACATCCACGTTAAAGCGCGTATTTTATAAGATACAACAGTTTTTGGGGCTCACGTTGAAACTTCCGGCCTAAGTTTTAATGTTTAAAATTGTTTGGCCTCATGCCTACTGGTTCTGAAACAAGCCTGTATTCTCCAAAGGAGTAAACTTGTAAAAGTTTAGCTACCCTATTAACCTGGCAAAATTGTAGAGTAGGTTGCTACCGAGATTTTTTTATTGGTAAAACTCAATAATCGACACCAGGATCGGAGCTAGAAGTCAGACCACAAATTCACAGGTCGTAGATCTTAAATTATCGAATGCTTTGTCCATTTCAGACGTCACCAACAATTTCGACTATGTGTTCTGGTGCGGTGATCTAAACTTCAGATTGGGTGAGCCCAGAGCTGCCGTACTGCGGTGGATCGAGCAAACACAAGTACGTTTTCCTTTGAATTATTAAAATTACTGTAGGTCACTAGTAGGTGATTTAGGGACCGCTGTATGTATGTTTATTAGAGACTTCAAAGACTCCTTGTCGGCTAACTTTATGAACGAATTCACTGCTATAGAATAAATTACATTTAGTTGATTCACGTCTATTTACCGCTGTAACAAACTAAAGATCTAAAAATAAACTCAACCACAACACTATTTTTCTAACCCAGACGTTCTGACGTCACAGAGACATTGAAAGTATTGTTACTTGAGATTTGCGTCAATAGTGTAAAGTGCAAACGTAGTCATTATTTTAACGAAGTAAAGCAATAGAAGAGAAAGGAAGAACCCATAATTACCTATGGTGACACATTGATGTCTAAAGATGACTTTTATAAACTTACTAGATGTGCCCCGCGCTTCCATCCGCATAAGTCTCGATCCCGTGGTAATATCGGGATAGAAATTATCCTATGTCCTAACACAGGTCATAGTCTACCAATGTGCCAAATTTCATCCAAATCCATTCAGCCGTTTTAGCGTGAAAGCGGAACAAACAACGAAACTCACTTTAGTTTTCACTCAATTTATAATATTACTCGTAGTTAGGATAGGATAATTTGAAGTAACTGCACTTGCACTATCGGCAGCCGCTTACCACATAATCAGCTTTATTTACCTGCAATTACGACTTTAGAAAGTCATTACAATTAAATATCGATACCCATTACGTCTGGGTAATTTCGTCAGTTAATTTAATTTGACCATGTAATGGGAACCAAAATACAAATGAAAGATTGAACACACCCTGTTCTTATATTCATAGTTCCCGTTACCTCATCACCTGCCGCACGGTCTACTGCACGCGGATCAGCTGACCGCCGTGCTAGAAGATGGCGCCGCCTTCCGGGACTTTAGGGAAGCTCCCATCACCTTCCCTCCTACTTACAAGGTATTAATTATGTTATAAATTGTGAGCAAAAAGGGTTCAGTAGTGGGGTATTGAGTTTTAAGACTAGATTCGGTATGGCTATGGTCTCCTATAAACGCCGTCGGCCGCGTAAAGCGTCACGCCGTAAACCGCGTCACGATGCTTACTATAGAAATGTACTGTTGTGGTCTCTTTCACACGCTGACGTTGGCGTGTGGACGCCGTAGGTAGCATTCAAACGCTTTGCGCCACGTCTCTAGTTATTTCGAAGCATTGCAGCGTGAATTGTGTATTTGGCGTCACTACAAAATGTCAAAATTTGATAAAGAAAAAGACGAATTATTGATTGAATCAGTCAAATGTTATAGCCTCCTATTCAAGCAACACAAGCGCCGCCAAAAGTGTCGAATTTATATTCCATTTTATATCACACGACTACACGCGAGCGACTTTGTCGACTACTGTTGTGAACGAGACTTCGTCGTTTGCTATGAGATGTATTGACCGCTGACGCTGTGCCTGGCGTTGAGACGTCGATCGGAACGTAAACGCTGAAGTCGGATGCCGCATATAGCATTTAATAGGAGACCGAAGCCTTTCTAGAATAGTCTATTGTTATTAAGGATTACAAACTATTCAAAAACTGGCATATTTTTTTTTATCAGACATTTGAAGTTGAAACTCTAAAAAACTTGATTTGAGAAAAACTATAGGAACTTTTAGATATTTGATATTCTGTTTTAAACCCTACATAGAACCAATATTTAAAGTGAAATGGTTGTAATTTTCAGTACGATCCTGGCAGTCAACAATTCGACACGTCAAGCAAACAAAGAGCGCCGGCTTATACCGACAGAATACTGTATAAAGCGAGGTCAATGACCTCTAACTCGTCTTCTGCGTTTTCAGGTGAGCTTTCGTCTAAAATATTATTGTGTGACGTCACTAATCTGGAAACTTTCATTATTTATTTTTCTCGTAGTTCAATTGACATAATTAAGTTTGCGTCAATGTTTATCATAATCTGTTCATATTTATGTTCTGACCTCCGAATAAGTTTCGCTTAACTTATTTACCAAAAAAAAACATACTTGTTACATTTTCCAATTCTTTTAGTAGATAGTGATTACCGTTCAAGAATACGGTTCTAAAACCAGTTTCAAAAAGGCAGATTTGGCATTAGACATATCTTCCGGGTAAAGCCCTGAAGATTTAAATCTAATTTCAAATCGGATCTTGTTTGCTGTTGGGATTGGTTCATAGAACTAACAGCCAACCAAAGTACTTCCAAAGAGATATCTGGATTGAATAGCCAAACAGAAACCGGGGGTCAGTGTTTGTATCCATAAATGTGTCTAACATAATGTATTGAATATAGACTTTTCAGAAATGCGTGGTCCTTGAGGTGGTCGGCAAGAAACCTACATCTACAGTTTGACTGTTATGGTCTTATGACCTCTTGTAACATGGGCATATTTTGAATAATAGGGAGCATCCAAGCTGGAATATATTTTCCTAATTGTTGCATGGACTCGGCAAATGACATTCGAGACAAAATTTCACAAGCTGCACATCGTCTAAATGAAAAGCGCCCTTACAGTACGCGACTGTAAGGGCGCTTTTCATTTAGCATGTATCAAATATAGCTTATCGAGTTTCAGAGAAATTAGAGTGTCGTCTCTGTCACTCTTACCTGTTCAACAATCTCATTTTAAAGAAGAGCTGCAGGTATCACAAATACATGTACATAATTTAAAAAAAAAACATGTTCATACTTAATTCTAAGTTTCCCTCCAACATTTTAAATACATCACTCTCTGATTTTCACACCTAAGTTGTTGCAGGGCTGCGTCGCATCAGTTCGGTGCCGGTCACTTCGGGAGTCAAGTGTTTGGCATACAACTCGGTTCAATCTGTCTGTACAAGCGATCACAAGCCAGTGTGGGGATTATTCTCGACCATGCTGCGACCAGGAACTGACGTGTAAGCATACCAGAATGTTACACATCACTACAGAATTCATTCATATGATGACGGTCCGATTTGGCACTAGATTTGAATTTACTGAATGCTACAGATGAGAGTTATTTATATTATGAGAAGGAAGTATCGATGGGTAGAGTATTTCAGTTATGGGTAATGGTGATTTGAACCAAACACGTAGACAATCGTTTGTAGAAAACTAATTTATTAAGTTTGTTACCCGTGGTCCCTCCCGTAATCCCTGGATATCCCGGAAAAAATACCCGTGGTCCCTACCACGGGTATTTTTTTTACCCATGGTCCCTTCGAGAAATACAATGCTGCCAAATTAAAGCCATCTACTGTTATTAAATCATTTGGGTTTGGTTAGGTTAGAACAGTGACCATTAACCATCAACCATTATATGCTGTGGATAACGGTGTGAGTTTCACATTTATGTAATATCTTTGTTTATATTATTTGCGTAGATATAATGTGTTACTGTTTGTTTGTCCCAAATAAATAAATAAATAAACGCGCGAAGGCGAGCGAGCGTGCCGCGGTAGCGGCCGCCGAGCGCCAGATTCCCTCTATTTTTGGTGAATCATTTTGAATTGTTCAAGTAACTAAGAGCTAAAACTAACGGTCTACCATTTTAATTTGGGAGCATTGTATTTCTCGAAGGGACCACGGGTAACAAATGATTTATTATACCTATCACTTTAACTAAATATTTTTGTTCCCCCATTAGTCTTCATAATTTTCAAATAGTTTGCAGATTTAATTAAATAAATACATGTAGTAAACCTAATATTTTGTTACAGTGTACCCTTGGCTGCGGGCTTGTTCAATCGTGAAGTCTACCTCGAAGGTATCAAGCGTCGGAGAGCGCTGCTTGACCACGCGCCCGGCACCTCCGCGGTATGTAACGTTCAATAGCATTCACTCAAGTAACTCCACAGTTACCGCAATTTTTTTGTTCTCATCTCGATACAAAATGTCCAAAATGTCAGTCATACTGTACCCAATGTATTAGAAAATGTACGTAGAACGTATACTTAATGAAATGCGTAACTATAACACGCACTAGTTTATTTTCGATTGTCTTTATCTTGACCAAATGGCCATTTAAGCCATTGTAACAAAAAGTATTACGTTTACCAAAGAGGATTTTGTTGTTATATTTATTGATTTACACTTTTCAAAATGTTTTATTTTTATTATTTATTTATTACGTCCTAATTTACAAGAGTATAAGTGGACAGGAGTGCAATGTTACAAAACCCGATTTACATAATTATTATTCGTTTTTTTTTTATTATGTTTAATTTAGTTTATTTTTGTGATATGCTCATTCTAAAAAGACAAATCTAGTCAGTATAATGAACTTCAGCAGTATTCGTAACAATAATAGTTATTTATGTGAAAATAACAAACTAATATAATTTAAATATTTGTAATTTCCACGTAGCTCTAAATTGTTTAGAATATATTCTATTCTTCAAATAATGATTGTGCTTTAAACAAAATAATTTACTTTGGTTATATAGCTTAGCAATAAAATCTATGTAAAATATTATTTCGATGTAAGTTTCGGTAGTAAGTACTATTTCCAAATCCTGTTTAGAAAAATGAGCTTTTATGATTATCATAAACGTAGGTGGAGTTTCTAAAACAGTACTTAATTCAAATATTTCCTGCCTTATATCACTGTGTTATACCGTCGAATGAATGTTAAGAACATTTGAAATGTTAATTAGGTGCTGTGATTAGTATTCGTCTAGTCCGATGTCCATTCCAGTTACCTTGTAGTGTCGACAATCTAGAACATTTTGTGTATATATAGTCATACAGTGATCGGAGATCTCACTACTAACATAAATATACTGTCTCGTCTTCAAGGAATATTATCGCACGAATGTTACGTCCAACATTTCGTCCTTCGATTTGTAGTTGATAACTGGATTGCCGTTATTTAAGCATATAATTCATAATGATTGGTCAATATAGAAAAAAGCAACTCCTAAGAATGTACGTATCTTACATTCTTTTCGGATATTAAATTAACTTTAAATAAATATTCGATATTTCTGTTTTCGATATTCATTTGTTAAGTAAATTATTTGTGGTAATCATGTAATTAAGGTTTGTTGTTTATAAATTATAACTACTCGAAAAATTTAGATCTCTTTGGGTACCAGTCAAGTTACTGCCAAACGTATCAAATATTTCTTATTATTACAAAATACTTACCGACCAATAATAATATTCGTGTTTTAATGAAAACTATAATAAAAAGTCCTGATCTTAGATCGGTGTGACAAACAAAAAAATACTTAGGATGTTGTAGCAGATTTGATGTTATATATGTGAGATTAAATAATAAAGGAAAAAGTGGGCGTTTAAAAGTATTTTTTCATAACGTTTCGACAGTTAGTCCGATAGTGAAGATAAAAATTCGACTGTGTAGGCCTAGACGTAGAATTTGTATTGTCAATTGTCTGACTGTCTAGGTAAATCAATATCCAACATGTTGTGGACGCCAAGCATAAAGACGTTGGCACTTTCGATCGACGAAATTTCTCAGTATTATACCAATGCTATAAAAGCATTCAAAAGTTCATGTCCATTTCAAATTGATAAACATTATTGTGACCCATCACAGTCATCACCCAGTACGTTCAATTGAACATTTTTAATTAATCATTTGACCAGTGAAAATTCCATAAATTCATTCTAAGTAAATCAGTCTGTCTTCCATAACGTGTACGTAACATATTGTGTATAATTTAAATCAGGATCGTTACCTGAAATCTAGGCGCCAATATACTTCACCATAATTATATAGGAATTGTTACTCCTGTACAGTCACAAACATAATGCTAAATATCGCGCGAACTGTTTTAGTTCCTTCCATGAAGGGATTCAATTGACAATATTATGATTATGACTGTACGTTTTGTATTCTTGTGTATCATTCATAATGTAAACTTTTTTATCATTATTACAATATTTGTGGTAGTCCAAGCAAAAAAGGTCCGGTATTGAGTTAAGGCTAGATTCGGTATCTAGAATAGTTAATTGATAATAAGGATTAAAAAATATTCAAAAACTGGCACTTGTTTGTTATCAGACATTTGAAATTGAAACTCTGTAAAAGCTTGATTTGAGAAAAATTATATGAACTTGTAGATAATTGAGCATTAATTAATAATTAATTAAAACCGCGAAATGCAATTTTTTCACCCAACTTTACAAAACTGCGTAAATCTCGGAAACTAAATGCAGAGAACTGGACAGTTTTTGCTTGGACGCCCACATTTTATTAATTTAATATTAGTACCAGCTTTTTGCTACATATAACACTTATTTTAGCTTTTATGCTGTAGTAAATTAAATGTAATGTCGCACAAAGAATAAACAAACACATTTTCTTCCGTTTCCACTCCTTCATTTAATATATTTACACAATTTTAGCTATAGTACGAGGCTGGTTAATACTTGATGTTCGATAAATAAAAGTACAATGTTTTATAAGGATTTTATATCTACATACATAATATTATTTTTCTGATATACACTTTTGGTCTACACAAATGTGGGTACGTAAAATCGTGATAAAAATCTCATATCCTAAACATTTTTGTATACGAGCGTACCTTGTAGATACATGCAGTATATCAAATGTGTATAAGAGACAAACAGAGATGGTATATTGCTATCAATTTTTATTTTGTACAAGGATTTTTTCTGTAATAGTAAATAGCTGAACTAATTAGTCATAATGTTGTATTACTTTGGATAGGTCCTGAGTGGGGAGGTGACTGCGACAGAATATTTACAAGAAAGAATTCTCAATCATACTGTTATATGCGACCTCTTAAATATAAGGTGAACATAGGGCTCCATTTTAATGCCTATAAATACCAAATATATTTTTTTATTTTATAAAATCTTGCTTATGATTGCTGACTGGTTAAACATAGTTAAGTATACAGTATTATGCCTATTCGCTAACACAATAGTAAGTAGATTTTTGTCGCAGTTATCTAGTCTTTAGTAATAATTGGTTATGATTTTCATTCAATGAAATAAATGTTTTGTCATTATTGTGAATTATATTGCTAGTCCATATTTTATAGATATACTAAGTTATAACTTACTTAAGTCGAAAAAATGTTATGCTAAATATAGTTAACTTTCCTCGCTAATCTTAGTTTAATTTACCTCGAAAAAATACCTTAAAAATACACAAAATTTTGTTGACTACCTTTTAAATTTATTAATCGTCCTTCATCTCCACGGGCGAAAAAGTCGCGGCTCTTAGCAGCGATTTTTTTAATTTGATGGCACGGCTGGACTATTCTCGCATTGCCATCAAATTCAATATAAACTCTATGAATCAGTATTTACACGGCGATATCGTTACGGCGATATCGTTGCGGCGATAATTTGAAGGCACAGCGTGACTACCGCCGCTATTCTCTCGTCTATGGAGATGGCACCTTAGAGTAATAAGGACGATAATAATTGTATCTGGAACAGCAGCTTATGCAAAACGGATATGCTGCAAGTTTACGTCTATTTTGTCACTACTACGCAACGCATAGTAAAGCAATAGGCAGAATGAATATTTCACAATTTTGCCAGAAAAGAAAAACATTAATTCATGGTTCATAAAATCATATTCCAAAGTCTGAATAAAAGGTGAAACTGCGTCCACTAATCTAATCCACACTTGTTGCTGTTACCCTGAACGTTGTTATAATGCCATTCCACACAAGCGGAGCCCTTGACACCGTTCACTTCGACACTGCACCATCGCTCGTAAAACTTCGCTTCTCTTCCCTTACCAATGTAGAATGTATCTTCACTGTCCACCTGAACTCGAACTGCATACGATTTGTCTCCTGAAGAATCAAATAAGTTTTTCGCAAGTAAGAAATTATCATCATCTAGCTAGCCTTTTCCCTACTATGTTGGGGTCGGCTTCCAGTCTAACCGGATGCAGCTGCAGATCCAGTATTTTACATGGAACGACTGACTATCTGACCCCACAAACCATTCACTGGGTAAGTAATAATTGCCATGTCGCAATCTATAAATATCAATACCAGTAGCTATAAAATGTCAAAATGTCACCCACGTGGTGTTAGGTATCTATGTATAGCCATAACGTCTGTGAAGTATTGCCAGGTTATTTAATTTGGCCCTGTACTGAAATAGCTCTGGCTATGCTGAAAAGTTAAGCCAATTAGCAAGATTTGATGTGTGCACTGGACGGGTAGTCGACCTCATAATTGCTTAACCCCAAGGGTTACTTTTTTTTTTTTTGGATGTGAATTTATCAAATAATTTCTCCCGCTCAGGGCGGAGCTCGAGGGCGTGTCAGACTTTTACTTACATTTTGAACTCAGTTAGTATTGAAACTAAGACTGCATTTAGTGTTGTGCAAGTTATAGTAAACGCACTATACTGGGAATTGTTAGAAATGATTACAACGTCTACCGCCACTTGTGGGTTACTTTTAAACATTGAACCACCAACCGGAAGCATTATTTTATTATGTAACTGGATTTTTTAAGGCTGAAATAAAACGAAATTAATGTGACAGGCCTTACCAGCTTCGAAAATGAACCCATAGTCTTTAGGTAAGATCTGGTGTTCGCCATGTTGGTACAACTTGAAGTCACTGGACTCTACTGGTAGAACTGCTTGGTCTGATTGACGGCAGAGATAGCCGATGGTGAGGCTGGAACAAAGTGGTTATTTATAGACGGCTAAAAAAAACGAGCGAGGATTACCTGTACTCGCTTATTATGTGTAACATCTGACATCTCATGAGCAGCGACAGACATTAACTTCAAAATTTAAAAAAGCTAATTATTTAAATATTATATTTATTCGGATAATTTATTAATTACTAGTGGTCGTCCACTGGTCGAAATTCGACCCCCTCTACTTACAATACTTACTAATTCCATGAGTACGCTAATTCTATGCTATTATAAAGTACTTAGGAATTCATTCCATGCTAATAAAAAGTACTTACTTATTCCATGCTCAAGCTGTCACTTCTATTACACACTTTTGTCCCTTTTCACGAAATCAATCCCATAGAAAACGAGAGGAAAGCTGATATTACACGTAAAAAAAAAATAGTGAAAACTGATACTGATGAATACTTACTGTGATAAAACTACAGGTTGACATACTGTGCCTATGGCCATGCAATCTCCGTTTTCCAGGAAGATAAAATGAAGTACATAACGATGGAAAGTGCGCCAGTCCCGGAACGGTCCTGTAAGCAGAAGAAACATGCAAATAAGAAGGAAGCGAACGAACAGAGGCTTTATTAATTACACAGGGTTATCCGTTGAGCTGGGTCAGTAACTCAGTATGGACAAATCTTGAACTTTTAATTAATAAAATAACTCCGGTACTTTAATTAATTACCGGAGTTCTCAGATTCTAAGGCCCGTATTACAGAACGTCACTCAATACTCAAGCATTACTAGATTGAAGCCATTTGATTGGTTGAAAACTAAACTTACCGAAACTATGATCTCTGACGCAAGGTATGTCGATGACGTGTTGTTTGCCGTCGATTGTGACGGTCCCCTCCAGGGCACCCATTTGCTCATAATGCGTTTGATGTAATCTGATAATTATAAATAGGCACCTGCATTGTTATAGGTATCTAGGTTGAGCTCCTAAGTCTTGAGTTGAGCTGCACGTTACTGACAAATGCTTGCACTGATTGGACAGGTCCACTCAAATCCAGCCAGAGGTGAGGAAAGCATCAAAAGCCCATTTTAGACACGGATCTACATGGTCCTCACATGATCTGACCAAGAATAAGTTTGGACTTTAAAAGAGACTGACCCCTGAGTTTGTTGCGCCATTTCTTATCAGCGGTAGTCAGATAGAAAATGTCGAGTACATCTAGCTTATTATTTTATTTTTAATATGACGTATAAAAGTAGTTCTGATAGGTATCCTGTTTATAGAATAAACGATTTTATTTAATTTCATAATAGTGTGCTACTTCAGAAGAAACATCGTCGATTTGAAGAATTTTGTTTTTTTTTTTCAAATTTCTCGAGTTTATGGACAAATACGAAAAGTGTGATGCCACCTGACATAATTATTATTTCGTGTCGAAGAGATGATTTGGACACGGCAATTTTTTAAGGGGGAACGGGATACATTAGCCAGTTAATAACCTCCATTTTGATAAGAAGTTCTTACTTTTTAAGTAACCTGAAGTAGTTTTTCGACCATTTATCCCTAGCTAAGTCTTTGGCCAAACTTTTAGGCGACATATGTGTGTCGTAGTTGAAATGTGAAAACACAGCGCTCCATGTTAGTTCCGCTTCCACCTGCACTGTCTTCTCCTTATCATTTCTGGGTCTGTAATAATAATTATTATTTATTTAGTTAGTACCATGGTACTTCATTAGGTATGAAAAAATGTTCTAAACCGATAAATTAAAATAACTACAACTGATTATGGGGTTAAACTCCATAACAGCTGTTGCTAGTAGTATGAACGAAGTAATTTGGGAACTGTATAAAAGGCTATAGAATATGGGAAGAACAAAGAAACAATTGATGGAATGTGTGAAAGATGATATGGCTAGAAAGTGGTTGACTGACTACTGACATGCGAAAAATATATATGGAAGAAGCCATGCTATATCGACCCCAAATAAAATTTGATGACAACGCGGAGATTTCGTTCCACAGCGGGGGAATGATATCTTTTAAGTTTTGTGATCTAAATTGAATAATTTTGATCACAAAACTTAAAAGATTATATTTTCAAGTTAATTAGTAGTAAGTAGGTAGTAGGTACAGGTAGTTTTTACCGATTTTCTTTATTCAAAATAAAGGCACACCGCCAGACAGCTGTGTACTTATCTACCTAGCTACTTAACGATGGATTAATGAGAGTTATTTTATTTTCAGAATTTTTATCTTTATGAGTTGATTGATACTCACTTCATATCGCCTTTGTAAGTTAGTTTCCAAGTGCGCATAGGTATGAAGTTGACGACTTCAAGACCTTTTATTCTATACAAGCCCTCTTCGATCGTCACTTGTTCTTGGTATGTGTCTGGTAACTCAGGAGATAGAAGGAGGTCTGCACCCTTGACCTGAAAAAAAAGTTTACCTGCTAATACTTACACGTTATTTCTACCTTGCCGTACCTACTTATTCTCTGGTCAGTAATGGCAACTGACGCTTTCAGAAGCGTTAGGTAGGCTCATTAGTCCAGTGGTCACAAGCAAAGTAACGCCTCTGAAAGCGGTGTCCCGGGTCGGGCAAAATAGTATTGAGTTTATCCATACTTGTCCCCGGTTAATGGCAATAGGTGTATGTGCCTTACAACCGGCGAAATTTGGGCATTATACCTACTATATGTACCTACATCTCTACCTACCTCTTCAGGAAACGCAGTCGTGATGTTATGTAGGTGTATTTTTATATTATGTAAATAAATAGTAGGTTCTTATATACCGTACCAACCTTCAAGTACAAGAAAGCGTCAACAACATTCTTAGTTCTCCTTGCGATCCCGCAGATAACAGCATCGCCTTCCTTATTATTTCCATTAAAATATACTGCGTCGATGGCCTAAAACATAATATTTTATTACTGAACTTTGCTCCAGTATCTATTGTGCAATATCGGATTAATACGTAACGTAACATGGTTAGAATAGTTTTAACATTTCACGAACGCGCGTCAATCATTGCAATTTATACCTCATCACAATGGCACAAGAGTCACATAACGCGCGCTCGTGGATTGCAAGGACTATACCTGTGGATTATCATCGAGATAATACTTTTTTTCCAACGCCTCATCATGCATATGCACATGTAGGGTACCGTCACAGCTTTTGCCCGATTCGACGGTGTATAGGCGATATAGGTGATTAAAAAGCTGAAGTAAAAAAACATTAACATTATAGCTTGGTGTGATATAAACAATTTGACAAATATTCAGCTTTCGGTATGACGCATGATGCCAACTACCTATTTCTCCACTTGTTCCTGACTTTAACTTGTAGGTTTAATACCAACTATACCAGATTTTACGCTTTAAGTTATGTTCAGGCGGAGGCTGCTAGTTTCGGCAGGTAGTTACAGTAGTTTTTTATTACTTAGGTGTGTAACACATTCTCCTAACCTATTCACATCACTTCTTATTATTTCAATTAAATTAATTTTACATACCTGTTTAATTCTTAAAGTCGTGTACATGAAAAGAAATTTGATCCAGTAGAACTTATTCTTCTGTTGATAAACACCAAATATCGCCGGCTTCCTTGGTTTGTTTAGTATCCTAAAAAATACCACCAGCCCTACAGGAATAAGTAAAGGTAATAGACAGGAACACAACATTTTGCTGACAGTTATAATAATTTAATAACTACTAAATTAAACGATGGCGATTACTAAAAGCAACTGAATGATTAACTACATAATATAATCAACTAGCGTCTGGTTACTTATCTGATACCTACCGATAATTATGCGATTAACGGAACCAAATAACGGATTTCAATAAAAATTACGCATCCCAACAGATTAAGCGGGTCTCTGATAAAATAATAAGTACTACTACACTTGAAACATTGACCGTGAGATTATCGGATTAGTTAACAATAAATTTATTTTATTGTTAGTAATTTTCCGTTTTGGTAAACCTTTCCGCAAAATATTTGATGCCTTCAGCTTAGAACTTTACCCAGTGTCCTTTTGATTGTAATAACACAACATCACGCCCGTAATCCCCGAAGCGTTAGGCAGAGGTGTACCTATACTACACCCATATTTCGCCAGTTATGTTTAAGTCCCAAGTAATAGTTGGCGAGCCTATTGCCATCAACTGGGCACAAATCCAGACTCCAGACTACTACTGAAATTTTTCAGCAATGCAAAATCGTAATAACGCTTTGGCCGACCTGGGAATCGAACCCAGGAACTCATGCTCGAGGCAGTCTATGATTTTAATAAGAAGTCATAAATAAAGCAGGACTCTAGGAATCACAAAAACAAAAGTATGGAGTTAAGTATTTATTCCAAACATATTTAAAAATAAACTGCTTTTAAAATAAAATGCACAATTCACAGTAAATTAAGATTGCTTTCAAATTTCCGTTTAGAAAGTGACCATCGACATTTTAATTAAACAAAATATTATATTAGAAGGTTTTACTACTATATTAATTTCACACAGTGAAATATACTCAAGACATTTTGTAGTATTTTAAGATAACTTGGAATATGTTGACAAAAGATTGGAAAAGGATATAATTTAATTTAATAATATTTATTCTGCTGTCGCCAGAAGATGTTTGTGCACACACTCCTCTTTATTGATGAGATGCGTCGTCTTGTTCACGAGTTGCATCAATGTGTTGAGGTTGTTCGACCACTCGTTGAGGCGGTCTGACGCGTCCATGTTCAAACTGGAATTAAAAAATAATTATATACTACAAGTTGAGAATTATACATACACCACACACACAACATACATACACCACACACACAACATACATACACCACAACACACACACACAATAACACACACCACACACCGTGACACATACGTGTGGATTATACCACAATAACACTTTCATTTTTTTAATGCGCTTTGTGGTTTTCAGCTAAGAATTTGGTCTCGTATCACAAACCGACAAATCAATAAAGGTTAGATAGCTACCTAAGTACCTATATTTTTATGCATCAATAAACAAAAAAAGGTTCCGTGATCTGTCTTTAAGCGATGCATTTCACAAGCGTGCGCTTGTGAAATGCATCGCTCAATCATTGTAATGTAAACCTTATTTTAAAGGTCATAAAAGTTACTCGACGCGCTTCACACAGTCCATCCATCGCTTCTTTGGTCTACTCCTACTCTTATCGCCATCCCCATTCATACTCAAAACTTCCTCACGAGATTTACTTATTTTTGCAAGATCTATTAATATTACGTCAATTTCTTCCTTCCGTAATGGTCTAAATAATACTAGTATACAAGGCCAAATTAGATCAGATGACAAAACTTCACAGAGGTGATGGGGTAGGTATCTGTTGATGAGTCTGTGGGTGTCAGCACACCCAGCAGCATTATACAGCAGATGCAGAAATCCTACAGCGCTCTCCACGTTCAATATAATAACGCGCTGAGGGCGCTGCTGCGGCTGCCTCGCTTTTGCAGCGCATCGGGAATGTTCGCGAGCGTCCGCATTGACTGTTTTAATGCCAGCATGCGAAAGTAATTTGAAATAATTGCAATAGATTTTTATAATTTTTATTTTTAATTGCTTGATATTTTTATAACATTTTTACATTTTGACTTTTACTGTTTTATATTTAACATTTTAATTTTTGTAGATTGTGACATTTTATATGTTATTTTGGCAATTTTAATGATTGTTTTTAGGGTTCCGTACCCAAAGGGTAAAAGGGGAACCCTATTACTAACGCTTCGCCGTCTGTCTGTCCGTCTGTCACCAGGCTGTATCTCATAAACCGTGATAGTTAGACAGTTGAAATTTTCACAGATGATGTATTTCTGTTGCCGCTATAACAACAAATACAAAAAAATAGAATAAAATAAATATTTAAGGGGGCTCCCATAAAACAAACGTGATTTTTTGCTCGATATTGATAACGGCAACAGGTAGACGCTTGAAATATTCACAGAATATTTAGTTATATATTCACTTTAAAAATAAATAATTAAATTAAAATAAAATAAAATATTTAAGGGGTGCTCCCATACAACAAACGTGTTTTTTTCCATTTTTATAGATAATGGTACGGAACACTTCGTGCGCGAGTCCAACTCGCACTTGGCCGGTTTTTTATAATTGGCCACAATTTTATTTTGGGTTATTGTGTTTGGATAGTTTGTAATAAATGGTATGTGATTTGGATGTGTGATTATAGGGCTATGGTCTATTTCTGTTAATTTATGTTTGGCAATGGGTGTTATTTACCTGAATTAAATGAATTTATTATTATTTATTTAAAACGAAGTGAAGTTTTGCCTTGTAGCAGTCTTTACCTGAAATGCACTACGCCTGCAGGACGGTCGATTTTGGCGCGAACTACGCTGCTAACGACGAGCTGACTGAGCGCCTCCTCCGTCTCAGTCTCACTCAGTCCGAGCAGTTCACTCATTCGCTTCATAGTAATGCGAGTGTAGTACATCGACATTATACGGATATTCTGTAATAGATGGTAAGGTTACCAAGTTAGATTAACGTTTTAGAACCACATGGGAACACAGGGACTGGTGTTATTGTTAACAAATTACATGATGTACGCTCAGTTGTGTTTTTATTGATAAAATAATAACCGCTGAGAAAGTTTTATCATAAATTTTCGGCGGTTGTTTCAATGCTAACACAGTTTGGTACAAGGGCAGATCCAGCCTTCGAGTCAGGAGGGGTCACATAGTCGGGGTCCAGTCAGGACAGGCTCCAAACAGTGGCGGACTAAGCTTGTCTTGGGCCCAGAGCGGCCCTTTATTTTACCACTTTGTCGGCGTGATTAATATGTACACCTATGCCAAATTACAGCTATCTAGTACTAAGAGCTAGTGCTGATGCTCTTGTATGTATATAATGTTTAAACAAATAAATAAATCTTATCTTAAGAGTCTCTGAGCTAAGCTGGGGACAGATAGAATTATCAGCGCTCGACCTAGACACAGCCCAGGGGGGGTCACGACCCCCGCCCCCCCTGGATCCACCCTTGGTTCGGTAACAACATCACATTAGCTTGACTCCAATAAATTTTCAAAATGATTAGAAGTTTGAATGCGCATTAAAATCTTCAAACAATCAGACCATTACGATTGTATTGCAAAGCAAAAAAAACGTCCTGAATAATTTGACTGATAAAATTAGTACTTACATGTTCAACAACCCTGTTCTTGAGGTCATTCCAGCGCTCTACGCCCTTCTCCTCGGCTGTGTCGAAGTACGGCGTACCTCTGAGCGTTTTCTCGTATGTGGTGCACAGGGTGTTCCATCTGATGATCTCTGGGTTGATGAACAGGCCTAGCAACTGTCTGTAAACATAAAAAAAAGTTGGTGAGTTAGTCAGAAAGTTGAAGCTAGTTGCACATTCCAAAACTTCAATCTCATACACATTTAAAAATAGATGTTTATTTATTTTTCTTTGTTTATCTCAATTTCATCAATGTTATTCCTACTATAGTATGGTTGTTTCGCATTCATTTCTTCTCAGGGGTAGGTCAGATAGGAAATGTCGAATCCATCTAGCTTATTTATTTTTTATATGACATGTAAAAGTGATTATATTTACAGAATAAACTATTTCATTTCAGTACTTAATGCAAGATGTGATTCTCCCCAAAGAATTTTAGTCTGAAAAGGCCATCACATAAATCTATATTACATAATCTCATCACATAAATCTAGAACCTGAATTAATAAATCACACTTGATTTGACTTCCAAACATTTCAATTAAAATGCCTCTAGTCTGTGATCTTTAGCATCACACTATATCGACAGGCACATATAAGCCGAAGAACACCTCAAAAAAAAAGATAGAAAAAAACCTACTTGTATTCTGGCAGTTTATCCAGATCCTTATCCTCATTGACGCGGTGTGTTAAATCAGCCTGTTCATTGTCATATGGAGCCAGGATCAAGAACACTACGCTGCCAACTAGTGCGTCAGAGCCAGCGGACTGGCCCAGCGCGCGGAAGTGACGACACACTGACAAGTAAGCAGCGTTATGTTGATCAACCGCTATCATGAGCCGGTAGAACTTCTCTTTCAGTTCCTGTAAGCAGTTTAAATGAATGAGGGAAACTTAAAACTTTTGCATAATAAATTAATAAAGCACTTTTTTTGTTGCCTGTCAAAAAGTAAAAATAAATATATAATAAATAAATAAATATATATAAAAAACTAAGTCTTTTTCATGTGATGAGATTGGCAGTTTTTAATTACTGCCAGGCATTCACAACAGCCATCATAAGATTTAATAGCAGATTTACTGATCAGCCTTTTATAATCTGTACTACATTTTTTTTTTTTTTAGATACTTACCAGAGTATTTTCCTCTTCAAAGAATTTTGTGTTGATCTTCTTAGAGATGATGTGTGTGCGGATATAATCCTTGATGTTAAGGCATAGTCTCATTTGCTCCAGGATGAGCTCAACCTTCTCCCGTTTATCCATTGAACCATATGTCTCAACTTGAAGCTCCTGAATGATCTTTGCTGCTTCAGTCACATTTCCTTCCTCCTCTCTAATCTTCGCCAAGATATGCGTAAGTCTGGCTCTTTCTACTTCAACATAGATTTTGCCCTCAGTTATTGATCTTAACGTTTCAATTAGTTTTATTTTTGTTTCTTTATCTGGTGTTTTGTCTACATAAGTGCAACATTCTTGTACCATTTTTACTACAGCTTGTTTGAGTTGGGACCTAAAGATTACAATAGATATTACTTTCATAACTAGCATTTGTTGAATCACAGAAGGCAATCTTTTTTGATTATCCTAAAACTTGCGCTCATATTAATGCTTTCTACATATTTTATGATATTTACCTTCTTTTAGACAGAAGAACTATTTGGTCATTAAGTGCAGACCAATTTTTCACTTCATAACAAATCTGCACAATAGCTACTAAGAGCCTTGCAGTGGAAGCCATGTCAGCGCCCTATAACATAAAAATAAGTAATATACATTCATAATAATAAGCATAAATAAACAAGACACATTGAGAGGACAAAAATAACAAGAAAATAGTAGTGCAGACACAATAGAATTAAAGATAATAATTGACATGTCAAGCTAATGTTAAATGTAGTTGATTTGCAAGTAAAGTAACAAAAAAAACCATTTCACTGTACGGTGATCACATAGTTATTGTGGTCATTGCACCACAATTTCTATGTGATCACCATACAGTGAAATGGTTTAAAATTGTCAAATAGGGCAACTAATAACTTTTACACACAAAACTATCAACAGAAAACAAAATCTTACAGTTCTAGTTTGTTTTTCTAAAGCCAAAAGTTGGTCAATAGCTTCTTGAACTTTGCCTTTGGACGCCCATGACTTCATCAGTGGTATCTTTTCATCACAGGTGGTACTGTAGTCAACCTAAAACAGAACATTTTTATGATTGTCTATTGATTACAACCTGAATATGCATTACGTCTACATGCCTATTGTTACTTAGACGGTATAAAATTGCATGATGAGTGAGAAAAGTGTAATAAGTTTTACCACACATCAGCAATTTCGATGAGTAGTTGGGTACCCCAATTAAAAACCCTTGGATTGTTGTCAAGGAAAGCGCCAACCATCTCGTTATGGTATGTTTATGAAAGTAATAAGTTCCTGGAGTTGTACTTACTTCCATTTTAACAATTTTGCCGCTGGCGTCAAGACTTGTGATATCGCCGTTCGTCGACATTGTTACAAAACTGAAACAGTTAAACGATCGTAAATGGAAAGACAAACTTAGCAAACAAACAAAGACTATCAATTGATAAATTAATTACTTTATTGGTCAGGGCTAGTAAGTGAGATTATATTCAGTAAACAATGAAAAGCTTTTCAATTCCGACCAAAATGCTCGGTAATGCAAACTCACGACTATGACAATGACAGATAGATCACGGACAGGGACAATGACTTGTCTTGTTGACTTGACAGTTTATGGTTAACTTCTACTTTAGTTAGCTTGAAAGATAGCCTTTTAAGCTTAGTAACAGTAGCTTCATAATAATGGTGGAACCCACAGACATATATAGAGTAGTCTACTGGTAGCTGCTTCATGGGTAGCTGGTAGTCTATAATAATATGTCTGTGGTGGAACCATACTAAAACGGGGAATTCACTAGACGGACATGCCCGCGGGCAAGTCTGCAGACATGCCCGCCGGACCTCGCTACTATAGGTCTGTGCAATATTTGCTAGTGTAGGACCGTCACAGTCAGTCTGGCAGACTTGCCCGTTGCTCGTCCGTGCGATCTCATTTAGTCTGCGCGGGCACATGTCGGTACAGACATGTCCGTACGTGAATGCTCATCGCGGGCCGCATGCCCTCAGACCTGAGAGCGACAGCTTCCTCTTGAGTATATATTGTTCTGTGGACAGCAACCAGTACTTACGTTTTTATGATTTATGTATCGAACTGTGGAGTAGGTATTAACCTTTTAAGCCGCTGTCATGTTTTGACGAACAATGACGTAATCAACGATCTTTTTTTATGGCCTGTCATTGTTATGACAGGGGCCGCCGGCGCTCATTAAAAACTTTTTCAAAAAATGAAATTAGTTTGAATGAAAATAAATTATTCTGGGAAGAATTTTTAGCAGAGTATAAAAAATATCCATGTTTATGGAAGATAAAAAGCAAAGAGTTTATGAACTCAGAATTACGCAATGCTGCCTACCAAAATTTAATTATAAAGTGTAAGGAAAAATACCCCGACCCTGATTTAGCATAATTATGTTAAGAAAAAAATTGAGTCCCTACGGAATTTTGCACCAAATTCGTTTCTTTTTCTTTTCAGAGTATTATTGCGGCACCAGCAATTATGATTTTTCTTCGTCTCGTTGACATCGTAACAACTAAACCGTGTAGCCGGTTGAGACAGAGACTTGTTGTCTCTGTCTCAACCGGCTACACTGACGAGTCTGTGTAGTGTATCTTGGCGACAAACATACCCGTACAAACTGCCCGGGGGCATGATGTCCGTCTAGTGAATTCCCGGCTGTACGCCACCCGCCGCGCAACACAGAATCAGGGACTAAGGAACTAAGAACGGCATAAGCCATACAAACTTACCCACACCGTATGAGTTTTTCTAAAATGGTAACCAAAAAAAAAAGAAAAACGAATTTGTCATGCTACGCGTGCTGGGCGGTTATCGAAATAACATAATAATTATTATAATTTTTCATGTCACTGGGTTTCAAGTAGGTATAGAACCCATTGAATGGGTTATCATGTAACCCTTTCACTGGGTTTCATGTATAAAACTCATTCAGTGGGTTATCATGTCACCCTTTCACTGGGTTTCTAGTATAAAATCCATTCAATAGGTTAGGCTTTGCCCTTCGAAAGGCTAAACTCTTATCCGGGGTTGTATGGTCCCTGCACAGAATACTTTTATATCCGCGCACGATGGTCACGCTTAAACCTAAAACGGATGAATTTTCTTCTAGGCCGGGAGAAGACGTTTTTCCACGTTCCTTAGTAACGTGGAAAAACGTCTGGATAACAAATTGATGCGTAGTTAACATATTAGACTCTTAGAATAAAAGTCTATACAAAATGATACCTGTGTTGCGACTGGAATGGATTGTATGGTCAAGAAGTCTGGTAACCGGCTGTCAGCCAGGTAGTGACAGCAATGCTTTGTACATACTATTTTGGACGCATGTCTATCAAAAACAGTCTATGGCTGCATTTTATTTTCTTTTACTATACAATTCATAGAAAAAAAAACTAGTTCAGAAATAGTCCTTGAAACAAAAACTACGATAATATATAAATCCATTTTTCTTAAATAATCGTATTTATTTGAACACGAACACATTGTATAAAAAACACTGTCGGTACATAATACATTAAAAAGTAGGTACATATTACATTCGTATATATTAAATTATGTTCGAGTACTTGTGATCCCTAATCTATACCATGAATCGTAAATGTAAGCTTTCATATAACAGTTAGCAAAAATGGGTCAAGAAATGAACCCTGCGGCACTCCAGTTTGGACATTACGATCTGTTTAGACAAAAACATCAGATGTCATTTATCTACAATGGTGTTAAAAACTGAAAGCTCGTCATAGGTGGCAGCGGAGTCCGTCTACAAACCACACATGATCACAAAAACGAAAACTAGATAATTACGTATGCGACTTGGTGTACCACTATTAAAAGATGAGCTAAGGACAGGGGAAGCGTCTACCACTGGTAATAAAGCAGCTGGTGGAAAAGTTAATAAATTAAGAATGTTTTATAATTTATAGGTTATTTTGTGTTTGGTTGACTTTGTTGAAGACTAGAGGCGTACGACGCACTGATATAATACCTATGATAATACAAAACACACATACACCTTTACTATAATTTACATAATAATATCACATCACAAGTGCAAAAAGTGAAGAAAACAGACAGTTCTCTTGGAGCATCACCAGTATACGAATTTCTCCCATAAAAGACTTCAGTTTCCAAAGAATAACACAGTCTCGACTCAACGAAACATCTGGCTTCCGTTTTTTTTTCCGAAAGCTTACTTCCACAGTTTACGTCTTTTAACATCTTCGGCAAATACATGGGTCCCTTTATTTTTGCGCAATAGGACATTAATTAATTATGCATAAAAGAAGGCGCTTGTTTACAAAAAAAAAAAAATAGTGACAACTAGCTGCCAAATTCTTAGACGTTGGTTATTAGCGACATCTGAAGTGAGCAAGTGGCAGTTTTTATCCTCATTGATGGCTGTATCGATATCCCACATTACATCTTAAATATTATCATTAATTATCATTTTCGCAGACGCCATTTGGCGTAATGTATACATTACGCGAAATGGCGTCTGTTTCAAAAGATAGTCGGCGACGCGCACCCAACTTAAATATGCTTGCTTCTTTGGTGTTATACATTGAATTACAGTTCACGTCGTGCATTCATAGAAAGGTGCCCCCAGTTTTAAATCAGTTTAATATTGGAGTTACTGTGATTTTATCTATTCACTAGGCATTGGATCATTTATTGGATAATCTATATCTAATTCGGTTTCGCTCTCTTCTGAAGAAGCGCTAGCATTCTCGTTTAATTTCTCTGTTAAGGCATCAATAGCAGCATCGTGGCCAATAAATTTCTTTTCATCTTTTATTGCAAGATCACATAGATTTTTCCATTGTTGTAGAGTTATTGAATTAATTTTTTCCTCGGCCAATTTCTTTTTGTATTTCAAACTAATCAAATCTTTTTTCTTTTCCATGCCTCGTTTTATCAATGGCCATATTTTCCTGATTGGGTTTAGTTCGGGGTGATACGGCGGTAGCCGAAGAACGGCGTGGTTGTTATTTCTAAGCATACTATCTATTTTATATTCTTTACATCTATCTTTATGTAGCAATATTAACTGATAAAGCTGTGGCTTGAGCATAGACGATGAGTGTACGATGTTACGATAATCGAGCCAATCAAGCATTTCTTGTTTACGAGCATTAGGACGTGGGGCGGGATATTGTAATAAATTTTGATAAAAAGTGTTGTCTATCACCACAACACTGTTTGGTTTTAAATTAGGTAATAATTGATTTTTCATCCATTTGATATAGTCTTCGCTGTTCAAATAATTAAGATTTTCATCACGATTTTCCTTAGATTCAAACATGTGTAATGCGTTCGGGACATAACCATCCATACCACCAGCATGAACAATTACTAATCCATGACTCTTAGTAGTACCCTTTCGATTGTTGGATGTGTCTACAAATGTTTCACCAGTAAAGACGATTGGGCGGCCTTGTGCTCGATATTCGGTAATCTTATTTAGAAAGTTGATTCTAAGAAACCGTATCTCATGTTTCTCCACAAGTATTCCGGAACGACTTTTTATTATTTTCCAATGAAATCCCATAAGCGACAATTCGTTACGTAGTAACATAAGCGAACCAGAATAATTTATTTTATTCTTCATCTGTTCATGGAGACTTGCCATAGTCGGAAAATCTTCATCTTTGTTATAATACTCATAATAGTAATCAATTATTGATTCTCGGATAACAGCTCTGTCCGAATCGTTAAGGGCCGAACTTCTTTTCCTTATTCTTTTCGGAGAACTAAACTCCCCTCCTTGTTCTCCGTCTTCGATACGTTTACCTTCTAACATTACTTTTTTCACATTAGACCACGGAATTCCCGTCGATATAGCTACTAATTTGGTGGATGTAGTGTCGTAGACACTCGACATGTCTTTTTCTTTGAGATCATTAAAATATTTGTATAAATTATATACAATTTCTTTAGATTGCCTATCTAATGGTTTTCGCCTTTTTGGATTTACCATCTCCCTTTCATCCATGAAATTCAAAGGTACAACATTTTGGACAACTCCGATGTTTGCTGTTTCATGGTTGCTTGGATTACGTTCTTCTTCTCCCTTTATTTTCTTCAAAATACGTATAAGCAACGCCGTTTCTGCGTTTAGGTAAGCTCTACCTTCAGTTATAAAACTCAATGTTTCAATTAGTTTAATTTTTGTTTCTTTATCCGTTATTTTGTCTATGTAAGTAAGACATTCTTGTACCATTTTCATTATAGCTTGTTTGGGTTGCGACCTAAAAACATGATAAATCCATAATAAGAAAAAATCCAACAAAATAAAGCAATAAAACTAACAATCCATCGTAAGTGATGATAATACTATAATAAATAAATAAATAATATTATGCACCATAGAGCAGGGAGAAACCCATCCCGGCAACCGTTGTTAGAGGCGGCATTGTCAACACTTTCCACATATCAAAGAGTAAAGTTACTATACACGGATGTCACTGTTTACTGGCGCTACTACACAAATGACGTATAAAAAACTGACAGCTTTAAAGGCGTTCCGAGACACAACGCACTTTCAGTGACACGAATTTTATTAGTACTGCCGATGCTGTCTCTAGACGCTGCCGGTGCGGCGATTCCGTGCTTTGTGATATGCACTTAACATGGTAGTGTCAATTAATCAGTTTTGTTATATTTATGTTGTATCGTATGCTGATTTTTATTATAAACACACCTTTTTCTTGCCAGAAGAAGAACTTGTTCATTAAGAGCCGGCCAATTTTTAGCCTCAAAATATATTTGACAAATTGCCACCAAGATTCTTGCTGTGGTGTCTGCATCAGCACCCTGTAAAAATTTAGCTATGCAATAAGCATTCAGCGCTAAGCCGCGCTACGATTGCGATTGCGCGGTTTTTAGCCGCAAGATTTTGTAACATGAAGGAATACAAGCGCACACATTTGTAGTTTTCTGCCGCGACTGATTTTATATCAAAATCATTAACCGTAATGCATGTATCTTAGCGGTTTTGTGGTAAAACTACGGGGAAAAAAACTGCAACGCGACCTCGCAATGTTTTTTGGAAATAAAACTTATAAAAGTTAAAAATTCATAATTAAGCCCTGATAACACTGTCAAAAGAAGAAGGGAAATGCAATATTCTCGTACACAGCTTTGGGTGCTTTAGGTCTAGAGGCGCAAATCAAACCAGGGAAGGAGGGATCAAGAATTTTCTGTGGTACGTAATTTACCAGTTAAATGTATAAGTACCCCCATATCTTTATCAGCGACACTAAAGTGCAACAATACAGGCTAGTATTTAAACTTTTAGAAAAAATAACTGTTTTTAAAGAACTGTTTTTATTCTTGGCTAGTCTTTACGTATGTGTGGTGTCCTGTAGCTGAAATGCCTAAGGTAGCTCTGCCCAAAACGCCTTATCTCATAATTATGTTACCAGGCTGTATTGGATACAAAAAGTTGGACAAGAAACAATGCAAAGTTCTTACAGGTCTAGTTTGCTTTTCTAAGAATTTCAACTGGTCAATGGCTTCTTGAACTTTGCCTTTTGAGGCCCAAGACTTCCATAGTGGTATCTTTTCATAGCAGGTACTTCTGAAGTCAATCTGTAAATTAAGTATTAACAAAATTGTAAGTAGGTACCCTACTCGACGACTTCTAGCCAGGGTAAGTTTTATTTTCCAAAATTTATAGTTTAATGTATAAAGGGAGTCTTCTTTTTAATTTTCATTAGGTGGTGTTATAGCGGCAATAGAAATACACAATCTGTGAAAATTTCAACTCAGTATCTACGGTTCATGAGATACAGCCCGCTGACAGACAGACAGACGGACGGACAGCGGAGGCTTAGTAATAGGGTTCTGTTTGGTACCCTTCGGGTACGGAATCCTAAAAACTACCAAACGGATTTTCATACGGTTTTCACAAATGGACGGGGTGATTCACGACTTCATGAGGAAAGTTTAGGTGTAGTTCATTAAGGTTTTGTGTAAATTAGCTGAAATAATATATTATGACGATAATTGTTGAAGATGTCAAAAAAAATCGTGCCGACTGGAAGCTTCACTGGTGTGCGCCGCGTTGACCAATAAAGTTATAATATGAAAACAATATGTATCTATTCTTTACTTTTTCAGATATTTGCAGGATTGGAAATCATCATCTGCCTAGCCTTTTCTCCACTATATTAGGATCAGCTTCCAGTCTAACCGGATGCAGCTGAATATCAGTATTTTACATGGAGCGACTGTCTATCTGACCTCCACAACCCAGTTACTGCAGGGTAATGCGATACCCCTTGGTAAACTGGTTGTCAGACAGGATTTGAAATAAAATACATTAAAAGTACTCCAAGTAGGATGAACATCAGATACATTTTTATCTAACCCACAAGCTTCGATGCAACAGGCTTATACGACACTATGACAGAAAAAAAAATGTACGCATATTTATATGTTTTGCTTCTCGTGCGAAGCCGGTGCGGGTTGCTAGTGTTTTATAAAATTGCGAAACGAGAGTGCATAAATAGTGCAACTTTATAATTACCTACAGTCTTGATAGATCAATTCAGTTAGTATTAGGACATAGGACAATGTAAACTTACATCAATTCTATTTGGTGGCCTCTCGCTATCCACCGTATCAGTATCAGTATCAACGTACATCGCCATTTCTTAACTAAAACAAGTTTAACATCATTATTAAAAAGATTAACTTTGGAATGATGAAAGATCATACAGATTGCTCCACCTGCAAGAAAAGGTTCCCTTGCAGATTGGTCAATCTGTCTGAGTTAAGATCCCATAGTGCGTAGAGCATAGTAACATGGTAACCACTGTTCACAGAGTACCTTTATAAAACTGTCACTGTTACCGCCAGTTGCACGTAAGTCCATTAAATTTAATTCCCCACTGTCTTTATCTAACGTTACGTATCAGAAAGTGACAGCATTACTTTTAATGGGGAATTAAATTTAATGGACTTACGTGCAACTGGCTGTGTGACTCAGCTGTTAGAATATACACTCCCGGACTCCTAAATCGAGCTACCGTGCTTTTTTTATGTTTATAAGCCTAGCACTAGCACTTCGCGCGCGACTTCGTCCGCGTGGATTTCGTATCTTCGTCTACAAAGTTCTCATCTCTATCTCTTTTCATACCGTTTAAAAGATAGATTCTGAAAACTAATGATTGCTATCTTTTTGACTTGAATAAGTCTTTAAATTTGCTTCCATTGTCGGAGGCAATTCATAAAACTGATGATTCAGAAAAAATTATCGGGAGATACAGTTTGGTGTTGCAGCTATCTATGATCTACATCCAAAATTTAATTACACCACTTGATAGCTAAAGGATCAAAGAAATCGTTACAAATAAAATATTACCCGTTATTATTTATTATACTACGACAAACTCTATTATTTATTACAAACTACTATTCAATTGTTTCTAGTTTACAAAAAAATAAATGTGTAGGTAAGTAATTAGACTTAGCGTAGGGCTGTTCGTTCACACCGCGCACGACGGCGCGGCGGGGGCGGCGACATTTATCTTACTTTCAGGATTATTTACGCGCAGAAACTTTTAAACGAAACTTTTACATAAACATAATCATTGAGTATGTAACTATTTAGATAGCTATGGATTAATATCATGATACGAATGTCATCATTTTTCGATTCTACCCGTGTTTTGATTTAACTAATTTGAACAAAAAACGGTTATTGTGACGTAACTAGTAGTAATAGTTAGACATAGCATTGCGGACTTTTTCGTGGGTAATGAGTACTATAAACATGTAGTACATTATTTTATTTATATCATCAATAGTTTTCGCAGCACACGCCAAATAATGACTTTTATAGGCAAATTTTTGATACCTTGGGTTACATTATTGCAATTTTTGTAGGGATCTCTAATGTTTTAGAAAAATCAAGTGTATCTCATCAACATTTTTATAATATTAGTTTAGAAAACATCAAAATAATGATTAGTCAGAGTAAAAGTTTTTATGCAGTTTTGAAGCTAGGTACATACTAGCCATCATTTCGGTGTCACCATCATCTGCCTAGCCTTTTCCCAACTTTGTTGGGGTCGGCTTCCAGTCTAACCGGATGCATCTGAATACCAGTATTTTACATGGAGCGGCTGCCTATCTGACTGTAAGATTGGTTGTCAGACTTTCGGGCTTCTGACGACCCGTAAAAACTGTCAAAGATCTACAAATAATATCCGGGACCAACGTCTTAAAGTGCTCTTCGACGCACGGAGGGGTCTTGGTATGTAAAGATGGTCACCCCACGGACCAACCGCGGCAAGCGTAGCTTAACCTGACCGATCGACCCGTGCGGCTGTTATTACTTATCTACAAGTTCCTTGGTATCACTATTATTCCAAGTTTGAATTCACAAGTTTGAAAAAGAAAATCTTTGATTAGAGCATCTAAAGTCAATAGTTATTTCGTTATTTGTTTTGCCTTATAAGAGTATCAAAATTGTTTTTCCTTATTTTTTAATCCATTCTGACGTTCAAATGATGGATACTGCACCAGAAGTAGCCGCGCTAGCTGTGGCACTTATTCAGTCTGGGCTTAGTCACCGAAACGTAAGTGCACAACTTCATGTAAGTCGTTCTGCCGTTCATTTTTTTTCCATCTATACCTGGAGACTCGGTTAATCTTTACTACGAGCCTGCGACATCCTCACCTAACCTCAGTACAGGTCCAAGAACAGCTTCGAGACTTTCATGGACTGACTGTTTGCGCTCTAACTGTTAGGAGGCTCGAAGAACGTGGCCTGAAACCTTATGAATCAGTCAATGGTCCCAAACTGTCACGTGCTAACAGCATGCCGCGCCTACAGTAATAATGGACATACGAAAGTCTACCAAAGACAAGGAGAGCGTTTTCAGCAATGTAGCATTGAAAAGAAGGGGAGCTATGGCGGTGGGTCATAAACAGTCGGGGACGGAATTTCCACCAAAGGAAAAACTGGCCTTGAGGTTGTGACGGGAGCACGGGACCACGGTTGCTACCACCAAATAGTGACCGATACATTCGTCAATGCCTTGAGGCTCATGTGATGCCTTATGCTGAGTTTGTGGGCCAAGATTTATTTTTTATGCATGCCTAGCTTCTGCCCGCGACTGCGTCAAATTTCTTGTTCCTTCGACCTACTGCGTCGTTTTCGCTTAGCGTTCTTAACGTGACTTTTTTATTTTTGCTCAGCTTCTAAGGGTCTTACCGTGATGTTCTACATACAAACTTACAAACAAATTTCACCTCTTTATAATATTAGCTCACTGCAAGAATTGTTCGAGTAGACCTGCATGCTATTAGTATCGCAGTAATGGAATGGCGACCAAGAGTCCCTGATATGAGTCCAATAGAGCATTTATGGGATGAGCTAAAGAGGCGTTTTCAAACTAACCAACTAGCTCCAGAAACTTTGCAGTAGCTGAAAACTGCAATCTTGGAAGCATGGTAGAACATTCCACAGCACGTCATAGTGGTATTATATAATTTCATGCCGAACCGCAAGACGGCCCTCGTAAATGCTCTTGGAGGTAACACAAGTTACTAAATAAACATTTTCTCTTTGTAAACCATTGTTTTCTTAAAAAATCCACGCCTATTTGGCCCTGAACAAACGCAAAAAGACGATTTTTTTTTAAATAGGTATTCCGATTTCAAAGTTGGAACAATGACAAACGGAAATGATAATGAGTGACTGGCTTCAAAACCACTTTTTTTTATTCTTTGTACTACCATTATATAAAAAGACACCTACCATAACCAAAACATGCAGAGGCATGAGGGTGACTCGATTCAGGTGTCCGGGAGTGGATTAAACCGTTGTTTTTTTTGTAGTACCGTACCGAAAATACCAGCATGAAGCAGCTTTAGTTCAACATCCATCGCGTTGCGAGTCCATATTTTAGCAGGGGGCTGCTACTTTCCCCTTCATTTTATTGGTCACCCCCTCTTCCGACCCTTAAATCGATGTCAATACAAGAAAAATCGAAAAATATGTTAGATCAATAAAAAAATCATATCTCAAAAAGGGTGCCACAAGTTTTCCCTTCGGTTCTATACCCCCTTTCGTCCCCCCCCACTCCCACCACTTAAGTCGATGGATGTTAAATTGTGTGCGTATGGATTGAGGAGCCATGTCTCATATTTAGACGAGGGTACTAACAATATTTAGTATGTTGTAGGCCCGATCTTCGAATTTGTAGTAAAACCCTTAAAAGTTATAAGACTTCTAAGGTGGCTCCTCAATCCAGATGTCTGAATTGAGGAGCTACCTTAGACATCCAAAACTAGCCATCGGATATTTTTGAAAATTTGGTAGAATTTAGTAGTAGTTTTGGGTAATCTGTACAAAAAAATGGGTTTTGTACGGCTGAATTTGAGGTAGCTACATTGCTTTGATTTTTCATAAAAATCCATAAATTTCACCGAGCTGTTTCTCGGAAAGTCATCAACCAATTAAAACATATTTTTAGTATAATTTAGTACCAAAAATATAAAATCTATATAATTTCGGTAATACAAAACATTTTATGTGGCTCCTCAATCCTGACGGTCTATTGGAAATACGAGTATATGTACGTAGCTACTAAAGCAGTTGATCAATAACAATAGCACCAATATTTAGTAGAGATTTATACTAAATGTTAATATTGGTATAATGAAAACATTCTACACATTCAGTATTTCAAAAGATATTAATAATTTAAGGCACTACCCTGTCCAAATAACCTTGAGGATTCGATCCCTCTTTGCCACACCTTACCTCTATAATACTTCGTAAAACATTACTAACGCCAACTTACGAATACAAGTAACCTTAGAATTCACAAACACGGCGGTCAATGAATTCACAGATACGAGTGTGCACACACACTGACCAAAAACCGCCAATGACGAAAAATTTGCAAATTTTTGGTGGCGCCATCTTAATTTTGATTTTGACCCCATAATATTTATCAGCGCTCTCGAAAACCTTGAAAACGACACCCATGATCAAAAACTTGCAGGCGGGAGTGTCAGACTTTTACTGACTAAAACCCACCCGTGTTCCTTCATATGCCTGTGTGCCAGCCAGGGCCACGATATCCCTTTCGGACAGGCTCGTAACCCTGGCAGGCATTGGCCCTTTCGGACCCCGTCAATTGGTACTGACGTCTCTTTGAGGCGCGCGTGGAACACAATGCGCCGTCGACCCGGGCTTGGTCCTTATCGGACGGCGAGCTACCCATCGCTCACCGTCCGCAAGCCCGCGACTACGGTGGCCGGGAATCGGCCTGCTATTCCCGACGCCCGGGGCGTCTCCTGCGGCGACTACGGGCGCGAGGGCGTGGATTTTGCCTTTTCCTCACGCGTTCCGCCTCCTCCTTCGCGAGCATTACTGTTTCGCAGAAGGAGGTGACGGCCTCCCATGCACTCTCGCTCCGAACCATGGCCTGAACCAGGGCCGGACGCGAGAGATCGTCGCCGCCGCCGCCGATCGCCTCTGTGAGGACACGGCGGTGCTCCGCCCAAGCAGGGCAGACCTCCACCGTATGCTCCACCGTGTCCTCCGGGCGATCCACACAGTGGTGACACCCGGGGGTTTCCTCCCGCTTTATCCTATACAGGAACCTCCCGAAACATCCGTGTCCGGTGAGGACCTGCGTCAGGCGGAAGGTGAGGACGCCGTGGCGCCTCTCTAGCCACTCCTCAAAGAGGGGACTTATCGCCACAATTGTGGCGTGCCCAGCGCCGGGTTTCGACAATCGCACTCTCCACGTCGCCATGAGATCCCGCCGGAGCTCCGTCCGCTGTGCCGCGATTTCTTGCGGCAGCGGACTTATGCCCCGGAGTTTCGCCTCTTCCCGCCACACCCAAATGTGCGCGAGGACTTTCGCCTGCAGATCCCATGGTGGCAGTCCGGCAAGGAGGCTCGCCGCCCCACCGGAGACCGTGCGGTGACCCCGTACTAGCCTGATGGCCATTACCCTTTGGGACGCGTTCAACCGCTGGGCTGGTCGCAGCCTCAGAGAACGCGCCCACACCGGTGCCCCGTAAAGGGCCATGGACCGCACGATCCCCGCGTAGAGCCTCCGGCAGGAGGCGTTTGGACCCCCCAGATTGGGCAGGAGCCCCTTCAAGGCAGCCCCGGCCCGCTCCAGTCTGGGAGCCAAACGTCGGAAGTACTCGACGAAGTTCCACCGGGTGTCGAGGACGAGTCCCAGGTACTTCATCGTCGACTCGACGCCGATGTGAACCCCTCCTGCCGTTATCTGGGAACCCGACAGTGGCGCGTTCCGAGGACCATAAAAACACATGGCCTGGGACTTGTGTAATGCCACCTCGAGTCCCAATTGCCGGATCCTATCGACGATTGTCGCAACCCCACGTGCCGCCAGTTCGGCCACCACTACATCCTTACCTACGTACTCCTTTTGCTTTGTCCACCTTCATAGATCTAATCATATAAGTGCGTCGTATTAATAGGACTGATAATATGGATATAGTGTTCTAAACATAAGGTGTCAAATATATAATTATTAGGTATAGCTGTGCGTGTGTTTATTTTATGTCAAAAAATATATCGTAAATGGCACAAAAATATTTCAAAATATTTTTTAAATTACCTTACTACAATAATGTGTCCTGCACTAAATATCTGTTTGTAAAGATACGTACCTACTTACTAAGTAATTATGTTATTTTATATGTTATGTTATATTGGCACAATCACTATATCGAAACATGCGTTATTTCGGAAACATATTATATATTTATTGCTTCGTGGATACCTGCCTTACTAAAAGAAGATAGTGTTTCCATTACTTTGAAGGACCGATTAAACTATTGATTTTTAATTAAAGAGATGAAAAAAATGTGTCTTGTTTACTTTTAGTTCCGTTATCGCTAAACACGCATAAATATTTTTTTTTCCTTTCCTTATTATCTAAAATACGAGTAAATACATGTCGTTTCGAACAATGAACAAGTACTAATTACAATCTTATTTCAAAGAATTGCAACATTAGTAACTTCCCGAATGCTCACGGATGATAATCAAAATAAAACAAACAAAATAATACGAGTACTCTTATTTTCCCACTCAGATATGCGGAGAAATTAAAACCATGATGTAAATATAAATACTATAAGTTTTTTTAAAGATATTATTAAATTAAGTCTTTGTCCATGCTAGGCCAGACATTATCCATGTCCTTTTAGGGACAGTTTCCTAAGACCGATTTCGCGTTATTATGTAGCTACAACGGTTAAGATTTACTACCATTTACTTTACGGTTAGTAAATCTTGCGTATATGTCATGACGATTGACTGCTTAACCCCATAAAGATACTGAGTGATGATAATCATTTAAAAGGTTAAATCTATACCCATCTGCAATGATCTAACCATTTGGCTCGTCTTTTTACAATTTGCTACAAACCATAGAGGAATAAAAATATAATGCAATATTGCTTATCCCCCATAGTAAATAGCGTGATAATACCGCCTACTGGGTGGCCGGCAGTTTTGGGTGTATGCAAAATTTGAACAGAATCTATCCAGTAGAATTTTCGTGATGCTGCTGGAACATACACTCAGACAATCAGACAAAAATTCTAAAAACTATATTTTTGGCATTAGAATCGATTCCAAACCTCATAACAATTGTGTCGGCGACGATGCCCTATCTGCGCCCAATAATTTATAAACCAAGTCGTGAGTTAGATAGAATTTTGTAATGTCTAATTAGATTTGTTATTATAATGTTTTTTCCATTCTAATTAGTTAATCTAACTTATAATTGTTACTAGTTTTCTTATCCAATCTAATAAGACTGAAACAAACTAACTTTTGAATAAGATTAGGTATGTAGTATTATATAATTACGTAACTAGAAAATGTGATTTTTTGTTAATGGTTACATTTTGATAGTTTTAGTTTTAATTAATAGGATCTTGTATAAAACCAATATTCCAATTGTTTTAAGCTAATTAGACAACGCGTTTAGAAATTATAGACGAACTTGTGTAATAATGTTAATTAGTTAAGGAATTATAAGGAATCGAATCTGTTGCACATTTCTAACGCTAGCGGCGGCGCCACTTGTACCATAACATAGAATAAGCTTAAGTACTAAGAACCCTTTACCGTAACGAGAGCCGTTACAGAATTTTGCCATTTTTAAGGTTTAAATTAAGGTTTTTTGATACAGTTTTTTGTATAAAGTTAAAATAAGTCCATCCCTATGTTAGAAAAATAAGATAAAAATTGTAAGGTGTGTTTTACCATAGAAAATTGCCAAAAGTAAGTTTCCCATACAAAACTACATTAGTGCCTTGAAATGCTCTGATTGGTTTAGATAAAAAGGATTAGTGCCGTGTGCAAAATTAGAGTATTTCGATTGGCTAGAGCCGTCTATAAAAGAAGAGCAAATTTCTACGGTGACTCATTCCGAATCCAGCAGTATTAGAAGAAGTAACTCAAGAATAAACTGAAGTCTCCGCTCAAGATTCAAGAGAGAAAAATTCCTGTTTTATTTCGTCGGAATCCCTCTTCGCCGCCAGTCTCTCGCCGAGGTCCTGTGGGTTGTACCTACCCAGTCAACACATACGCATTCAGGGGTGCGTGGTGACGTGTGTCGCCAGCAGAGTCACTAGACTCAGGTAGTAGGGAACATACGTCAAAACGTTGGGAGATTGTCCCAGGACGACTGCGGGTGCTGGACGTGCCCCTCTCGTCCGAAACAGTTGGTCCTTCGAGCCGGATTCCCTGCCAGGAGAAGAAGCAAGAAGAGTCCAGAAAAAATTAAGAAGACTGCAAGATGCCGGTTACCAGGTCGCAGAAGGATGCCCCCTTACGCCCGCCGTCCCGTCCCACCGCTAGAGACGCAACGGCAGAAGCATCAGGGTCAGAAGGGGTTACGTCAGCGTCAGGGTCATCAGGAACCGCAGCGACATCGGACACGAACACTTCTTCGGGTACAACGGCCACGGAGAGGACTACGGCCACAGAGAGGACTACGGCTACAGAGGCTATGACTACGACTGCTACAACAGCGGCATCTGAAAAAAACGGACAGAAGAAAGAAGATGCCGCACAGAAGGAGACGACTACGAAGACTCCAGACAATGTACCGGAAAAGGGTGTTTATGGCTCCGCCACGACCCTTAAATCGAAAGGGGTCAGTCGTCGTGCCAGGTCCACGAAGACCACGAGTTCCTCCGCCAGAAGACGCGAGCTAGAAGCCAGAGAAGAATTAGCACGCCTGGAGTTGGAGCAAGCCCAGGCTGCGGCGAAGCTAGCCCGTGTCAGATTGGAGCTGGCTCAATGTGAGGATGAAGACTCTGTGGATGAAGACCAGGAGGACAGAACAGCACAGGTGCAGAACTGGATTCAGACATCCGTATTAGAAGACAACGACATGGAGCAACCAGAGAAACGAGACCAGCACCCTCCAGAAGAACCTCAGAAGGTGAAGCCCGAAGAGAACTCTTCAGTGAAAGGGGCTACCATCGAAGTACAAGCGCTGGCAACAGCATTGAAAGAAGTATTTACCACGAGAGGAGGACCAGCAGCGCAGCCGAAGTATATCCACGAGTTACCCTACTTCGACGGCAACAGCAGCGAGTGGTTGGCCTTCAAGGTTGTCTACGAAGATACAGCACCAATATTCAACGACGTCCAGAATATGGCTCGACTAAGAAGAGCACTAAAGGGCAATGCAAGAGAAGCTATCAAGAGCCTGCTATACTCTGAAGCCTCTCCGTTGGAAGTGATGCAGGCCCTCAAAAGAAGATATGGAAGACCTGATGCGCTGGTGCTGGCAGAATTGGATAAGGTCAAGACATTACCGAAGATTTCAGAAAATCCAAGGGACATATGCATCTTCGCTAGTCAAATCAACAACAGCGTAGCAGCAATAAAAGGATTGAAGAAACCACAGTACCTGCATTCACCCGAGATGGTGAAACAAATTATAGAAAAAATGCCGACAATTCTCAAGTTCCGATGGTACGACTTCACTGCAGCATCAGATGAAGGCGAGTTCTCCAACCTGAAGCTGGTATCCAAGTTCCTGAACATAGAAGCAGACAAATGTGGAGCCTTTGCAACTTCAGAGGAGAAGAGCGGGTTCAAGAGGACCCATCGACAAGCGACGCATTCAACCAAAGAAAGGAACTTCAAAGAAAAGGATTCAAGACAAACAGAAAAGGCTTGCCCTATGTGTGAAGGCGAACACTTCCTTGTCGAATGTCAGAAGTTCCAGAAGGCGTCAGTTCAAGATCGGTGGGCAACAGCAAAGAAGAGTCACGTCTGCTTCAAATGTCTTCAAGGAAGACACCGCAAGGAGAGTTGCAAAAAACCATCGTGCAAGGAATGCAAGAGGTGGCACCATCATTTGTTGCACGTCGAGTCAGAAGAAAATACCTCAGAAGATAAGAAAAAGGAATCACCAAAAGAAGTGGCGAGCGTCACAGCGTCAGTGAATGCAGTCAGCAGCGCAAGGGCATACCTGAAGATAGCTCCGGTGGAAGTCTTCGGGTCGAAAGGATCAAAAAAGATACTGGCTCTTATGGATGAAGGGTCAACAGTGTCACTTCTGGATGAAAAAGTGGCAGAAGAGATTGGCGTTCGAGGGAGCAAGGAGGAACTGGTCATCGAGACAGTAGGAGGCAGGCTGATAAGAAAGAAGGATTCTCAGGTGCTGGACCTTATGATAAAAGGGGTTAATCAAGAAAGCAAGAAGAACCTGAAGCTAGTTCGGACCGTCGACGAGTTGAAGCTTGCACCACAGTTCCTAGACAAGAAGAGGATTCAAGATTGTCAACACTTAAAAAAGATCGCCGACTCTCTATATTACGAAAGGGAATCACCTCAGCTACTCATCGGTCAAGATAATTGGGAGTTAATAGTTACTCAAGAAGTAAGAAGAGGAAAACCAGGAGAACCAGTTGCTTCAAGAACGGGACTTGGATGGGTACTCCATGGGTCAGACACTGGAGGCGCAAGGCCAGTACACTTCCTGAACACATGTCTACATGTCAGCGCTCCAGAAGAAGAAATGCATCAAACCATTAAGGATCATTTTGCAATCGAGGCACTTGGTGTGCAACCAAGAAGACCCACTACAGACTCAGAAGGAAGAGCACTCACCATCCTAGAGAAGACCTGCAGAAGACTTGAAGATGGTCGATTCGAAGCTGGACTTCTGTGGAAGAATGAAGAAGAACAGATGCCAGAGAGCTACACGTCTGCCAAGAACCGATTAATCAACATCGAGAAGAAGATAGACAAAGATCCTCAGTTAAAGGCGGAATACAGCAAGCAGATTCAGCACCTAATCGAAAACCAGTATGCAGAAGAAGCATCTGATGAAGTCGAAGACCCGAAGAAAACGTGGTACCTCCCTCACTTCTCTGTGGTACATCCGTTAAAGAAGAAAATACGAATCGTCTTCGACGCCGCAGCCATGTCAAAAGGAAGAAGCCTCAACAACGCTCTGCTGTCAGGACCAGATCTACTACAATCTCTCTTCGGGGTATTACTGCGGTTCCGGCAAGGGCCATGGGCAGTGGCGGCTGACATAAAGGAAATGTTTCTCCAAGTGCGCATCAGGCCAGAAGATAGAGATAGTCTGAGGTTCCTGTGGCGCGGGGATCATCGTGACGTGTCACCGAAGAAGTATAGGATGACATCAGTCATCTTCGGCGCGACATCATCTCCAAGCACAGCGATCTACGTAAAGAACCGAAATGCAGCAGACTTTAAAGAACAGTATCCAGAAGCAGCAAGAGCAATTGAGCTGAACCATTACATGGATGACTACCTGCACAGCTTCCACCAGGCAGAAGACTTCAGAAAAGTGACAAGGCAGGTGGACTTCATACACAAGAAGGCGGGTTTCGAACTAAGAGGATGGGCGTCAAACCAACCTGTGCTGCTGGAAGACTTGAAGACGGAAACAACAGAAAAGACAGAAGTGGACCTAGGTGAAAAGGAAGAAAAGACACTGGGACTGCGCTGGTTCACAGAAAGGGACTCCATCGGCTTCAGGGCAAACCTCCGGAATACACCAGAGGAAATAGTCAAGGGGTTCAAGGTGCCCACGAAGAGGGAAGTCACCAGCGCTGTAATGTCGACCTTCGATCCACTAGGATTAGCATCACCCGTTCTAATACAGGGTAAGAAGCTGCTTCAGAACATATGGCGAAGCGGCATTGGCTGGGATGAAGAAATAGAAGAAAGGGAGTACGAAACGTGGAAGACTTACCTAGAGAAGATGAAGCTACTCCAAGACCTTCAGATTCCAAGATGCCTGGCGCCGCATTGCACCGAGGGGGAGCTGCACACGTTTACGGACGCAAGTGAGACGGCGTATGCAGCAACAGTTTATTGGAGAACAATAAATCAAGATGGAACTCACCACGTCAACCTAGTGGCAGCGAAAGTAAGAGTTACTCCACTGAAACCGGTATCAATCCCGCGACTCGAGCTACAGGCGGCTCTTCTTGGAAGCAGACTGGCACATTCAGTAGAAGAAGAAATGAATCTGAAAGTGGAGAAGAAAACCTTTTGGACAGACTCCAGCATCGTGCTTTCTTGGATCAAGACAGACCCGAGAACCTTCAAGACATTCGTGGCTCATCGCCTGGCAGAGATAGAAGATCTCACCAAACCTCAAGATTGGAGATGGGTACCCACGGCGCAGAACCCTGCAGATGACGCTACGCGCGACGTACCAGAACACTTCGACTGCGATCATCGATGGTACACAGGACCGGACTTTCTGAGAAAGGAAGAAGTTCACTGGCCAGCAGCCAGAACCTTCAAGAAAGAAACCACCGTCGAAGAAAAGACAACAGACGTCGTAACAGCAACAAGCATCACTCTCCCATCACCAAATCCAGAGAGGTTTTCATCATGGAAGAGACTTTGGCGAGCCACAGCAAGAGTACTGCAGTTCGTTCAGCTCTGCAGGACAAAGGTGAAGGTCAACGTCAGCAAAGAAGATCCCACCTGGAAAATAACGAAAGGAAAAAAGAAGACGGTGGCAAAGCGACACCAGCCTTCAAAAATAACAGAAAGGAAATACATACCGTTGGACACAGACTTACTGGAGCAAGCTGAAAATCTGCTACTAAAAGGAGGTCAAGAAAGAAGCTTCCGAGAAGACATCAGGTGTCTGCAGCAAGGGAAGCAATTGGAAAGCAGCAGCAAGTTGAAAAGCCTCGACGTAGTACTGGAAGAAGGTATCCTGCGGCTAAAAGGAAGAATCGACGCGATACAGGGAGTAACCAGAGACTACAAGCGACCCATCGTGCTCGACAGCAAGGACAAGATAACACGACTTATCATTGAAGAATTCCACTGCCGTTTCAATCATGGGAATCACGCAACAGTAATGAACGAAGTAAGACAACGCTTCTGGGTATTGGGACTGAGATCAGCGATCAAGGCAGTTCAGCATCAATGTCAGTGGTGCAAGACAAGGAAAGCAAGACCGCAAGAACTACCTACGGGTAACTTACCTACTGAAAGGCTTATGCATAGTAACCCTCCTTTTACGTGCACTGGCATAGATTACTTCGGTCCGATAATAATCACCGTAGCAAGACGTCATGAAAAACGATGGGGAGCTTTATTTACATGCTTGACGACAAGAGCTGTACACATCGAACTCACTCCTTCACTCTCCACTGACAGCATGATCATGGCACTGCGACGGTTTGCTGCAAGAAGAGGAATGCCGAAGACTATCTACACTGACAACGGGACCAATTTCGTCGGCGCAAACAAAGAACTAAAAGAAGCACTAAGCACCATGAAACAAGAAGACATCACTTCAGAAGCAGAGAAGATCGGCGTGCAGTGAAAGTTCATACCTCCTGGTGCGCCAAACATGGGCGGCGCATGGGAGCGTCTGGTGCGATCCATAAAAACCGCACTAGACGCCACACTCAACGAAAGACATCCACGAGAGGAGGTACTCCACACCCTTCTCTTAGAGGCCGAGCATATAGTAAACACTCGGCCCCTTACTCACCTCTCCGAGAACCCCGAGGAAGCACTCACCCCAAACCACTTCCTTATCGGGCGATCGTGCGGCGCGGCGAGAATCGGCAGCTTTGAAGACAACGAGTTCGTGGGCAAGCACACCTGGAAGACCACGCAGCGACTTGCCGACCATTTTTGGCAACGATGGCTGCGGGAATATCTGCCCACTCTACTGCCGAGAAAGACAGCGGGCAGAGTCAGCACTACGGACCTGCGAGTCGGAGACATCGTGTTGGTCCAAGCAAGTGTATCCAGGACCAGATGGGCGGACCAGGATCGTCGATGTCGAGACCAGAGGAGGAGTGCTGCGAAGACCCAGTTCGAGAGTAGTGCTGTTGGTGCCGGGAGTATCGCCGAGTCAAGCAGATGGTGCAACGCACGAGGGGGAGAATGTCGGCGATAAACCAAGTCGTGAGTTAGATAGAATTTTGTAATGTCTAATTAGATTTGTTATTATAATGTTTTTTCCATTCTAATTAGTTAATCTAACTTATAATTGTTACTAGTTTTCTTATCCAATCTAATAAGACTGAAACAAACTAACTTTTGAATAAGATTAGGAATGTAGTATTATATAATTACGTAACTAGAAAATGTGATTTTTTGTTAATGGTTACATTTTGATAGTTTTAGTTTTAATTAATAGGATCTTGTATAAAACCAATATTCCAATTGTTTTAAGCTAATTAGACAACGCGTTTAGAAATTATAGACGAACTTGTGTAATAATGTTAATTAGTTAAGGAATTATAAGGAATCGAATCTGTTGCACATTTCTAACGCTAGCGGCGGCGCCACTTGTACCATAACATAGAATAAGCTTAAGTACTAAGAACCCTTTACCGTAACGAGAGCCGTTACAGAATTTTGCCATTTTTAAGGTTTAAATTAAGGTTTTTTGATACAGTTTTTTGTATAAAGTTAAAATAAGTCCATCCCTATGTTAGAAAAATAAGATAAAAATTGTAAGGTGTGTTTTACCATAGAAAATTGCCAAAAGTAAGTTTCCCATACAAAACTACATTAGTGCCTTGAAATGCTCTGATTGGTTTAGATAAAAAGGATTAGTGCAAAATTAGAGTATTTCGATTGGCTAGAGCCGTCTATAAAAGAAGAGCAAATTTCTACGGTGACTGATACTGCGTTCGGATCTCGCTGCGGACGGTCGTGTTGTGTGCTGCTATCGGTGTGCTCCCGCCCTCCTGCCGCTCTCTCGTGCCCGGTATTGTTACGCTTGCGTAACGCTCTCGTAGTCGCCCCGACTACATCCGATCGTCGATTGATTGGGTCGATTAATTTATTAATCAATTCAATCGAAAGACCTGGATCACAAAAATTGTCTTTTTCAAGACAGGTGTTTCTGTTTCTATAACAGGAAAACGTTATTAAATTCACTAGGCCCCTTCTGGGTAAAACCACAGTTTCGTGGTCCTCGGTGGATACCTTACGGTGCCAACGAAGCCGAGTGGGGTGCTGACCCAAACGCACCCGCCGAACCCCCTCAGGGAGAGGCAATAATTTGGACGGGTCCCAGAGTTAACCGGCCTTGGGGGATCTCCTAGTCGGCTCTGGTGACAGTTTTCCTCCCACAGCGACTCACCTAGTGTCTTTAGGGTGTGTCTACACCCTTCGCGCTAGACCAAATAGGGCCACCTTGCACAATAAGATTGGCAACGGGATCACAAGCTCAGGGCTCACCATAGGTACCCATCCTCCCTGTCTACACCCGACAGGGAGCGAAACTCATCCCCGGGCCAATCCACCCGGGGGGTTAGGCGTAGGGCCACGATAGGCTTCATTTTCTAGTAGTGGAGTCCGGCTCCAAAATTCCTCCGATAGGATCCCCCCTCTCGGTAGTATGGAGGACGACCTCTTACTGACGTTCGTCAGAGAGGTCCTCCTCAAGGACCAGGACTTCCTCAGGAAGTACGCTTCCCAAATTAGTGGGTTGAGGGCTACGCCATCAGCAAGCCTCTCACAGTTCAGCGATGCGCTCGCTACTAACTCAGACGACTCTGACTCACAGAGTCGGTCGGATAGTCCGATAGTGTCAATGGACACCACCGCCCCCGCGGACAATAACGCGGCGGCGGCGAATTTAAACTCAGACTCCTCGGATGCGGAGTCAGGTTCTTGTTCTTCCTCTTCTGGACCAGAGGAAGGGGGCATCACCTCAGGCCCTGGCAAGAGGAAGAAGAACAAGAGCAGGTCTTCGCAACCTAGTAAAATGGTTGCGATCGAGGCTCCCTCGACCTCCGCTCCCTCTACCCCCGCGGTAGTCGCCACTAGGGCCCCTACCCCGGCTCCGTCCGCGCCGTCGCAAGCTACCACTTCCGGTACTGCGACCGCGTCCGCCAAGACTCCTTCTGCCTCCAAGAAGGCATCCCGTCCCCCACCCATTATCATTCAAGATAAGGGCAGGTGGACGGAAGTTTCACAAAGGTGCAGTGATCTTAGGATCAATTTCACCAGTGCCGTCAGCACACAGCCAGGCATCAAAGTTTCCGTTCCAACGTCGAACGACTATAGGGAACTAACAAAACTTCTTCGGGCGAGGGGAATCTCATTCCACTCTTACACCCTCCCCGAGGACCGTCAGATACGCGTGGTGATCCGTAGGATCCCCAGTGAGATCGCCACGGACGACATCAAGGCAGACCTAGAGAGACAGGGGATCCCTGTCCTCGAAGTGCACAGGATGCACCGATCCAGAGGTGGATCCGCATACGACATGGTTCTTGTCGTGTGCCCACAAACTGAAGGGCATCACCCAATCTTCAAGGTCAGCTCGATATGCTACCTTAAGGGCTTCGACGTCCAGAAGCCCCACAAATCAAGCATCATAGGCCAATGCCACAGATGCCAATTATACGGACACGCGCAAAAGAACTGCTTTGCGAAACCCAGGTGCGTCAAGTGCCTGGGCGAGCACGGCACTTCTGAGTGCACCCGTCCAAAGGACCGTGCCCTCTGCACCGAGCCTCCCAGCTGCGTCCTATGCGGCCAACAGGGTCACCCAGCCAATTACCGTGGCTGTCCTAAAGCCCCGAAGTCATCTTCCTCGAAGCTGACCAAGCGTTTCGACGCGAGGCAGCAACGAGAGCACCCCGGGTACCCCGCTACCCTTTTTTTTTTTTTTTTTTCATGCTGAGAAATGCATTACGCATGCCCGCTCGTGGGGGACGAGTCGGGGTATGTGGGACTCCTGTCACTACAGTATACCCACTAAAACTCAGCGGTGTTCCCACATCGCCGTGTTGGGAGGGCCATGGGATAACGGCTCAGCCTTTTCTTCCACAACCCTCCCGGCGCATGCCCGCCTAGCTGGCGGGCCCCTCATGCCCCCCCGTTACTGGGGGGCTACGGGAATGGCCGGGAACACCTGGCCATTCCCGTCCGACACTGGTGGAGGCCTGTGCAATACAGGTAAGGGTGCCCCCGCACCCGTTGCCTGCTGGCCTCCACCTGGGAGGAGTCGGAGATGACGTTCAAACTGACGTCTTCTTCGACCCCTCCTCCGCCTTCGGAGCGGCGCCGCGGCAGGATCGTCCTCCCGCGTGCGCTCTGCCGCCTCCTTCTGGGACATGACGTGTTCGCAGAAGGAGGCGACTGCCGCCCAGGACCCCTCATCCCTCAGCATGGCGTTAACCAAGCCGGGGAGTGAGAGGTCCGATCCAATCACCGCGTTCAGACTGTGGCGCGGCTCGGACCACGACGGGCACACCTCGAGGGTGTGCTGCGCCGTGTCCTCCGCCGCGCCACAGTGGTGGCACGACGGCGTCTCCTCCCGTCCGATTCGATGCAGGTACGATCCGAAACAACCGTGTCCGGACAGCACCTGCACAAGACGGAACGAGAGGAACCCGTGCGACCGCTCGAGCCAGTCTCGCAGGACTGGCCCAATCGCGTCGAGGGTTCGGCGGCCGAAGGCTGCAGTGGCGAGTTCCCCCGTCCAATGGACGACGATGGCGTCTTTCGCCTCCCGCCGGACTGCAGCCCGCTCTTCCGGGGCTGGGCGTTCTCCTCTCGCCCTCCGCCCCGCCGTCCATTCATACACTCTGGCGAGCACCCACGCCTCGAGTTCCCAAGGAGGGGTGCTGGCCAGAGCGCATGCTGCCGCAAAGCCCACTGTGCGATGGGCCCGCACCACACGCTGTGCTATAGCCCGTTGGGGTGCCCGCAAGGCCGCGGCGTTCTCCCTCCTGTGGAGGGAGTCCTCCCAGATGGGAGCTCCGTAGAGGGCCATACTCCTCAAGATGCCGGCGTAGAGTTGCCGGCATCGCGCGCTAGGCCCCCCCAAGTTGGGAAGCAGCCACGAGAGGGCGCCCGCGGCCTTCAGCAGGCGCGACGACAGCCCGCTAAAATGCGGACCGAAGCGCCACCTGCTGTCGAGTACAAGGCCCAGATATTTCATCTGGGCCTTCACCTCAATTCTGGCGCCCGCCACAAATATGTGGGCGTCAGGTGGGGGGCGCTGCCGAGGGCCGTGGAAGTACACGGCCTCGGTCTTGTGCAGCGCCACCGTTAAACCTAGACGGTGGATCCTCCCTGCGACCAAGGATCCGCCCGCCGATGCCAAGTTGGCCGCCTCCCTGAAACTCCCCCCCCCGGGCGGTGAGGAGAGTGTCGTCCGCATAGCAGACAACACTCGTACCTCGGAGGAGAGTTCCCCGCAAGAGCCAATCGTAGCCGACGTTCCAAAGGAGAGGTCCCAAGACTGACCCCTGCGGAACGCCGGCCTCAACGGCGTACCGCCGGACTTGGCCAGTCCTATCCACCAGGACGATCGCCCGATCCTCCAGGTAGCTGGCCAGCAGACTGCGCATATGTCGAGGCACTCCGTGGAATCGGAGCGCCTCTAGGATGGTGGAGTGGGGAACGGAGTTGAAGGCGTTGGCTATGTCGAATGACACAGCCAACAATCCGTCCCTCCCTTCCATCGCCTCCTTGACCTGGCCCTTAAGGCAGGCCAGCGCGTCCACCGTGGAACGCTCAGCCCGAAAACCAAACTGAGCGTCCGACAAGTCCGGTCCGATACTCCGCAGATGGCCCTTTAGGCGGGCAGCGACAATCCCCTCGAACATTTTGCCGACCTCATCGAGCAGAACGATGGGCCGGTATGCCGAGGGGGAGTCTGCTGGGCGGCCCTCCTTGCGAAGGAGGCACAACTGTCCCTCCTTCCACGGTTTAGGGAACCTTCCAGACGCAAGGCATGCGCTGAAGAGTTCCCGAAACCTCTCCTGCATTTGAGTGGCAGCGATCGCCACCACTCTCGCCGGAACACCGTCGGGGCCCGGAGCTGTCTTCTTGGCGCGGATATGAAGAATCGCCGCGCCAAGTTCCGACTCCGTGACAGGAGGGGCCTCCTCTTCTTCCTCAGCTGGCGGAGCTATCCCCTGCGGTGGGCCCATCACTGGTGGGGTGAAGTTGTCGTCCCTGCACGGGAACAGGGACTGAACCACCCCATCCAGAAAGGAGGGCTCCAGGGTCTCGGTGACCGGGGGACCAAAGGGACGCAATTTGTTGCGCGCCGCCTTGTATGGTCTCCCGTAGGGGTCGTTGTCGAGACCCTCCAGCAGCTCTGCTCTCGCCGAGTCTCTGGCGGCGGCGATGGCCCCACCGAGGACCATTTTTGCCTCCAAATATACCTCATAGAGGTGGTCCTCGTTGGCCCGGTCCCGTAGACGCCGCCGCCGACTCCGCGAGTAGGCCCTCCTTGCCGCCACACACGCTGCTCGAAGCCCCGCCAGCTCCACCGACCACCAGTACACGGCGCGATTGGGCAGTGGCCGGCGAGACCGAGGCATGCTGGAGTTGCATACCTCGGTCAGAGACTCCCTCAGGTGCCCCGCCACGGTGTCCACATCTAGGCCGGCGGAAGGCGGCGAAAGCCAGTCCTGGACGAACGCCGCCTCCGCCGCCGCCTCCCTGTCCAGGCGGGCGAGAGCCCACCGTGGAAACAGTGATCGCCCCGAGAGGGGCCGCGTCCCTCCGGGGCCACTGGTGGAGATGTCAAACCGCACGTAGCGGTGGTCCGACATAGTCTCCACCAGGTCCACCCGCCAGTTCAGCACGCGCGCGGCTAACGCAGAGGTGGCGAAAGTGACGTCCACTATTGAGCCACCCTGCCGCCGCACGCATGTCTGGACGCTTCCTCTGTTCAAGAGGGAGAGTCCAGAGGAGGCTGCCCACATCTCCACTGCCCGCCCACGTGCGTCGGTGGCCGGGTTGCCCCAGGTCACCGACTTGGCATTCAGGTCTCCCAGTACGGAGACCTGACGCGGCGCCGCCCTACCGACCACGGCCGCCAAGACTCCGAGATAGTTCTCGAAATCCTGAAGAGGGCGGTTTGGGGAGAAATAGACCCCCACAAGGGCCAAGTCTCCCCACGCGGCGGCCACGTATCCCGGTCCCCTCTCTAATAGCGAGACGGGAGGGGAGTCTGTGGAAGACCGCGCCGCTAGTGCCACCAAGCCGTCTTCGTCACCCAGCCAGCTGCCGGGGATCGAGTAGGGCTCGGCGACCACCGCCACGTTCACCAACCACTCGGCCATGACCTGCACTAGCAGGTCCTGGGCCGCTCTGCAGTGGTTGGTGTTCGCCTGGAGGATGCGATAGTCGGAAACCATTATTCCGACATCGCACCAGTCTCCTCAGCTGCCGCCGCTGGAGCTACAGCGGCGACGACGGCGGCGGCGGTAGCAACAGGGCGAACCTGCGCCGGCACCACGCCCTTCCTCGCGGGGGGCTTGCAGTTCCTGCCCGCCATCTTGTGAGCCGCGGGGCGGCCACTGGCAGCACACGCCGCGCAGTGTGGCGAAGCGGTGGAGCGGCAAGCGGCACTCCTGTGTCCCTCCTGCCCGCATTGGAAGCAGGCGCCTCCCCAGTCGAATTTGGAGGGACACGTGGCTCGGGTGTGGCCGAACGCGAAGCACTTGAAACAGCGCACGGGCTGTTCTTCGAGTGGCCGGACCACAGCCGAGCTGAAGCCCACAAGCAGCCGTCCCTTGGTCGCGGCAAGGACGGCCCCAGCCGCGGCGACTGAGCACTCGACACGGATGATGCCCATGCCGCGGCGGCCGAGCCTGATGGCTCCACCTTTCACTGCGCCAGCGTCGCAGCCTCCAGCCGCCGCAACGGCCGCCACCACATCCTCTTTGGTGACCGAATCGTCCAGATCGGCCACCTCCAAGGCTGCGGTCTTAACAGGCCTGACGACCGTTGCCGCATCCGCGATGACCTCTTGCAACTTAGTTGCGAAGAGGTCTGCGTTTGTGCCACGCCGTTCCCCCGAGAACTCGAAAATTCGAGCCCCAGTTAGGGTTCGGCGGCACGTGATATTGCTGATCCCCAGCTGGGAGGGATCAGCGTTGGGGCGAGCCCGTTTTAGGACGGACTCGTAAGTTTCGCCCCGCTGCGCGGCCTCCGGGGTGATGGTCACCACGACGGCCGCGGTTTTGGGAGGAACCACCTTCCTCCCGCCGGCTGGAGCCCTTTTGGCTGCAGGAGCAGTCGCAGCGGGCTTGGGGGCCGACTTTTTCCCCTTTTTCTTCCCTTTCTTGACCACTTCCGTCCACGACTGGTTGGACGGGGTGGTGGAGGGAAGAAGGGCGTCTTCCTCCTGCGAGTTCTGGGAGGCTGCTGGAGTGGCAGACGACCCAGACGCTCCCTCCGCAGTTGAGGTGGGGGCATGAGGAGCCGCCTTGGTCCTCTTGCCCTTACCCTTGCCCTTGGAGGGCCTCGCACCCGGTACCGGGCCTGCTAGAGGCGCAGGTTCCGGCTCCCTCGGCGGTGGGCTCTTGTCCGCTGCTAGCGGCGGGCGGAGCCGCTTTTCAGGCAAGAGCCGGTCCTCGATGCCTGCGAAGCAGGCCCTGGTGAAGGCCCTCTCCTCCATGACAACCCTGCGGAACATTTCCTCAAGGCTGGCAGGGGAGGAGGAGGAGCCTGTCGCCACCGGACCCGGGGCAGATTGCGCAGGCCTCGCCGTGACCTCAGCCAGCTTCTGGTGTAGCTGGCTGACCTCCGCTTGCAGGCGATCCACTTTCGCCTGCAGCTGCCGCGTCTCGTCCGTGGCAGTCCTCTTCACCAGCTCCAACACAATGCCGTGCATGCTGGCAGCCCGGCATTTGAGGGCCTTCTGGAAGGTCCCCTTTAAATTTGAAGACTTGGAGGCGACCTCCAGGACCTCCTCCTTATCTTCAAGCGCCATGCGCTCCAATTCTGCCAGGGAGTGGTCAGCATACAGCACATTGGATGCACCATAGCCAGCCCTCGACCTGGCGACTTGCGCCTGCCGCTCCTTGGCGGCGACCCTCTCCTCCAGATCTAACTGGAGTTGCGCCCTTTTCGCCAGATTTAGCTGGCGCTCGGCGTCCATCAAGCCCACAACGTGGGTATGAGCCGCAGCAGAAGTCGAAGCCTTTTTCGACTTCGACTTCTTCTTCGCCTTACCCACGGCCGACTCCGAGGAGCCCTCGGACCTCTTTCGCTTGAAGCGGTCACTTTCGGCCGCCGACGTGTCCATGTTGGACTCGTCGGAGTCCGACAGCTCGTCCGGCCTACAAAACAAGCTGGTCGCAGATGGTGCGCGGTCAGCTTCCGACGCAAAAGCGCCGCCGGCATGGCCCTGAGAAGGGCCTTTTGGTTGGCCCTGAGAAGAGCCGTTGGGTTGGCCTTGAGAAAGGCCGTTGGGTTGGCCCTGAGAAGAGCCGTTGGGTTGGCCCTGAGAAGGGCCGTTGGTTTGGCCCTGAGAAGGGCCGTTTGAAACGCCCTGGGAGGAGCGATTCGTGATAAAACGACCAGACGCATCCCGCGTTGGCTTACCCATCATAATAAAATTTAAATTCTCAGTATTCGTAGACGACCGCATGAATATCTACGAATCACAGCGCACTTTAGCCGCCGGTCTGCCACTCCGTTACGGTGGTCAGACACGGCGTTGCCCGGGGGAAACTACGTGGAAGTATGCGCTGTGGGGGATCCCCCAACCCCGCTACCCTGTCTCAACCTCCGCAGCGTCTGAGCCCTCAAAGGTCCAGTCCGTGGAACTATTTCAACCACCAGCAGGCCTTCCCTGCCTTCGGCCAATATATGGCCCCTCCTCTCCATCCTCAACCTCTGATGATGGACCCCAATATTCGCGCTCAACGCGCTCAACTGGCACCCGCCGCTAATACCGCGCTTCCCGCGGCTCGCGCGCCTCTCGCACCCCGCGCGGCTCCCGCGCCCGCCGCGCCCCGCGCGCCTCTCGCGCCTAGTGTACCTGAGCCAGCTCCTAAAGCCGCTCCCGTCGCCACCACTCGCGCGCCCCCTAAACCCGCGACTTCTTCAGTTGGCGCCGTCGCTAACGCACTAGACGCGTTTAATGTGATCACGAGCACATTCAACGTGTTCATGTCTCCTCGCGCCATTCAAATGGCCGGGGAATTAGTCAAGGCTCAATCCTCTGGCAATCTTTATCAGATCCAGAGCATATTCAATGCGTACCCGGAAATTACGCAAGTCCTCAACACCTTCGCGAAACGGCCCTAATATGTATAATACGGCCCCCGCAAGAACTAAACTCAGATCCCTCAAGTTAGGCTTCTTCAATGCCAACGGCATTAGGGGACAACGCGACGAAGTCGCCGAGTTCCTCCGCGTCCACAAGTTAGACATTCTCCTAGTACAGGAAACCTTCCTCAAGCCGAGTCATCGAAACCCGTTAATTGCGAACTATCGCATAGTTCGCAACGACAGGTCTCGATGCCACAAGGGCGGCACCTTGATCTATTATAGAACCCCTCTATACTGTATTCCTCTCGATCCTCCAACTCTCTCGTGTCTTGAAGTGTCTGCATGTAGACTAGGCATGTCAGGTCATAGACCGATTACGATAGTTTCGGCTTACATGCCGCCCACCGCGACCTCGTCAGCAGACGGTCTCAAACTGCTCTCTGACGATCTTTCAATTCTTTTTGGCCTGAGCGAATCCGTTATCATAGCGGGTGACCTCAACGCCAAACACCCGGCCTGGAATAGTACCAGTACCACGTTCCGAGGCAGACACTTGTTTGACCTCTGCCCCGTCCTAAACTTTGACGTCATCGCCCCGATGACGCCCACCCACTACCCTCACGACCCCAACCATACCCCTGACGTATTGGACATAGCGCTCCTAAAGAATATCAACCTCCGGTTGGATTCGATAGAGGCGATGGACGAACTGACTTCCGACCACCGACCAGTCGTCATGAGACTGGTCCCTCGCGACGGACTCCCTGACCCGGACGAACCCTCTCGTAACAAAGTAGTCACGGACTGGAGGAAAGTAAGCGATCGCTTGAAATCCACCACTTCCCCTCTACTAGACTCTATACCAGATCAGTTTACCTCAATCGCTGACACGACGGCCGCGATCGGCTCACTCACGGAACACGTACAATCGGTCCTGAACGATTGTTCAAGGCAAGCTCCGGCGATGGACGAACATCGCTTGAGGCTGCCGGACGATGTGCGTGAACTGCTGACTGAGAAGAACGCGGCTACTCGTGCCTACGACGTCTTCCCCTGTGACGCCAACAAAGCTCACATGCGCTATTTGCAGAGATCTGTAAAGACACGCATGGCCGAGCTGCGTGACGGTAACTGGGACAAGATGTTGAGCGAGCTAGAGCCCACTCATCTGGCATTCTGGGAACTTCAGAGGAAACTCAAGTCCCAGCAAGTAGTCTCTATGCCTCCCCTGACACGACCCGACAGGACGATAGCATTCGACGACATCGACAGGGCTGAATGCCTAGCTGACAGCCTCGAGACCCAGTGCTCGCCCAGCTCTCAACCAGTAGACCAGGCTCACCTCGCCGAGGTGGATGCCGAAGTCGAGCGTAGAGCCTCTCTCCCTCCGGTCGAAGACCCTGATTGTCCTCTAGACCCCGTCTCCCCGGACGAGGTTCACGATATAATCAAGGGTCTGAAACCCCGAAAAGCCCCTGGATCAGACGGTATCACCAATAGGGTGGTCCAGTTGTTCCCGGCTCACCTGATCATGCTAATGACTACCATCTTCAATGGTGCTCTTTGTAAAAACATTTTTCCACAATCGTGGAAAAATGCCACCGTCATCGGTATCCCGAAGCCCGGCAAGCCTAAGACCGAGCCTTCCAGTTACCGTCCCATCAGTTTGCTCGACGTTTTCGGCAAGGTCTATGAGAGGCTTATTTATAAGCGTCTCAGAGACTACGCCGAGACGAAGGGGCTCATCCCCAACGAACAGTTCGGTTTTAGAACCCAACATTCTTGCGTACAACAGGTCCACCGTATCATAGAACACATAAGCGCCGGTTTCCAGCGCGGGTTCATGACGGGTGCTGTGTTCTTCGATATCGCGAAAGCGTTCGACAAAGTCTGGCACAACGGCTTATTGTATAAGCTATACAAATTCGGTGTGCCAGATCGTCTCGTGCTCATCTTACGGGACTATTTGTTGAACCGCACCTTCCGCTATCGCATCGAGGGTGCGCTCTCTTCCCCTCATCCGATCCGCGCAGGCGTCCCTCAGGGGTCTGTGCTGGCTCCGCTCATTTTTACGCTGTTCTCCAGTGACATTCCGAAAAGTAGAAAGGCGCAGTTAGCTCTGTTCGCAGACGACACGGCCATCTACTACACCGGCCGCAGTCAAGACCAGATCTCCCGCATCCTACAGACCGAAGTCAACAGACTCGGTGACTGGTTCAGGAAGTGGAGGATCGAGGTCAATCCTGATAAGAGCCAAGCGGTCCTCTTTTCTAGGCCCCGGCGTAGACCGGACCTACCACGACAGATCAAGATGTTCGGCAAGCCTATCCCTTGGGAGAAGCGAGCCAAATATCTCGGTGTGATCTTAGATCACCACATTTCGTTCGCTGAGCACATAAAGCAAGTGCGTTCGCGCGCTGCTTTCGCTCTCGGTAGGCTTCATTGCGTTCTGAACTCACGCAGCAAGTTGTCCCTTAAGGGCAAATTGCGTATTTACACAGCGTGCATCCGGCCGATTATGACGTACGCGTGTGCCGCTTTCGCACACGCCCGTCCCCATCTCATTCACAGAATGCAGGCACTTCAAAACCGATTTCTCCGTAAAATTACGGACGCTCCATGGTTCGTTCGGAACGAAACCCTACACGTAGATCTTAGAATCCCCACCATCAAGCAGTTTTTGAAACGCGCGACAAAGCGGTTCTTCGAGTCCGCAGATAGACATCGCAACCCCTTGGTTGTGCAGGCAGCTAGCTATAGGCCATCTCAAATTAGTAAGACTCGCCGACCTAGGCATACTCTCTTAGACCCGGATGACCCCATTACTCTCCTTCAGGAAAGCAATAGGGCCACAAGTACAGTGCACAAACACAAACCGTCATTCCGTCCTCGCCGCCGAGGTACCACGCGAAGATCAAGAATAAATTGTTCGCCCCGTCCCTTGCACGTCGAACCGCCAGCCCCGAGGCTGAGTGAGCCGTAGCATTTAATAGTAATCCCCGTTAATAATCATGAATTTAAACTTTCGATCCAGCCCGTCCCCAATTTGCTTTGTTTTTCCCCAACGACGCCCTAAGCCGAGGTTCGTACCCCACAGGGGGTGCCCTTAGAGCGCTGTCGTTTAGTTTTTAATACTTTTATTTACGCTCCTGGCTGGAGGCTTTAAGCAAAAAAACTACGGTGACTCATTCCGAATCCAGCAGTATTAGAAGAAGTAACTCAAGAATAAACTGAAGTCTCCGCTCAAGATTCAAGAGAGAAAAATTCCTGTTTTATTTCGTCGGAATCCCTCTTCGCCGCCAGTCTCTCGCCGAGGTCCTGTGGGTTGTACCTACCCAGTCAACACATACGCATTCAGGGGTGCGTGGTGACGTGTGTCGCCAGCAGAGTCACTAGACTCAGGTAGTAGGGAACATACGTCAAAACGTTAGGAGATTGTCCCAGGACGACTGCGGGTGCTGGACGTGCCCCTCTCGTCCGAAACAAATTGCTTTTTTCAAAAATTTTCAATGTACAATTTTGATTTCACTTCCATTTTATTAAACATACTTTTTATTGTGAAAATGTACTTTTTTATTAGGGTTCCGTAACTAAAGGGTAAAACGGGAACCCTATTACTAAGGCTCCGCCCGCCGTCTGTCTGTCTGTCAGTCTGTCACCAAGCTGTATCTCATGATCCGTGATAGCTAGACAGTTGAAATTTTCACAGATGATGTATTTCTGTTGCCGCTATAGCAAAAAATACTATAAACCAGAATAACATAAATATTTAAGGGGGCTCCCATACAACAAACGTGATTGTTTTGCTCATTTTTGCTCGAATTTGATAACGGTAATAGGTAGACACTTGAATATATTCACTTTAAAAATCTATAATTAAATTAAAATAAAACAAATATTTAAGGGGGGCTCCCATACAACAAACGTGATTTTTTTGCCATTTTTATAGATAATGGTACGGAACCCTTCGTGCGCGAGTCCGACTCGCACTTGGCCGGTTTTTTGTAAGTAGTTTGTATCAAAATAGTAGCTTAAAAGTGTATAATTATACTTATATATGTTTGGAATTGGCTATTTACTAGCAGCTATTTGATACCCCTATTATTATAATCACAAAATATTTTTTTTTATTACTCCTCTCTTTTTTTATTCGCAGATGCCATATTAAAACTTTATACCCTATGTCACTTCTACAATTAAAACAAATCTCACGATACCTCATTATATGTTAAAATCCATAAAGCCGTTTAGGCTACAGAGGGTGCCAAAGAAATAGACATACATACATACACTCAAAAAACATAACCCTCCTCCTGAGGCAGTCGGGTAAAAACAGTAACCAAAACAAATATTATTTATCTACTGCTATTGTGACTCAAGCGAGCAAGCTAGCCGACGCGGTGACAAACGGCACGGGTTTCACCCTCGAGACCTTGCGGCAGACTGAATTTTGATGCCCCGCGCACGAGTTGCAGTAGTGAATACGCCCAGATTTTAGAACAAAATCTTTATTAAAATCAAATTTTGGTTTTTTGAAAAAATATTTCTTACAAAATGTTCATTATTAAATTGTTTATCCATTAGTGTCAGTAGCAAATATAAATATTGTTTATTCATGAGGAGATGCATGTTATCAATCATTATTTCTCCTATCTATGGTTTCATTGTCAGGAGATTAACTATACATCATTATAAACCTTAAAATAAAAAATGGACCCTACCATTATCGAATCAAGATTATGTAGAAATTTAATGATTTTTTTTTGTTGATATTTCTTATAAATAACGAGTAGATAGGTCCCAAAAACTGCACAAAAACGGCTAGTGCGACATTTTGGTCAGGGATGCGCCTTAAACTTTCCTTTCAAAATCTATTGCATATTTTAAAAGAACAACACGGTCACTCTGACAGACACAACAAGCAACTATGTTTTATAATATTTCGAGATAGAGAATTTAGAGACAGAGATAATATTTAGAGATTACAGATTTAAAATAAGGCCATTTGCGATAATCCTCTTTCAATTTATTCTTTTTTTTAAATATATTGTGTTTATTATTTAAGTACTGTTTGGTGAGAGAGAGAATGATTCACGTGTAAATAAAACTCTTTCAATGATCATAGTTTGAATTATTTATGGTCACCCTATTCACAAAATTGTAAAGGAATGTTTAAATTATTAATATCTTTTGAAATACTGAATGTGTAGGATGTTTGATTATACCAACATTTAGTAGAAATTTCTACTAAATATTGGTGCTATTGTTATCCGATTTGATCAACTGCTTTAGTAGCTAAGTACATATATTTCCTATAGACCCATCAGGATTCAGGAGCCACATAGAATGTGTGGTATTACCGAAATGATATAGGTAGTTTTTACATTTTATTTTTATACTACAAATTAGAATACATTTACTACTAAAGTATACTAAAAATATGTTATAATTGGTTGATGACTTTCTGAGAAACAGCTCGATGAAATTTATGGATTTTTATGAAAAATCAAAGCATTGTAGCTATCTCAAATTCAGCCGTACGAAGCACATTTATTTTTTGTACAAATTACGCATAGCTCCTACTAAATCCTACCAAATTTTCAAAAATATTGGATGGCTAATTTTCGAGTTCTAAGGTGGCTCCTCAATTCAGACATCTGGATTGAGGAGCCACCTTAAATGTCGAACTTTTTAAGGGTTTTACTACATATTCTAAGATCGGGCCTACAAAGTCGGCTAATTTACTACAACCGTAAATTAGATATTTTAACACAGCTTACCGCAACGACACGGCTCTACAATAATATAAACTATGCGTCTTCACGTCTCGCATGCACCTTCATTCTATAGTCTGAGCCTGAGCTTCTGATTGTACATAGTCATTATTGCAACTGTATAAAACACATATTAATTATGATATCTTAGTTTTGTATCTTAATATATTTTGCGTCGAACACTATTTATCGAAACTCTAATTCATGTTATTGATTTAGTTGTTGATGCTAGTCACATACTAGTTTATTGTTGTATTGTTGTTGAGCATCGAATGAATGACCCATAGAGGAAAGTAATATATTGGGTAGAATGACCACAGAGTACATTTTATTGAATGACATTTACTTATTGACAGTTGGCATCGCATCGCAACTCATGAACTCTGTCAGACTCTCTATCGCGAGGGATGGAGGGACCTCATGTAATGCTAGGTACACACGTAGCGATTTTATTTTATATATTTCTTTATTCATTTCGGGGAAGGCCGGTAGCGTGACCACTAGGTCCCTCTGGCCTATAATTTTTTTTACATTTCTTCCATTCAATGCATTTCATTTTCATTTCGTGTTCATTTATGAGTTTGGTTTTACTTTACTATTTCATTATTTTCATTGTTTTTAATATAAATATTCAACATGGAAAGTGTCGGGATTGTAAACCTTAATTATTGTTTATTTCCTCGTTGATTACGACTTTCTTCAAAATGTTTACGACATAACCTCAAACTCTGTTTAATGGGGAAGGCAATATTGTTAAATGGGGCTGTCGTAGCTAGTTCCCAAAATAAGGTAATAATAAAAGACGAGAGGTGGTCTTATTTTATTTTTGCGAAAGTGATTCGTTAAAGTGTACTTAAATACACCGAAATTTAACACCACCATTTTCCGAAATACTTAGAAGAATTAGAAAATTGTGGCATAGAGCTATTCGCAGAGAAAATTTGTCTGTAAATTGTTGAAAAATGTCTGTGCAGGATTACTGCACGAAATGACAAATCAACTAAAAGGGGATGAATAAATTGTTGATTGACTGTGGGGTGATGTGCGGGCGAATTGCATTGTTTATCGTGAATTCTTGTCCTAACGTCTTCCATGATGGTTCGCCTAGCTAGCAACTATCTGTGTGCCATATTTAACAGAATCCGTCTTCCATTTTTGCGCCAATCCGGAATGACATACATCCAGACAAATGGATACACATTCTAAAAACTATTTTTTTGGTATTAGACTCGTTCTCACATGTCGTAGCATTACCTTTTTTTTTCTTAATATTCAATGTACAGACGCCAGCAGATCAAGCTACCCAAAACTGTCAAATTTTCCCAAGCAACCTTGAACCTTATGCTGTAGAGTTAAAGTTGAAAATCTATTGAAGAAATTTGACAGATTGTAGTAGCTTGATGTGCTGGCGTCTGTACACAGTTTTGACTTCATTACTTAAGTACTATATTCGTTACTAATAAAGGCGTTCGCATTCACATGCCGTGTGGTGCCAGACGTAAAGAATAGCAACATCCTATATTTTCCCGTGGGTGTCGTAAAAGACGACTAAGTGCCAATTTCACCAATGAAACTGAACGCGATCAGCACATAAACCACCTTTAAGAGCTGTCAGTGCCATTATTTTCTTAGGAATATTGGCACTGACAGCTCTTGAACTCGGTTTAGATGTGCTGATCGCGTTCAATTTCATTGGTGAAATCAGCTCTAAGGGATTTACTAGAGAATGAGCCGCAGCGTTCCGCACCTACCAAAGCGTGGTGATTATGGCAACCCCCCCTTTGGGGAAGGCCTTTATCCAGCAGTGGACGTCTTTCGGCTGAAATGATGATGATTCATGTGCGAATGTAACATGTATAATCTTTATTTTTAAGTGCTGGAAAGGTTAGAACCCAAGCTGGAAGACCCATTCTCTCTGGTTCGTTTGTTTATTGTGTAGTTATTCTCTCAGATAAATAATGCTATATCTAAGGTTATTCTAGTACTTCATTCAGTTCATTCCTTTATTCGTTTATGTAGTCTGTGATTCGTTCCTTATAATGATCAGGGCTGCCAGATTGTATAATTAGATACAAAAACTGTATAATATAGTCATCTAAGAATCAGTTTGCCACAAGATTGTTAATTATTATTATTTATTATTAATACTTAAACTAGTAGCATATTTCGCTAAAAACTCGTAGCTTACCTTTATTTTAAAATTATACTGTACCGTAGGGCTCGTCGTTTCACTATATCCTTGTTACTGGTGCTAACATCTCTTATCAGAAATATGAGATACCAAAAGCCCTATTTTTTTATCGTTCAACTTTTATCTGTTCGTTTCAGTGTAATAATACTCGTCAACAAGTTTCACATTAAATTCAATTTTATTATTATTCATCAGCCAACTATTATTAGATTTAAGTTTTTTCTTCGCACGTATTCTCTTAACACATCTGACATGACAGAATCAGGATAAAAACTGCCACTTGTTCACTTCAGATGTCCCTACTATTCAACGACTAAGCACGTTTGGCACTATCCATACATTTTTTTGTAAACAAGTGACTTCCATATCGCATAATATTATTATGCACCATTGCACAGCTGTTGACTGCAAAAATACGAGGACCCATGTATTTGCCAAAAATGTACGTCGAGACTATGTGCTATCCTTTTGAAACCTGAAGACTTTTATGGGAGAAAGTCGTATACCTACACGTGATGCTCCCAAGAGAACTAAGTCTGTTTTCTTTATCTACAGGCACTTGTGATGTGGTAATAATATAATATAAATTATAGTAAAGGTGTGTGTGTGTGTGCTTTGTATTATCATACTAGAATTAACATCTTTGAAGTTTTTCAGTCAGGAAGATCATCCTCACAGACCAAGTAGTACTCCTCGAGTTGGTTTTCAACTCTGCATAGCTATTCACAACGGTACGATTCGCTACCGTATCGACAACGGCGTTTGTTCAATAACCTGATTTCTAAACCGAAGGAATGGCAAAACGCTATTCACAGATCCGTGTGGAATGCATTTTTTAAACCGATTGTAGGTGTGTTTATGGAGAACGGTGGAAAATGGTAGTAAATAGATAATTGTGGTTCTTTCTGATCTGGTTATTTCTGTCGTACGCCTCCAGTCTTCAACACAAAACGAGCGTCCAACAAACACAAAATAACATATAAATTATAAAACATTTATAATTTACTGCCGATATGAGTGGTAGGCGTTTCCCCTGTCCTTAACTCTTCTTTTGATAGTGGTACACTCCCTGTTGCATACATATTTATCTAGTTTTCGTTTAATTTGTGATCAACACAAACGTAAACATAAACAAAACAATGGCGGTTTTAGACGGACTACTGTGCTGCCACCTATGACGAGCTTTCAGTTTTTAACCCCATCGTCACCATTACCAGGGACAATTTTTTTTTCTTTGTATATTCCGATTTGATTTTGTATTTTTATTATAAGTTAACTCTATTGGCAACCCTCCTAGGCTCGTATTGATAATGTTAGTTATGTTAGCTGTTTAGCTGTTAGCCACTCTAAACCATGTTTATTGCTCTGTGGTAGCTACGTATGGCGTTGTAGGAGTCGATTGATTTATTTTTACATTTTACATGTAATAGTTTTACTTCATGACGCTAATCTCCTATGAGATTTCAGCATTTAATTAATTTACTTATAATTATATCTGTAGAGCGTGTAATGCTCGTTGTGACTCTGGTGATAGCGAATAGTTCTTTGTTTTCTTGCCCAACATATGTTGGACTACTTTTGTTCGTTGAAGATTACGCGCAACAAATTTGTGTATACGCGCACAATGATTTCGTCAACAAATTGTGATAACTTTGGTCCGAACCGTTGCAAGGGAACCAGAAGTCATTCGGCTCAAGGTCTGGCGAGTTCCGTGTCTAGTCCAGCGATGAAGATACCGTTACCGCCCCGTCCATGGATCACAGGTAAAATGTTGTATAATATTACGACGACGTGTTGTATTATTTTCTTTCTGTACACACACTTTACGATAGCTTATGTCAATAAAGAAAGCTGTATCTACGCGGAAGATGTTTGTTGTGTTTGTATTCACTATGCAAATTCACTGGGATCCAATAATAAAGTGAAAGTTATTATAGTGTGCAGTGTATTAATCAGGTCTTCGGAGTTGACGGATATAATATTTCCGTTCTCAGTCAAATTGAGTAATAGTTGTTATGAAATTATGTTTCTGTTGGTTATACACAATGTATACCTCTATTAGACCCTGTTTGTTATTGTATTAAAGTTGTACTATTATTTATATCCGTATCTTCGTTTATCACGTTTGCTGCCTGCATTTGCATAATTTATGGTTTCATTTACTAACTCCTAGTTTAGCAATAGCTATGTTGCGTGCAGGCCCTGGCCTTGCACATAAGGACATTATTTATCATAAAACCAAATACCTACTAGGTAAATAATTCGTTACCAGTATAACTTAACCTCTGTGGATGTTATGCTTTTAAAGAAAATATGATTGAAATAGATAGTAGAGTTCACATTGTACTTAAAAAAGCAATATGAAAAATAAATACATATTGCTGTTACTACTATTATCAACTTTAAACACAGTGATGCTAAGTTTATATTTGCATGACAGAAACATTCATGGTTTTGCAAGTATGATAGAAATAAGTGGGTTTCTGATCACAAGACATGGTAAATTAAAATTCTATTCAACTTAAAAAGGTTTTTTTTTTATGTTTCCTGTAATTTCTGTAGTGTATACAAATATTGGTAAATCTAAATAAATAAAAGGACTACTTGTTCATTTTTGAAGCAGATTTATTGCCATTCCGAAGAAGCATGTTATTTAGTTTTTAGTGAGCATTTTATTTAATTATTATTTAATCATTCACTGTAGTAAATAGTTATTAACATATAAATATTTTCAAGTTATTTGGTAGATGTTACTTTATAATCAAGCACTTGCTTAATCACTTGTAGGCTAAGTAAGATCTATATCAACAAAAAAAATGCAAGCTAATATTATTTTAAATTTACTTATTAGGTAGTATGGAAAATAATTTATAAGGATAAATTCTGGAAGGTTTGGTATAATACTTTAATATTTAACTTAGATATTGCACAGAAATCTCTATGGTTTGACAGCAGGGCAGAGCAAGGGTGAATTAGTAGTTAATTTTACTTATAATTTTTTTGTCATTCCAAAGATATTAAGTTGTTAATGTGGATTGTGTTAATTCATTGTGGTAAATCATTATTAACATATTACATATTTTCGAAATGTTTGGTAGATGTTACTTTATAATTAATTTATTAAGTACTTGCTTATTCACTTGTAGGCAATATAATTTTTGAAAGCTAACATTATTTTAAATAAACTTGTTAGGTATTAAGGAGAAACTGTATCCCTGAATTACATTATTATGGTATTAAGCTTAATGTTCTAATAAAATATTATTATGTGAAATGCCTGTGCAATATGCTGAGTGATCTACAGTTAGTATTCTATAATGTTGTAAGTTACAATAATATTGCAATTTTAATTAAAATCCTTTTTTCTACATTTATTCATTTATCAACTATTGATAATATTTGGTTATTATTATGCTATCAGTAATCGAAGCAGTAGTTACATCTCAAGGAGTTGTGGTAGTCGATATGTCACTCGTAGTTCCCTTTGCTGGTGAGGACCTTCATACAGATGGAGCACTGCCAACTACTTCCATTGCATTGCACATACACATTGGATTTCTTTCCAATCAATGGGAGGGGGACTTTGACTTTGACTTTGAAGGCTCTTATTAGGCTTCAATTCACATTGAGGTCTTGTGCTATGGGGTGTATCAAAATAGTGTGCATCTTCAGTCGGCTGACTGAAGATGCACTATTTTACTACTTTCTAGCTGACTGGCTTATATTAATATTATTGAAAAGTTAAAGACTGTCACTCAGATTATCAACTTAGGAACAAGGTCACCAACTAATGTGCTAACTGCTAGCTAAACTTGTGCTTACACTTCATTGAAGTCCTATTAGTAACGCATTAAATGCAACATTCACTAACTCCAATTTTTTTATAGTATGTACTATCTTTTGTCTTATTGTCATATGATCCAGAAGGGCATTTATTTTATATATTCATTTTAATCACACAGTTCTGTGACACTTGCATCGGACGTTATCCAATTTAAGACAGTAGGATGTGCAAATTATTTTGTTATTGTCAGTGCACAACTGTCCCCTTATCAGAGCTGCCACAGCATAACTCAGTTCTTTGTATGCATTTATTTAATTTGAAACTAAAACTTGTATTATAATATAAAAGTCGTAATCTGTTGGTACTCAGATGCTGAAGACGATTCATCAGATGACATAGATGGTGTTATACGTGAAGAGGGTATGATACCCATGGAAAAAACCAGAATGAGGTCACGGTACCGTCACCACAAACAAAGACAGACAAACATACCAATCGGTATATTTTGGGATATTGAAAACTGTCAGGTAACTTTATTTTCTGCTTACACAAGAAAATGTTTGAAGGCTGAGTGAAGTGAATACAAAAAACAAATCATATCTATGCACCTCTATCTGTTCTCTAGTCTACATCAATTTAAGGTGGATCTGCAGCTGTAGCCCGCCAAATCAAAATTTTGCTTACGTTTTTCCATGAAATCATGACATTGGGGAACAAATCTAACTTAGAGAGATGTATTCATGATTCTAATGATTATAATTCTGTAAATACATATCTGTTATAGTTGCGAATCATATTTTGATCAAGATACAACCTGACACTGACCTACAAATAGCCAAAAACGTAAGAAAATCTGAATTTCGCCAGCTGCGGCTGCAGATTCACGTTAAGATATTTGAGGTCAAATGTCATGGATGGTAATTCATGATCAACTTTTTTTGTAATACAAAGTTTTTTAATAATACTTTAATTCCAGATACCGCGCGGTTGTTCCGCCATAGAACTGGTGGCTGCTATTCGAGCTAAGTTCGTGAGGGATGGAAGGAGAGAAGCTGACTTTGTAGTTGTTTGTGATGTCAGGAAGGAGACAACCTCAAGACTTTTAGAACTTAATGATGCTCAAGTAAGTAGTTCATTATGTGTAAGTACAGTACCTGGGCGCCATAATCATGACCTTTAGAAAGACATTTACACATAGGTTTTGAATGACAGGAGACAACACTACAAACTCAAACTTTTTATAAAACCTTGATGAGCTATATTAATGGCCTGGTACGTTAATGAATTCACTCAGATTCTTGTTAAGTGGCTCATTAAATTAAATTGCACTCATAAATCTTGCATTATTCTGAGAAGTAAAAGTCCATAATGATCTACTTGGTAAACATTTACTTAAAGACTATCAAACATGTTTTATTAATTACTTAGTGGATTTGGACTTTAACACCACAATTTTGATAGCAGGAAAAGTAGATGAAAATCCAAACTGTAGATCCCAAAAGCTTCATTTTATGCTAAAAACAAAAAAGAAACAGCTCAATAAATTTTTCCTATCAAACTCAAACTCAAGGCATTTATTTCAAATAAACCAATTATAGTCACTTTTGAATTGTCAAGGGGTCGGTCAGTCATAAAGATGAAGCAAGTTACCCATTCCAAAGCTTAGTAGGTAGGTACCTATGGAGAAGAAAGGGCAAGAAACTCCACGGACACTCTTTTAAATTGACATATGGTTACAAAATATTGGTTACATCATTTGTATTGAAATTATACATGTGAGAACGATGCAAAACGTCAAAAGCGTCCATAATAAAAAAAATAAAAAAAAACAATTCTAGAATTGTTACTTATGTTACCTATAATATTGTTACTTGTGCTCTTATACTAAAAGTTTATTCTTCTTCAACAGGTGAGCTTAATACACGTGTGTAGGACACAAAAGAACGCGTCGGATGACAAACTTAGGCAATGCATGAGGAGGTTTGGTGACCTCCACTCATCACCTGCCGCCATACTATTGATCTCAGGAGATATTGACTTTGCTGCTGATTTGACTGACTTCAGATATAGGTATGTAATTTTAAAACTTTTGAAACATGATACTTTGATGTACAATTCTACTTTTTAAACAGTTGCCCATCATTTGAGATATAATGTAACAAACATTTTTTATTATTATACATAAATAAACAAAAACAAAAAGATTTACTACAAAAAAAAAACTGATTTTTTAGCAGGTTTTCCATTTAAATGTTTACCCACAAATTTCCATATTATTCATCAGGAAAAACATGGAAGTGATATTGGTGCACAAAAATAACACATCTGCAGCTTTAATTGCGTGTGCGTCTTCTCACTATTGCTTTGACGAGATTGCCTCTACTCTTCCCAGAAAGGTAAACAAAAACGCAGAACATGGTCTTAGTAAATAAACCTAATTGTCAACACTTTGTGTATTCAGTGAACTGTTTGAAGTTGTGATAACCTATCGAAAGAACGAGGCTCACGGCCCATACAATATTAACCCACGTCCTACAGCAAAGAGAAGTATCTCAAAAAAATGATAATAATGAGCATAAAAAGATGGCATACTTCTGGTCACCATCCTTACAGTCTAACAAAAAAGGTGCTATGAAAATTTGTTTAAGGGCAGTAACATTACTGCCCTTGAACAAACTTTCATAGCATTTTTTACATACGAGAATAGAAATACAATATTGAGAAATACTTGGCTATCTTGACTTGTAATCAAACTCAACTGACAGTAGAAAGTATTTCTAAGAAGATCCTATTACTTTTTGATTATCAGATGTTTAAAAAAATATTATAATTAAGTTTTTTTTTTTAAATCTATGTTAATCATCAACAGAATGTTCACCATAGTCCCTACTCTGTTCTATTTAAAAATATTAATATCAAGCTTTAATTCTCACTAATGTTTTTTTGATTCGAAATTCGGCGGTCGGACAAGTGAGAAAAAAACCTCAGTTGCTCGATGATGAAACTCTATAATTGCAGTCATGTCAAATTTGCCAAGTATTTCTCAATATTTTAGCTATGTTCTTGTACATATTACTGCCCCCGTTTGGTGCCGTTTGTTCCGTTTGGTACCGGACGTAAAGAATAGCACCATCCCATTTCTTCCCGTGGGTGAAGTAAAAGGCGACTAAGGGACTTACTAGAGAATGGGCAGCAGCGTTCTCTATGCATTCAAATACCACACTGCGATCGCCAACCCGCCTGCCAAGCGTGGCGATTATGGCAGTCTTGGGGGAGGCCTATGTCCAGCGGTGGCGTCTTTCGGCTGAAATGATTACTGCCTGCGAACGAATTAAAAAGCATTTTTTTTATGTTAGACTGTAAGGATGGTGATCAGTATTATGCCATCTTTTATACTAATTTTTATCTTATTTTTTGAGATACTTACTTCTTTACTGTAGGATGTGGGTGAATTTTGAGCCTTCTTTATGGGATTCTATAATGTCAGCAACATTTGATTTGGTGATTTTTATGTGGTAACAATTCAAGTAATGAGGTTTACTGGGCCAGCATGGAGGATAAGGGCCAACTCTCTGTCACAGGGAGGAAGCCTGAGTCGTTCCACCCCAGCAATGAGAATATTATAGGCTGATTATGTTTGTTTGTTTGAGATTAACCCTTAGCTGTTGGTAATGTAGTAATTTTGTAAACAATGTTTTATTGTGGAATTGCCATTGTTTGATATTGATGATAAAGCATAATTAAGTTATCAAAAATGCGAATTTAAACACATGATTTACAAGCTGTATAAAAATTACATGATTTTTTTAAATTTGTTCCTTTGTTATATCAGCCAATCAATATAATATAGTAGGTACTCTTATCTTTCTATCTAGTTTAAGTTAGAAAATCCTTACTGATTTACGAAATATGTGTAGCACCTTATTACAAATAATTTATTGAATACGATTCAGATATCGAAAAGCGAAGAAGATACACCTACATGTGAAGTGGAGGTGTTGAACCTGCCGATCCACCAACCGGCCGAGCTCGTGTCGATTCGGCTCCGCCATCTTGCAAAGAAGAGCGGCGGTCGGGTCGTGTCGGTTACTGCGCCTACGGCGGTACTGAAGTTCACTACGCCTGACCATGCTTCAAGGTAAGAAATATACGTCATTTTCAATATTGATGCTGACCAGTTGGTTTATCATGGTCTATCACATGTAGTTTATGTAATGGACATAATATCTTTTGTCTACTATCTACTCATTTGTTTGGTGTAGGCGCAACATCTCTATTTATCATTGCCGTCATCTCAGGTCACCCCCTTTCTACTCATATCTTCTTTCATATAAATGATCCATAATTTCTGGTCGCTAATTCCTTACCTGCCAGTTCCATTTATTAAAGTACATGGAACAGTCCAGTCGTTGAATAAATAAAAATAATGTTGACTTATGAACACCTCTTTACTAATGATAAAATGAAGTAAAAACGCAAAAAAAACACACTTTTTTCATATAAACCATCGTGGGCGTGCTCCGTAATGCTTGATGCCCCTTTGTAAATTGCGTCTCAGATTTCGCGAATAGACATGCAATGCAATGTAGCGAAACTGTACCATGATTATGTAATTACGCGTCCCCTCCGAATGATGGGTAGTAAACACGGGTCAATGTCTTAATGGCTATATCCATTGCTTAATTCCTGTATGTACTGGTTTGAAGTAGTGTTTCTAAGCGGCAATGAAAGTAATGTGCATCAAACGTTGCATTGTGGCTAGGGAAATTGAAAGGGAGCAGAAGCGGGCCTTATAAGAAACAAATACGCAGGTTATATTATGAATTGTGGAAAAGACAGCAGGCAATAATAACCTGTTGGCGCATTCACCGCAACTTCTGTCGACTCTGATACCATGTTCTATGTTGTTGTTCTATGTTAGAGGGTTTGGTTTCCGCACTTAGTCCTTCATGTGGACCATTGTGCGTGGGCCATGGCGGCCGTCATTGGTTTATTCCAACCAGCCCACCTCCCTCCAGAAGCTTATTAGATCTTCTGGTCTGCGTAGAATATCTGTGAAAGATCTGGGTGACCCGAGGGTTTCTGTTCTTATCTGGCTGACGCCTGTGCAGTCAAAGAGCACATGTGCAACGGTTTCATCAGCCTCCATGCAAGCCCTGCACAGAGGGCTGTCCGTTATGCCTATATTGTGGAAGTGTTTGTTTAGTGAGCAGTGTCCCGTGATGGTCCCCGTCACCAAGCGCAGGCCGTTCCTGTCCAGGCGTAGCAAACGCCTGGTTAGTCTGCCATCTAAGGATGGCATGGCTTCCCTGGACTGCCTGCAGCCCGGTGTCGAGGTCCACCAGTTCTCCGCTTGTGTGTGGGTGAACTCCTGTAGCCACCTGCGTATTTGGTTAAAGGGGATGGGTACAATAGGCTCGGGCCCACAGACTGACGCGCTGGATGCTCTCCTAGCTAGTTCGTCAGCTGCGTCGTTACCCAGAGATCCGCTGTGTCCTTTTATCCATTGCAGTGTCACTGCGTTACGGTGGCACACTGTCACCCGCTCCAGTGCATTGTGACATTCTAGTGTTAGTCTGGATGTAATATATTTTTTCTCTAGGGATTGCAGAACTGAGGCACTGTCGGACAGTATACGTATACGGGTGTCCGTAACTTTCCTGGCTTCTATGGCGTAAGCCGCTTGTATAATGCCCACGCATTCCGCCTGGTAGACGGTGTTGAACATTCCAAGCGGGCTGGATATATTTATGTTAAAATCGTGTGAAAAGACTCCGACTCCGGTTCCGGAGTTGGTCTTTGATCCGTCGGTGTATACTCTCATCTCTCTTGGGCCTGAGTGGTCACACCGTTCTTCCGTGAGTGTAACGCTGTAATGCTTCTGAAAGAAGTATAGTTTCGGGGCTTTGTCGCAGGGTGATGCCATCATCGGTTGTCGTTTGATTGCATCTTCCCTTATGCGTGTGTGTTTGACCCTAGAGTCTTTGCTCAGGGTTCCCGATAGGTGGAGCCTGAAGGCGGCCAAGGCTGCCTCCTCCCGCACGATGAGGTGTAGGGGTGGCAGTCCTAGCATTACCTGTAAAGCGGCAGTTGGTGCAGTCCTCATACTGCCAGTTATTGCTACACAAGCAAACCGCTGCAGTTTTTCGAGGTCTTTTTGGGCTGTGCTCAGGTCCGTCCTGGGCCACCAGACCAGTGAGCCATATGTGATAATTGGTCGGATGACTGTGGTGTATAGCCAGTGGGTGACCTTGGGGCTGATGCCCCAATTCCTTCCGAGCAGTCGTTTGCACTGCCACAAGGATACACTGGCTTTTGTGGTAATGTAGTTGGTATGTTTTGCCCAGTTCAGCTGTTTGTCCAAATAGATGCCCAGGTATTTGGTTTCGGTTGATAGGCTTAGGGTAGTTCCAAAGAGTCGTGGCAGTTGTAGTGTCGCCAGCTTCCTCTTTTTTGTGAAGAGAATCAGTTCGGTTTTTGTCGGATTTACTGACAATTGGTGTTTGTTGCACCAGTCTTCTACTATTTTCAAAGCCTGGCGCATTAGGTTACATAAGGTGTTTTCGTGGGTGCCATTTATTATTATGGTTATGTCGTCGGCGTAGCCTACGGTGAAATAACCTTTGTCATTGAGTGTTTTAATGAGGCTGTCTACAACCAGGTTCCATAGAAGTGGCGAGAGGACGCCCCCTTGCGGGCAGCCCTTCGCCACGATGGCCCTTGTGGTGTCATTTATCGTGACCTGTACAGCTCTCATTTTGAGCATATTGGTGATCCAGCCGCTCAGGGTCGAGTCTATGTTGTGTCTGTCTAGAGCCATGTTAATGCTGTTAAACATGGTTTTGTCAAAGGCGCCCTCGATATCAATGAAGGCAGCCAGTGATGAACATTTGTGGTCCACTGCGCATTCAATCTTAGAAACCACGCTGTGTAGCGCGGATTCTGTTGATTTGCCTGTGGAGTACGCATGCTGTTGTTTATGGAGTGGTTTTCTCCGAAGAGGTCCGTCTCGAATGTGTCTATCACAGAGTCTCTCCAGGGTTTTCAGTAGGAAGGATGTAAGGCTAATAGGCCTATAAGCCTTGGGTTGTGTGTAGTCGATTTTGCCAGGTTTGGGTATGAAGATGACTTTCACTTCGCGCCATGCTAGTGGTATGTGTCTAAGTGCTATGCACGCTCGATAGATCTCCACCAGCCACGGTGTCAGGTGATCTATCCCCCATTGTAGCAGGGCTGGAAAGATGCCATCCAGTCCTGCTGACTTAAAAGGCTGAAACGTGTTGATAGCCCACTTTATACGGTCTTCTGTTGCTATATTATGGGCTCTTGACCAGTCTCGATCCGTTGGGGTCCATTCTGGCACAACCTCCCACGTCCTGTCTTCCAGGAGTTTGCAGTCCGGGAAGTGAGTCTCAAGAAGGACCTTGCTGGTTTCATGGTCAGTTGTTGTATATGAGTTGTCGGGTTTTTTCAGCGCGCCAAGAGTTCGGTCCTGGTCGGTTGATAGGATCTTCCTAACCCTTGCGGCTTCATTATTTGTCTCTATGGATTCACAGAACTTCCGCCAAGCTGTTCGCCTGGCAGTCCTGATCTGTTTTCTGTACAGATATTGAGTTTCTTTGTATAGCTCCCAGTCGTCCGGAAGTCTGGTGTTCTTAGCTCTGTTGAATTGCTTACGAAGTGCATCTCTGAGTTTACTAAGTTCGGCGTTCCACCAGGGGTTTCTCTCAGCCTTGGTTTGTGGCACCCTTAGTCTGCAGCATGCATGGTAGGCTTCGGTTATGTATTCTGATAACTTTGTGACAGTGTATTCTAGTTGTGTAGGGTCTGTTAAGTTTGTCAGTGTTAAGTGCCTAGCTAATAGCGAGGCTAGGAGACGCTTATATCCTGGCACATTGGTGCGCCGAGGATTTCGTCCCGGTATGGGCTTTCTGATGTTGGTTGTTAGTGTGAATCGGATTCTTCTATGGTCTGAGCATGAAGGCTCGTCCGACACGTGCCAGTTTGTGATACTGTTTGTCGCGTTTTCTGTAGCAAGCGTTAGGTCTATGATCGTTTGTCCCCGGACTGTGACCCAAGTGGGTTCCGAGCCGCGGTTTACGATGTAAAGGTTAGTTGAGAATAAATAGGTGGATAGTACCTCTCCTCTGGAGTTCGGTGTGTCGCTGCCCCAGAGCGGGTGGTGGGCGTTCGAGTCAGTGCAGATGATCAGGTCAAGGTTGGCTCGCTCACAGTGCTGCACTAGGTCGGTCATCTCTTTCGGCGGACAGTCGGTGTTCTCGCCTGGCATGTATACCGAGGCCAGTACAACGTCTGGGACATCGTCTTCTGTCTGGAGTCTAACGGCTGTCAGATCTCTGGAACAGAATTGAGTGAGTGGTGCGATAGGGATATCTTTGGGTATGTAGGCGCAGGTTCTAGGTTTGTCTGGGCTGTGTGTGTTGAGGATTAGCTTACCTCCGATGTTACCGAGGCCGCATACTCTGTTGTTCCTGATCCACGGCTCTTGGATCAGTGCGATGGTCCGAGGCTTAACCTCCAGCGCCCTCCGCAAACTAGCCGTGGCGGTCTGGCTATGCTGGAGGTTGGTCTGTATTATGTAGAGGGGCGATGACGATGGTGGGGCGGAGTTAGTCGGAGACGGATCCATCGGACAATCCCTCCACCTCCTCCACCCTGTGCCGTTCGTCGTGTCGAGCTCCCGGAGACGAGGCCAACAGAAGCTCGCTCCACCCAGGTGATGCGGCCGGTGTGTCGTCCTCTACATCAGCCATTGCCGCTCGGGCCATGACCTCCTCCAGTTTGTCAATGTCCGTGTCACTCGTCTTTGTCGTCGTCGATTGCGTCGTGGTCGGGTCCGTGATGTCGGTCGGGGTGTCAGTGGGTTGGGTCGATGTGTCAGAGGGTTGGGCCGAGGGCCAGAAGCGCACGTATATCGACCCGAGCAGGTACGATATCCGACGCTCCCGGGCCAGGACCCTTTCGACTTCCTCCGGTGGCACACCCAGGGTCAGATAAGTCCCGTAGTTGTCGCCACCGACGGTAGTAGCCCTGTATAGCGACCACCTGGCTATGTCATACCAGGTATTCTGACGTATCAGAATACTTTGGAGCCAGGCTATGTCACCTTTGTAACGTGGGACGAAGAGTGAAGCTCGGACGCGGGTAGGTACGTCGGACTGTCTCATCACCGTCAGCGTGAGGTCGGTGTCTGTAAGTTTAATCTTCGGTACGTTCTGTGTTAACCAGGTCAGGGCGTTGTCATCCTCACACCACAGCTGCACGGTGCCCTCCGCTACCCGTGGGTATCCGCGGAAGGCCGGCAGCAGTGTCGTCGAGTCCGTGTCCAACATCAAGTTTTCCAGGTCTGTCTTGATCTGTGTGGCCTCTTCCTTGGTCAGGTCTCTGGAGGGAGGAGGGAAGCAGATTGCTACGGCCAGCCGCGCAGGTATGTCCTTCGTGGCCCGCGCGTAGGTCCTCTGCACCCCCTGAGCGGAGTGGACCCTCACACGCTTGGCGTCCCCCTGAAGCGTGCTCGGTGAGGCCGAATCATCAGGGCGCTCCCTCTTCGCCGGCCCTGTACCACTCGGTCCAGGCTGCGGGTCGGAGGTGCCTGGCGCAGTAGTCTTTGCCGGCAACGCCTGAGTGTGTGAGGATCCAGAACGCCTGCCCCTTCTCCGTTGAGGTTGAGGTCGGTCGTCGATCCTGTCGGTGTCCTGGGGTCGACTGGCGGCTCCGGCAGGCTCTGTCGCGTGCGGGAGCTTTTCGCGCTGGGTTGCCCCTTCGCGTACTTGCCCCTGCTCGCTTAATTGTGCGTCCAGCTGCTTTTCGCGCTGGGTTTCCCCTTCGCGTACTTGCAGTTGGACGCATGGTTCCGCGTCCGGCCGCTTTTCGCGCTGGGTTGCCCCTTCGCGTACTCGCGGCTGGTCGCGTACTGTCTCTTCGGCGTCCGATCGCGCTTCGCGCTGGCTAAAGCCGTCGCGGGTGTTGCGCTTTCGGTCGCCTACTTTCTTTCCTCGAGCGACTTTTCCGCGCTTGTACAGCAGGCGTACTCCGTCGGCCGGGAAAGTGTTAGAGCTGCCAGGTCCGTCCTCCTTCCCCGTCCCTCTCTGTCTGTGTTGGTCCTTGTCCGGGTAGGTAATGCTGCTACGCACAATGCTCTGTTGCCAGAGACTCGTGGAAGGCACTACCTTCGTTGTGGGTGTTGGCGCGTGGGTCGCAGCCGGAGGTGGGTTGTGTGGCGCGTTGGTCGCAGCCAGGGTCGGGTTTTTGGGCGCGTGAGTCGCAGCCTGGGTTGTAGGCGCTAAAGCAGCAGCCGGCCGCGCTGAAGAGCGCGGCACCAAAGAGCAGATTGGTGCCCCCCCCAGATTACGTTGGGGGCTGACCGCCGAGGCGGTGTGGGATTCCCCGGCTTGGCCGGGACCCACCTGGGTAGAAATTTTCTCCTTCTGCATTTTAAATTGGTATTGGGGGGTGGGCTTTTTTGGAAACGAGGTTACCCCTCCTCTGGGACCGACGGGATATAGGGATAGGGGGGAAGGTATTCGTGGGTAAAGGGTACGGGTTCTTGGGGGTCACCCTAGGCTTGGGATTTAGCTTAGGGATTTGGGATCGACAGGATTTATGGATAGGAAAGGATGGAGAGTTAGGTGGTAGGAAACATAGGAAGAGGTACATGGGTTAACCTAAGCCTGGGGTTTGGCCTTTGGAAACTTCTCTTGTCCGGGATCTCTCTGAGATGCTTCGGGTGCGGGATCGACCATTACTAGTCGGTCCCGCAGCCGGAGTTGGGCTATCCGCAACCTGCCCACCCGCTCGGTTGCAGGAGAAGAAGTGCCTGGTAGTCCGGGTCTCCCCACCACTGATGTACGTGTACATTCGCGTTGGGGGAATCCAGTCTTCCCCGAGCTCTGATACCATACTTAAATATGTAATTTTAAAGTTTGCTTATTTTGTACTTCCATGCAGAAAATATTGCATGCGCAGTTGGTACCATTCTTTATGTATTGTAAGGATCCGTCGCATCGTGAGTACTGCAATGTGTGCAAACTCTTAAATCTAAATAAACTCCTTTAAAGCACTGTGTGACCTAAACTCGCACTTAAGTCACGCTTCTCCGTGACTTAAGTAGTACATTTTTACACCGTGCGAAAATGAATCTACTAATTTCAAAGATGCATAATAAACAAGAGAACAAACAAACGTGCGAACAAGCAACGCGACGCGCGTCGTTTTTACTTTCAAATGTTTTTGACAATTCGTTTTTTTTTTTTTGGTGGGAATTTAATATTGTCTCAGAAGCAATTAGAGAAATAGCCAAAAACTTAACATGGAATTGTTGCCTAATTAATCAAATATATTGTATACATCTGTATACAACGCATTTAAGAAATGGTGGAAAGCGAATAAGTCAAATAATTTTTCAATAATATGTACGTGTTGACCGCGCTGCCTGTCACGCGGTTTGAAATGGTCTACTTTCCTCTAGTTCCGTTATAACCTATTTGAATGAAATTTTGTCAATCAATAAAATGGCGGGTGTTTGTCACACGAGCTTTAAAATAGTATACGATACTCGTGTCCTAGGTAAGTCTATTAATGCACGGCGTTTAGCCGCCGTTAGCACTCCGTGCAATAGTGCAATACTTAAGTCACACGTATCGTAATGTACTATTCAAATTGTGTCGTCACTGTTTTCCGAATAAGGCAGCCGAAATATTTTCGCTGATAGTTTCCTCATTGTGTTCGCATCCTAATAGTCAGAAGGAGGAAATTAGTATTCTCTTACGTTTGCCAGCTGTTACTACGTCATGTTTTAACTTTGTGGTCATTATTAAAGCTCTCTATTATTATGATTTCTCTGTAATTATGTTGCTTTGTATAGTTCGGAGGCATGTGTTGTTGTGAATACGAACTTAAAATGTTTTTGTATAGATAACAATATCGCGGATACTGCGGTTTAAATGTTGTTTGTGGTTTACAAAAGTACCAATATAAAAATCGTAACTCCACACTTTTTGTCTACCTTTTAATGATTACAGCCTTTCATGTTTGACAAGACATTCCGGTAAGGACCGTGCAATCGTGCATATTGTTTCATGTGATAGAGAAAACAGTTCTTTGCCTTCGACCACTGGAACAAACAAACACAGTCACGGTATCACAGAGCCACTGTAAACATAAACCAACTGATAATAAAATTATCGTTACCTATACAAAACAATAACTTAAAGTCTTAACGATTTGATATTGTTCCTGTATTTACGTTAAGCCATTAATAAAGTATCAAATCGTTTACACTTGCGTATTGTGTAACTAAGCAAGTGACATAAATTTGACATTTCAAGAATATTCGAAAATTGTTTGTCAAATATTTTTTGGTTTACCCACATTGTATGCATGGTGTTCGATTCCAGTCAGTTATAATTTGAATGGGTCATTGCATCGTCAGGCACTAGCCGAAACACAGTGATTTTCAAAAACAGCAAAAATTTTAGTGTAACGATTTTTTTAACTAGATTTTTTAATTTATTTTTATTGAATAATCAATGTTCGCCTGGTGCGAACACGACACATAATGTTATTATCAGGGTAAGACATTGTATATATTTAACTGAATTTTGTAGTTTTGTATCAATTATTCGGTAGAAATCCTAGAATGGTTGATGGATTGTGCTTGAAGAAAATCTTGCTCAACTTTATGTTACAATTTAGATTTTTTCTTTCTAAGACATAAATGGAAAAAAAAAATCCTATCCTTGTAATACAAATTTAAATGATCATTATAATGATGAAATTGAAGGAAAGATTTTCATAAGTGTGCAAATTTCAACCATTTTGTGAACCGTTAGTAAAAAACTAACTTCTCGCCAACTTTTTGCGCGCATTTTTCTTTTGTTTTGTCTCGATCAGCTGATTATGGCCGTCATGCGACAGTTTATTTTTATTTTCGTACGAATCCTTCACTTTTATCGCGATTGGTTGGTTTCAATGGTAGTTAGCAACGTCACACTTGATTTCCAACTCGATCACAACGGTGCGGATCAATGCACAGCGTTTAATCGTCTCCATTCAGTATAAATATTTGTTTTATAACGTGCGCAATTTATTTGGTAAATATTTTCACGAACTGTGTTTAAATAAGCGTAGTTCACATCCGAGGAAGCTATGAAAATAAATATTCGATTTGACGGTTGCAATTGGAACGTGTTTGTGTTTTAATTCGTTGATCGATTAATTAATTTCCCATTAAAATTGGATTAATCATCATCATCTGCCTAGCCTTTTCCCAATTATGTTGGGGTCGGCTTCCAGTTTAACCGGATGCAGCTGAATACCAGTATTTTACATAGCGACTGCCTATCTGACCTTCTCAACCCAGTTACTGGGTAACACGATACCCCTTGGTAAGACTGTTTGTCAGACTTTCAGGCTCAGGATAATGGATTAGTCATAAAATTATTGATTTTTGAGGTTTTTCCAATATAAAAAATGTGAGGGTACATTGACATCAATTTCCTTACAATGTAGCTTGGATCAGCTGTTTCGTAACTTTGAACAAAAAAAACAATACAGATCTATGTACAGACCTAAGTAATATAGTATAGTAATAGTAGTATTGTAAACGAAAGTCGTAGTTAAAACTAAGTATTGATTTATTTATTCAGCTTGCATACACAATATCATTGTTTCAATAAAACTAAGTACATATGAGTGTCGTTCGTTATCGTGACTTGCAAATAGGTATATTTTTTCTTTTCAATATTAAGATAATGACAATAATTAGGCCATAAGAGATACCGTTTGACCGTGATGCGCTCGGAGATCGTTCTTATTGAGTTGTTCATTTGAATTAACAACTTTTGTTTATCCAGCCTATAAGAATAATCTAGACTAAACTATCAAAAGTTCTTAACTTGCAAAAATATTTATTTATTTAATTAACAGTTTATGTACACACATACAAACAGAGAAGAAGAAAGGAACAGAAAACATACGTACAAAGGTGATGCTTATTTCTAAATAAATCTCTGCCAGCATACCTGCGATAGGAAAGTAGACAACCTGTGTAAGAGTAGAAGAGAAAACAAAATACATAAAGTAAAAACATACTGCCGAATTGAGATCCTCCTCCTTTTTCGTCGGTTAAAAAATAATACTATTCACTATTTTAAATAAAAACATTCAATATGGGAATATACTTACATACATACATAATATGTATGTATGTAAGTATAATTTCAGAAGTATATTATAAATTAATATCACTTAAATATATAAGTTATCATAAAATAACATCACGCCTGTAATCCCCGAAGGGTTAGGCAGAGATGTATCAAAAGTGCACCCACGTGTCGCCAGTTATGTTTAAGTCCCATGTAATAGGGCCTATTGCCATCATCTAATTATAATATGTATATGTATAGTATTAAATAATAAATACATAATATGCAACTGTGACGAAGTGGAAAGATAGTGTTCTTCACTCTTTTTTTAAAAACTGAAAAATGAAACTTTCAGGTGCGGAGTGCGGATAAACGTATATAGTGGCGATATTCAACGACTGTTCTTTGTATTTAATATCGCTCCGGTATTTACCAGTTTTAGGCAGGGCGCAAACGTGGACACTCGTGGTTTCTTGTGTCAGATACAAGCTACCGATGAATATTTGATTTCTATAGAACCAGTATGAAATCATCCACTCACACGACACAGCAACTACGGTTCCCTGTGATGGTGTGCCGCGTCGGCAACAAAAAGTGTCTACGTTTGCGCAGCGCCTTAAGCATGAATTACGTAAACCGCGTTTATTTTCACTGAAATTTGATTCGGTGTATAGCAGTTTTATCGTCATGTATGACGCAAGTAATACAACGACATTTCTGTCTTATCGAGTCAGAATAAAGACGTAAATTGCTAAACCTCCTCGACGATGACGACAGTTGGCATAATTTGGTAAACAAACTTATAGATTTACAGTAACTAGGTATCACTTTTCATGAGAAAATAATGTTTTTTATTTAACTAGGATTGCCTCGCTGCTCTAGTCTCACAATCGCTGAGCATTGTGTGGTCCTGGGTTTGATCCCCGGGTTGGGCAAATGCTATTAGGTATTTCTCATTATGAATGTAGCAGCCCGGAGTCAGGATTGGTTTCCTGTTAATAGCACTCTCTCTCTGGCTCACTCCGAAATGGATACACCCCATCTCGCTCATGTACACATACATACATAATACGCCTATAATGTTCCCGCTGTTGGGACTCAGGCCTTCTCTCGGTGAGAGGGAGTGGGCTGTAATCCTCCACGCGGGCTCAATGCGGGTTGGTAGATGCCACATGTCGAATTTTTGATTCTAGGACATGCCGGTTTCCTCACCATGTTTTCCTTCACCGTTTGTGAATGCAGTGGTGATTAAGTTATTTAAACAAAGTAAAGCGCTCATGTAAAACTGTCTACTATTTCGAGGAACAAAAAATATCCACTATTTCACCTTTATTATAGACAAATTTTGATTGTCCCACACCCAGTGTAAAAAGAAGTCAACGGCGTGGCTAATGGGGTATATAAATGCGACACAGACTCTGTTATGTTAAACCACTGCTGTGGTGGGTCGATGGCCTTTTGCCTTGCTTTAATGTAATAACTAGAGATGCGCCGAATATTCTTTTTATATTCGGTATTCGGCAGAATTTTGAGGTATTCGTATTCGGCCGAATCATTCGGTTGAAATGCCGAATGTATTCAGTTTAATTGATCATTGTAAATCAGCCTTTAGGGCAAAATAAATTAAAGGAATCCCATATTCTATCAATCATATTTATTAGAAATCGTTTATTGTAAGGTATTCTAACAAAGCTATAATTAAACACAGGTATTCAAATACAACCTAGCATTATTAGTTACATAAAATCTAGTATCTTAAAATAACAGTAATTTATAAATTGCAATAACCCCACTAGCAAATTACAATTCTAACAATATAATTGTAATATGCTAGTGGGGTTATTGAAACCTTTCCTATTAAAAAAAGGAAAGGTTTACTTATGCATAATGAATTAACTATGTTGTTTTCTCAACTGGGACTAATAAATTTAAACATAGATAAATCAAGAATATTTGTAATTAAAATTTAATATTTATAATCAAGCAGCGGTAGATTATGATGCAAGAAAACCAAGCTTTCAGCTCTATCTGGCAAAAGCCTATTTCTTTTCTACTCATATACATTTCCTGTCTCGGAAATCAAAAGTTCGCTATATAAACTGCTACCCAGGTGCACTCAAGATTATTCTGGCTAGATTGGCTAGATGTGCATATTTAGTTTTATGTTTCGCCCACCAATCATAAGGGCTATTGTTTGCGCAGCAAAACTATGGAACGGGGAACCGAATTATCCGGTAGTATATTCGGTTCGGTGAAAACTTAACCGAATATTATCGGTATTCGGTTATTCGGCGCATCTTTAGTAATAACATCTTTACAGAGCCCTAATGCGTATGGATGGAGAGGATGTGTACGGACGTAAGATCAGCACACGGTATGCCCGCAGCGCGGTGCCGCCGACGTACTCCAGCGATGAGGGGTACAGCACCGCCCCGGCTTCATACCAACAACCCACCTTCATACCTCCCCCGCCTCAGGTTTGTACAATATAAGCATGCATAAACTCACGCTTTTTACCCACGGTGTAAAATTCACTCCAGGGCTTAAAACAGGTTAATTTTTATTTCGAAGATTAAAATTATTTTTGATACCATTGATATTTGCTTCAAAGATTCATCACATTAAGTTCTGCATTGATTTTGATTGAAATATGTTCGAAAACCTTTATAATAACGGTTAAGGTTACATAGAAAATTAACCGTTTCCGAGCCCTGGTTCACTCATCCTTTATTGAAAAGGGAGGATCCTCCGACCAGACGGGTATTGTGTCTGGTGGGCTACTGCCCGATGGTTGATGTCGAAATGTTGCTTAAATGCCAGTCGCGCGGTAAACTCTGCTTGCCCGATGCAGGGTTTGTGTGACGTTAGGTCTTTGATGCGGAGTTCGCATGCGGCGATGTAGATGCCGCCACAGGGGTAGGCAGAAACTATAGAATGCCACCTGCAATGAACTGCTTTTTCAAATTTCAAATAGCCTTTATTGGCAATCATAAAACTAGTTAGACAATTTATTTAAATTAAAGATTTAGATATCAGAAATCTCCAGATTGCTTTGCTCTTTATATAATAGGCCTCCCCAGACTTTTCCATAGCTCACCGTCGTGAGTTTTGATGAATTAACTACTATACCTGCGTTATACCTGCCTGCTGCTGATATAATATGCCTATATGGACTAAACCAATAGAAATCGTTCTATTTTCCTGACTGATTCATAATAGGTTGACGCACGTTTAATTTGGTTCTTCCGAATATAAATGATGGAACCTTTAAACGTTGTCAATCTATACACCTCTGTGTCCGGGTAATAAAGGCAGACTTCATGTTATGTCATCTTCCTCTTAGGTATGTTCATCACCTCACGAGGTGAGCACGTTCAACACTACGAGCATTTCTAAAGAGTGGGCGTTGGCGCTGCAACAGTTACCTGCGCCCACGCCGCCGCCGCATGACTTCTGTCCCCCGCCCGCACCCAAACCCAGGAAGATTAGGGGCACGCATGGTGAGTCACGATCATTATAACTTAATCATGTTGGCCCATCAGTATTTGCAAGGCTATTTATGATCATCATTATTTTTGTTTTAAATGCAAATAAACTGTTGCCCGTGTGTCACTTAAAAATGCGGACCACTTGTAAACGAGCACCCAAGCTACCGGGCACATACTGAAATGGACAGCAATTTACTGTAGTGACTAGTATTGTATTTCTGTGATCATGATGCAGTGGTACAATTATTTTAAATCTAGCAATAATAAAGTTCAATAGTCAAACTGAGTCATTTTCACAATTAATATAAAACACCTACCCTACAACTAAATAATTTTCACCAGGTTCTGTAAATCTGGACCGGTCAGGCTGTTCATCGAGCAACAGCGGTGAAGGTCGTCATAGGGAGCACAGTGCCAGTAGGGCAGTGTCTCCATGGAATTCTTCGGCGAGTTTCAGCGAACATAGTGAGGCTGAAGAGTTCACCGCTGAACTTACCGTGTCTAACTTACCGCCTTATGAATCTACGGTTCTGCAGGTAAGAATATACTTTGGGGTAGTAAGGTCACGTACAAACTGCAGATGCCTTGCTTAAGTTCTGGAGTCTAGCGAGTTTCACATGCTGACTTGTTTTACCGAGGCCACCAACATAAATTTATTTTTTCTTTGCGGATCACTAGACACTAGGCGCTAATAATAATAAAACATTCATTTCAGGCTACAATGGTCCATAGATATATACCTTACAAACTAACATATAAATATAGTATAAAACAAAAACTCGCTTTAATAAATATAGCTAAAACTATGTTAAAGCAAAAACGTTTGCGCTAAAGCATGGGTTTCCTAAGACAGCGGTAGCCACAACATAACGGCATGTCATGAATATGACTGTTTAAGGTGGATGCGATAAGGCCCGCAAAATTCAAATTTTCTTACAGACTTATTATCATTAGAATCAGCAATACAACTAACTCTCTGTAGAATCCTATTGAATCATTATTTTATGAAATAAATCTGTAAAGCCATATTTGTTACGTCCGCGAATCATATTTAGATCAACATACAACCTGTAACTGATCTGCAAATTGCAAAAAACTTAAGAAAATTAGAATTTCGCCAGCTACCTTAGCGCATCCCCCTTAATAAAATTCCGGTTTAATACAAGGACGATTATATGACGGCAACGCTGTCTTAAGGAACCCAAACCTAAGCGAGGCACCGCCTTAGGAAATATTTGCACTTGATTTATTTATTTGTCCAGATGTCTATTATGTTTGCAAACGAAGTTCAACGAAGCGATTGTTTTGTAACACTGGCTGGTAAGGGAAACAAAATAGACTGGCGTTGTTACCTTGATTCCAGCTTATCCCTATTTTCTATTTTGATTGATTTGTGGCTTTTGCACCTTTCTACAGTTTCAAATCTATAAAATAATAATATAATCACCTCGAGAAACTTCTCCTTCTAAATTCATGCCTCTGTTGAAGGTTCATATACAGAATGAGATTGTTTTAAATGGGGTTACCATTATGCCCGCAATATTGTTAAAATCTTTCTTTTAATCAACTAAAAGTAACAAAAAACTGTTTATTTTCTAACTTTTAACACTCAGGATACCTGCAGTAACTAGTTTTATTTTCAAACTCACTCTGTATATTCCAATAAAACTTATAGTATAATTCATCACCCCCCAAAAATTAAATCAAAATTTAAATTCCAATCGGCATTAATGAACGTATTAAATTGGCTTAATAGTTATGGTATACAGAATTAAATTACACTAAAAATATTTAGCGATATTCAAGCGAAAAGTCCCAACTAACATACAATGCTTTGCTTCATAATTTGGTGAAACAAACATGCAAACTACCAATAAGATAAATGAGTAGATATCGCACGACTTAATCATTCATTCGTTCTCTGATTGGCGACTTGAATGTTTTTAATTACTAAAACTGTTAGTCCTGTATTACAGAACGTCACTCAATACTCAAGCATTACATAAAACTAGTTTCAACCAATCAAATGGCTCGAATCTAGTTTTAAGAGCGTATACGACGTACGGCATTTTGATACAAACTTTCAAGCCCTTGTTTTTCAAAATGACTTAACTAACTTTTTAGACCTTTGTATCCTGCTTATGCGTATGAAGATTCATTAAAATCGGTTCAGTCATTTTGAAAACAGGGGCTTGAAAGTTGGTGTGAAATGCCGTACGTCGTATACGCTCTTAAGTAATGCTTGAGTGTTGAGTGACGTTCTGTAATACGGGCTTTAGAGCCCAAATTGATTTTCTTCAGTGATCGAATGCATATCAGATGTGATAGCGAAATCTACCTTTCTTATTGTTGCTGGCATCGAATTAAATTTTTTTCGTACGCCACAACATTTTATTTGTTATTTTTGACACATAATATACGGATTGTCACTAGGTCTTTCAATCGGTAACCGTATGTATTATTGAGTCATTTAATGTTAGTTTTGAATGCCTGCTTTTCCCTTATTTGTAATCCATTTCCTTGAATAGCCTTCTGGCTTCTTCTAGCTGGTTATTTATTTTTTCTTTATTATATCCGTTGTTATCATTAAGTTATAAGGGCTTGTGTTATTTGGTTTGGCTTTTATTATATTGGCCTCATATCTTGTTTAGGAAATGCTGACCCAGCTATTCAACCAGTACGTGCAGACCGTCCGAGTTTCAGTGTGGGCGGCAGGGGAGGGTCCATTAGCTACTGTAGTGCTGCGTTCAGAATGGGACGCGAGGCTCGCAATCGCACGCATCCACAAACGCCGCTTAGACAACCAGTGGTCGGGGCGCCGCCTAGAACTGTCTCTTGGAAAACCGTCACCCGCACCGAATCTAGACATCCTCAGAGCGCGTCTTAGGGCCATCCTACTAGATCAAAAGAATCACACGCTGCCTCTACTAAGACTGAGGGATGCCTATGCGAGTCGGCATTGCTGCGCGCTGACGACATCAGACATAGCCAAGCTCAGAGACACCGTTATCATACACGAGGGCTTCGGCAGGATGGTTCAGTTGGTGGACTTGACACCGGTGTCCAATTCTGAGATGGAGGAGGCGCCCTGGAAGTGCCATATACACGCGTCCATGAATACCGGACAGGAAGACGGCAGTCGTATCTTGCAACCTGTTTATATGGAGATCTCGACTTTGGCTAAGAATGTACATATTTTGTTGGAGAATCATGGAGGAATTTTGCCATTGTTAAGGTAAACATTTATTATATCAAAAATATTATTTTAACTTTTTAACTAAACATCTTGTAAGATTAACTGCAATGGTTCAATTTTATAAGTGAAAGAATTTGAAGTACATTCATGCAAGTCATCTGTAGTAATTTTAGTTGTGTCAACTGTTTTAAATATTTTATTATCTTTAACTTAACACATTTAGCTACTGTAACTTATCAATTCAGTAACTTCAAACATTAAAGTGTAACTTTTCAATTGAGTAATTTCAAACATTTTATCTATCTACTTACCAATCTTCTATAGTTTCGTGGAGTGCTACGAAGCACGCTTCGACGCGCTAGTTTGCGACGCGCGTCATGGCGTGGCACTAGAGCTGCTCCTGCGCAGCGTGGAGGGATTAGAGGTGCGCGACGCTCCCTCGCGCCACCTGGCGTGGAAGAACGCGCCCCTCGCTGTCACGCCGCCGCTTGTTCACACCGCTAACAGTTAGTATACTACTATGGATTAGGGAGGAAACCCGAAAAAAAAATCATACCTCCCTTACACTTAAAGTGGGGATGATATTTTTTTATCACGTCTATACCATGATGTGGGGTATCGTTGGCTGGGCCGTTCAAAAATATGGAGGGTCTGTCAAGACCATTTTGCGATTCAGGGATCCGTTTGAGTAATCGTCAAGTACTTTGCCGGCTTTTTTAAAACGAAAGTATAAATACTAGCTTAAAAAGCATGTTGGTTAAAATTGATGTGTCAAGCACGATAAAGTAACATGCATGCTATTTTTGTTTTTCTTGTGCGTGTCCCAAATAAAATATTTTTCTTTCTTTATAAACAGGGGTCAAATTAAATTAGCTAGCGAAACTCCACAGACGTGATGAACGAGTATTTCCTATTCAAAAAATGAATGTTAATAATAATTAATGTCATTTACTAATTTTAAATTTGTCATTTAATAATCAATGTTATTTACGTTAACTGTGCGCGTTCGTGCTATGGCTACTGCAATGGTCCCATACATTATTTTAATGTGATTTTTAAATTTTCGTACCCCCTTAAGAGCGTTAACCTTTTTGTTTCAATGTGGTGTTGTTATTTATTTATTTATATATACTTTATTATTGCAATGGGCGGTGTTATCGCTTTCTGCGATCTCTTCCTGTTGTTGTTTTATCTTGTTCTCAAAATAGTTTCGTTTGCAGGCGAGAGCTCTCGTTCGAGCGGCGACCGCGAGAAGCCGCGCACGGCGCCCGCTTTGGAGCCGATGCTGGCTCTGTTCGAGAGAGAACTGATCGATCTACTCCGCACGGCTCCCAGATGCTCCATACCATTCAGCAAGTCAGTATTTCAAAACATAGGTTTTTCATAAAGCGATATAATTTTTCATTGAATACTTCAAAATATCTGGTTTGTGGTTATAAATTGTCCAAATCAAGGGTATTTTTAAATGAAAATTGTATTCAGGGTGATATAACATCTACCTATTGCTGAATATCCCAGGACAGATTGCATTAACTGAAGATTGAAAAAAAAAAACTTGTGTCAAATCTAACGTACAGAACGATTCAAACTTTATGGCGGCTCGGAACATGAGGTGAGTCGCTGCGCAGCACATACGGGTATATTAACGATCTACGCGGCCAAACCTATATTTTATTCGAGATCAATCCCAAATAATACAACAAACTGCGTTTAAAGCCTAGTGGCTCCCCCTGACATCCCTCGGTACCAATTCAGAGTTAAGCAACCTTAGGCGGGTCGTTTTTTGGATGGATGGCCGTTTTGAAGTAGTTTTCTAAATAAAAATGTACGCCTTTTAAGAAAAAAGATCCGATCGTTGTTGCAAAAAGGGGTGCCTCGGCTTCAGTAGTCGGGACCGGAAGTAACATAATTATGTATATAATAATAAAAAACAAGATGTTCATATTTTTGAACAAGGCATTTATTGTCGAATAAAACCATGTACTCAAAAGTACATGAAACATATTTTTTTTATTTCTTAGCATGATCCTCCGTAATGTCGAAAATACTGCAGCATTAATTTTGAAATAAATATATGGTATAGTTGAGGATTAATGTTAAGTACTCTATGTTTGACGAAAACACGATTCCATAACATATTCTTGTTAGAAAAAAAATCCAAAGTTACCTCCAAACCGAACAATAAACCGCTGGTATTAAAAAAATACTTCAAATTAGATAATGAAACTTTTTATATTAACTGAACTAACTATAAAGCAGGTCTTATGTTTTTTTTCCTTTTTCAATTACCATTTTTTTTCACCGTAAAAAGAAATAAACTAAAATATCGGTCCCTTGGAGTCTTCTCCCTGTCACCCTGTCTCGCTTGCTCGCGTGACCGCGGGAATAGTGCGCGAGCGAGATAAAGAGTGAGATGGCGCTGAGGTAGTATAGACCCTTAACATGGCAGTATTTTTCCAGACTGATACCCGCCTTCCATCATCATTTCGGCCGACAATGCCGCGTGGCTGACTATGGCTTCACCAAGCTACCGGATCTGCTCGCTGCTCTTGGCAACGCGATTGTGGTAAGGATACTACTTTATTTGCTACTAAAGAAAGAAAGGAAATGTTTTTTGTGTGAAAACTTCTTTAGCCGCGTTTAGTGATTTTTGTTAGGGCCAAAATTTATGGGTTCGATGCTAATGTGACGTGTTGCGCCACACTGGCGCGGACGACGCTCAGCGGCCTGTTCATATGTATACGCATATCTATACAACATGTCCTGGATTTAACGCACACCACCAAACATCCTGCGCACACGCTGCTGGGAAGTTCGTTGCGCCACTTCTTCTCAGTGAAAACACTAGGAAGTGGTGAATGGCGGGCGTTTTTGGGGGACTGTCTTATGTAATTTTGACGTTCGAAAAGTGTTGATTCTCAGCCTAGTTTGAATAAATGACTTTTGATGTTAACCCCAATTAGAATATTATGTTATAATGAATACATGCATACACAATTTTTTTATTAATATTTTATTTATTTTATTTTATTAATTTTAAGAAAACTTACAGCTAATACATTCGAGTATTCAGAAGTATAATAATAAATAATAGGTAGAAGAAAGCCAATTACAAGTTTCCACTTATATAAACTTATGTATGATATTGACAAAACGGTAAAACAGCGTGAGAGTTAAACATAGAAACAACTGAAAAGAACAAACAAAAATAAAATACATTACGCAACAATGTTACTCTTCAACAATGAAAAAGTTACTTAACATTTTTTTTAATTTCTGAACACTATTTGTGATTAAATCAAGCTCAACATCCCAGCACACTTTATTGAACATTCGACATGCCCTTAAAATGTACGCATTTTGCCTATAAACAGTTTTCGCAATAGGTACATGAAGGAGATGAGGTCTCCGAAGAAACATAGACGGTACACGAAGTCCAATCTTGGCCACCAACTCAGAGACGTCAATAGACCCATTCATTATACTAAATAGAAAAGCCAGATCTGCAATTTTTCTTCGCTCGTGTAAAGGAAGAATATGAAATTTCTTACACCGACTAGCATAGTTAGGAAGATAAGTATTTGAACGATATTGAGTGTACCTTAAAAATCGCCTTTGTATACTTTCAAGGCGATTAATATAAACATTGTAATTTGGATTCCTTTGAGGAGCATATTCGAGATGGTTACGGACAAAAGCACAGTATAGAATTTTCATGGTTTTGACATTCTTAAACTCAGAGGAGACCCTAAAAATAAAACCCAACGCTTTAGAAGCCTTGTTAACTATATTTTCAATGTGCGCATCAAACAAAAGCTTTGAGTCAAAAATTACCCCAAGATCCTTGATGACGTTGACTCTGGAAATTGAGGTATTCGATAATTTGTAATCATACCTAATAGGGTTTGGCTTACGAGTAAATGTACACACATAACATTTTGAAATATTTAAATCCAACCTATTTCGATCGCAGTAATCATGGAACCGGTCCAGATATCATCCGCGTATAATAAAATTTTAGAATTTAGGAAACAGGAAGCGATGTCATTTACAAAAATATTGAATAAAAGAGGTCCCAATAAGGATCCTTGGGGAACCCCCGACGGGATGTACATCGTTCTCGAGGTATAACCGTTGAGGACAACAGTCTGGCATCTATTTTCAACATATGATACAAAGACACACAAGCACAAGCACAAGCGAGTACAAGCTACCAGTAGCGAAGCTATAATTTTTCTTAGAGGTAAGCCGAAGAAAAAGTTGTTCAGTTCTCATAAACTCAATTTATTCAAACATTATATTCATTCATTTACTTTCTAAATTTAACGCCAGCTACGGTCGGAATTCTTTGTTTAGTCAAACAATTAAGGCATTTTTGTAATTGATTTTTTAAACTGGTACCAAATATTTGTAATGTGATGTGATTGATACACACAAGTGTAAGAAGACTGGTTCTTCCGAAGGGAAGCCGAAAGGAATCGGGTTGTATGGAGGCTGCGCCCCTGCAAGCTACCCCTCACACCAATCCCTAGCAATTTGCGCATTAAAAGCGCATGATCTATTCGATCAAAACATTTGCTGTAGTCAGTGTATATAACGTCGACTTGAGACCTCCTGGACATATGCTCTGAAAGATAGTCACTACAGACCACGAGATTGGATGTGGTGGAGCGACCTTTTAAAAATCTATGTTGGTGTTCGGAGAAACCTAATTTAAGTGAAGAAGAAAGTTGTACGTGTACGATTTTCTCCAAAATTTTAGCGAACACGCAGAGTTTGGAGATCGGTCTATAATTTTCAACAATGTCCTTCGGGCCTTTTTTATGAATCGGCGTTATATACGCTGACTTCCAGATTGTAGGCACCACTCCCAAGTCAAATGACCGTTTGAATACTAATGTCAATGGAATGGATAGACATCAGGCACATCTGGTTATAAAAATTGGCGAAATATTATCCGGACCAGCGGATTTGTTAATATCCACTTGCTTTAACAAACGAAAAACCTCCTCCTCCTGCACATCAATAGAGCAGATGTCTGATACGACTCCAGTAGACTGATCCATTCTCGCAGACGCTAATAATTCATTTGCGTCGCGTCGCTCTTGGAAGTTCGAAAAGAAGTAGTCACCAAACATATTGCAGACTACTTCCCCGTGACCAGACGATACTTCACCAAACCTTAATACAGATGGGTAACAGTTGGTTTGTGGTTTAGATTTAACATATTGCCAAAAAGCCCTAGGATTTTTAGAAATGGCTAATTCAATGTTTGCTATATAGTCATCCAACATTTCCTTCTCAAGATCTTTAGCCCGTTGACGTAAGGTAACAAAAGATTGATAGTCCGAAAGATTTCCATAGGTTTTAAATTTTGAGTGAAATTTTGACTTTTCTTTAATTATTTTAATAAGAGGGCTTTTGTACCAAGGAGGATACTTACCCCTTGGAGCGATAGTTTTAGATGGAATATGTGTATTATGAAGCAAGTTGATAGTGTCATAAAAGAATTTAACAGCTTCTTCAAGAGGCCTACAATTTAGCTCTAATGGCCAATAAATTGCCATGATTTCTTCTATTATGGCGTCATAATTCGCCTGAGCATACAAGAACTTGACTCGAGGCCGAGATTGCAGCTGATGAAGTATTTAACAATATAATATAAGCTTTATTGGTTCTCACAGTATAAAACCTTAAGACTAGAATGCTACAGATTAACAGTGATCGTGATTTTATAGTCACAGTACGTATCGCAACTGGCATCTTAGCTAGATTACAGAGTAACCTATGTTAAAGATACCAGTCCCATTCCCCTATAAAAACTTAAAATTTCACATCAGATTCCAAGCACTTATACTTTCTAGAATTACTTAACAATGCAAAACAAAAGTAAAATAAAAACAAAAATAATTAAAAACTAATGGAAAATTTTCTTTTATGCGTGCGCGAGTGTTAAAAGAGGTGTATGTAAGTGTGGGTGTAATTGCGTTTAGATATGTGTGTGTGTGTGTGTGTGTGTGTGTGTGTGTGTGTGTGTGTATGTATGTGTGTGTGTGTGTGTGTGTGTGTGTGGGTGTGTGTGTATAATATGTAGATGTATATTTTAGTATAATTATTTATACTACACCATTGTACATTTTTGTAGGTTTTCCGTTTCTTGGTAGGTTAGCCCTTGAAGCCATTTTGTAATTCGATTTTTACAATCGCGGCTGGATAGTTGTAAATAGGGAGTATTTTATTCAATTTGTTGTACAATGTAGGTGCAAGAAAATAATTGAACCTACTCGAATGGGTAAGGTTACTTTTCCTAGTTACACAAACTATATCTTTTCGCCTTTTGGAGATCTCTTTGTATGGTGTCGCAGAATGCTGAATTAAGACAGTTCTTGCTATGAAGAGTTGTCTCACGGTCAACACTTGACAACTTTTATAAAGTTCGGCAGTTGGGAACATATAATTTTTAAAGTTGCTTACTTTTAAGATAGCTCTCTGAGCTCTTTCTAATTTTAACAACCTTGTTTTTGGCGCACCTCCCCAGGTCGATATGCAATAACTCAGTAACGATTGGCAAAGCGCAAAATAGACCTGTTTTAGCAATCGTGTATCAGCTACGTGACGAAGAGTTTTAAAAACATAAATAAGTTTCCTAACTCTATTCTGCAATAACTCAATGTGAAGTGAGAAAGAGAGACCATTGTCTAGGGTTACGCCAAGATATTTGGTATTAGTCACTTGAGCTAATTTGGGACAGCTACAGAACTGGTTGTCGGGAATAGAGCACGAATGTGCGACAATGTATAGGGAGGGTGGAGGTTGGGTGGTTTGACGGAGTGAAAAAGTCATGTAGTTGGTTTTGTCCGTATTGAGTGTCAGTGAGTTTCTAGCCAACCACTCCCTAATTATGTTAAAACCATATTGAGCTTTGTTAAAGACTTCTGACCATGTGTCACCAATGAATGAAAGTGCAGTGTCGTCTGCGAACGCCGTTATCTTGGTGTCATTTAACTTAATCTGGCAAAGATCGTTTAGGTATACGAGGAAAAGAGTCGGCCCGATCACACTCCCCTGCGGAACTCCGTATGTTATTGGCAGCTCATCACTCACAAAGTTATTATTTTTTACACATTGGGTTCGGTTATATAGATAGTCCCTTAGAATAGAATCACCTCTCACGCCAATTTTCTCCAGCTTATGAAAGCAGGAGGGGAGTAGAGACTGTGTCAAACGCCTTAGCCAGATCTAGGAAGATAGTGAGGACCTTTTTCTATTCGTCTAGGTTGTTGACAATGTGGTTAGTAAGATCCAGGACTGCATTAGAGGTGGATCTATTTCGTCTAAAGCCATACTGAGCGGGTGACAATAAGTTCTTGTCTTCCTCTCTATCTATCTCCCTATCTGTTCAAGTTGAACGAAGTCGGCAGAAATGCAGAGTGCCTTATGATGCGAGTCCTCGTGCACTAGGGGATCCAGGCTGCAAGTGACAGCTACTACACTGTTAGACAAGACGAGGTCAAGAATCCTATTATTCACATTACGATGTGAGTTGTACTGTAGCAAATTACAAGCCGTGAGAGTATCGCAAAAGCTAGTTTGAATGGGTCCATGCAAGTTACCAGGACACAGATGATCACCGTCCGCCGCTGCGTGCCAGTCAATACTCGGTTGGTTAAAATCACCGAGCACTAAAAACTTATCTGCGGGATGTTTAAGAATAATATAATAATATCAGCTAAATTACTAGAAAAATTATTGAGTTGTATCATTAAAGAGTTGCCAGACTGCTGGTTACATATATACACAACACAAATGTATTTTATAGGTTACTTTAGGTTTCTTTTGGTGTAAAGTTAAGGTAACCCACAGATCCTCGGCAGAAGAGCACCATTCGTTGCGGACATCAGCAACTAGTTCTCGACGTATGGCTATTAAAACCCCCCCACCCATCGTTTGATTAGTTAGCGAGTAACTTCGATCACGCTTCCATACAAAATATCTACTATCAAACAATTCGCTATCGGTTATACCATCAATAAGCCATGTTTCCGTCAAACAAATGACATCAAAAGAATTCATACAAACATTTCTGTAGAAAACAGATGTTTTCGTCCGCAGCCCTCGAACATTTTGATAGAAAATACTAATAGGTGCCATAATAATTCAAAAGTAACACCAGAAAAATGATTGAAAAGATATAAGGTACACTCGGACTTAGTGGCCAACTAAAAGCTATAGGTAATAAAAGTCGGCTTAAATAGCAAGAGGTGGCAAAATAAAGCGAAAACTATATTTAATAAATCAGATTCGATAGAATAAGTGCAAAAAATCGTATTCAAAGTATAGAAACATTTAGTTTTAAAATTGTATAGGGTATGAGTAAGAAATTTCAAGTGTAAGCAGATCTCACCTCTAACCGCACAAACATACGAGTATAAAATGACAATAAACAAAGCCTAATAAGTCGAATGAATAGACGACACCAAGCGATAAGAGAACAAAAGGCAGGCGAGAATGGAATGCGTGCAAAAAATACGTACCCGTGTTTATAAAACTTAAGTGAAACGAGTTCACTATTAACAATAATGTGTCCACAGTATTTATTACACAAACTTTTACAAAAAGAGCAAATAACTCGCAAGTAAGATAAGACGTTTTAATTAACAAACATACTTTTTTAAATCTTGCTCTGTTTTGATGCAGTGTTTTGGAGACGTGGTGTTTTTTCTAACAAGTATTTTGCATCCTCTTACCCACACATGTTTAAAGCCACACTCTTTGGCTTGAGATTTGGTTCTATTAAGTAAGAGTTTATTTTCCAGTGTTAGGTGGTTGTTGATGTACACCCTGTTATTGTCCTGAAAGCCCAGATCTCCAGCATTCAGTTTTTTATATTTCCTCGACGCCGCTATAAAATCGTTCTTAAGGTAGCTGTTGTGTACAGAGCAAATAATGTTTTTATTTAGTTTGTCATTACGTGTCGGCACCCTCGCTAAATAGTTAATCTGATCCTTCTGTACATGAAATCAATTGCTTTACCAATATTGGCCATAATTGCGAACAGGTCTTCATCATTGGATATTGGCACTCCTTTGATCTCAATATTGTTCATGCGAGATCTCTGTTCATTCTCAGACTGCCGATTCTCAAGCTGGGTAATTCGATGCTGCAAATTGACTATCCCTTCTTTGGTTTTCTTCATTGTCTCGATTTCAACTTCCAGAACTGACACTTTACTTGCCAAAGCTTTAATTTCCTGATCGTAGGACTCAAAGGACGATTTCATTTCAGAGATTTCCTGCCGTATGGTTTTTAATTCCGCCAGCTCACTCTGGATGGCCTTCACACTCTCTATCAACGCAGGCAATGCTTCCATTTTAGCCGACAGACGTTGAAGCTCAATCATTATGGTCTCCGAGTTCGCTGGTGATGCCTTCACACAACCAGTTTGAGGACTGGCAACCGGAGTAGCCTTGCAGCTTTGACACTTCCATGTCGATTTACGCTCGCCAAGTTTTCTCCATCCAGTCTCTGTTATCCCTGCACAGGGAAAGTCGATTTTTTTTCTTTTTTGTCACAGTTAATGCAAGGATCATTACTAGCTCGTGCAGGTGCTATTTACTGATGTGGTGACATACGAATGCCATTTCCGTGTGTGTATGTGTAACTTGTTGGAAATTGGAATACAACAAAATATATCCATCCCACTTAAGTAGTTTGAGAGTCTTTCTCTTTCATACATATTTACGATGTGTATAATTTTATACGTTGTACAGTTTAGACGCTAGTGTCGGACTAAGCGAGATCGCACCCACACCTCTCCTGCCAAATAAAAATAATAAATAAATCAGTGGAAATTTTAAGTGTCGTACTTTTATTCTACTTAATTCTTCTAAGCTAAACACTGGATTTTTTTTAATCATCATTTTGATAATTTATTCCGGAAGGTTTATGTGACCAATACATGCATATTTAACTTAAATATAATAAAGAAATCTCGATATTGTGTTAAGCCTTAAAAACCGTGCGAAGCAGGAGCGGGTCGCTAGTAGGACTTCATATTTTTAATCGACTTCAAACAGGAGGAGGATTCCTAATTCGACTTTTTTTTTTTTTGATATGCGATTACGCCGCCAATTATGAATTGATTTTTATGATTCTTTTATTGTTTGGTAGGTAGGTCATACTTCAGAGGTGGTCCCATAAATTTTTTATCGAAACAGATTCAACGCTTTTTGAAAAAATCAACAAAAACAAAAAATATATACACAGTTTACGTTGGTTTATGGTTCCTTTCAGCAAGTTTTGATGAGGACTTTCTATCTCTGTTTTTTTAATTCATCGATATTTTCGTCAAAATTTTCGGTAGAGGATGCTTGCGCGGTGGTCCCATATAAATTTTATTAACTTTGCTTGGCTCGTTTTCGAGTTAGCTTCATTAATACGTATTTTTCCTACATAGTCTATGTAAATAATGTTATAATAACTAACACTGTCACTGTTATTTACATACCAGGTAGTGGTATTCGAATTTGTGTAGGGTAGGTACCACAACGTTGGATCTGTATTTTAGTTTTTTGCCACCGACTTCTTCATCAGATTCTATTTTGGTGGCAATGGTACCACCTCGGGAGCATACCCTTTCAAACAAAAAAATATTATTTGAAATCGGTACACAATTGACAAAAAATCTGTGAAAATATATTTAAAAAAAAAACTTTCCTGCCGAACAATTCTGACCTCCTTCTCTTTGGAAGTCGGTTAAAAATATTTTTTTTTTACAAAACAAAAAGAACCGACTTCCAAAAAAATACTAAAAAGTTAAAAATTACTTTTATTTCGGAAGTCGGTGGCCTAAAACGAGAATGCAAAACCAATGACCGACTTCCGAAATATTATAAGTTAGTTTTCACTTTTTAGTATTTTTTTTGGAAGTCGTTTTTTTTTTATTGTTAAAAGAAGGTTATCATCACCTATGACTACATTACAGGAGATTTGTTAATCACAGTATGATGTATGGAAACTGGTTCATGTTGCTCCCAATTTTATAGATATTCACAGTCAACACTTTACCTTGCTATGGTTGCCTAAAAGGAATTGTCTGCGATAAGGCCTCTCATTGTACGAAATTATTATACTAATATTTCTTATGTATACATATTTTTATAAGAGAACAGTAAACTAAAAATGATAAGATCAAAACGCACTTTAAACAAAAACATGAATAATTTACTTACAAGGTTAATAGAGTCAAGTGATATCGACGACTAATATTGCGACCATGCGGGTGTTATTAGATAATATTGAACTCTATTATTTAAATGATAAAGTTAATTCCCGCTGATTATTATTCTCATCGTGAACAACCCGAGCCCAAAAACACGGGGAATTACCGCAAGGCAACTGCGGTGTTGTAGTCGCTAGAGCGAACGATGATGACACTCGCAGACTGGGGATTACCCAGTTCCGACACAGATTTAATAATGGAAGGTTTCCTGTAAATGTTAATAGCTCCGATATTCCGAATTGTAGATGCGACAAACTTAAGGCTCGCCGCACACGGGCTTCACGCCACAGCCACAAACGCCGCCACGAGAAGCTAGTATACGTATAGTATACGGAGCGTGTGGCGGCCACCGGCGTCAAACGTGTGCGGCGAGTCCATATAAAATGTATGAAAACTACAGGAAATATGCCGGTGGCGTCGTTTTGTGGTTGTGGCCGGTGGCCCGTGTGCGGGAACCCTAAGTTGTTCAAGAATAAATAAATATACAATCTGCGAACCTTGATTCTTGTTTATCGTAGTTTGGACGATGACCTCATTTTTGATCTTTCTCCGGCGGCATATTCTAGCAGCTAGTATCTAATTGATTATAGGATTAGAAGTCATACTAAAATACATGTTTATGTCGATACGATTTTTAATTATGTTGTGTAATTAGTAAGTGACTACAAAATAAGGACGGTGTTATGTTTGAAGGAATAACAAAAACTCGAATCCCTGGACAGTGATTTTTTTTAAAGATTTTAATAAACTTAAACCTTTTCTCCAGTTTCAAGGTATGCACTACCTGCGAATTGGGATATTACACTGAAATAACCTAGTGTGTCCTCAGTGAGAGAAAAACGCACAATGATTTGCTTATACATTTTATTACACATTTTGTACAATGCAATAAAATAAACAGATTCCCCTTGAGATTCACACGGGCGCGATTCATACAAAAATTCATTGCCATGTCCCTGCTATAAATCTATTAATAGAGCCAACTTACGAGTAGTGAATCACGAAGATTTAAGTCGAACCATCAAAGACAAACTGTGTTGCCTAGAATATGCATAAACTGTTTGGCTGCTTCCTCATCGAAAAACTCCCCCTTCTCCCGATGCAGTATCGAATTCTTCAGGTAAAAATCAAACCAGTAGCCAAGATGCCGATAGCAGTAATGATGAAAGTGTTTGTATTTGCACTCAGTTTCTGTAGGTCTCACACGCATTGCACGGGCTTGAGTGTTCTCGACTACCCGGTAACAATGGCATGAGGAGTGTTGAAGGTTCGAACACCTATCCATATGCATGTGACATCTGATAAAAATCTTCAGCTTTGAAAAACTTACGAATTTGTCAAACGTCGGAGGCAGTTCAATTCCAGCGAACACAGGTAACAAATAGTCCCAATTGAGGAGAATGCGATCTTCTTTTGGTCTTGAGGGATCGAAATTGTATTCTATCTCCAACTCCTTCCCGTTGATAAAATTAGTTATAATCTTGTGAGTAGAAAGTTGCCAGAGTTTTCTTCGAACAGCGTCGCTTTCGTTGTTATTCGGCCAAAATGATCGAACGAAATTTTTGTAGTCTTCAAAACGGAGAAATTCGGCCATGTAGAATATCATGTCCAACGGTAAATCAGTTATCCCCAATGTGGACGACGGTGACGTCATTGGGATGGGAGGCCGCGGTGTTTTGTAATTTTGTTGGCTCATTATGATCGCGCTAGAAAGACGTGCGCTGTCACGGACCAGAACGACGAGACTAGTGAAAGTCAAACACTCAAACTATTGATCAGTGCGTGGCTGTGCGTGTACATAAGCATATTAAGTTTGGGCCGGGTTTGAACCTCGAATGATTTTATGCGTTAACGCAATGAAATAAGGTTGATTCTTAGTCAAAGGTAGGATTCAAGGTTAAGCAGTGTTTAGCCAACATCTAGAAGAAAAAAAATGTCGAGACTGCCTGCTTCATTGCCAACCAATAACACAAAAAAAAAAATATTGGCTAACCTGACCTGTCAGGACAGTATGTCAACATTGATAATGCACACTTAGATTATGTACTTGTCTAGATTGAGCAATGCAAACAAACGACACGCAAAAACTGTCTCCAATTGCGTGCTATGTGTGAGTACCGCTCGTGTACTTATTGTAGTCAAACTGCCAAGGTGTGCGTGTTTAGGGATGCCTGCTCCAAATTATTGACTTACCATTTCTCCATTAAATAAGATGAAGGTTAATCAAAATAGGTTAAATAAAGTAATTATTTTGTAGATTAGTGTTTTATTAATTTAGTAGTAATAACAAAAAATACAATTAAATCGGTTAAATGCCTCTATTCACACCATCACGCGCCAGAGACAGTCCTCTCTATTCGAAGGTGATTTTTTTTTTAATCTCGGCAAACATAAACTAAACGGCGACGGATAAATTAAACTTTACGGCGTTCATATTTTTGGAATATTATATAATGTTTATACATAGAATACCATGATTATTACAATAAAAAAAACGTTTATGAACAAATTAACATTTATTTGTGTTCTAAACTCAAAAATATTTTTATTTTCTATTTTTCATATTAGGCTGTTTATCGGCTTTATACCTTTGCTTCTCCTTCAACCTGGCGAAAGCAAAGCGCGGAAAAAAAAAGTCCTAGTTTCACAATAATTCATGACAAAAATATTTTTCGTTATTTTATTTCTTCAAAAGTGTATTGAAAAACGTCTTTTGATACACGTGGACATTTGTTATTGTAGTTTTCGGCTCAAAAACAAGCTCGCCTGCGGCTCGGGTGTAAATTCCGCCTCGAATGCAATAACAAACATTCTCCACTTGTATCAAAATGTACTATTATATAAGTTATCAATTCTCATTTACTGATCAAATAAATACTGTCATTTTTTTAATAATAATGTTCTCCTGATCGAATGATGATGTAATGATATGTGTATTTTGTCTCCCATAGTTTCGCCAAATCTCCCTAGTAATAAACTAACAACAACACCTGCTAATCAGACTAACCTACAAAATGACGAATCGAATGACAAAATCGTGTTTTCTTAAAATAATAGTGATCTTGGCGTTATTATGCGGTTTTCCTACATAATTGCGACACAATTTGACAGCACAAACTGGCATAACTATTTATTTTCCGTGAGTAAGTTATCCTTAGGTGATTCAAATGACAGTGTCGTAAGTGACAAGCTAGTCTACCAAAATAGTACACTTTATTTGGGCCGTTCGGTACGGTCAATGCGTCATCTAGACAAGTATATAATCTAAGAATGCACATAATCTAGAAAGATAACCTTGCGAGTATTTCAACACAGCCTATAGCAGTCCACTGCTGGACATAGGCCTCTTCCAGGCTGCGCCACAACACCCTGTCCTCCGCGAGTATTTACATAAAGATAAATGCTCAGTTAGAAATAAAAGTTTATTGTTTCTGAAATACTTGAGAAATGTGAGTAGGTACAGTCAACGAAAGAAGTCGATAAACTTAAACATGTACAATGTTCCACAAGTCGTTATAGATAGTTCAACTCATCTGTGCGCGCGGCGCTATGTGTGTACAATCAGCCTATAATGTTCCCGCTGCTGGGACACAGGCCTCCTCTTTCTTTGAGAGGGATTGAAAGAAAGAAAGAAAGAAAATAAATTTATTTGACCCAGGTTAAACACACCGGGCCGTAATCTACCACGCGGGCCCAGTGCGGGTTGGTGGATGTCACATGTCTTCGACTTTTTGAATTAAAACTTTTTTAGGTACGCTTGCCTTGGGGAGTAAGCTGGTGAATGCGTGACGAAAGCGTTACGGAAGTGAGCCAGCGGAAGTTGAGAGGGAGATATAAGTCAGTGAAGATAAAAGAGAGAGAGTTAAGTTTCGTATATTACTGTAGGGGCAAGAGAGAGAGGTACATAATCATCCTATAATGTTCCCACAGCTGGGACACAGGCCTCTGTGTGAAAGGGAGTGGGCCGTAATCCACCACGCGGGCCAAGTGCGGGAGAGAGAGGTGTGAGCACACATTTTCTTTCTCTCGTTCTCTCATAGCCAGTTGCGTTTCGATATCCAGTTTGCAGTACAGGGGGTCTAATCCTAACATAAATCCGAAGTATCGGCCGAATGTTCGGCCGTTTCTTGACGAAGCCTAACTATAGCTGACTATGGCGAAAAAAAAACGACAGTTAAAGAGATTTAAGCAAAAGTCAAAAATGTGACTTTATTAAGTCGGTTAATTCAAAGCCAAAAAAGGAAACTATGGAAGTTATAAAACGGCCGATACTTGATTAACGCTTCGGAGTAGACCCTTTTGTCCAATTTTAATATCGAAATTGAGTGAACATTTAAACAGCGTACGAAAAAGAACAACAATGGCAGTGGGGGTATCTGAGAGAATAATAACAAATATATTGGGTGAAGGAAAATCAACTGACTCTAAATTTAAATCTCCGTATAAAAACCGCAAAAAACATGCAAAGAAGTTGGAATTAGACAACTTTTAGAACATCACGAGTTACCAACCTTGCTAAAGTTGAAAAGAATATTTGAAGAGAAACTTCTATGGTGGAAGTATTTCAACTCTGCGTACAGTATTGTTAAAGTTGGGATACAAATGGCGAAAAACTGTGGATAACAGACGAGACTTAATACTTGTCGACATGTAAAAAATAAAGAAGAAGAAAACTATCGACATTTTGACATCAGCGAATCCGAAAATTCATAATTTGTTTTGTCTAGAAGCGATACAGAATAACAACACACAACATAACATCACGCCTGTAATCCCCGAAGGGTTAGGCAGAGGTGTACCGATAGTACACACACATTACAAAATAATATGTTCAATAAACATGCAATTACCAAATTAAGTTGTTTTTTTAAGAATCCGTATTTTATCAAACACAGCAGGTTACAATAACGTTAAAAACAAAATAATCTAAACTAATTTACAATAGTTACTACTCGTCACCGAGTTGTTCTTTTTTATTTCAATTTAAATAACTGTATTTGTATTTTGTACTTGACTGTACCTCTTGTCACGCGCACAAAGTCACTGTATATTATACAAGGTTTACCCACAAATAGCGCCGCGGGCACAGATGAGTTAAAGTATCTGTAAGGATACACGATACCGGCCACGTATGCCATGCCCTGCATACTTTTTGCAATAGTTAGTGGCAGAGTGAAGTGTGACTAAACTGTCAAGGATGGAGAAACAATAATAATATAATATCTTTTTTATTCGGACAAAATCCATAAAAGTGTTAGTATTATTATTATACATAGGTTTTAGAAAATCATATACAATTTTGTATCTTACCATTTTGCATGAAAAAGTACAGACAAATACGTAACATTTAAACAAGAGATTAACGATGGAAAAGAAGTACTGATTAACCTTTTAAATAATAACGAAACTAATATACTGCTACACTGCTGCTGTGGTTTGTGTATGTGAGTTTAAATGTTCTTAAAAGCACCCACGATACAGGAGAAATTCCAAGTGTGAAGCAACGTTTAAAAAAAAAAAGAATTAATCATTAAAATAATTATATTATTATAGATTATCCTGAAAATGTTGTAATAAGCATTTTCAATATAAACACTGTAATAGGCATTTTCAAATACAAAGATATACCTATACAATATACCATTACGATCTATGTATTAAAACTTTGGTAGGTGGTTGTAGACACTGGGTGCCATGCAGAATATACTATTATTCCAAGTAGTTTTAAAATTCGGATAATCGCCACGGCGATATCAAAATCCTATGAAAGGTCTTTTCTAAGTAAACTCTTTCAATTCAGGTGCTCGGCTCAGGATCATCACGTATCATAACAATATCCGCGTCAGCCCAAAGCCGTCGCTGGACGTCGGATCTCGTGAAGCTGTTGAAAGCGCAACCCGGGCGCACAGTGCAATTGCACGATATCGCCCAACTGTACCAGGCGACATCGGGCCGTCCGTTCTCACCCGTCGACTACGGCGTGTGCACACTTCCGGAGTTGATGCAACACATCAACCCTCAGGCTGTGATCGTCGCGGCTGACGGAACTATATCGTTGCCGCGCCGCACACCCACGCCTGAAGAGAGGGCCCGCACTCGACAGTTTGCTATGCAGGTAATAAAATGTTTTCACTATCACTATCATCATCATTTAAATTCGATTTTCATTCGGATATCACTAAGCTTTGAAGGGATTGCCAAATACGTCATGGTTAGTGGATTGATGTTTGCAGTACTTATGAAAGATATAGGCGTCTTGTAATGTTGATTGCTTCTAACATTGAAGTAACCCCTTAGTTGTCTATTTTACTTACTCACGGATAAGGCGATTGCCAGACTGAACTTGACAGGGAAAGGTACTGAAAGTGTTTAAAATATTTAGAACCATATTTATTTCGGACAAACATTCACCGAAACAAACATGTTTTTAAATAATTTTACTTTAGCTCTGTGGTTGTGTTGATCGATTTTTGACAAATATTGGTGTCATCGTGATAAGTGCGTCAAACAAATTCTAAGCGTAACGTATATCGAGATGACACGAATACTCGCCAAATAGCTGTCAGTATGGTCCTGGAGTAAGCGTAACGTTGCTACTAGGCTGTGGAACTGCTCCGTCACACGCCCAATCTCCGCATGGAGTTCTCTCGCTTCGTGCCGGCGTACCACGCGCACTTCGGACGTCAGCTGCGCGTGGCGCACTACGGCTGCGTTAAGCTGGCTGAGCTGTTCGAGCTGGTGCCGTGCCGCGTGGCGGTGTGCGGCGAGGCGGGCGGTGAGCGTAGCGTGCGCTTGAGCCTGCGCGCCGCCCGCGCCGAGGTTGCGCGGCGCCTGCGCGCTCTGCCGCGCGTCTCGCTTGAAGACCTGCCCGCGCACTACGCGCACCACTACGGCGCGCAGCCGCAGGTACGTCGCGACCTATAGTGACACGAAAGTCGACTGATTTAAAGTCAAAATACTCGTGGGGTAGATTGGGGCAGTAGCTCAAGAAGTTTTCAGTCATCGGTCTCTACTGACCTCTGGCTTTATTACGTCCTAGGGATGGCTGCATCTCCTGTATAGCAGCGAATTCGTGTAGGCAACGTTAAAACCTGCTTTTATACATACATTAATCGCACAGGGTGTTTGGCAAGCTCGTAGGTAGCCGCAGTAGGACATTAACATTGTTTCATATTTCAGTATTTTCATGTAAACAAACAATGATCGTCCTTCATCCGTATGCACTGATTTTGCATGCCTGAAATTTCACCTAATCAAAATTTGCAGCCTGATATGCTGGACGCGGAATCATTGGAAGGTTTAGTGTACGCAGCGGGCGGCTGCGTAGAGAACAACTTAGTGGTTGCACCGGGAGGGTCGCCCGCTTGGGCCGCGTCTTTGCTGTGCGCATGCGCGGTGCTGTGCGGCGACCGCAGCGTTGCACGGGGTTCCACGCTGGAGTATTTCACGGCGGCGTTCCGTCGCGTGCGTGGCGCGGCGCCGGAGATGGCGCGCCTGGCGGCGGCGGGCGTGTTCGTGCCCGGCGACGCGCGCGTGGCGTTGGCTCCCTCGTGGCGCGCCGTGTGGCGGCTGGCGCAACTGCTCGCAGACCGCGCCGCGCCCGCCACCGCGGATGAAATCTTCGTGGAATACGCCAGACGATATGAGCCCGTCTTCCCCGGAGGTGATTCTGGTGAGCAGTGCTATAAATTGTTATTAAACGTCTTTCGATAAATGATCAACTCTATCCAATAGGTAGGGCAGTGGTGGCTGAGTGGTAACGGTACAAACATTATCAATCCCCTATATTAACCCCTTTAGAGGATGAATTTTCAACAATCCCTCCTTTGTGCTAACCTTCTTAATGTAAAGGAAGTTTTGGGCAAAATTTCATGCTTCTAGAGCTAGCGGTTTAGGCTGTGCGTTGTTTGCCAGAGAGCAGTAGGGATGGAAGAAGTGCCAAAAAGTATCGATATATATCGTATCGATATTTAAAAAAAATATCGATTTCGTTATATCGATATATCGGTGAAATTTTCTAATAAGTATACAAACTTTATGAAATTGTATTGTTTGTTTTTTATTCATAGAAATTCCAAACTAGACTTTTACATCATTTCTGATGTAAAATCTTACACTAATAAAACATTGATAAAAATAAATTACTTTTTTAGGCTCTGAATTCTAGCGGTTTTAGTCAGTAGGGACAACGGTGTTGTTAATGGAAATATATCACATTTGATACATTTTTGATACTTGATATTTTATATCGCTATATCGATGTATCGAAATAATAGATATAGCCGAAAAATATCGATAAATCTAACAAAAAAAAACGATATATCGATATTTTTTCACCAAGCCTAGAGAGCAGTGGTGGTCCAGTGGAAACAACCGCGACTTACCGAGTTGTAGGTCGTAGGTTGGAACCCAGACAGAAGCTTTACTTTGTGTAAATTATTTCATCATGAAAGAAAACAAACCGGCGGCGGCGGCATGTCCTAGAAGCAAATATTCGAAGACATATAACATCTATCAATCCGCACTGAGCCTGCGTGGTAGATTACGGCCTACTCCCTCTCACCGAAAGGAGGCCTGTGCCCCAGCTGTAGGAACATAATAGGCTGATTGTTGTATCCAATAGGTGCCGAGGGCGTGATGGACTTCCTGCGGCAGTACACGGAGATATTCTCGGAGACGAGCGGCGCGCGCTGGGCGCTGTGCGCTGGCTTGGCGCTACCGCGCGCCGGCGAGCGGGCGGCGCACGAGGACTACTCCGTGCACGATACACCGCCCGGCCAGAAGGTAACGTCACACTTCCATCAGACATTATTTTGATGTGAAACATCTATAGGCGCACGTAAAACCGATTGCGGGCGGGCCGACGCGTGGCGATTCACCGCTCACTCCGCGCGCACGGTCCCTCCGCTACGACCCTGACCTTTTTTTTGTGTGCATTTTACTTGTACAAAATAATTTCGATGTTTTACATCTGCCAGGGGTCCCGTGCCAGCTCACAATTTTTTTTTGTGTAACTTTATTTGTCAATTGTTTAAGACTACAACATTTCTATCAAATTAATGAAAGCAAAAAAAAACACGATTAGATTATTTATAGTGATCTGTGGACCAACCTGAAGTTAAAAATCTAGAAAAATCCAGTATTAATTTCTTCCATCATCAGCTGCCTAGCCTTTTCCCAACTATGTTGGTGTCGGCTTCCAATATAATCGAATGCAACTGAATACCAGTGTTTTTACATGGAGCAATTGCCTATCTGACTTCCACAACCCAGTTACTGTGTAATACGATACCCCTTAGTAGGAGTCAGACTTTCGGGTTTCTGATTACCCGTAAGGACTGTCAGACCTACAATTAAGAAGGGCCTTCCCGGTCCGTCTATCGTCAACGCGAGCATGGTCGCGCGGAAAGCTTGTTGTATCATCCAGCGCAAGTGAAAACTATTATCAAACGAGTGAGAACGCGATAACATTGAACGAAAAATAATGTGCGAAAATTTCATAAACCTTGTTCCAGGAAATACGTGTTTATGAGTAAGCCTTACCAGTTTGTGAAATAAATGTTGTTCATTTAGAATCTCCATTACATTTGCAAGGTTTCTATCGTAATGTTTTACTTAACATTTACAATTTATGAGTACATTATGAATGGCCAAAGTTCAGGTAAAATTTATGCAAAAAGCAGATTTTTGCAGGCTGAATTTGTTTTTCTAAATTTTTATTTTTTGCTTGCATAGAAACCTAGATGTAGTGCATAAGATACCTATTGGTTCAAAAATTTCAAAGAAAGATGTGTTACAACGCCATAATCATGTACGAGCGTTTGTATGAAAAGTATGTCGGGTTGGCCGCTCTTAACAGCCGGGACCAACGGCTTATCGTGCTTTCCGAGGCGCGGAGGGGTCCATTTCTATCACATAACTTAAGTAATGTGAGCTTGCCACCTGTATTGATAACCTAACTTTACATAAAAACACCTATCAATTGTTTAATTTTGCCAAATCAGTGTAAGCAATATTTGTTTCAGGGCTCCCGTGTATTCGATTCGCCAAAGACCAATATATGGTGTTCCCCACCGGCTAGCGCATTGCCGACACCAACGGCTTTGCTCAACCACGAGAACCGACGTAAGCATAATTATATTATTTATCAAATACAGCTAGTCTAGTGGTCGCAAGCTCTTCTACTGAGCAGAAGTCCTGGGTTCGATTCCCAAGTCGGGCAAAGTGTTATTGGAATTTTTCATTAGGAATTTCTCAGTAGCAGCCCGGAGTCTGTATTTGTGCCCGGTTGATGGCAATAAGCTCTCTGCCTATTACATGGGACTTAAACATAACTGGCGAAATGTGCGTGTACTATAGGTACACCTCTGGCTAACCCTGCGGAGATTACAGGCGTGATGCTATGTATCCAGCTAAGGAATTGATGCTCTTTTCTGAGGTGATATTATGTTAATGTTCCGTTATGTTTGTTTGCCAGGTCGTATTCGCTTGGCGGCGCACTTCGACTGTTCCTAGTCTCACCGCGTCGTATAAGAAGATGCATTCCTTTATATTTTTGATGTAGGTTAGTATTACTCGTGTTCCAAACGCGGCACCTGAAACTTGGAGTGATGTGAATCAGGGTCGCAACGAATTTTAACTACTAGACTATGTAAGTGTCCAATAAATTGTGATGTCTGTAACAATAATATTTTAGATGTTTATATTTTTATGTGTTTATTAGTATAAGAAATCTAATGGTGCATTCGTCAAATGTTTAAAGTGCCGATTTAAAACTAATGTCCCACGTTTTGTACAATGTTAAGGTAAGTCTTGACCGAAAACTTCTTTAATTATTTCTTAGTGTATGAAATCTAACAATGTTTTATTTTATTTGACTAACGCTATTTTTATGTTTCCAACTGAGTCAGTTTCGTGGTGTGTTGTTTTAGTCTTTCCAAGTTACTTGATGAACTATTTATAAAATTGTTTAGAACTTATCAACAGTTTAACGGAGAGTAACTCTAATCAATTTTATATTTTATTTTACCTTTTGACATTTTATATATTATTTTTCTTAGTTTTATATTTCTGTGGCTCTTCATGTAACAAAGGACTGAACAAGCTTCAAATGATACTTTAAGGTACTATAAGTTTATTAAATATCTACAGTATATTATCTACGTAATAATTTGTAAGTAGATAATGTTACTGCCATTGATACGAATAACACAATAATAAACACTAAATGTACATATCATTGATTTGAGGCTCAAAATATGTTAAGAATAGTTGCTAAGTTTTATTAATAAACACCTGGAGCACTTGTAACATTTTTCGGATGCCCACACAAAGTACAATGATCATACAATATGTTGATTGTCCTAGAGTTTTATCTTCTATAATATATTTCGGCCACAAATCTATTTGCATGTATCTAGCTTGTGTATTGTTTCAAAATATTGTCTTAAAGTTATTGTACAGACGAATTTTAATTTCTCGTTCGTAGGAGTATCACATTCGAATTTATGTAATTTTAGATAACATTTACATTCATGGTAAGGTCCTACGATGAATTACGTAATTAAATACGCCAGTTAATTGTTGAATCTCACTGTTGCGAACTGGCCTTAATGACGTGTCAATTAGTAACGTGCACAGGTTTTATAAGAGTATTCGATGAATGTAGATGTAGGTGATATTATTGCTCTGATAGATTATGCTCGTGCCTAAGTGTGATGATGCTTTAATTTATGACAGTCGTTTTTGTTTTTCTAAAATTAAATTTCTTAGTTCCACATAGTATCCACTGCAGAAAGACGCTGATTTTAGTTCCATTTCAATAGTACAATCAAACTGATTGATTAGTTATAACTGAAAACAGTATTACAGAAGTTGCTGGCTAAGCATTTATTGCGTTGTTTGCACGTTAAAATATTGTAAATTATTAAAGCTTCTAACCTCTAACAAGTTAAGCTGAGTTATAGTTGATGCCAAAGCACTAGTTTAAACTACTGGGCTAAATTTGCCCTTACTGAATACTGTAATAATGTGCTAAAATAAACAGAAAAACACCATGAGTTAGTGTTAATCATTTTGTAAATGGGAACTAATTCCTTTTGTCTTTCTAACATCCCTAACAGATGTTTCATGGTTTAAATTGTACTTTTATTTTATTTTTGTAGATCTAAAAGAAATCTAATGAGGTTTGACTGTCTGACATATGTTTTAAATGACAGCTAACCTACAATAGGCGTTAGTGATATTTTTAGTCAATATGATTTCAATTAATTAATAAATAGTATTATCAGATTTATTTAAATACATATTGGAAGTGATAAGATAAAAATTGTAAATACACAATTGTGATTTAAGTCTATATTCTAAGGCATTACCACTGTGATACTTCTGTACCATTGAATGCCATAATTTGGTTTCAACTCAATAACATAATATGTAATCACAAATATTCTCTAGTGTGTGCAGACGTTTTGTAATCATAAGTAGACTACCTATTTTCGTAGGTATGTATATAGTGTACATAATATTACATTGATTATTAAATTGGTACAAAGTATGAACATTTTAGTAATAAAATATTATACACTCGATAATGTGGAACTACGATATTTAATTGTGAAATAATTATTTACACATAATTGGATTTATATATTTTATGTAAGCAGGATCTTGCATATTTGAAGTATATTTTTTCAATGCAATTAATTTTACATTTGTTACACTGCCAGTCCGCATTTACATCAGTATTGGCCATCAAATCTATGTATCAAAAAGAGATATTTTAAGTAAGATTTATATCTATTAATTTAATTGCCATTATGATTGTCATGGGAGTTCGGAATGCGATGACGTTCACATAAGGCCAGAATACTGTCCATCGTATAATAAATGTTACTTAAGGTTTATAAATTAATTACAAAGTTCTCTAAGACTGTAGTGAAGATACATTTAAGTACTTTATAAGCTGTTGTTTTATTTTCTGACCAATAACTATGTATTTTGTAACAGTAAGATAGAATTAAGTATCCATTCAAAGTTAATTATGGGAAGATGTAACATTTAATAAAATATGATTTTTCCTACATCTTCGTAATTCTGTGATTATTTTGTTATAGTTTTAACTAGTGAATCGATGTATTTGAATTAGTCGTTTCAGTATTGCATGTATGGAAAGTGTCGGAAAATAAATGTTATTTTTTCAATAATAAATGGTACTTTTAATTATATCTCTAGACAAACACATTCCCACTCAAGAAAATGATCTAAGTATTAACTATCTAGATCAGTACCTAGTTCCCAACGTATGGATCGAGATCGCGACCCACAAGTGGGTCGCTAATGGTCGGTAATGTCAGAAAGGTAAATTTCACATTTTTATGGGTTAAGGGTCCAGGCCACTAGATTTAAAGTGCTGTTTGACGAATTGTCAAGTCTCTCAAAACGGTGTACATCACCTAGCGATCCATCATCTATTATCGTCATCGTTTTATTTTATTTTTTATATCATCTAAATACATTTTTCATTTTGCATTTAGTTTCTGAATATTGGATGAATAGCCAAACTGAAAAACATACATACAGCCGAACATATAACCTTTTTGGAAATCGGTTAAAAAGTACTGGCCCGAGAGGGTCACCTTATTTATTATATACACATAAATATACTTAATCATACAGCAATATTCTAATATTGCCAATTACAGGTAAACACAACATTGACAGCAAAGACGCCAGAATACCGCTTAGTTGCTAACTTAAATCTAGGTGTACCTACTATTGATTAAGAAAAAGGAATATAAATTTTATTACGAAGAAAAAGAAATGGAAACGAGCAATCATTCTTATGGCGGATGCGCTAAGGTAGCCCGCGAAATTCAAATTTTATTACGTTTTTTGCAATTTGCAGGTACAGTACGATTCACGAAAGATGACCACAAATGGCGGCCGTCTGCGAAGAATAGCGACGATAGACGAATAGCGACTGAGCAGCCTATCTCGAGACGCGCGCGCACCAATGGCATCGCTCCGGTCTTGACGCATTCCGCCCGCGCCTCACCTCGCACCTCCAAAGGGACCTAAAATATGCCTTCTGCGCCGTGGTCATCTTTCGTGAATCTTACTGTAAGTAACAGGTTGTATGTTGATCTAAATATGATTCGCGGCCGTAACAAATATGGCTTTACAGAATTATAATCAGTCAGTTTATAATAAGTCTATGCTTTGTGTATGTATGTATTTATTGTACATGTAAATAGTACACCACTGACTACCTGCAGTATTGTCTCTCCTTCTCCCTTTAATACATCCAAAGGTTGTCTGTAAAAGATGGCTTTTAGCGATAAGACCGCCCATTGTGTCACCCTATGTAAAATTTCAACATTTATATCTGTAACTTTTATGGTGTACATAATAAAGAGTATTCTATTCTATTCTGTAATAATTAGAATCGGAAATACAACTAACTCTATTCGTAAAATCCAATTGAATGACTATTTCTGAAATAATCATTCAGTAGGATTTTATGAACTTAGAGAGTTGTAATGCTGATTCTAATGATTATAATTCTGTAAAGCCATAATTATTTGTTACGGCCTTGAATCATATTTAGATCAACATACAACCTGTTACTTACGTGCAAATTGCAAAAAACGTAATAAAATTTGAATTTCGTGGGCTAGCTTAGCGCATCGCCCATACACTGAACAGATAAATTTTTGACTACGTTTCATTGGTGTGGAGGGAGGCAAAGATTCTTGATTTAAACTTCACCTTACGGTCATTAAATATATCTGCCTCGGGTTATTACTTATTAAATGAATTATGGTTTACACATCTTAACGAGTGGTGAGTTTAGACCTGTGTTTGTAGAGGTAGTAGGGCGCTGAAGAATTGTGGTTATGGGAAAGCGCGGAATTCTAGGCGGGACCTTGAATATAATTCGCGATAGCAGTTCACTACAATCTATGCGACCGTTCACTAGTTTGTGAAGGAACATAAGGCTATGCATAATTCTCCGTTGCCGTAGGGGAGTCATCTTAAAGAAACTCAAACGCTGTTGATAGGGACACCTATGGGATAAGCCAGGGGATATAAATGCGAGGTGTCTGGTGAAAGCCCGTTGTATGCTCTCTAGACGCTGGGCATCACCTTGTTGGCATCCTACTATTCCTACTGCAGATTCCAAAACCATTCTCCTATAATAATTTAGAAGGGTACCTGTAACATGGCCACATAAAACCATAAACTAATTATTGAAAAACTATCGTAAATTCATGCAAGCCTAGTACTTTTTCAACTTTTTTCGCGAACAGAATACCGTGTTGTATGCATGCACCGTGCCTACTACTGTGATAAAAAAATATCCCATGTAGGTCATGGTCTACCAAAGACATTACTTAAATTATTTACTTATCAAAAGACGGGACTTATCGAACAAAATCGTAATCAGATACATTTGTCCTAGTGGGCAAAAGTCGCTTAGTCTAGTGTGGTACGCCTGCATGTCAAGTCGCAATTCGCATTCATGTCCACCAAAAGAAAATTATTTTCTAAGTACAATGCCTAATTGTGCATAGCATTGGTATTGCAAATCTCGTAGTGATAAAATGACTAGACGACATAACCACGGTTTATTTTCGCTGAGACGGATCACAATTTTTCTATGACATTACTTCTAATATCCTCTCTATAGTAGGTATCTTTCTTAAAATCTCTTTGTGGTCTACCAATGTGCCAAATTTCCTCTAAATCCGTTCAGCCGTTTCAGCAAATAACACGCACACGCACGGTTGTCGTAGTGGTTAAGCGATTGACTGTTGCGCTGCGTGTCGCTTCGCTTCGCGTGATAATGAACAAATATACAAACAAACTCACTTTCGCTTTTCTAATATTATGTTAGGACAAATAAGTGTTTTTTTACCATTGAACAACCAGACTCAATTATTTAGTGGAACCAATGGGACATAGGTAATAGTAAAATTACTAAATTATTCCCGTTCGTCCCACTTAAAAATCAGCGGGACAAACGGGAATAAATTTAATATTATTTTCAATACACTTCCTCGAAAGCTGGTTCATATCGCACTACGATTAGGTTCATAATGCAATGTATTTCACCCGCGTGCGATTTTTTATTTTCCAACACGTGTGCGGGAATAAAAACCGGAAAAGTGCGAGTCGGACTCGCGCACGAAGGGTTCCGTACCATTATCTATAAAAATGGCAAAAAATCATGTTTCTTTTAAGGGAGCCCCCCTTAAATATTTGTTTTATTTTAATTTAATTATTTATTTTTAAAGTGAATATATAACTACATATTATGTGAATATTTCAAGCGTCTACCTGTTGCCGTTATCAATATCGAGCAAAAACGAGCAAAAAAATCACGTTTGTTGTATGGGAGCCCCCTTAAATATTTATTTTATTGTTTTTTAGTATTTGTTGTTATAGCGGCAACAGAAAAATATCATCTGTGAAGGGGAGGCTCCCATACAACAAACGTGATCTTTTTGCCTTTTTTATAGATAATGGTACGGAACCCTTCGTGCGCGAGTCCGACTCGCACTTGGCCGGTTTTTTTTAAAATCTCTGCAAAGATGCGTCTTTACGGCGTTAATATTTTTGGAATATTTAAATAATGTTTATAAATAGAATACCATGATTATTACAATAACAAAAAAATGTTTATGAACAAATTAACATTTATTTGTGTTCTAAACTCAAAAATATTTGAATTTTCTATTTTTCTTATTAGGCTGTTTATCAGCTTTATACCTGTTTATACCTTTGCTTCTCTTTCAACCTGGCGAACGCAAAGCGCGAAAAAAAGGAAATTAAATCCTAGTTTCATAATCATGACAAAAATATTTTTCGTTATATTATTTTATTTCTTCAAAAGTTTATTGAAAAACGTCGTTTGATACACGTGGACATTTGTTATTGCAGTTCTCGGCTCAAAAACATCCTCGCCTACGTAACGGCTCGGGTGTTAATTCCGCCTCGAATGCAATAACAAACATTCTCCACTTGTATCAAAATGTACTCTTATTAAATCCCCGTACGTCCCACCAGTTACCCTATATACAAATGTACTCTGTGCCACCAGTGGCACGAACAGGAGTACACGGGCGCAGAGGCGGGCGTTGTAAATCCAACAGCGCGCTTATAATGAGGAATTACATTTGTATATAGGTGAATAGTGAGAGCGGGCAATAGACTGCGGCAAACATCTGTCTTATTATCTATTTACCGCAACTGGGTGAACTGAGTAGTATTCTTCTGATTCGTTTCTATAGACTGAAAACTTGCACGAGGGAAGGATGATTACCAGATAGAATAATAAAGAAAACATAGAATAGATACACGGTCGGAGTCTGTCCACACAATAGCGGCGTCACGACGACAGCGGTTTTCTACATTGAAATATCCATAAATGGTAGATATGCTGCACGAACACCGGACTTGCAACCGGCAAGTAGAGGTAGGGAGGGGCGTACGCGTTACAGCGCCGTATAGCAACAACGATTATTCCTAGGATATCCAATTTTTACTTAATGGAAACATTCAGAGGGAGAAATTAATATTATTATTATTTATTTAGAATGGTGATAAAAAAATACATGTGTTCTTTTTCGCATTCTGGTAAGATTCCCGGATCAGGAAAGCGACTATTCAAAAATGTTTGTATGCTTTTTTAGTTACTTTAAAAAAAACTGAATGTTTTTGGAGTAAAAATTGACTGTATCAATCAAAATAAAAAGTAGTTTATTCAAACTAGGCTGAAAATCATCATTTTTCGAACGTTAAAATTACATAAGACAGTCCCCCTTAACCAATACCAGTCTATATTTAAGGTACTTTCCCTCCAGGGCCCGTTTCAACTTTCCACGATAATATACCCTATACATGAGCCTTAAATTAAACATTTAAACACTATAATTTACACTCTTTATTGCAACAGCAAATAAAACCTACTTATTAAACATTAAAACAATATATTGTGGCAGTTACGTTCATTTCGTCAGATCAGAGAGGGGTCCATGACGTTTCTCCCAGATCATGCGGTGCTTTTGCTTCATGTAAGCTTTGCGAGCATCGGCATACGCTCCAAGATCACCATCTGAAATAAAGCAAGTTGGTGGGTTAACAAAATAATTTTCTTCTTTAATACCGTGTTGATTGCACTAATCAGCCCAATAAGTTCCTGCAAGAAAGGAATTTATGTAAAATTGTTCTTCTCTTATTAATCATTTTAATTAGTGAGAGGACAATACTATTTTATTTTTAGTTATTGCTAATAGGGAAGAAAAGTGCTCGAAATAATCATTAAATACAATTTCAGAAGATCAGCCTTTACAACTCTAGATAAAACCCTGGCCTAGAACTCAGAAACCTGAAATCAGAAAATTAGTTTACAGGCAGAATAAGTAGGTACCAGGTAAACATAAGAGGGATATCTATGCAATGTCATGAAGATGAGTATAATAATAATACAATTAAAAAAAACCGGCCAAGTGTGGGTCGGACTGCACATTGAATGGTTCCATAGTTGGGATGAATTTATCCCAAAACAAACTTAACATTGTAGTTTAAAAACATGCTCTCCCATACATCAATATATGTTACGGTCAATTCTCCAACTGAAAATTTATGTTGGTCGTATATTACTTGTTAATTTATGAAGCCTACTTCCTTCCTTTAAATTTCGTTATACTATATACTATTGCCATGAATTTTTTCACATATCCAAAACCAACCATTTAGCTGGCAGGGGGCCACACTTACCTCAACAAAAAATAGCACTTTAATGCTTAATATAACGCAAACAGATGCCTGAATTGAAAAGTGATTTCCACAAACCCACAATATTTTTAAATAGCCTATCAAAAGATACCCCACACCATGGAATAGACGAGAAAAAAAAATATCATCCCCATTTTACATGCAAAGGAGGTACCCTAAAAAAAATTGTTTTTCATGCTTTTATTTTACGACTTTCTCGGCATGAATAATATGCATACCCATGCCAAATTGCAGCTTTCTAGTACTAAGCGTCTCTGTGCTATGCCGGGGACAGACAGACATGGCGAAACTATAAGGGTTCCTTGTTGACTACGGAACCCTAAAAATGGAAATAAATAAAAATACTTACTGCTAAATAAAAAGTTCTGTAAGTGTAGCTCACCATAATCAAAACAATACTTACATTTGATAAACCAGGCCTCTTCAGACTCCTTGTACTTATCCCAAAGAGGTTTGCAGTGCTCTGCATGGTCAGGCTTTTCATAAATCATGCAGTCCTCATAACGGCTACGCAGGATACTAAGGATCTCAGAGTCCACAGCTCTGAAAAGTGAATATTGGAAATTACACATTCTTTATTGTGATAGATGATAATTATAACACTTAGCCTAAATCTGCCTTAACTAGAAGGTTTCTCACAAATAGTCTGTTTCTAAAGTAATTTATGAAAGTGTAAGCAAACCCCGTTCAAGTTTAATTCTTACGCAATCACTCACTAAAGGGAATTAGTAATCTACTACTTAGAGTAGTTTCGACTTACTGTCACCACATTTTCCAGCAATTATTGACTAAGAATGATAAATAGTAATTGAAAAATCAACAACGAAAATTGAGGTTATAGGTTACCTCAATAATTGTTAAATGAAAAACACCTTTAGGGTGATTTAGCAATTAGTAGTTTAAAATTATTGTATTCAAATAATCAAATCAAAACAATTCACACTACAAGATGGCATCCTACGTTTTATGATCCATTGTTTACATTATTATAAAATACTTTTGGAACAGATTATAACAGAATACCTAGTTAGTAAGAGGCCTAAGATTGTTGATAATGCTAAATTGTAAAACAATTTCTTTTAACAGCGCAATAATCCAACAATATTCTATGTACAGGTTGTAAGCAATTTATCAAAAACAAGATCCATGAAATAGGAGCTAACCTATCACGTTTGAACTGTGAGTTCGCTTCGAAATCGCAAACGACATCATCGTCGTAGCACTGGTCGATGGTAGGCACGCGGCGGAACTTCTGGTGATACCATGGGTACTGCTTCTGATTCGGCACCACAACCTTCTCTGAAGTACAATATCATCATTATTTATTGGCATACGGACTTACATAACAATAAACCGATGTTCAGTTTATGGATATTTACCACGGAATGCAGTTACTGGCAAATCGATTGTAGCGTAAAGTGCAGTCATAAAAGCTCTAAAGACATTGGGGTCTTTATCGGCACAAACTTCGTCTTTCGTCATTGTTTTGATTTTTTAAAGAATTTGCCTCCAGAAGAGAATCAGTGGAAAGTTACGAATGGATGGCCGAATGAATTTTCTTCGTTTGCTATCAATTTCATAATTGACATTGACAGAACTCACTGACAGATCAGACAGACAGAACTTGTCATTTTCTTTTTCTTTTATTTCCTTGTGCAACAGGCTAGGGTCAGGGACCATGCTGCCTAGTCATTAGTTACAGCATTTTTTTTTTGTAAATATTCATCAGTTTATTTTGTGAAATGGATGATAGATGATATCCGATGATATTGAGTTACAGTAAAGATGTGGCACTGTACTGAGACCTCACGCGAACTTTTTGAGAGAACTTGGAACTTGAAGTGATGTTGCACTGTTTTGGTTGCCTAACATAATAACGATCAGTTTGACAGTTTTGTTTTTAATTACAAGCTTTTGATGTACTTTTTTCAGCGATATTTTGAAAGTTACTTTCATAGAATATTATATTACTTTGTATGAGAGTGTTGCTATATTGAAAAAATATTGTATGAAAAAATCTTCTAAAAATCATAAATTCATTCATTCATTCCTGATTCACGACGGTGCCCGCCTACGAGCGTTTTCCTCGGCGATTTTTGTTAGAATGTATACAATCTGACAAAAATCGCCAAGAAAAACGCTCGTGGGCGCCACCCTCATTCAGAAAGGAGCGATTCAAAACCCAGCTCAGGCAGCTCAGCTGAACTCAGCTCCAACCTCCAACGCTAATGTTAGATATCTGAGATTAAAGTAAGAAGAGTATCAATAAAATATTATACTACCACCTCACCATCGCTCTACCGGGTGGCTAACACGTTTTGTTTGCCCGGAGAACTTTTTAGGCGTTCATCATAAAAACTCATTTTTTAATCACAATCTTCGTAATCATCAATTATAAGCATCCTTACTATAAAACAAAGGCCCCCGGCGCCGCGCCGCGTAGTGGGCCGAAACTATGATTTTAGTGACTTAGAGCAAGGTTACACGCTCAGTTTGGCGTCATTCTGGTCCATCAGTCTGGTCAGAATGATCGGAGAATGATCGTGTAACCCACGGATTGATATACTGATGGTCCAGAATGATGAAAATTATTACCGTGAAAATCATCCATCATTCTGGCGTCAGTCAAGTCAATCCAGACTGATGGATCAGAATGACGCCAAACTGAGCGTGTAACCTTGCTCTTAGGTACTGGCGCGACTCGTCGCTCGACGCGACACCTGCACCGGTTGAACAATTTCTATGAAAAGTTCAAGGAAATTGTTCTACCGGTGTCGCGCCAGTTTGTAGAAGCCTTTACGCGTAGATTAATAATTATGGTTGACGGCGGCGCGAGTCAATGAGCTTTTTCTCTGCTATTATTACGATAGAAAAACGGCTGAACGGATTTGGATGTAATTTGGCACACAGATAATTAATAACCTGGATTAACAGTTTAACACAGTATAAATGAATCCCGGTAGTACGTTTCCGTGGGATAATTTCCGACCACCACGCGGGCGAAGCCGTGGGAAAAATCTAGTATCACATAACCTTGAAATGAAACAGGAAGTGGAGTTACCTACAGAAGTTCTAAAAACAATACTTAATTCTCAAAACCTTTATAATCAGTGTCCACGAGCAGGATCGTCTAGATCAGTGGTTCTCAAACTTTTTTGGAGACGGAACCCTTTTGGAAAACTAAATATTTGACGGAGCCCTAAAGTAATCAAAAATGGTTTGATGTGTATTCTCTATTACTAATCATATTACTTACTTGACATTAAAATTTGCATATTTTTTTTACTTTATGTTGGAATATTTAGATTGATATTATTTAACTCAGGTACCAGAGTAAAATAAAATATAGTAGGTACCACTGTAGCATTTTTTTTATTCCGACCAGTATTCGCGGACCCCCCACAGAGGCTTTGCGGAACCCTAGGGTTCCGCGGAACACACTTTGAGTACAGCTGGTCTAGATAAAATGTGTCAACTTTAAAAACAAAATTATAAAAAAACTGGCCAAGTGCATGTCGGACCACGCACAACGAAGGGTTCCGTATTTATCCCAAAACCAAACTTAATATTGTAGTTGAAAAACATGCTCACCCATACGAGTACATCGATATACGTTACGGTAAATTCTCCAACTGCAAATTTAAGTTGGTCGACTATTACTCGTTAACTTGTAAAGCCTACTTAGCTGTGATAGTTTTCCTTTTAATTTCGTTATCAATAAGTAGTATACATAACGAAATTAAAAGGAAAACTTTGGAAAGTTTTGAAAAATTCATGGAAAGTTTTCACATATCCAAAACCAACCATTTAGCTGGCAGGGGTGGGGTGGGTCTCTGGAGGGGGGATCTGTAACTTTTATGGTGTACATAATAAAGAGTATTCTATTCTACTCTAAAAAAAATTTTTTTTCAAGTTTTTTTTTCTACTTTGTCGGCGTGATTAATATCTATACCCATGCCAAATTACAGCTTTCTAGTACTAAGTCTCTGAGCTAAGCTGGGGTCAGACGGACGGACAGACAGACGGACATGGCGAAACTATAAGGGTTCCTTGTTGACTACGGAACCCTAAAAACCGGCCAAGTGCATGTTGGACTACCAATGTTCCCCCATACATTCCAACTACAAATGTAAGTTTGTACGCACTATATTGAGTGATAGGATGTTATTTTCAGACCATAGACTGACTTCATAGAGGATTTTCTCTTATCTATAATCTTTGTATTTTTTTCAATATTTTAGGATCAGCAGTTTCGGAGATAAGGGGGTATGGCCCTTTTTTTTTGCCCAATTTTCATCTATTTTTCTATAATAACTTTAAAAATAAATGTGTTAATAAAATAAAATAAACACATGTCACATCCCATACAACAAACATGTGCGAGTCTGACTCGCGCACGAAGGGTTCCGTACCATCACACTATCACTAATCACTAATATTATAAAGGCGAAAGTTTGTGTGTGTGTGTGTATGTCTTCTTCACGCTCAAACGGCTGGACCAATTTTGATAACATTTTGTATGGAGGTAGCTGACACCCTGGATTAAGACATAGACTACTTTTTATCTCGATATTCCCACGGAATCGAGACTTACGCGGGTGAAATTGCGGGGCGCAGCAAGTTATCTATAAAAACGGCAAAAAAATCACGTTTGTTGTATGGGAGCCCCCTTAAATATTTATGTTATTCTGGATTTTAGTACAACAGAAATACATCATCTGTGAAAATTTCAACTGTTTAACTATCACGGTTCATGAGATACAGCCTGGTGACAGACGGACAGACAGACAGACGGCGGAGCCTTAGTAATAGGGTTCCCGTTTTACCCTTTGGGTACGGAACCCTAAAAACGAGCGCGCCTTACAGTAGTCGCATAAGATGTGTAACATCAGACATTTCACCTTGGTAATAAGCAACTGAGTAGCGACAGAAATTAACGTCAACATTGAAAAAGCTGAAATATACTGAAATATTTATTTGAATAATTATTCAGAACTCTAGTCTTCTCTGCTTACAATCGATATAGAACTTACTAATTCCATGAGTACACTAATTCCATGCTATTATAAAGTACTTACTAATTCCGTGCTATTAAAAAGTACTTACTTAGTCCATGCTCAAGCTGTCACTTCCTGTTACACACTTCAGTCCCTTTTCACGAAATCACTCCCACAGAAAGCGAGAGGAAAGATGTTACACATCAATAATATATTTGAAATCCTCATAGCAAGCCCTTTCACCTAACAATTGTGTTGATAAGTCCCCTCTTTGAGGAGTGGTTAGAGAGGCGCCACGGCGTCCTGACCATCCGCCTGACCCGGACACATATGTGTACCAAAGGATATCGACCATCTTCCATAGATACATCGTGGGGCCCACAATTTGATGAACAGTTACAAGTTCCAAATTAGTAGATATCATTTGTTAGTTAAAATATCCGCTTTGAGCTGCCTTAGTTTCAGTTTCATTGACAGTTGCATAGTCGAGATATATGGGCTCGAATCTAAGGTTAGGCGTTATATTAGAGATTGTGTTATTTAACAATTATATTTTGCAATATTATCAATCTGGTAGTATTCAAACGACTGTAAACTCTTGAGATAGGTTTCCATTGTACAAAATAAACCGACTTAACACAGTGAATGATATAGTTACAGCGGATAATGCATTAGTACCTACTGTACCTACTTATAGAAAACAATAGAACAACATTTTTTTACAAATGTGTGCATTGGAAACACTAATCAGATGTCAACATAATACGACTCAGCCAATATAGTTATGGATTCTGCAAAAATATTGTAAGACTAACTGCGCCCCGGGGTATCACCCGCGTAAGTCTCGATCCCGTGGGAATATCGGGATGAAAAGGTATCAGGGTATCAGCTATCTCCATACAAAATTTTATCAAAATTGGTCCAGCTGTTTGAGCGTGAAGAAGTAACTAACATACACACACACACTCACAAACTTTGGCCTTTATAATATTAGTGTGAATTATAGTTAATGATTTATAAGGTAAGTAGGTACTATATATTCATAAAAGTTAGATACCTAGTTTTTAATGGTTTATGATTCCCAGGTAAACTATAATGTGAAAATATTTTATTTATTATTTATTAGTTTTAAATAAAGAAAACATTTTGCAGGAAGTCATTCGTCCTCATTAACAATTACAATAGAATCTAGGAAGTGTGCAGGGAGTGAAATATTTTTTCATTTCTCATACTCGGAAAGTGGTGTTTGTTTGATCTGAGTAGCCTTGGGCCGGAAAGATTCTTAGTAATTGCTTCCCTCCCTAACAAAAAAGAAATTTAGGCTAGATAGTCTGGAATCTTGTTTGAATTTAAAAAAATACCTATTAAGCGAGACGGCCCGCGGCGGTGAAGCGGTGTGTTCCATATTTAAAATTTAAAAAATACTATTATAATTTGACGGAATACTAACTCTGTAAGCTGTACCGAAATTCAAAATCTGAGTTTTAACTAATATTTGATTAAAAATGAGTTCAAGCGATTCTGAAATGTTGACCTTAAATTAATTCGATTAAAGACGAGGCAAATACAGTAATCCAGAAATTTCAAAAGTCAAAGTCAAAGTCAAATTATTTATTTCAAATAGGGCATAGATGGCACTTTTGAACGTCAAAATTTACAAATAAAATAGAATTGATTCTAGTCGCCCCTTCCAAAAGGTAGCTTCGTATGGAGAAGAATGGGCAAGAAACTCCACCGTTACTCTTTTAAAATGTTTTACAATATTTGGTATTGGTACATCAATTATATAATTATATGTGAAGACGATGCACCTAGAATAAAATTACTATACCACAATAGGTAAAAAGAATTAATAATGAAGCAATGAGATAAATTAATTATGTGATAGATACATGGTGCTCACATATTTACAAACATTGTAAAAAAAAAAAAAGTTTTCCTAAAATAATCAGTGTGTGCAGAGTTCTTGGCGGGAAAGTGAAGCGTCATGTTAGCAGTTTTGTTTTATTTTCTAAAATTTGTGTTTAGCCGAATATTAATGTGTAATAGTGGTGGATTATTAACCATTAAGTGTTCGTGAACCTGCATGAATGTAGGCAAATAAAACAAAACAGTGCAACATCACTTTAAGTTCTCTCAAGAAGTCCGCGCGAGGTTTCAGTAAAGTGCCGCGTCTTTACTTAAACTCAAGAGGAGCGGGGCGGGATATCATCAATCATCTTTATCATGCATTGAGTGGAGTTCATTTCATAATTATTTAAATAACTTTGTACTTGTTACCTAATTTTACATGACACTGGCTAAATGCACAAACCGTGCGAAGCCAAAAAGAAAAAAAAAAACAATCAGTGTGTGAGTTAAGGTAATCACAGAGTGTAAAATAAATGTCATAAAAATAATAAAATATACAATTAAAATAGCAATCAGTTAGATTTTGTCTAGACTCTAGATTGTCCTATGGAGCTGGACCAGAATGTTTCCAAGCGTTCTTATCCTGGATATAATCCTCTAATTTGTAATAAGCTTGTTTACAAAGTGTACTTTTTATATGAGTTTTAAATTTTCTTTCATTTAATTGCAATATATCACAAGGTATTTTGTTGTAACATTTAACACAGTACCCCATAAAAGATGTATGTACTTTAGATAATCTGAAACATGGCTGATCTATTTTATCTTTATTTCTAGTATTGAAATTATGTCTATCACTTATTTTTTTGAAAAGATGTAGGTTTTTTCTTACATACATGATATTTTCATAAATGAATTGGCAAGGTACCGTCATAATAAAAATCCTTTTAAAGAGTTCCCTAAGAGATTCTCGGCGACATAGATTATAAATGGCTCTGACAGCTCTCTTTTGCAAAATAAAGATGGATTCAATGTCAGCAGCCCGACCCCACCATAAAATACCGTACGACATAATGCTGTGGAAGTAGCTAAAATAGACCAAACGCGCGGTTTCTACATCTGTTAACTGTCTTATCTTCCTAACAGCATAAGCGGCCGAGCTTAACCGCCCCGCAAGAGATGCTATATGTGGTCCCCATTGTAGTTTCTCGTCTAGAGTGATTCCTAGGAAAACTGTTTGATTAATACATTCCAGTTTTTCTCCATTCAATATGATATCACATTCGCTACTTCTAACATTAGGTAGTTTAAATCTAATGCATTTGGTTTTTTTTTCATTTAGAACCAAATTATTTACCGTAAACCAATCTTGGACCTGAAGAATAGAATTATTCACGTCGTCAAGGTTTTGAGACCGTCGGTCTATTTTAAAGATCAATGACGTGTCATCTGCAAATAAAACCATCTTTGGTTGATTTTGAAGTAATTGGGGTAAATCGTTAATGTAAACTAAAAAGAGGAATGGACCCAATATCGAACCTTGAGGAACGCCCATTGCCATTTCAGACCCCAATGAGTTCACGCCGTTTACTTGAACTTTAACCTTTCTATCTTTCAGGTATGATCTAAGTAAATCAAGAGCTGTATTCCTAATCCCATAATGATCTAGTTTCAGCGGAAGTGTCTCATGGTTAACGCAATCGAAAGCCTTAGAGAGGTCACAAAAGATTCCAATGGCATCTTGTGCTTCCTCCCAGGCGTTAAAAATGTTCTTTATTAGGGTGACACCGGCGTCAGTGGTACAACGACCTTTAGTGAAACCGTACTGTTGTTCATGAAAGATGGAATTTTTATTGAAGTGACGTAACATTTGATTGAGCATCAACTTTTCAAACACCTTACTGAGAACTGGCAGAATTGACACGGGCCTATAATTGTTGGGTTCTTTACTATCTCCGGATTTGAACAAAGGAACTACTTTACTGTGCTTCATGAGATCCGGAAAGACACCTTGGTCCACACTGGTGTTAAATATGAAAGCTAAATAGGGCGCAATGGTTTCGATGATAGATCTACAAACTTTTACAGACATGCCCCAGAGATCTTCTGTTGATTTAATTTTAAGATCTTTAAAAGTTTTTATAACAGCCTGGGGGTTTGTATGCTGAAACCTAAACTCCAAAGGGCATACCTTTACATTCTTTCTAAGTAAGGCAGCAGAAAGCACGGGTGAGGAACTTAAAGTTTCAGTAGTTTTAAGGGGAATATTACCAAAAAAGTTTTCAAATTCCTGAGCTATTTCTACCTCTGACGTGATGGGCCCATGTGCAGTCTCTAAATTAAATTCAGTATTACGCTGTTTTTTCCTACCTGTTTCATTAATTATTATTTGGCAGGTAGTTTTAATTTTATCATCAGCTGATTTTATTTTATTGCTAATATAAAGAGCTTTAGCTATTTTGCACACACTTTTAAAAGTTTTAGAATATTTTGCAACATATTGATGAAAGCTTGTATTATTCATATGTTGCTTTAGGCCATATAGTTCAAAAAGATTTTCCCTGCTTTTACGAATACCTGGAGTCGCCCAATCACTAAATACGAACTTTGAGTAAATACTTTTAGTCTTCAGTGGAAAAGTGTCATTAAATTGCGTGTTTAATAGTGAAAAGAACTCGGCGTAGAACTCATTTGGGTCACAAATATTATTAAAACTCTGAACACATAATTTACTGGCCAAAGAATTATTTAATTTCTCTAAATTTTTACTTGTAATTGGCCTAAACCTTATTTGAATTTTTTGTAAAGGCATATAGGAGCAAAATGTTATTGTTTGTCCACTGTGATCAGATGGCAACTTATTTACAATTTGTTTGTGTAAGTAATCAAAGTTACAAAAAATATTATCTACACATGTGGCAGAAGAAGCTGTCACTCGGGTTGGTTCAATAAAAACATTTGACAAATCGAATGACCTAAAAAGACTTAAAAATCTGAGAGTATTCGAGTTATTTTCTAATAAGTTAATATTAAAATCACCACATATAATTATTGACTTACTATTAGTACTAAGTTTTTTTAATACATCTTCCATTACAGAATTAAACACAGATAAATTCTGGTAACTTGGAGGTCTGTATACGCATACTATAACATGCTTATCAAGCTCAACACAGGACAATTCAATGGAGTGTTCAACAGACAGTCCGATGATGTCTTTCCTTTCTTTTGATTTAATAGAATTTTTAATTAATATTAATGATACGCCATGTATCATACGTTTTCGGCTAAAATGGCTAACTACACAATAATTTTCATAATTAATTGACATCACTTGATGATCTTTTAACCAATGTTCTGTTAAACAAATGACATCATACTTGGTTTTTTCTAAAATCAATTCTATTTCCAGTAATTTGGAAGAGCAACCTTGGATATTTTGATTAAATAATTTTAAAGTATGTTGCACTCCCTTTGGTTTTTTTTTATGAGTTAAATTGCCAGAAGATACCATTTTATTATTCTCTAACAATAATAATTGGTTATTTGAAGGGGTAACTTCTGTTGTCTTACTGTCTAGTTTAAATAATTATCCGGAGTGACATCCACAACTACAGCTGAAGAGTCTAGAATGCCTGTATGAGTTCCAGCAGGAAGAGAATACCCTATCTGACTGGTAGTGGCCTCCAAGGATGTTGGTATTATAGGTGGATCCTCCTTTGTACAACATGATGAATCATAATTAATCACTATGTTGTTCGTATAACTAGACAACATAGAATCGTCACTAATACTACAATTGGTTATATTAGCTATAACCTCATTAATATTATATGCTATCAACATAGCAATCTTATGTCTACATTTCCCAGACAGAGATAAAGTTCTCTGAGTCTACTTAAAACCACTAACAAACTTATTAGTGTCAAAATACAATAATTTGTCACTATGACAACATGTCAGCCTATGAATAAAGGAAGAAAGAAAAAAATCAAAGGAAATATATTTGAATACATAAAATTATTTTATGAAGTGGCGAGCTAACAAGAAAATAAAATATTTAAGAAAAACCATATTTTTTTACTTTCCTTATATTCGAAATGAAAAGTAGAGTGTTTAACACGGGTGAATGTCACCAATTCAATTGAATTGATTCCTTTCGACCCTTGTTTAACAATCTACTATTCTCGGTACCTAGCCCAACTGAAGTACCAAATAACTGACATTACATGCGCACAACAGCGTTCCTACTATACAATTACAATAATATTGCAATATTGCTTGCCTTCCACTTAGAGAGCTGTCAACTAAAATGTATACAAAATATGTTTTCTACTAATATGCCGAGATTGATTTTTTTTCTTAATAACCAAGTATTGTTTGAAGCCAGCACTCTTAAAAGGTTTTTATCATTATCTACCTCCCTTCACACTTCTATTAGGTACACAGGAGCCATATGCCCTTACGTGTTCCTCCTATTAGGAACGAGCCTGTCATATTTGGTATGTTCTATGGAAACTAACACAAATTGGCTGTAAGTAAGCCGTGGAACATATGTTATAACATCGCTATTGACTGGTGTACAATACAGAAGATGGATTCATCATTTAAAGCTCACCTCCCCTTTATATTGCAGCGATAAGATGCAATATCGCAATTAATGCAGTTGTCCATCACGATAGGTCGAATATATGGAATCAATTAAAGTAGCAGATATAAAGTCCGTTTGAGTTCGTGGAAGCAAGATTCGTCACATTCCGTGTAGCAGCCAAATTCGTTTGATAAATCACCGAAAACACGAAGGTCGCAACACAACACATGCACGTAAACACAGACTGAATGAGAGAATGTTTTTAGGGTTCCGTACCCGATGTGTGCTAAACGGAACCCTATTACTAAGCCTCCGCTGTCCGTCCGTCCGTATCTGTCAGCGGGCTATTTATAGGTAATAGGTATCTCATGAACCATAATAGGGTAGGCAGTTGAATTTTTCACAGATCGTGTATTTCTATTGTCGCTATAACAACAAATAATACAAATAAAATAAAGTTAAAAATGAAAGGTGACCCACAAGAAAAGTGTTTTAATATTGTACGGTGGTACGGAACCCTTCGTGTGCGAGTCCGACTTGCACTTGACTGGTTTTTTTCATTTAATGTCATTTTTTATTTTGATAATGCCATTTGTTTAAAGACTTGAGTACCTTTTTTTTCATTTTGAGGTACGGAACCCTAAAAATAAGAACCGACTACCAAAAATAACACTACAAAGTGAAAAATAACTTTAATTTCGGAAGTCGGTGTCTTTGGATCTGTATTTGAGTTTTTTGCCACCGACTGCCGAAATTAAAGTTATTTTTCACTTTGTAGAGTTATTTTTGGTAGTCGGTTCTTATTTTTTTGTAAAAAGTTTTTTATTTTTCACTTTTTAGTGGGTCAGTTTTGAATATATCTAAGTTACAATAGCCTAATGTTAACTGCTCATCACCTTTTACAAAATATTGCTTGTCCCGATGCTGGGACGTTGATTGTTGAGGAGATCTCCTGGTAAGAACCAGGAGAACTGCCACTCACCATATGCATAGTGACGAGCATAAATTTCTTAATCGCAACCCGTTAAATAGGGGTCCTCATTATTATATTGTTCCGGTAGCCATATGTGGTCTCCAGCATCAGTTCCACTTCACCAAAATATGGTGCTTTCCGAGAGCAAATGCACAAGTTACTATAAAAAATACGCAAATCGCTATAGGTTTGCCTATAAAATTTGAGGGATTCCCTCGATTGCCATGGGATCCTCGTCATCTAATTCTGATTTGGTGGCAATGGAACCACCTCGGGACTATACCCTTTCAAATAAAAAAAGAATTTTCAGAATCGGTCCATAATTAACGGAGTAATCGCGTAACAAACATAAAAAAAAAAAAACATACCGCCGAATTGAGAAGTCTAGATAAACATAAATATAGATAAACATACCTACATAAAAAAACGTGAGAAGCCGAGGGCACATACAATTACATTTAATAATAATTCATGTGGACTATAACAACTTTTATTGTAAATAGTAAACACTGAATTTGTATAACTTATCAGTTTAAAAAAATATGGTTGACCACCTACGAGCTTCTCTGACCAAAGTAATATGTTAACCACCATATTATACAGCGATGGTTTTAAAAATTACTATTATTTTTACTCTAACATTTGAGATACAAAACGTTTACGCCGGACGCCGCACTATGGGACCAAACGGTGCGTTCCATCCATGAAGGTATAGCTCCACGTTTATCTATACCTTCATGGTTCCATCTCAAAAATCTATACTTACTTAACTTTTATGTTTCTTGACATTTTGAATTAAAATTTTGTATACGTATTCCTGAAATTTTATTTATACTTATGCTATTGTATAATTAAAACACCGTCACTAAAAGAAACTATATTTATTCAGTAAAAAAATCTCAAAAATCAATTTGAAAATTTTTATACTACTCAGGTGGAGGTAGCGGAATCTTTTTTGTGTTCACTTTCTCGGTTTGAACAGTCTATAAGTATTAAATGTTGGCTGCGTGAGTTGTGTTTAATTTTTGTTTTTTTCTGCTCTTTTGCCTGATCCACTAAGTTTCCCTGGCTAGCTCCTCCTCGTCCGTACAGTATTCACGACACTGTGTTGGACTTTTTATTGGTTCAGCTGGCTTACTGGTTGCAGCTGTACCTACTTTGTTCTGCTTTATGTAGTAAATACCTCACTTGTTGTTGGAGGCTTTATATTTGTTTTTCCATATCAGAAATAACATTACGCAGTTGTTCATTATCTGCTCTTTCGGCGCTGTAGTATCTATATGTACGGTAGTTGTTCATTTTCGGTTTTTGCCTTGATTTTACTTAATAATTATAATTGAACTGCCTCATAGTTTTAGTGGTCGACAGCGCTGCCGCTGAGCATGAGACATATTGGGTTTTTCTATCTCGAATTTCTCAGTAGCAGCCCGGAGTCTGGATATATACCTGGTTGATGGCAATAGGCTCGGCCCCTACTACATAAGACTAAAACATAACTGGCAAAATGTGGGTGGAAGGTACACCTCTGCCCAACCCTTCGCGGGCGATGTTATGTAATTATATTTTTTTTTTTTTTAAAACGTTGCCCCACATTAGGAATTTATCCTGTATCGTGGGTGCGTTTACAAACATTTAAACTCACATACACAAACAGCCAGACCCGGAACAACTACTTATAGGTCATACAAATATTTGTTCCGTGCGGGAATCGAACCCGCGACACGCAGCGCAGCAGTCAATCGCTTAACCACTGCGCCAACCGTGCCGTCCAAATTGGAATGTAGGTCAATTCTTACGTAATCGTGTGTGTGTACATCGCGGCCAGCGTGGTCCGGCTTGCGCGGATGGTTTGCTGCGTCTGCACTTTGAATTTGAGTACCTAGAGCATGTGATCGACGCGACTAATCTCAATGAAACGAAAAATGCTAATGCTTACTTTTGTAGCAAGAAATTCGGAGTCGGGCGCTTCGTTGAGAAGCTGCTCAATGTTAGTAGGTAGCGGTTTGTTAAGGTGGCTCCTCAATTCAGTCAGACGTCTGGATTGGGAAGCCACCTTAGAACTCGAAAACTAGCCGACGGATATTTTTGAAATTTGCTGCTTTGATGTGTTGCTTTGATTTTTTATAAAAATCCATAAATTTCACCGCGTTGTTTCTCGGGAAGTCCAATTAAAACATATTTTTAGTATAATTTATTAGTAAATGTGTTCTAATTTGTAGTATAAAAATAAAATGTAAAAACTATATCATTTCGGTAATACAACACATTTCACGTGGCTCCGCAATCCTGACGGTCTAGAAGAATATAATGTAGATACGTAGCTACTAAAGCAGTTGATCAAATTGGATAACAATAGCACTAATATTTAGTAGAAATTTCTACTAAATATTGGTGTAATCAAACATCCCACACAGTCAATATTTAATAAGATTTAAATAATTAAAAACATTCCTTTACGATTTAGTGGCGTGAGCGAAGCCAAAAGCTAGTAAATAATAAATTTACATTAAACGTAAACGCATACAAAAATCTTGAAGTTTTGTTGTGTATGCGAATACTGTACGGGCGAGGAGGAGCTAGCCAGGGAACCTTAGTGGATCAGCAGGAAAAAACGAAAATTAACATCACTCAAGCAGCCAACATTCAACACTTAGAGACTGTTCAAACCGAGAAAGTAAATACAAAAAGATTCCGCTACCTCCACCTGTAGTAGTAGATGGCATCGAGGCTGGCCTTCTTTGATTTACTGTCAAAGTCTGAGTCTAGTGATAAATTCACGACTATCCATCTGCCTAGCGTTTTCCCAACTATGTTGGGGTCGGCTTCCAGTCTAACCGGATGCAGCTGAATACCAGTATTTTACATGGGGCATGCCAATCTGACCTCCACAACCCAGTAACTCGGTAATACGATACCCCTCGGTAAGACTGGTTGTCAGACTTTCGGGCTTCTGACGACCCGTAACGACTGTCAAAGATCCACGAATGACAGCCGGGACCAACGGCTTAACGTGATTTTCGAGGCACGGCGTAAATTCACGACTAAAATGTTGAATAGGAAGTGCGATAACATAAATGCAGTGACCAAAGACACTTTTACGTCTATTACACAGTTATTGACATAAAATAACTTACTTTGGCACTTCTACGAAAACAAGCAGGAAAGACAAATAAGAGTTATGGTTAAAAACCTTCTTGACCGATTGAAGACTTACAAAATAAAGATTACCAAATTGAAGATGCAGCAAACAAATTGAGGTGGAAAAATAAAGAGCCTCTGAACTTGTTTATGCTGACGTTCAGAAATAATAATGGCAAATAAAATGTATGGTATAAAATCAATATTAGGATGTAAAGTAGAAGTACATACACCCTCTCCACACCTCGAGGTAACAGGTGCCCTAGGCGTACGGACACACTAACAAAATGCTGTTTTAAGAAAAGAAAAAAAAGAAAGAAAAAAAGTTTTTAAAAAACAAAACTGTCAAGCAGCCGGTATCAAAAAGCCAGCGCGACGTTAATGAAAGTGCAAACTACCTCTAAAACACATAACCATTACGTGACACAAAACCCTCACAGTAAAACATACGCGCATGTTACAGCCAAAACTGTTAACTCTGCAAATTTCAGTTTTTATCAGTTTTATTCCTGTAAACATAAGTCGCTTAGAACAATTTAAAAATAATTTAATGGAAAAACTACCGGGTTTGCCTTATCACACCGACCCAGATCAAGCTTATACTTCACTATTTAACCTCATTAATAGTGAATTTAGGAAGGTATTCACCACAAAAACATTGCCTGTTTGTGACCGCGTTATATTTAGTGATTGGGCAACACCAGGTATTTACAAAAGTAGGCAGAGGTTATATGAATTGTATCATGAAAAAACATATAACCATGATGAAACTTTTAAAGAATTCGTTAAAAATTATTCTAAAACTTTTAAACGAGCCTGTTCCTCAGCAAAAGCCATACATATTAAAAATAAAATAAAATCTTCTGGTAATAAAATTAAAACAACTTGGAATATTATTAATTCAGAAACGGGTAGAACGACAGTACGTAATCGTGACTTCCACCTAAAAATCAATGATGTAGATATTAAGGCAGACGTGGAGGTGGCAACTGAGTTTGAAAATTTCTTTACTAATATTCCCATTTTAACAACCAAAACTCTGTCATCGTCGTCCTCCACTTCTGCTTACTCCATACTAAAAGAATGCGTACCAGAATGTGATAAACACTGTAAATTCACGGTTGTTACCGCTAAGGATATTATAGAATCTTTTAAAGATCTTGATGTAAAAAAAACTGCTGACCTTTGGGGATTATCAGTACATACCATGTCTTCAATAATCGATGTTATTTCACCGTTTTTAGCAATTGTTTTTAATTCTTGTATTGCATCTGGTGTATTTCCTGATCTGATGAAACTTAGTAAAGTGATTCCACTGTTCAAATCTGGCAGCACAACTGATCCCACGAATTTTCGGCCAATTTCGATATTACCTACATTGAGCAAAATCTTTGAATAGTTAATTTTAAAACAAATGTTAGGACATTTCAATACAAATAATTTACTTCATCTGAAACATCATCTGATTTGGTTTTACAAAGGGTCGTTCAACTACAGACGCGGGCGTGGAATTACTGAAGAGCATATTCGAGGCTTGGGAGGAGTCGCAGGATGCTCTTGGCATTTTCTGCGACTTGTCTAAGGCCTTTGATTGCGTTCATCATGATACACTCATCCGAAAACTGCACCACTATGGTATGAGGGACAGTGCTCTCGACCTTCTGACTTCTTATCTGAACAACAGAATTCAGAGGGTTGATGTTAATGGCAAGAGATCTGCAGGATCTGCGGTCACTATGGGAGTTCCGCAGGGTTCAATTCTAGGTCCTTTCTTGTTTCTAATTTATATAAATGACTTACCTTATCACATAAGGGATAATCACAAGATTGTATTATTCGCAGATGATACTTCCCTCATTTTTAAAATCAAACGTCAGCTAGTCAATTTGGAACATGTTAACGATGCACTCTCTAAGGTTGTCCATTGGTTTAATGTAAATAATCTTCTCCTGAACGAAAAAAAGACTAAGCTCATTAAATTTTCAATGCCAAATGTCAGGCAGCTAACTACCAATGTTCAACTTAATGGAATAGAGTTGGACCCTGTTGAGTCGACAGTTTTTCTTGGGATAACTATTGACGGTAAATTACAATGGGGCCCACACGTAGAAAAATTGTCAGGAAGGCATAGTTCGACCGCCTATGCTGTTAAAAAAATTCGACAGATAACTGATGTAGATACTGCCAGAATTGTTTATTTTAGTTATTTTCATAGTCTTATGTCATATGGGATTCTTCTCTGGGGAACTTGTGCGGACATTAATACTATCTTTGTTTTACAGAAAAGGGCTGTTCGAGCCATTTACAATCTAGGTCCAAGAGATTCACTTCGTGAAAAATTCAAAGAAATAGATATTCTGACTGTAGCCTCTCAATATATATTTGAAAATCTATTGTATGTACACAAAAATATATCAAATTTTAAGAAAATGTCCGATATTCATTGTTTAAATACCAGGAATAAACACAATCTTGCTGTACATCGCACTCGCCTCCACAGAGTAGGCAACTCGTTCATGGGTCAATGTATACGCTTTTACAACAAACTTCCTACTGACATTCGAAACTTACCCATTAAACGATTTAAAAGCTGTATTAAAACCAAACTTTGTATAAAAGGGTACTATAAAATTTCTGATTATTTAGAAGACAAAAAAGCTTGGGATTAAGCTGCTCGCTCTGCAAGCCTTGTGATCAAACTGGAAAACGTGACATTTAATGTTATTATGCATGATTTTATATAAATATTGACATTGCAGAATATTATATACAATATTACATTAATGTTTACTTTGAAAAGTATTATATTTACTGCTTTAATTTATTGTGAATGTGAGCACTATGTGGGTCTTTTTTTTTTTCTTTAAATATTTTCCTATTATTTTATGCTTTTTCTCAGTTTTAATGGTGGTCTGGCATTTTGAGCACTTTATGAGGCCTACCCAAATGTACTTTCTTTGGTATTGTTCGTCGAGTCGTTGAGCTCCTTAAGTCTTGAGTCGAGCTGCACGATTACGACAAATGCTTGCACTGATTGGACAGGTCCACTCAAAATTGTGTGGTTCATTCCTCAAAAGACCATTTCAGACACAGATCTACATGGTCCTCACATGATCTGACCAAGATTATGTCTGGACTTTAAAAGAGACTTTGACCCCTGAGTTTGTTTCGCCATTTCTTCGCACGGGTAGTCAGATAGGAAATGTCGACTACATCTAGCTTATTTTTTACTTTTTAATATGACGTGTAAAAGTGATTCCGATATCCTATTTACAGAATAAACGATTTCATTTCATTTCATTTCATTTCATTTCAAATATTCGTGAAAATGTTAATGCCAATGGTATGGAAGGAAAGTAGGACGAAATGATAAAATTGATGTCTTCATTTAACGCTTGTTTGGATAGACTAGAAAATACGCAACGAATGGTATACCCAGGCAGAAAAATGAATTCATTAAAAATCATGGCATGGAACTCAAACGAACTACTTTAACATCAACAAGAATTAGAAGTAGTCCTGATCACAGAAAATATCGATGTTTGCCTTATAACGAAGAGCGACAGAGTGTGCCAGACTGAGCCGGCCAATGTTGTGTTGGTGAAACGTCAGTATCACTTCTTTGGGCCTGTTTTGTACAACAGAGTAAATAAGGTTTTAAATGTCTATCCACTTACCTTACGGGAGTGTAGAGCGGTCACGAACAAATGGCTCCAAAGCCTAGCGTATGAGGAGTTAGAAAATCTCGTGACACATACTTACCTTTGATTTAAATATGTCCTGTCATTCATATTCAAAGCCTTTGTACAGTGTAGTTTTTACTTGTGCATAAAGTTTTAATAAATAAATATTCTTTTGTTCATAAATCTACATAAGTATACCTAAAATCAAACACAGACATACATATACACCCTGCACATTTACCTACAGACATACACACACACATATCACATTAGAGAACTAATTTAATTTTGAATGTTTTAATAATAAAAAATTGAATGAAATTAATAATGTTGTAGTTAAATAGTTTATATAATATAGGTACCTACTTTAACCTTAGGTTCTATTATAACAATATTTTAATTTTATTTTAATTTTGTTGCTTTAGTATTTTAAATGTTGGAACGCCGAAGTGTCCCATCTCGGAGGTGGGCGCTAATGGCTGAAACACAGTTTTTAAAACTAATGTAGCTGTTAACGAACACTAAAAATTGTATATTTGTGTTTCTGTTTCAATAAATATTTGTATTTGTATCTGTTAGTCATAAAGTTCCGAGGTTATAAAGTGTACCATGCACTGCACCTTGACAACTCTGCCCGAGGTGGTGGCGCAGTTATTGTTAAAGAAAATCTCTGTCATTACGAAGAAGTATGAATATCATGAAATTCAAGCTGTGGCGATTTGTATTCAATCTCAATGGTATCCAGTCACTACAGCGGCCATATACTCATCCCCGAGATACAATATAAATAAAAGCCGGTCAAGAGCGAGTCGGACTCGCACACCGAGGGTTCCGTACATATTTATATGATGTCGATGATTTCTGAAATACTGTGGTATTTAGAGACATCTATTTTTCCTGTAATCTTTACATAAACTTCTATCACATACAATAATTTCAGATTGTTCTCTATGCAAACTTCGGAGATAAGGGGCGGGGGGGGGGGGGGGGAATGGGATAATTTTTTACATTTTCCATCAAAAGCCGATTTTTTTTTTTTTTGTGAATTTATGTCAGCGCTCTTTCATATGATACTCCACATAGTACTTAGTAGACTCCATTCGAATTTTTAAAACCGCCTTTCAGGCCCTGTTGCAAAAAAGATATTATATTTTTTTAAATTTCTTTCTTGTTTGCAAAATAGTTGGGTAAACGTCATCTAAAACTGTTCCAAATTTCAAGTTGATAGCATTAGTAGCTCTTGAGATATCCAGCTGTGACAGACAGACTTAGTCTTACCATAAGGGTTCCTTTTTACCATTTTGGTACGGAACCCTTAAAAGACTATATGAGTTTCTTACAGAAACTTGAACAAAGATTCATCTTAGGTGACGACTTCAACGCTAAAAATAAGCATTAAATGATAAATGATAAATGATTTATTTCTGTAAGTAGGTTTGTACAAACACTTTTACACGTCAATCATATTAAAAAAAAACTAGATGAGGTCGGCGTTTCGTATCCGACTACTCTGAGAAGAAAGGCCGAAACAAACTCAGAGGTCACAGTCTCTTTTTAAAGTCCAGACACACCAATCTACATGGTCTTCACATGATCTGACCAAGATGGTCAGATCATGTGAAGACCATGTAGATTGGTGCCTGAAATGATCTTTTGACGAAAGAACCACACAGGTTGAGGGGACCTGTCCAGTCAGTGCACGCATTTGTCAGTAGTCGTGCAGCTCAACTAAGAACTTAAGGAGCTCAACGATTCAACGAACAATACCAAAGGAAGGACATTTGGGTACGCCGCATAAAATCACTCAAACTGCCAGACTATGACAAAAACTAACTGAGAAAAAAAAGAACAATGAACAATAACCCACATAGTCTTCACATTTACAATACTTAAAACAATATAATACTTAATAAAGTAAATATTCATGTCATTGTATATATAAAATTAATCAATGTCAATGTGTATATAAAATACGGATATAATCTTGGTCAGATCATTTGAGAACCATGTAGATTGGTGTCTGACATGGTCTTTTGACGAAAGAACCACACAGATTTGAGTGGACCTGTCCAGTCAGTGCACGCATTTGTCAGTTATCGTGCAGCTCAACTCAAAACTTAAGGAGCTCAGCGATTTGACGAACAATACCAAAGAAAGGACAATTGGTTAGGCCGCATAAAGTACTCAAACTGCCAGACCTGCATTAAAATTTTTTTTGATTGAGAATAAAAAAAAAAACAATTCACATAGTCCTCACATTCATAATAATTAAAATAATATAATACTTTACAAAGTAAATATTTTTATCATTGGTGTTCAAGACTAACCACCACTTAAGGAAAGGAACTCATAAGTGCCATGAAAGATCTAAAGTGTGAAGCTATATCTACCGGAAAACCAACTTATTGGCAAAGCTATCCACGCAAAGTACGAGACCTAATAGCCTTTTTTATTAGTGACTTTTTTATTCTCTAGTAATTAAATAAGTTTTCATCATAAGACTTCATCATCACGTGAATGTCGAGGCGATCCAACTCCTTGACAACACTGATTTAGTGCCAAGACTAAATAGGGTAAAACCGAGTTAGTTTAGTGCAGTGTAAGTGAACTTAAACTGCAGTGCAAGTGCTGATTTTTATAAAGAACATGTGAATCAAGTGTCTTTCCCCTTAACTTTTCTTAATTTTATAGTTACTTAACAGTTTAAAGTTATATTTAAATTCTGTATTAGCTAATATGCTAGATTGTAATGAGGATTAAGTATCACCAATTTGTGATACTTTATAAAAGAAATAAAGTAAGTATTTCGCTTTTTATATAATATCTTTGTTCAAAGTAGGTACTTTTATGTGAAAGTATGTACTTACTGTCTTAGTATCTGCTGTAAAACTAATTTTCTTCCTTTGCATTACAGTTGTCCTCATTATTGGCATAACTGGGGCAAAAACGACTAAAAATCACATATCTTACCACGATAAACATTGGGAAGCATTCAGAAAAGTTGCTGTTGGTTAACTAATTAAACACGAAGACCGATATTATGTTACCGTTAATATGTCAAAATTGTAGATAAATATCAAGCCTTGCTAATACACCTAGCGATCGGTTTTTTTTGCAATATTGCAAAGGAAAATGTGTTAGACAGCTTATAGGAAGTACTAAAATCGGTAGTTTGCCACGAGAACTTGCCACTTTCCTTGGACTACAGGAACCAGAGCAATACACCGGGCATTATTTTTGGAAGACGTCGCCAACACTTTTGGTTGACTCGGGCGCTGATCTGACCATGCTTAAGCGTCACGGCGGTGGCGGCGGCTAGAAGTCCAGTACCGTGGCAGAAGGATACATAGAGGACTCTATAGAAAACTAGTCAAAAATGTGCAAGGGATGCATCGTTGGAGGTATATACAGTCTTGCCCAGATCCTTGGAGTCGTCCATCAATTTCCAAAGACAGCACGATAGAAAATCGTTTTGAATCACCTGCCAATAGGTCTGTATCCAACATTCACAATGGAATCCAATGAAATTGACCAATGTTCCGGAAAGCAAAATGAAAACACAAGGGACAAACACAAGCATATCAGTTCAAAAAAAATAACTTTCAAAATATTGAAATAATGTGTTTTGTTTGAAAAATTAAAAGTAAAATAAATTAACACTAATTTAATATATGATTTAAGCTGTTTTTCTTGCACCAAGCATTTTCCTAGCTGTAGTAAAGTGAACATGTGTGTTTCGCTTTGCAGCAAAGTTTTTCAGCGTCTCGTACCTTTAAAACCCTCGCTACGCCTAGGATTCTCCACTCGCTTCGCTCATGGTTCAGTCCTAGAATCCTTCACTTGCTCAGGTTTCAGTACAAGTACTCGCGGCAAAAATAGCTTTGCAGCCTTGCATAAAAATACCTATTGAATACTATTTATGAGTTTTATGGGTACTGTTAACCGACCCAAAGAAAAGTGGGCTAAACAGTATGAGCTTCCCGTCGAAGTGCTAAATAAACTGCTCGCCAAAAGTCAAAAGCTAAAAACATATTAAAAAGTTGTAACTTTTGATATCACTATGATATTACCAGTTGGCATAGGTAAGGATGGATTGAATCACTTTCTTAATAAATTACGTTATTGTTCGTGCGAAGACTTCGACTGTTCCCACAATTTAAATAATAAACATGACTTAGTAGAAGCCTCACATAGCCGGTGTCAAAATCTTAGGCCCCATTGGATCTCTCAAATTGTTGGCTGAACAACCTAAATATTTTATTTGTTTAGTCTTATATCAATATCTAAAATATTTATTCCTCCAAAGTCATGCCAACAAAGGATTGTTCTATAGTTGTAAGCATAGAGCTTTATCTTCCTGTTTCTAATCGTCGAATCGGGACGATGTGAAGTCGCTATAAGGCCTAAAATTGCTTTCCGATACTATTTCGTCATGTTGTGTACCGGAAATTCCTCCAGGCATCGCATCTGATGTGAGGGTGCATTCGACAGCTGATAGGCCTAATACAATCTCGTTGTATAGCTAGACTCTTTACATTGAGCGTCAAGTCATTGAACGAAGGGCGGGGGCGCGCATGCGTAATTGATATCTACCAATTTGTGTTGCTATTTACCACAACAAATGAATTCATGGTGGAAAATATTGCTAAATTTTCTATTTTTATCATGTATTGCATGATTTGCATGTCCAATTTTTGTGTTGTCGTGTGGCAGCCTCAGTTCCATTAAAACTGTTAGTTTACCTGTAAGAGCTATCCGTTCAAATTTTCAGCAATCTGAAAGCTCTGTATGCTATTTCATATTTTTATAAGATTTTGATCTTGAAGATTGTGAACTTTGTTGTTAAAATGTGTTTGTTTGAACAAAGTGTGAATTATTGAGTTGAACTTTTCAAGGGTACATAAAGCTCTTCTGGAGCTTGCAACCCGTTTGAGAGGAGTCCTGTCAGTTGAGTCCACCATTGCGTATTACGTTAGTGTGGGAAGGCGTCGTGTTGTGTTTTGACGCGACACGCGGTAGCGGAGCGCGGCGGTATGGCGCTGCGGCGTTGGTGATTCAGTCGTGTGGCGCGCACGTTAGCGGCCACTGTTCTCCTAGTGCTCATGCGAGTGCAGTGTCGACGCGATGAAGTTGCGCGCGGCGCCTTCCCGCGCCAAAGAGCGCGCCAATATCAGTTTCTTCATCTTCATCATGTTCTTTGCGGTGTTTGGTGTCATAATCCTCACTGAACTGCTGCCGCTGGAACGGCCGAGTGAGCCCACGAGATCGCGTAATGAACATCTGCAGGTCAGGAACCCTGAATTATTTATCTCTTATGATTCTGACTGTAGTACATTGACATTCAAAAATTTATAGCAACAGCAAGACCATGGACTGGAGATATCCTAATACGACTGCTAATTGGTTGAATATTGTATTCCGTCCAGGAAATATGGGCAATATAGTAATTGCAGACAATACAGTTGTTTGCAACATAAAGCGCTTGCTGAAGTTAAAAATAAGCTGTTCATATTGTGGGTATATCTTAGTAGAAATGTACGAATCTTTCAAAATATAATTAGTACTCCCAAAGAACAAGACAATAAGATAAAGAATCGGGGCACAACACGCTACAGAGCTACATTTAGACAGACTAAGAATAAAAACGGTTAGATTAACGAAATGGCGATGACTGAAGAGATCCTCATTATAAGATCAACACGCATTTGCTTGCACGCAACTGTTTGGATGCGATCCCGCCTGACTTATGAATGGTAAAGCTCAATAATTGTCCAAGTATTATCAACAGTGTGAAAACGGTAAGCTTTGTTTGATAACACATTCCTTCACGTAGGCTTTGTTTTGATTGGAAGTTGAGCAAATATTTACGTCAGCGAATTTATTGTAAGTATTCCATTCAGTGGTATTCGGAATTAGAGTTGAGTGTCTTTACTCGTGTTTAGATCGTAGTAGGTACGTGTAAGCTCTACAGGTATTATCAGAATTTGTTGCAGTGTTTAGATATTTATTGTTGGCATGATGTTTATTTTCAAAACGGGTTGGATTATGAATATTTTGGGTGTGATTCAACCATGTTAGCTGTGAGTTGCGTTGATGGGATAACATATCTTTTTTGCTTGAAATATAAGAATAGTGCACTTGTTTGTGGCTGTCTGATATTATGTCACCGGCTTTTTCCGTCAAGCTGAATCTATGAGCTTTCATAAACATTAACGAGTACTAGTATTTTATCTTCATCAAAGCTTTCCAACACCTTGCATTAATGAACATTTGGTAATATATCCACGTCTCCACTAGGTATTCTGAATACTAACTCTGACTTATATATTATTATAAGGTTTTTGGCTGCATCTACAGTAAAATTATCTACCTAATTAGGAAGCTGTTGCATTTGAAACTTTCGACACTTTCCTGGCTGCCTTTTGCGATAACTAACGAAGTGGTACTTAATATTATTGTGAACCCTTTCATTTATGGCTAAGAAGCAAAAGGATATGAAATATATGTTTATTAATATTTATTGACCATAGCAGGCCATTGTTGCACAAAATAACGCGACAGTCGAGGAGGGAGGAGTCGCGCATGATGTCCCTTTATTTGAAAAGCTGACCGTAGAACCGGTTTTTTGCGAACCAGTGACCCTGACGTTATCCACAAGCTTGGAACATGTATTTGATGTTGCATAAATTATTATTATTGTTCATGTACGTCAAGCATTTTACTACAGAAGTCGTCTTCATTAACGATATTATTTTCGTAAAATACTTCGTGCAGTGCGGGAGAAACTAGGTGATCAGTTATTATTATTATTCATATTCAATTATTTGCGTTCCACAAGGTAAAACAAGATGTTAACAAAGGGCTTTGAGCTAAGAGCCGTTGTAGACCATGTCAGGGTATAGCATATATATTGTTAGATACATAGCTATTACTTAAAATTAAAAATCGAAGTCGAAGAAATCTAAAAAAAAAATATACATGAAAACAATAATTAGGTACATTCGCATAAAAAGTCAATAATAATAACATAGATTGTGAACTCGTTGGTCTAGTGGTCGCGAGCACTACTGGCGAGCACGAGGTCCGGGGTTCGATTCCCAGGTCGGGCAAAGTGTTTATTGGGTTTTTCCACCAGGAATTTCTCAGTAGCAGCCCGGAGTCTGGATTTGTGCCCGAATGATGGCAATAGGCTCCCCCTTATTACATGGGACTTAAACATAACTGGCGAAATGTGGGTGTACTACAAGTGCGCCTCTGCCTAACCCTACGGGGATTACAGGCGTGATGTTATGATGTTATGTAAATAATTATATTATTGGCTATTTTCTTGAAATATTATTATTACGTTTAGATAAAGTTATATTTACTTAGGTAATACTATTCTAATACAATTGTAAGTTACAGAATTGGCGATACTTTCCATGAAGTTTAGAAATTGTGTATAAGTTTTTTCTTAGTTTACCTACCCAGGAACTGCTTTGTTTAAAGAAGCTAGTGTTATTGTATGATCTATTAATTTATGTCATGGAAGGTCCTTGTTGGTCCACCTTTTAATTACTGCAACCTATGGAAGGCCCTTCTTAATCTGAAGTTTTGAGGGTCCAACTAGAATCTTACTCTTCTGAGATTACTTTAGATAAAAGATTACGTTTTAAACCACGACAAAGGTACGATGACGATGTCTACTGGATGAGAACATAATAATATAGCTTGTTCTTAGGTCTCACATGTCTTTTTAAAATCGCCAAGTTGCCCTGTAAATTGTCTGTCAAGTTCAGATAGGTTATACTAATAGCCTAAAGTAACAAGATATAGATCCACACTATCTAATATTTTTTCAGTCACTAGAATGCTAAAACTACTCTTTAGCAATCCTGCTTCAAGTTCGTTAGGTTAATGTGTTCCATCCCGGTTTTCTACAAAAAACACTTTTTCCATTCACGCTTCGTGTTAGGTAGTTTTCGTTGAAGGAGCGTGTGAAACAAAAGTTTAGCTACTTCCATCTCAGTAGGTACTTATTAGTAAGCGGAATTCATTAAGACGGTTTTAATCTTTATTTAGTGTTTCAATTTGTTTAAAAGCATCCTTTCTAATATCGTTTACGCTACTATGCATTTGTTTGTTGGTGTCATTAATCCAGTCAGTTATCAGGGTATTTTCTGTTTTGTCTATGTCTGTTGTTGTCGCCACAATGATTTATAATCAACTTAGATTAACATAATTTTGCCAATTTTTTACAGTCTCATTATAAAATACTAGATATTTTAGTATAGTATAGAACTGTCAATGCGAAATAATTTTTGTATTAAAAGATGATAATAAGGTTCGAAGTTTATCATTAACAGCACCCCACATGTTGATATGAAGCTTAGAGACAATGAAATCTCTCAGAGATCGTCGTTTATCATCAAGTCGCGGTATGTCTGTATCTTTGCTGTATCGTGTCATCATGTCTTTTTCTTTCATACTTCTCAATTAGTCGTTAACTCGGTAGTCACTCTCTTTCTAGCCATATCATCTTTCACACAGTCCATCCATCGTTTCTTTGGTCTTCCCCTACTCGTATAGCCATCCACATTCATACCCATAGCTATCCCTTGCAGTTCATGTAATCGTGTAAATAAATGAAAGTACCTATCTCTGCTAGTGAATTTGGGTAGGTACTTAGATACTTCATCATCATATCAGCCGAAAGACGTAGCTGGGCATAGGCCTCCCCCAAGGACCGCCACTTCAACCGGTTCTGTGCTTCCCGCATCCAGTGGATTCCAGCCTTCACAAGGTAATCGGCCCATCTTGTAGGAGGCCTTCCTACGCCACGTCTTCGGGAACGCAGTCGCCAGAACCTCCACTCCACTCCAGAACCTTTCAGCCCTATCGGCCATCTGTTCTGCGAGCAATGTGCACTGCCCACTGCCACTTAAGTTTGGCAATTCTTCAGGCTATGTCGGTTACCTAGGTTCGCGTGCGGATCTCTTCATTTTTGATTCGATGACGTAGAGAAACTCCAAGCATAGGCCTCTCCATTGCCCTTTGGGTGACTTTTAGCCTTCTAATTTTATTGTCTAGAGTGTAGATTACTTAGTGAAGGTAGTAGGAGCACTCACTCTGTTATCAGGCAATCATTACTTACTGTAAAGTTCTATTATAGGTTAGTCTATATAATTAGTCTACATACAACATTACAAAATGTAGTTTGTTGAACACCTGTTGCTAGGCATAAGCTAGTCAGGATGTGCGAGGGACCTAAGTGAATTTCTTACGTTGATCGAATTTTCAATGACCACGTCCGGTCCGCTCCATTTTCGACCGAACGGCGTAATGCAAACTGGGACTTATAAATTGCCTTGTGTACCTATTAAGTGTTTGATATACGAGCCGAAAGTAGTTACGGCATTTTTGGTATCAGATCATTTAGGTCGTACCTAATGGTAGCCTTTATTTAAAATAACTTGAATTTGACACCAAGCACAACTTATTTCACATCATCCTTACTCACAGCACGTTAAAACGAAATAGGAATACCTCATTCATAAACAATATTTATAAATGTAATATAATTATAGGAGGAGATTTTAATATCAATATTTTGGCTAAAACTAACTTAACTAACTTATTCCTAGATCTTATGTCAGAATTCAAATTCACACAATATATAAAAACACCTACAAAAATTACACAACCCCTTCAACCTGCTTAGACCTAATATTTACTCACTTTACAAATAAAAATATGCTTACAATCATGGAGGAATTAGATTTTTCGGGCCATAGCGCAACAATTTGTACACTTGCATAGGTATACCGGAACAATCAAAGCAAAGTATCTGATACACTAAAAAAAGGATATAAAACACCACAAACACAAAAATTCAAGTCTAAATTAAGTAAACATAACTGGAATTTACTGGAATGATTTGCTACTACTAGACAAAGATATAAATAAATGAAAATTACAAAGCATTCAACGATACAATAATAAGCATATTAAATCAATTTCTCCCTTGGCGTAAAATTAAACTTAAACTAATTTAAAAAAAATTGGCTGACTACAGGCATTAAAAATCTCTAGTAATCACAAAAGGCTGTTAAAAATACTAACACTTAAAACAAAAAATCCAATAATTAGACAGTATTATAAATTTATGAAAAAAAGTAAAAAAAAAATTGGTTACAACAGCAAAAAAGACTGAATACATAAATAAATCGAATAATAAGGTCAAAACTATGTGGAGTATCATAAATGAGAGAACTAACAAGAAACTAAAAATCGAAACTAATAACATAAAATTGCAAGTAAATAAAAACATAACATCCAAACCTAAACAAGTAGCCGACATTTTTAACAACTTTTTTTCGTCAATTGGAGAGAGTGGCGTCAGACCACCTGGCAGCCGGGAGTCTGATGGCACCCCCGTGGAGAATAGCATATTTCTTAGCCCAATAGACGTTTGGGAAGTAAATAGAATAATAAAAAAATAAAAGTAGCCATGGGATAGACGAAATTCCACCAATCTTACTACGACAATGCGCAGACGAATTAACGTTACCGTTTTATCTCCTAATAACCAGTCATTTCAGGAAGTCGCTAATTAAACCGAATCACAAGAAAAAATCAAAACAGATCCTAACAACGGTGGTAGCCAAGGTGCAATTTCAAGATTTTCGTATGCTCTATGTGAAATTAAAAAAACTACCTATCTTCAAACAGCGCTCACCACCTACTATGCGTATACTTACATGGCTGAGCTACGGCGTCACCCTTTAGGGAAATATCACAGATGCACCAACACTCTTCACCATCCAAAAGAAGTTAATAAGAATCATAATAAACAATGATCAAACTGACGGCTGCAAACCTCACTTCCAAAATTGTAATACCGGTTAAATATTATAAATTTGGAAACCTCACGTTTGCAGCTGACAGTATATACATATTAGAAACATGTATATTTGGTCGTAAGCACCAAGTATTTAAAAAATAAAGCGAAGACATACATTCCCGTTACACACTCCGACATAAACATACCAACTTCTCGGCCAAAATTACACTCTACAAGCCCCTATGTCTATAAAAATATACAACAAACTACCTGAATTAATAAAAAAAGAAGACAAATTAATATATTTATATACAAACTAAAAAAGTTTTAAATAAGATAATGCTATTATAGTATAAACTAGAAAATATTTAAGTAAATGAAAAAAATAAGTGATAACCTAATAATTATTAGTACCTACAGTTAGTTCAGAAGACTGAAAAGCTAAGTCTTTCAAAGCTTCCTCTCTACTACCGCGCTTCCGCGCTTTTTACTATTTTGCTGTGCCCGACCGCAACAGGGTCCATGATGATCACAATATAATTTTAAGTTACCACCTAAGTACACATTGTGGAATGTAATAAAGTATTAAGTATTGAGCGATACAGCAAGAAACTCACACTCGAGCCTCGATCATTTAGTGATGCAAATACAGTGTGAGTCTTCATATTGTGCCACTTATCGAATTGAGGAAAACTAAGCTTAATTTTATCGACGGAAAAAATATAAAAATAATAATTAATGTTTTTTTTTTACTGAAAAAGGGTCTCTACCTACTAAAATAAAGTACGTAGCCGAGTGCGAGGCCTTTCTTTAACATAAATAACATAACATAAGATAACACCACGCCTGTATTCCCCGAAGGGTTAGGCAGAGGTGTAACCTTAGTAACACCCACCTTTCTTTAACAGTTGATATAAACATAGTACTTTTACTTTTATAAAGCTGATACGATGGAGAATAATTTAAACGAATAAATCGGTATACATAGTAGGTTGGTACATTGGTAGAAAATCGGGACTTTTATAGAGATATTTTACAATTATTGTAAAAATTGATGAATAAATATCAGATTTTGTTATAAACTCACCCTAATTCTCAATTCATGGCGAGTTTTTTCTGTAGTTTTTATTTTGTGAAGACTGTTACTATTTCCAGTCATTACTGAGTTTGTTTCATCGTGATAGATTGTTTAGTTTAAAAGATATACCGGTTTGTTTACACAGGGGTCACAGCAGCGAACAAGAATTTAAAAAACGCTATAAAAAATTGAACTGTTTTTTTAGGTTTTTTAAATATTTTTCCGTCGATAAAATTAAGCTAAGTTTCTCTCATTATGTAATGTGCACATTATCAAGACTCACACTGTATTAAGATTTTTTATTTTTAACCGACTTCCAAAAAGGAGGAGGTTATAATTAATTATGTTCGGCTGTATGTTTTTTTTTTTATGTATGTTCACCGATTACTCCGTCAATTGTGGACGGATTTTGAAAATTCTTTTTTTGTATGGGAGGGTATGCTCCCGAAGTGGTCCCATTGCCACCAAATCAGAATCTGATGAGGGGATCCCATGGAAATCGAGGGAAATCCTCAAATTTTATAGGCATACCTATAGCGATTTGAGTATTTTTTATAGTAACTCGTGCATTTGCACTCGAAAAGCACCATTTGCTGAAGTGGAACTGATGATGAAGACCACAGATGGCCACCGGAACTACTTAATAATAAGTATTTCACCGTTGCGATTCGATTAGGCACTTTAATATGGTTGCTAAGCAATTTATGCTCGTCAAAATGCATACAGTCAAGTCACCATCAGTTCTCCTGGTTCTCACTAGGAGAACTCCTCAATAATTAACGCCCCTGCATCGGGAAAAGCAATATTTTGTCAAAGGTGATGAGCATTTGACATTAGGCTATTGTAAATTATAAACTGACCCACTAAAACGTGAAAAATAAAAAACTTTTTACAAAAAAAAACAACCGACTTCCAAGAAAACACTACAAAGTGAAAAATAACTTTAATTTCGGAAGTCGGTGGCAAAGAACTAAAATACAGATCCAAAGCCACCGACTTCCGAAATTAAAGTTATTTTTCACTATGTAGTGTTTTTTTTGGAAGTCGGTTGTTTTTTTTTTTTTAAAGTTTTTTTATAATAGTAGTGAAAACAACATGGTCGTTAGGTCTGAGTTGATGATGATTATGATGATGTGATAGACTCAAAGTAGGAAATAAGATACTGCAATGCAAAAAAAAATGATCTATTTAATATATTCCTTCATTGTAAAAGATATTTTATGAACATAATCTGCCTATAATGTTTCCACTGCTGGGACACAGGCCTCCTCTTTCTGTGAGAGGGAGTGGGCCGTAATCTACCGCGCGGGCCCAGTGCGGGTTGGTGGATGTCACATGTCTTCGAATCTTTAGTTCTAGGATATGCCGGTTTCCTCAAGATGTTTTCCTTCCCCGTTTTGAGAGCAGTGGTGATGAAATAATTTACACAAAGTAAAGCGCCTGTCTGGGTTCGAACCTACGACCTACTGCTCGTAAGTCGAGGCCGTTAACCACTGGGCCACCACTGCTTCCACTGCTATTTTATGTATTGCATCCTAAATCCTAATGCACGCAAACCTTTGCATTAAATTAATATTGCGAACGGCTGCATACGAGTATCAGTTAGTCCGCGTTGAAATTGATATCTCTATGCTGGATCCGTTCCTCAATGAAGTATGGTATTACAAATAGTAAAAATGATTTAATAACTAAAACCACTAGGTATACTCTACTAGGTCGGTTCTTCTGAAAATCCTTAGCGTGTCTATGAAGGCTGGAGTGATTAGGTACTGTCTATTTGAAGCAAATTCTTAAAATAAAGCTTAAAGTCTGAGGCCTGGGCGATTGTTAATAGTTCATGCGGTCTTTGGTACTCAATCACATAACACTTTACTTTTCGTCTAAAAAGCGGCCTGCGGCTGGTTAATATTAGACGAAAATATAAATAAAATAAATGAAATATATATAGGTATAATACTCTTGTATACTTGTACATACAATTTAAACAAAAACATACACAAACTCTCTTAAAAAACAATCACAAATAAAAACAGATACAGAATTAGACAAGCAAATGACGTGACGTTGCGGGCGCCTAGCGCGACAGGAGTAGGTACTATTCTGTATGAAGGAGCACAGCTTTACAACAAATTGCTTCAGAATATAAAAGATCAAAAATCCATGTATACTTTCAAAAAATCTTTAAAGATACACATTTTGGCGGATTTAAAATTTTAAGCTATCTTCGAGTACTGTACTAATCTAAGGTATTTTTGTTGTGTAACCGTCGCGTTTTTTTAGGCGCCGCTTGTTTTTTTTTTTTGGGTGTGAAATTGCAAATAACTGAGCGGATCGTGTTAGACTTTTACTGACTAAAACCTACCCGTGTTCCTTCAGATGCCTGTGTGCCAGATATTCCTTTCGGACAGGCTCGTAACCCTGGCAGGACCACCGTCGCGTCGCCTAATGTATTCTGATTAGAAATAAGTTTTTTCTCATAAAAGTGAATGTAATTAATTCTTTTTGAGAAATAAGGTTGTGTGAACGATCAGTAAACACAGATAAAGCAGGTCATCTATATCAGTGTCCGCGCCTACCTATTATTAAATCCAGCCATCCACAGTGAGAACTTACAAATTACTCACTGTTATAGTACGAGTCAAACTTTATGGTCGCTCTGGAGTGCGCTACTCGCTTTGCAGTACCCCACCCCTCACCCCCGCTGACACATAAATTTGTTACTGCGCAGCGGCTCGCCTCATGTTCCGATTCGGCATCCATAAAGTTTGCATCGGGCTGTATAGTACAAAAGCGTCAGTTAAAACAAATATGGCTCCTAGACAAACTACGAGTCGAGAAACTAATTAACTTGTTAATGGTGCTAGGATGACACTAATGAGTTGGCATATTACTTACTGAAAACAATATAGCGGAGATCGGTGAGTTCAGCAGATGGCTGTTTACCAGTGGTGCGTTTTTGTGATACACGTTTTAGGATTCTGTACCCAAAGTGTGTCAACAGACAGGCTTTTGTAGGATAAAATATCCGCCTGCTCGAATGACACAAGACTCCTTCTTAAAATAGATAATCAGTTGAATTCATATTGGTCATTATGACGACCATACCAAGGCAACGCCATGACCATTGTGCCAATAGTTTGTAACCTCGTAAATTCATAATGGCGTGACAGTGGTCCATAGGTACAAATATATATATATCCATAAGTCAAAATAATAGGAGCTTGTCAGTACGAGATTACCAAGTACAGACAATTTTTCCAATGAAGTATCATTGGCACGTCATTGGAAAATCATAAAGACGCCTTTCAATTAGGAGATTAGCAAAACTGTCAAACTCTACAATTACGGTGCCAATGATCAGTCATTCTGACACAACTGCGTTAGCAGACTTAGCCCCCTGGACGCATAAAAAAATCATCTGGTTTAAAAACCGCACGACTTGAGCGCTTTGATCTGAAATTCTCATAAGCTTTGTTTTCAAAGCTACTTAAATATACATATACACCGTGGCATTTTAATCGTCTTACAACGGTAGCCCACTTCATGTATCCAATGACTTCTAATCATTCATGAAAGTAAAAAAAAATATTTATTAAAATTTGAATAATTAAAAATGAAAAAAATATTATTCATTATGACGCTACACTTATTAGTAACGGTAAATATGCAAGGCTAGAAAAACAAACATTTATATTTGTCGATACGAGTGCAGAGTCATGAGTTCGAGCTTTCGCTCGGGTGGGTCGGTGATGTTTGAAGAATATTGTGTACCCTTGCGACCTTCTTATGGACATAACATGACCGTTACATATTGTAATGAAAGGTTGGGCAGAAGTATACTGTTAGTCGATGACCTCATTAGGGACAAGGGACCCCACCTCGTTATAATGGTAGCCAATCACAAGGAGCAATTTTCATGATGATTGTTTACAGTTTTATATTGAACTAGTCGCAAGCAAAAGGCTTGCGACTTTTTTTGCGATCCAGGATGAAAAGTAGCATATGTACCTACTTCTCCAGGTCATGGTCTACCCATGTGCCAAATTTCATCGAAATCCGTTCAGCCGTTTTAACGTGAAATCGTAACAAATAAACAAACCCACTTTTGCATTTACCTATAATATTGGTTAGGATTGAAGTGTATGTTTCGGGTTTGTTGAACTAGTTTCTCATGAGGTGACCAGAGGGCTAATTGCGTAACACACTATCAGTAGGAATCGGTTTCAATTTGAAAGTGAACAACATTCATTGCGTTATTTACGTTGTTGAGCAGACAATTTTATCTAACACATGAAGCAATAGATTACCAATATACTTCAAAACCATTCCGATTCCGATTCAAACTGCGTTACGCAATTAGGGTACAGTTTCAGAACTGCAACGCACAGTCATGAGCACTAATATTATGGAGGCATCACACACAAAACACACACACACACACACACTGTCTGTCACACATACACACACAGTCACACACACACTCACATAGCAAAATTCAAAAGCGATTTTCTCGTGGAATAGTGATTGCAACTTTGATACCTATTTCCTGGGTTACAAAAAACTATAATCATGAGAACATAAAAATACAATCAATAGGACAAAATCACTTTTAACGCTGAAAGCACACCTCCGCCGCGAAACCATAGTAGCGAAACCGCAGTAGTTCAATTGTACTGGTTCGCGTCATGTTCCGCTACTTGCATCCGATTCGAGTAGCGGAACATGACGCGAACCAGTACAATTGAACTACTGCGGTTAGCACACGCTGGTAGCACACCTCCGCCGCGAAACCATAGCAGCGAAACCGCAGTAGTTCAATTGTACTGGTTCGCGTCATGTTCCGCTACTCGAATCGGATGCGAGTAGCGGAACATGACGCGAACCGGTCAGTAACTAAAGCTACTAAGGTAGCTAGGTAGCGTTAAAGTAACTAAAGTGTATAAAAATATTAGTGCTCGTGAGTCGTGACTGTACCTTCTCATGATTCAGGTTCACAGTTTCACACTAATTATAACATACCTAAATATGAACGAATACTCGTAGGTCTCGCATGTAATAAAAAGCATAATTGTGTTATCACAAAATATTATGCACATTGGCCTTGTGTGTGTTTCCGGTATGGTATCGATAAAATAGTCCTCCAAATCGTTTTATGTTCGATGTTGTTAAAGAAAAATAAGTGATAATATTATTTAATTAAAGACAAATTAAATTAGCTAGCGAAACTCTGCAGACGTGATGGGTATCGATATCTAAACAAAATAAAACAATAAAAAGAAATGAATTTGATGAGATTTTTTGGGGTCATCAACCGCAGGCAGTTAGTCACTTGAAATATCAGTTTAATTTTTTTTTGTGTAGGTATACTTCACAGACGTGATGAGTTTCGATATTTATTATTAATATATTTTATTTTTTCGATATGTTATTTGTGGAAGAAAAATAATCATTTTTATTATTATTTAAAAACGACAAAAAAAAACTGTCAAATCTTTTTATTTTTATCTTATCGCTAGCTAATTTAATTTGAAAGGATAAGGGCAGGCAATGGTTCAGCCAGGAATATTCTCTTTTGACAGTGGAGTACCATACAATTGCAATTCCGGTTTCAGTATTTAAACTTTATGTAACAACGTTTTAGGTACCTGTAAACAAGTGCAAACTGAACGATTGTTCCTATCGCAATGCATCCCTCTACCAGTTATGTGGCAACTTTATTTCCTATGCTATCTGATTATGTATAACTTATACGTGGGTAAATGCAGAATTTATTAAAATTACGCAAACAACTGGTCACGAGCAAAATGCGGACTTAAATATCCATTTCCCCGAAGTGAACTTTTTTCGTGGCTAGCTTTTTTGAGGTTTCGCATCGGACGTACAAAATGAAACTAGAATAAAATTCGTTTCGTATTCTGCTTCGTTTTTACGGAAAACTACTCACGAAGTTTTTTCGGAATCTCATAGAAATCGGTCAGTAAGCTTTGAACGATTCACAGTTTCAAATAGTTGTTCTTGCGAAAAAGTACAGGATGGAATGACAGGTTACTTCAATTTCACTTCTCCTATGTTTTCACAGTGGGTTTTTACAAAATGGACTGGCAGGTCGTTAATTCAGGTTTTTGTTAAGTTTTATTATTATCGTGGGTAACTTTACTTACCTAAGGTAAATCTACAGTGGTAGCCCGCGAAATTCAAATTTTCTTAAGTTTTTTGCAATTTGCAGATCTGTGTCAGGTTTTATCTTAATCAAAATATGATTTGTGACTATAACAAACATGTATTTACAGAATTATTATCATTTGAATCATTAATACATCTCTGTAAGTTAGAATTGTTCCATTGAATGACTTTTTTTTATGAAATTTTGATATTGGGGAACAAATCTAATTTCTCAGTAGCACCTCGGATTCTGGATTTGTGCCCAGTTGATGGCAATAGGCTTGCCCCATATTACATGGGACTTCAACATAACTGGCGAAATGTGTGTACTATAGATACACCTCTGCCTAACCCTTCAGGGATTACAGGCGTGATGTTATGTCATGTAACAGGTTTATTAATCATTCGCAGCTTTTATATGTACGCGTACATTTCGTTTTTTTTTCCTTGACTTGGTCCTTCTGACTAGTTCCGACCCTGGCGCTGACACGATCTAAGATGGACACTCTATGTACATTCATCAATCAACTCAGCCTATAGCAGTCCACTGCTGGACATAGGCCTCTCCCAGACTGCGCCACAGCACCCTGTCCTCCACCTTCCGTATCCAGTCTGTCCCAGTCACCTTTTTAAGGTCGTCGGTCCATATAGCTTGGGGGCGTCCCACACTACGCTTGCCGATACGCGGTCTCCACTCCAGAGAACCGGAGTACCGACATAGCCTTCAGAGTAAGGAAGCTGAATTGGCAGTGGGCTGGCCATGTTTGTCGAAGGACCGATGGCGGGATGGGATGGCGCGTTGGAGTAGACGAGTCCGGACTGTACATAGAAAAAAAAACTGGTGATTGATTTAGACGGATAGTCTCAACAGGCCAGACCCCATACAAACTAGATTAAGAAATGCGAGACGGCTTGCGGTGACATACTGTCACTCTAGATGTGACACCTCGTAAATACGAACCTGACAATTTTCCAGAAGAGACCGATAAGGACCAGGCCCGGATCGACGGCGCGTTGTTTTTCACGCGCGCCTAAAAGAGATGTCAGCACAAACTGACGGGGTCCGTTAGGGCCAATGCCTGCCAGGGTTGCGGGTTTGTCTGAAAGGGATATTGTGGCCCTGGCACACGGGCAACTGAAGGAACACGGGTGGGTTTTAGTTAGTAAAAGAGCGGGAGAACTTATATGATAATTTCCCAGCCAAAAAAAAAAGTAGAGACAAAAACTGTTTGATATTTATGTATATTGCATGCTTTTGGTAATTTTATTGAATGTGGGATGTCACTAAAAGTCAGTGTTTAAGGGATGTCAGCCTCCTGTACATACAAGGTATCACCATAAAGATGGAAAATTGATTGTTGGACAACTTCGTATCAAAATTTTAAATCGACCAATAACTGCAGTTACGAGGTTTCACATCTAGAGCGACAATATGTAGGTACAAAACATAGCTCCAATTATATTATACAAGACGTAAATGCAAAACCTTGAAACCTCTTAAGGGGTCATTGTACTCATAATTATGAACAACTTTGAAGTCGCGCAAAAAAATCAGGTGTTCTCTTCTCTACATTTTGACGAGTTATGCGAACATAAATGTAGGGAACAGCTGATTTTTTTTTGCGATATCAAAGAAAGAAAGAAAGAAAAAATATTTATTGGGACTCAACACAGGAGATCACAAATATTTAATCAATCAATATAATTATCAAGTTTTGTCACATAGTAAAAGTTGTTCTTAATGATGAGTATAAGATGTTAAAGACAAAACGTCCCAATTCGACGCGCTCTAGAAATATAATATTATGCTTCTAGAGCGCGTCGAATTGGGACGTTTTGCCTTTATTCTGCGCGTCTTGACGCGATGGGGGACGGCGACGAGCAGTCATGTGTCACGACCAGCACCCTACTTGCGTAAAGGCTCGTACAGACTGGTGCGATATCGCGGACTTGACGCGACATAAGTAGCACAATTTCTTTGTCGGTGCCAGTCGCGCCCGCGACATCGCGTGAGTCTCTAAGAACCTTATCACAGTTTGAATCACAATTGGAATGATTTTGAAGTATATTGCTAATCCATTGCTTCATAAGTTAGAAAAAATTGTCTGCTCAACAACGTAAATAACGCAATGAATGTTGTCGAATTGTCAAATTGAAACCGATTCCTACTGATAGTGTGTTACGCAATTAGCCCGCTGATTTTAAAGGTCGGTTATAGTCGCCGGCACGTACCTTGGCAAGAATCGTTAGATGCTTCTCTCCTTTCTTTAACTTTCTTCTAAACAGAGACGTTTAAAAATATTTTTTTTGTTGCATTAATTGTACATGCGTAAACTTACTCCCACCCACTACGCCAAAACCTAGCCAAGTTACGTGCCCGCGACTATACTAAGAACGTAACATAATTATCTTGTATAAAATATCATTGCCTATGTAGCTCTGCACAAGTGTACACGTAGGTAATATACTTTGGTCCTTCGAGTCTTAGGTACAGCTTTACAAAAATGATTCTTTCTTGTATCAGATTTATGCCTACCTATTTCTATAATTGTTCATGTTTCCTGGTAAAAGAATTTGCTTTTATTGTCAAATATATAACTTCTTCTTAATTCGGCGTATAAAACCATTTGGTGCGACGTCATAGTAAGGTTAAAATGCAACAAATTAAGCCACCAAATTTTCTACCCAAATTCAGTAGTTTTTTTTTTTTTTAAATAAAGTAATGACATAAATTACGAAAAATAAAATGTTAAATTAGTGATCTCTGCCAAAGTTTTCGGCATTTTAGATTTTTTAATTATTAACAAAGATTTGCTACGGCATCAGCTATGATAATAAATTAAATTCCAGTATAGTCGCACCGTAAATCATTTTTATATTTCATAAAACAACTAAAAACGTAATTAACTCAAAGAATACTGAATTTCGGTAGAACATTTGGTGGCGTAATTTGTTGCATTTTAACCATACTATGACGTCCAGCAAGGAATACGTCGAGTTACCAGGGGCCCAATTCTGTAAAATAACCAACTTGTCAATAGTGTGTCGGTAGTGTGTCAGTAGTGTCTCAATAGAATAGTCATGGACATTTGGGCCCAATTCTGTAACTTTGAGTTAAGCAACACGCCATTGACACTCTATCGACACACTACAGACATTCTTTTGCCACTGTTGCAAATTTGGCATTCTGCAAAAACTTCAATGGCGTTTCAGTGGTGTCTCAGTAGTGTGTCGGTAGTAAGTCGATAGTGTGGCGTATAATAGTTTTAGTGTTGCTATCAAAAATCTACCATGAGGTAAACCAAACCTGCCACTTTTTCAAATCCAATTTTTGTTAATTAAATCTTTATATTATGGGTTTATTTATTAATATAAAAACGTTTTATTATTAGAAATATCAAATTTCACTAAAAACATGCGTTTAATAACGTTTAATGAGTGTAGCCTCAGGGGCGCTATGGCGCGAGGATACGGGCCTTCGATATTAAAAAAAAAAACCTTAATTCATGTTGGGATGCTGTTTATACGGGGGGTGGTACATAGGGGGGGTCAAATTTTGGTTATTTTTTGCCTAGGACGCACCGTTTTCGAAATATTTGAATTTGTATATTAATAAAAAAAAGTAGATTCTATTTCGTAGATTTTTTACATCATCTCATGGTTTTCGGTCGGAGTATCAAATTAGGTACCTTCACATACAAACCTTTAATTTAGCAGGGATTCCATTCCGCCGTCGCTGTCTCTGGAGAAAGGGAACGAGCTCGTCAATTAGCTTCCTTGCTTGCTCTACGTCCACTTTATCGATTTCACTACGTAAGTCGCACACACACGGACACATTTTACTTTGTAAAGTATTATATTATTTTAATTATTATGAATGTGAGGACTATGTGAATTGTTTTTTTATTTTTATTCTCAATCAAAAAAAAATTTAATGCAGGTCTGGCAGTTTGAGTACTTTATGCGGCCTAACCAATTGTCCTTTCTTTGGTATTGTTCGTCGAATCGCTGAGCTCCTTAAGTTTTGAGTTGAGCTGCACGATAACTGACAAATGCGTGCACTGACTGGACAGGTCCACTCAAATCTGTGTGGTTCTTTCGTCAAAAGACCATGTCAGACACCAATCTACATGGTTCTCAAATGATCTGACCAAGATTATATCCGTATTTTATATACACATTGACAGTGATTAATTTTATATATACAATGACATGAATATTTACTTTGTTAAGTATTATATTGTTTTAAGTATTGTAAATGTGAAGACTATGTGGGTTTTTGTTCATTTTCCTTTTTTTTCTCATTTAGTTTTTATCATAGTCTGGCAGTTTGAGTGATTTTATGCGGCCTACCCAAATGTCCTTTCTTTGGTATTGTTCGTTGAATCGTTGAGCTCCTTAAGTTCTTAGTTGAGCTGCACGACTACTGACAAATGCGTGCACTGACTGGACAGGTCCCCTCAACCTGTGTGGTTCTTTCGTCAAAAGATCATTTCAGGCACCAATCTACATGGTCTTCACATGATCTGACCAAGATTATGTCTGGACTTTAAAAAGAGACTGTGACCTCTGAGTTTGTTTCGGCCTTTCTTCTCAGAGTAGTCGGATACGAAACGCCGACCTCATCTAGTTTTTTTTAATATGATTGACGTGTAAAAGTGTTTGTACAAACCTACTTACAGAAATAAATCATTTATCATTTATCATTATTTCAAATTTAAAAAATATACAAATTGAACCCAATCAACAATAGGGGAAATAGGTGTCGTTGTTCGATGGCTTCACAATGGCGGTTCGATGGCCAAAACACTATTCAAACACAATAGAAACAACTGTCAAATACACTTAAAATATTTACAGACTACCGTAAGCTTGGCATCACGATGCCATTGTGTCATTATAGTGGACCAGACTACCAATTATTGTTGCCAAATTTGCAACAGTGGCAAAAGAATGTCTGTAGTGTGTCGATAGAGTGTCAATGGCGTGTTGCTTAACTCAAAGTTACAGAATTGGGCCCCAGTAATAGGTACAAATTAGTATGAAACTGCAATATTAACAACAAAAAGTAAAAGAAGTACAAAAACTCGTTTATAAGGATGAGAGTAAAATAAATAACTAGTTTTGGATGTTTGCTTATTGCTCACTGATTCAAGGAAAAGTCCGACTACTGACCGTCCTTCTCATCAAAACTAATACAAAAGGTAAAATTGGTTGTTTATATGGTAATGGTAAAGGTAATCTCTGAAAGAATACTTTCTTGTACTGCTCGAAAGCTACGCTATTGCCAAGTGTCATAGCAATATAGGAAGTGTTTGACGAAGTCATGCTCAGAAGCTAGTCTTGAATATATTGACTCCCGTAAATAAACTAATTAATCACAAAACTATTTTTCTTTCTACTACGTAGTAATGTTATCATTAATCACTACAAAACCGATCACAAAGGATGTATTTATTGCTTAGAACAAAACAGTGCAGAAATGTTATATCAAATCTCACTGTTGCACTGTTTTTCATTAATATTTTTTTATTTATTTAATTCAGGCAAAACCCATATTACACAAGATAAAATAAAATAAAATTTTACAATACTGCAACAGAATATAATAAAATATCAATACAATTAAAATAAACGAATTAATAGGTACAAAATAATGCACAGTTTTTTTTATTTAGATATAAATTTACCACAGAGGTTTAATGTCTCCCATTAAGTTTCATATAAAATGATTAAATTTAGATTAGATTTCATTAGATCAAAAAGTTACTGCTGAAAATAAAAATCGGCTGAATAAAACCGACTTGGTGAAAAACTTTGTTTTTATTAACTTGAGTTTTTATTTTGAGTAGGTATATTTTATGGTTCCCTATCCATAAAGTTTTAAGAAATAATATAACATGGCATACTTTTATTTATCCTAACTATATTTACCCATAACAGCTTACGCATAATTATTTTAAGCATAATTTCCCTAATCATAATAATGTATAAGCATAACATTCACATTAAAACATAATTTTTATAGGCATAACAATGTAGGAGGTAATTATTATGCGTATTTGGCGCATAATAATTAACACTCCCCAAGGCGCACCCCGCCGCTCCTTAACCTACTTAAAATTGGTTTCCGTTATTCCCATAGAGCAGTGGTGGCCCAGTGGTTAACGGCCTCGACTTACAAGTAGTAGGTCGTAGGTTCGAACCCAGACAGGCGATTTATTTTGTGTAAATTATTTCATCACTACTGCTCTCAAAACGGTGAAGGAAAAACATCGTGAGGAAACCGGCATGTCCTAGAACTAAAAATTCGAAGACATGTGACATCCACCAACCCGCACTGGGCCCGCATGGTGGATTACGGCCCACTCCCTCTCACAGAAAGAGGAGACCTGTGTCCCAGCAGTGGGAACATTATAGGCAGATTATGTTATGTTATTCCCATAAATGTTTGTGCCTTAACACTATTATGCTAATAATCATTACGCCAAGTAATATTATGCGAATTAAAATTATGCCAAAACAAATGATCCAATAATATAATTATGACAACAGCAACTGTATGGCAAAAATAATTATGGCAAAAACTATTATACCAAAAAAATATACCAAAACAGTTTTGCCAAAATATATTAGTAAAAAAACATTATGCGAAAAGAAGGGATCCCATATTTTATCACGGTAGGTAGATTGGTAGTTGAAAAAAAAGTAGATTACGCACCTTGCTTAAGTGAGTAATTAATGCACTCGTGCTAATTTAGTGCCCTCGCATGCGCTCGGGCACCAACATAGCACTCGTACATTAAGAGCAGGCAGTCTAAATCAAATTCCGAACGCAAGCTCCGCCCCTCACTCCCCGCCACTCCGTTATGTGCTAAATGCTAATACATCAGTAATAAAGATGAATATCGCGTGCGCTCTTTGATCTTGTTCGAACACGAAACTAAATAACGTAGTCTCAATTCTTATTTCTTTATAACTAAATTAATAATTGATCTAGAGAAAAAATATCTTTTGTCGGGATAATAAACTATATTTTCTTGGTCTGAATATTTATTTTAGACATAAAAGCTAAACCATCATGTTGGTTTTTTAGAATTATCCTTAAAAAAGACAAGATTTTCGAATAAAAATTTATTGAGAGAAAATATTACAATTAAGTTACGTACTTGTAATATTTTGTCTCAATAAGTATTGTCACAACAACATGGAAAGAAAAAAATCCAATAAATCATATACTAAAGTTTCATTTTGCTTTATGTGTGAATGTTTCAGAATATTCATGCAAATTAACATAAACATAGGGAACCTCCTCTTAATAACTCACTTTGCGCTCGGTGCAACAATATAATATTTTATTCATTATTTTTCAGTTTTCACAAAGACTTTTATAAATATAACTGCATGACTTTTACCAACGAACTAATTGCGAAACACACTATCAGTAGCAATGGGTTTTATTTTGACAGTTCAACAACAATCATTGCGTTATTTACGTTGTTGAGCAGACACATTATTCGAACATATGAAGCAGTGGATTAGCAACTTACTTCAAAATCATTTAGATTAGGGATTGATAGTGTGTTACACGGTGCAGGTACAAGTGACATAATACAGTTTTCTTGCAACATAAACAACATACACAACTTTTATACGCATCGTCGGACGGTTTTGGATTACTATGTTAAGCACAGGCCTTTCCCGTACCCGTATTCAGGCAATAAGGCTAGATGCATTCGGATACAACATGTTGGACTCCTAGATATTTTTCTTATTCGTTTTGAAACATTTTAAGCACAACCGTGGATAATTTAATAGCAATTATGCGGCCGGCCATGCGTGAAAATGCTGAATGAAAATTGAATGATTATTTTTAAAGCAGAATAAACTGCATACGGTGTCGTGTGTTCATTCTGTTTTAGGCTATTCATTTTGTTATTAAGGATATTAAAACAGTTCATAATGATGAGGAACGAGGTACATTATAGTGCCCCAACCGGAGGTCGTAAGTGGAACTAACGAAATCACTATAAAAGCGACAAAGCCTGTAATTTTTCGATCATCGACTGAGCCGCCGCAGTTGTTACCGGCGCAGGAGGGCCAGTGAGACTGAAATAAAGCGTATTGTAAACTGCCCGAGTCCCGTTTATTATGTAGGTACCTATGAAATTATGAAGATACAATTAATTTCGGAATAAATTGGGTCAGTGGGCGGACTGTCCTCCTATTCCCAGTTTTCCAGTCGTGGATTATCCTTGATTTATGATCCTGGTAAAACTTTTCTTCGCTTGGTAACACTTCATTTTTTTTCGCTGTCTGGTTCGTCTGTCAGTCAAGTTTGTTTGGATAATTAGATTCCACAAAACAATGAGGCCATAATGTCCAAATCATAATGTCCTTTCACATAAAAGCAACCGGCCCTAAAAAGAAAGAGCTGTGTTATTAAATCTTGTCATAGAAACAGAAATAAACGTAAATAAAAGCATTCAAATATTTTCAAAGCTTTTAAACGCTTTCATTTGTATGTTTATATCTTTTAATCGGCTTGAAAATATATGAGACTTTTAATAAAAGTGATGGCGGTTTGTAAGAGATCTGAAGGTAGTAGGTAATTGGGTGACCTATTGCTGTGGACTCAAGGTCATCGCGCTTAATGTGTTCCATATGGATTTATGTATGTTTTGTTTACAACCGTTGCATTAAGGCTCCCGCAGACAGGCGCGACGAGACACTAGTAGTAGGTACAGTTTCAATGAAAACTTCATGGGAAGTGTCACACTGCCTGTCTCACCCGCGATATCGCACCAGTCTGCACGAGCCTTTAGTCAGTTCTTTATGTCAATAAAGCTACCTTTACACGTGACTTTGAACTACATATCTACCACAGAGTAGACGGTCAAGGAGGTCACCCTTACTTCTCCCAAGAGTGTCGTAAGACGGAATGAGAGGCTGTAGGTATTAGGCATTTTAATGGGTATCATTTTGTAATTGTCTCCCGTCAGGCTCACTAAATCGTGGATATAGGAGTGAATCAGTCTATATTGACTTCTAATGAGAAGTGACTTTGTGTAGTTGAGAGACTCACCGATTTTATAGATAATAAATTATGTTTATGTCTATTAGTAGGTTTGTACAAACACTTTTACACTTTTTACATTTTAAAAACTAGATGAGATCAGCGTTTCCTATCTGACAACTCTTAGAAGAAAGGCCAACACAAACTCAGTGGTTACAATCTCTTTTAAAGTCCAGATATAATCTTGGTCACATCATGTGAAAGCCATGTAGATTAGACAGGTGTCTGAAATGGTCTTATGAGGAAAGAACCACACATATTGAGTGGACCGTTGTGAAATTTCTTGTTCCCCAACCATAGAAACTAATGTCCCCAACTCACTGCGGCGCACGAAAATCGGCTTTCATAGACTTAGGGATTTCAATTTGCAAGTTTTGTTCAGTTTTTTGCCGGATATAGCTTCTATTAGTCATTACTACTTACATAAAAAAAATGACACCCATGTCAATTCTGCTCAAAAACGAAGGAATTATATTTTTTTTACAAAAAAAATTATGAAGCTAGTATGAAAAATCTAATTATCTCTTATACGGAAAGTTAAACATGAATATCTTTACAGGTGTAGGTTAGTGCTAATTATTTATGATTTTTTTGTCGCCGATTTGCCAAAAAACATTTTTTTTAAATCGTCAAAATATTTGTTAGGGTTCCCGTTTTACCCTTTGGGTACCCAAAGGGTAAAACGGGAACCCAATTACTAAGGCTCCGCCGTCTGTCTGTCTGTCCGTCTGTCACCAGGCTGTATCTCATGATCCGTGATAGTCAGACAGTTGAAGTTTTCACAGATGATGTATTTCTGTTGCTGCTATAACAACACATACTAAAAAACAGAATAAAATAAATATTTAAGGGGGCTCCCATACAACAAACGTGATTTTTTTGCTCGTTTTTGCTCGATATTGATAACGGCAACAGGTAGACGCTTGAAATATTCACAGAATATTTAGTTTTATATTCACTTTAAAAATAAATAATTAAATTAAAATAAAACATACATTTAATGGGGGCTCCCATACAACAAACGTGATTTTTTGCCGTTTTTATAGATAATGGTACGGAAACCTTCGTGTGCGAGTCCGACTCGCACTTAGCCGGTTTTAATAATTTTACATATTCATCGCCCGCCCGCGCTATTACTTCGTTTTCGCTTAGCGTTCTTTCTGCCTTTTTTTCTTTTCTCTCGGCTCCTAAGGGTCGTAGCGTGATATTAAATAGCTTATAACCTTCCTCAAGAATAGGGCTATCAAATGCAAAAAGATTTTTTCAAATCCGACTGGTACTTCCAGAGATTACCCCCTTCATACAAAATTACAAACAAACAAATTTTATAGATGAAGTCTACTTTGTAGCCTAGTTTCTGAGAAGTTTCTTTATTGCATTGGTTGTTTCGCTTTCTGGTTAAAAATTGCTGCGTCCCCTTATGTTGGATACCCCTGAGACCCTTACATCAGGCAAGAGCATGAATAATTTGCAGCAATACCTTAAGAGATAAATTCTCTGAAGGATCGCATGCAACCGAATATAAGACGGAGTTTATAAAACTGTCTTTTATCCTGCTCTAACCTATGGAACTTTGTGCTGGCTACTGAATAAACAACAGACTTCTACATACAACTTCGTTAATGATGTTGAGGTGGGTAGAGGTGTCACGTTACTCGAGGGAGAAAAGCAGTAGGTTCGTAAGTAGTAGGAAGCTTTAAGGTAGCGGCGATGGAAGAGAAAACTTTTGTTCTTACATCTATTTAGTTGTTAATATGGTTACGGAGGTAGATACCGAAATAAGGCTAGGAAGTTTAACGTGTCTCTGGCAGATAAGACTGACAGTATCAACCGACGGACACATAGGAAAAAAAACCCTTTCTTTTTTTTTGTAATTCTGCACTGTCCCACCTCTGGATAAAGCCCTTCCATCTTTTAAAATTGGAGGGACTTTTTATAAAGAAATTGATGTACTAACTCTGCCTTCTATTTATATCTTAGAATGTATTTTATACGTTCGCAAAAATTTGGACTTTTTAAAATAAGAAGAGATTTCCATAATATAAATTCAGGCATAACACTGACACGCATGACTGTAGATTTGTAGACCATTTTCTATTTTGTTAAGTACCTGGTACTTGTTGACGGACCACTGTCCTCCCATACCTATTAACACTATTTGAAAACATTGTAAAAGCCAATTATTTTTTTAAAGAGTAAACGTGGAGTTTCTTGCGGGCTCTTCTCCATAGGAAACGACCAATTGGAACTGTACACCTAGCTTCTGTCTTTCATAAGAGCCCATGTAGGTTTATGTGAAATAAAATATTTTGATTTTGAATATTAATGAGTAAAACCCAAAAACCTCTCGAGGAGCTCGTGGCTAAGTAATAACTGCCACACGGGTCAAACCATTAGGTTAAGCTACGCTTTGCGGGTTGGTCCGTGGATGGGTGACTATCTTTACATACCGATACTCTCTGTGCCTCAGAAAATACGTTAAGCCATTGGTCATTCGTGGATCTGTGACAGTTGTTAGGGGTAGTGAGAAGCTCGAAAGTCTGACAACCAGTCTTACCAAGGAGTATCGTAGTACCCAGTTACTGGGTTGTGGAGGTCAGATAGGCAGTCGCTCCAACATAGTAGGGAAAAGACTTGGCAGATTGATTTTTGAAAACACAAATACCTATGTTCTAATATCGCAAAAGGTATTCTAAGGGCAGTGATTCGAGGTAATGACAATAGTCTAGCGGGTAGACTTTAGCCCATTAGTTAGGTTCTATTTGCAAACTTGATTGGATGCTGTACCGGTACAGCCACCTATTAATTGTTTGCTGCACCGGACGACGTCAATACGTCGGCGCCGGCTGTCGCTGAAAACCAGCGCTGGGGCTCTGTCTTGTATAGGGTCGCAGCATAATGCTGAGTGATAGCCGTTTTGCGTGGATGTGACGCATGTTTCCCTCAACTTTTTCTTATTTTTGTGTTTATGTTCTTTTTTGCGTCATGTTTACCGCAAATAAACGTATTTTCTTTCTTTTCTTCTTTCTTTATAAGGTTCAAATACGTCCTAAAAATGATAATTATGCTCGCAGACTTCTACATACCCATAGACAACCTTACCCAAGCCTTTAATCGCTTTTTCCAACCCATCGATGTGTTGGTAACAAGATTTATCAATTTCCTTTGACACGGATTTAAAAAGTCCTTGAGATTAATAAATTGTTCATCGTTTGTGACGGGCATTTTTCTGAGAGAATACTTTTAATGGTGTAACTACTTTTGCATACTTAATATAAAAAAGTGATAACAAAGCGACCAGCATCTTTCATCTGGGCCCCGGCAACATCTTGAGAGGACGCTAATGAAATTTTTCCGGATAAAAAATGACGTCATGATAAAAAATGCGGAATCCAAAAGGATTGTATTTATCATACAAATGGGAACCAGAGGAGGTTATTTTATGAGTGAGGATATTCAAGAAGATTTATGTGCCGACGGGACTTTAAGGAATAGTTAAATTGTCTATTATTTACAATACGGTCTGTCTATAAAATTAGTAGCTATGGTTTGAAATGTAGTAGTAAACACCACGTAGCTATTCTATAAATAGCTCACCGTGAAAACTTAGGTGAAGTGAGCGTGGAGTGAACTGTCAGTGAGGGATTGACACTATTAACAACTCACTTCACCTACGTTTACACGGTGAGATTTTTTTCAGAATAGATCGGCTGGTGGGATGACACTGACAGCTCACTCCACGTTCATTGCACCTAAGTTTTCACGGTGAGATGGTTACAGAATAGCACCGCATGTCCGCCAAACGCCCACAGGCGTCTAATCTGATAACAATATTTCTATTGTGTCTCGTTCATTATCCTTGAGCTGTTAAGGGTTAAAACAAGCAATAACAAAACTATAATTATCCAAAATCATAATCAGTGCATTCTTACTCTGCTAACTGCTACTTTATCGGGCAGGAAATAGTCCTCGCACCAAAAACTGATTATGGCCTAATTATCACCAAGTAGTCACAAAAAACTGAACCCGAATTTTTTTTTGATGGTTAACGAGAGCGGTTCTACCACAATTACAATTTGAATTGTAGCGACATAGATAGAGCGCTTTAAGGCTCCTGCAGACTGGCACGACAGCGGCAGCGTGACACTTTTCGTGAAGTTTTCATAGAAATTGTGCTAATAGTTTCACATCGCGCCTGTCTGCGGAAGCCTTTATAGTTATTATATTCAGAATAAGGGTCAGCCCTTAACATTCCTATAAATAAAAACTGAAAGAGAAAAGAGAATGGAAACACGAATAAAAAGTTTTTCAGAATACTGTAGTGCAGTCTATTTCAGACGTGGTTTTAAATGCCTGAGGCGCTTTTATGGGGAAGATGTATGTCAATGACGCTGCAGAAGCGAAATTGTTAAACAGTATGTAGGTACTAGTTTGTAAGCGTGATTTAACGTTACAATTTCCCATCGTTTTATGGCTGCTCTGCTCCAGTTTGTATAGGCTCTTAGTATTTGGTAGTCAATATGCAGATTAGATCTAGGATTCATTGAAAATAAATATTGGTCTTCCGATACGAGTTCATTGTAACGCTGCATATACTTCTTAGACGTAGCGTTGGAAGGCCTCCTACAAGGTGGACCGATGACCTTGTAAAGGCCACACGAATCCGCTAGATGCGGGAAGCACAGAACCGGTCAAAGTGGCGGTGCTTGGAGGAGGCCTATGTCCAGCATTGGACGTCTTCCGGCTGAAATGATGATATACTTCGTTTCTTTGGTAATGAATAGCTTGAATGAGCCTTGATATTATATTTATCGTATTGGGGTCCAGCTGCAGACGCAGCTCATCCAATGCAAACTTGAATTTTCGCGCGCATAAAATAGAGCGCTCGTGCAAATTTTATGACAATTAGGTTGAAAATTATGGTAACTTTATCCAGATGAGAGGCGATTATTGCTTAGTTAGGCCCTTCTTTTATTAAGTTTGTATGCTGTGTAAGAGTGCGTGAGTATCTTTATACACACAACCCTTTGAGATTCGGGAACTAATATTTGTCTAATCTAGAAATGCTTGTTCTGATAAAGAATCGAACCGAATCTGAGCATATAAAACTAATCTTTCTTCTTTTGTGAACCGAAACACACATCACAACACAAACTATTTGATATTAATCGTTTCTCAAGCGTGTAAATTTAATTTGTAAGTAGTAAAGTGCGTACGCGAAACTGAATGACGTAAAAATGTCGTGATATAAGTTATATCACGACTTTAAATAACTGACTACAGTCTGTTTAGTTATATGTATGTAATAAACTTATAACGCGGTTATAACTAAACTGACTGAAGTCATTTATTTATTTAAAACACATCATGATGATTATGTACCCATTGTTAGTACTGTTTCCCTAATAAAGTAGGTGAAGTATACAGGATGGAAAAACCACTTTAAATACGTAAGATAAATTATTTTACTTAAAGGAAACATGCCTTTATTTTTAAAGAGAAACAAAACTGTATTTACAGATTTCTCGACAAGCTTACCTAACCGGGAATCGAACCAGCTAAAAACTAAAAAAAAATAAACACTCGCTATTTTATTCTATTAATTTTTGATTTTTTCCACCCTGTATATGTATTATTAGCATTTGTGTGATAATAATATCTATGCCAAAGTGCTTTCCAAGGCACGGAGGGGTCTCGATATGTAATGGATGGTCACCCATCCACACACCGACCGCAGAAAGCGGAGCTTAACCTTCGATCAACCCGTGGCTATTATTATTTAGCCACAGCCTTGTCATGGGAATTTGTATGTATCCTCAATCGTGTGAGTTCGATAACGGTGTGTTTAAAGGCTCTTACAGACTCGCGGGATATCGCGGACGTGACAGGCACCGACAATGAAGTTTTGCTACTAAGTGTTGCGTCGCGCCCGCGATGTCGCACTAGTCTGTACGAGCCTTAACACAATTTATTTGTTATCTTCGAATTGTTTGATTGATTTTAGTGACTGCGTTGATTGATAATATAAGATATTTATTTTGCAAATATGGGTACAAAACACGCTGACATAATAAATATAATTAGCAACAGCCATATTTAACCAGAAGGCATGCAAAAGTACAAAATACCTACACTAGAGATGCTAAGTACATCATAATTAAGATAAACAATGTCATTATACAGGGTCAAATTAAATTAGCTAGCGAAACTCCGCAGACGTGATAGGTTTCAATTTCTAAACATGATAAAATGTTAATGACCGCTAGCAGTGTTATTACTTGAAGTGTGAGTTATAAAATCTGTTGTATCATGTTGAGATACCCATTACGTGCGTGAAGTTAAAAAAAAAAACTGATATTTTTATTGACTACACTACCTGCGGTTAATGACCCCCAAAAAACATTATCAAATTAATTATTTTTTTGTTTAAACACATCATGTCTGTGGAGTTTCACTAGCTAATTTAATTTGACCCTGTATAATAAGATTGATTAACTATAATAATAATAATCATTATGTAGAGATTAACTACGATAATATGGCCCGCCCCTCCAAAATTCAAAACGTTTGAAAGTATTTACAAAGCGCCACCAAGACTCACAACGCATGTGTGCGTAATTAGACGGCCGTCAAACAAAAACAAATCCACGGATTTGTTGCTCGAGTAGTGGCATCATTAATCGCTCATTATTTTGAGTATGGCGCTGCACTGACGTACTAAACGACACGTGTGTTGTCTTGCACAATCAGCTAGTTATGATTGGTTGACCAACCAATCTGGGGCCCAAGTTTGCTATTTTTATGAATTCAGTCATTCCAACACGATCCCATTGTCATGCCATTGTCATTTTGCTAAAAGTTCGTAATCTGGTAAATTCATAATGGTCGATCATTGGTCGGTCAATGTTCTCGTAATATAATTGTGTTATTATAATGGCATTGTCGTTTTGCCATTATTATAAAACCCATTAGTAGAAATGTCATTAATTTGTCATTATGTACGAGATTACCAATATATGCAATTTCTTTCAATGTAGTGTCAGTGGCCGACCATTGGAAAGTCATAGTGACGCCATTATAATAGTAGATTACCAAACTTGTCAAAATCAACAATTATGAAATCAATGATCGACCATTCTGACACTATTGCAATAGCAGACTTGAGGCCCTGGTAATAAGTGAGATATTACGAGTGTCTCCACAAAAACTATGAATACATTCGACGAATACGATGACGAATACTTACAACTACGAGTACATACAAACGTAGTTTATCTCTAGTAAATATTTATGTGATTCAATTATTTCAATAAACAAATACAATTTAAAAGCAATTTAATTATGAAGTATTTCAATAATTATTTATATTATACACAATTCTTCTGTAGTCAACTTATATCGTTTTGGTATTAAATTCAAATTAAATCAAATAAAAATTAAATGTTACATTTTTCTAATTTCTAATCATTACAAAAAGTAATCAAGAAATTCCTTTCTCCATTAAAAATTCCGTCACACTGTAATACGCTTTGTCCACAAAAAAAATGCGCTAAGAAGAATAAAATAAACTTTTAATTTAAAACTTCTACTATCAACTTATAACGACATTACACAATTTATATGATAAGCTTGTCGCGAGATTTAAGAACTCAGTATTTACATAGATTGAAAATTAAAAAATTTAAATCGAATCAGATCAAGTTATTTAATGTACTTGTTTATCTACACAGTTAAATCTCGCGACAAGCTTTTGTCGCTTTAATATATTTAACGAGGTCAGTCGAAAGGTACATTTCTCCTTTCATTCGCTGAAAAACCTTCAAGGTCTCCTGCTCTTGAAGACTAAAATTCATTTGGCACAAACGCTTATTCAGCCGATTATAGATTATGCCGACGCCTGCTATCTGGATGCTACTGAGGAGCTACTGAACAAGCTTGAGCGCATGCAAAACTTGTGCATTCGCTTTGTTTTTGGTCTTCGAAAGTATGACCATGTTTCTCACCTTCGCAAGGAACTCAAGTGGCTCCCAATCCGCCTTCGCAGGAACACTCGGATGTTATGTCCCCTCAACATCTTACACAACCCGTCTTATCCTTCCTACCTGCGGGAGCGTTTTTCTTACGCTCGTCCTAGCGACGCTCCATGTAGATCGCACCTTAGATCCCTCCTTAAATCTCATCCTCATAAAGTATAAAACTAGCTACTATTCTTATTTCTCTGTGCATGCTGTAAGATTGTGGAACTCACTTCCGCCTAGCATTCGTGATTTAAAAACAATTTCCTCATTCAAATATCGAGTAAAAGACCTTTCCTCTCAACTGTGAATATTTGTATATATATATGCTTTATGTATTTATTTAGGTATATGGAAGTTTTTTGCACGTGTGTACGTGTACGTATTCGTGTGTAAATTTTATATGTATATGGTATAGTATAGGTATATTTATCATTTTATTTTAAGACTTCGCATATTCATATTTTTCTCTTCTTGTTCTCACACACTATTGTCTACATTTCTTTTTCATTTCTCCTTTCGCAGGTCTGCTGGAAGAAATTTCTTAAGAAATAAGCAGTACCTTTGTACTAGTATTATAATTATGTCGTATCTCTCTGTATTTTACTGTGTGTACATAAATAATAAAATAAATAAATAAATAAATAACTGAAAATGTGTTGTTCGTTATTCTTATCTTTATGCGATCAGACATAAATGCACAGGTTTTTAACATAGTTGTTAGATTTCATCAATCGTTTTTTTTGTCGCTTATTGACATGGCGCTTGCAAGGTCAGCTTCATAGTGGTAATGTGTTTCATAGTTTAAAATTAGAAATGGATTGATCGTTTTAAATTTTTATTTAATGTTAGTTAGGTACCTACCGGATGTATTTCGGTTATGAACAATATTTTTTTTTCTTTATGGTAGGGAATAACTTTGAAAAACGACTAATGACTATATTCAGGTACTGAAAACAGTATTTTGTTCAGAATTACCTGTCTTCAAACCATTATCACAAAAAGACAACAAGCCATTAAAACTCTGACACCAGAATAGTCAGTAACCACACGAAAAAGATAAAGCCACTATTGTATTATAAGGCGCAGATATATGATTTTAGTGATTTAAATCTGTTATTACTCCTTCATGTAATGCAAGTAAGTTAAGCAAAAAAATGTATGTTAAACTAGAATGTATACACATCAATTCTATATGTGAATATTTAAGTATTGTAGTAAAATACTTTAAGAAATAAATTCAGGAAATAATATACTTTCAGACTATTTAAGATATTTTCCTCCAAAGTATCGGTTACCATCCATCTTTAGTTATCGGTGGCATCCGGCCATATTTCACCGAGCCAACGCCTGCCGGCAATTCCGGCAATCCTCCAGCTCCGTGCCGGGTACATATTTTACCCGCGCGGCACGTCGAGCTGAACTACGGGTCTGGCGAGACCATCCGCTAACCGTCACCATCCCTGGCGTCTGCAGCGTGACACACCCACCGCGGTCTTCGTCACACCAGGCTGAGTCAGGAGAGTACTTTGCTACTCCCAAGTGAATTTAAGGGAATCTTGTGACCATAAACTTATACCTACCCCCTTCACTTTTTTATGAAATTATATTTATGTTGACAACATTACGTGGTCTTATTTAACTAGCCCCACCATGTAAACCATTTTGGTCGCATTGGCCTTTTTTTAAATATTCATATTTTTGTTACTAAAAATAAATATTCTCTATGAAACTGAACGGTGGCGGCGGCGGCGCGGCGAGACCGCGATGCGCATTTGTATGGCAGGTCAACGGCAATTACCCGACCCTTAAAAGTAACTTACTAGTTACTAAACAGACATTTGATTCAATAATATAAATTATATTATATTACGCGGCATTCAAAGCCGAAAAACCTTAAAATTGAAATGTTTATGGAACGAAAATCACCTGTAGGGAAAGACATAGATACTATTTGGATATGATCCGTAAGCCGGGACGGGTGGTGAAAAACCGCCGGGATGCCCACGTCATGTCCAATAAGCTTGAGCGACGAATAAAGATTCTTAGCGCTCAACCTTCTATCAAAAGGGATGAAACTACACTCGCTTTTATTAGACAAAATGGTCGAACCCTCGTGTTCAAGTTTGCGTGGGTGAAATAAGATTACGGAATGGAATTATTATAAAAGACCTGTCACTGTCAGTGTCACACTGTGACAGTGTCAGTTTTGCGAATGTTACGGCTCTGGCCGCACGGTAGATCGAAGGTGGATCTTGCCGCGGTTGGTTCGTGTATGGGTTTTTTTTTTTGGGTGGGAAATTATCAAATAACTTCTCCCGCTCTGGGCGAAGCGGGAGGGCTTTCCCTGACTTTTACTGACTAAAACCCATCCGTATTACTTCCGTTGCCTGTGTGGCAGGGCCACAATATCCCTTTCGGACAAATTCGCGAACGTGGCAGGCATTGGCCCTAACGGACCCCGTCAGATGGTGCTGACATCTCTTTGAGGCGCGCGTGGAACACAACGCGCGCGCCGTCGACCCAGGCCTGGTCCTTATCGGACGGCGAGCTACCCATCGCTCACCATCGGCAAGCCCGCGCCTACGGTGGCCGGAAATCGGCTTGCGACTCCCGACGCTCGGGTCGTCTCCAGCGGCAACTAGGGACGTGAGGGCGCGAACCTTGCCTCTCCCTCATGCATTCCACCTCCTCCTTCGCGAGCATTACTGCTTCGCAGAAGGAGGTGACGGCCTCCCATGCACTCTCGCTCCGAACCATGGCCTGAACTAGGGCCGGACGCGAGAAATCGCCGCCGGCGATCGCCTCCGTGAGGACACGGCGGTGCTCCGCCCAAGCCGGGCAAACCTCCACCGTGTCCTCCGGGCGATCCACACAGTGGTGACACCCGGGCGTTTCCTCTCGCTTTATCCTGAACATCCATTCAGGGTGACCCTCCATTACATATCGAAACCCTTCGGTGCCTCGGAAAGCATGTAAAATACAAGTATTCTAACTGCATCCGGTTTGACTGGAAGCCGACCCCAAGATGGTTAGGCACATTGTTTAGGATTTTGTATGGCTTTTTCGATTGGAAAAGTTTAAAAGTACCTATCTAGGTACCCAGACATTTGGTTAACACAAAGTCGAGGTTCGATACGCCTTTTTTTTTTTTTTTTTTTTTTTGGGTGGGAAATCATCAAATAACTTCTCCCGCTCTGGGCGGAGCGGGAGGGCGTGTCAGACTTTTACTGACTAAAACCCACCCGTGTTCCTTCCGTTGCCTGTGTGCCAGGGCCACGATATCCCTTTCGGACAAACTCGCAACCCCGGCAGGCATTGGTCCTAACGGACCCCGTCAGTTTGTGCTGACATCTCTTTGAGGCGCGCGTGGAACACAACGCGCCGTCGACCCGGGCCTGGTCCTTATCGGACGGCGAGCTACCCATCGCTCACCGTCCGCAGGCCCGCGCCTACGGTGGCCGGAAATCGGCTTGCGACTCCTGACGCCCGGGGCGTCTCCTGCGGAGACTAGGGGCGCGAGGGCGCGAACCTTGTCTCACCCTCACGCGTTCCGCCTCCTCCTTCGCTAGCATAACTGCTTCGCAGAAGGAGGTAACGGCCTCCCATGAACTCTCGCTCCGAACCATGGCCTGAACCAGGGCCGGACGCGAGAGATCGCCGCCGCCGATCGCCGCCGCCGATCGCCTCCGTGAGGACACGGCGGTGCTCCGCCCAAGCTGGGCAGACCTCCACCGTATGCTCCACCGTGTCCTCCGGGCGATCCACACAGTGGTGACACCCGGGCGTTTCCTCCCGCTTAATCCTAAACAGGAACCTCCCGAAACATCCATGTCCGGTGAGGACCTGCGTCAGGCGGAAGGTGAGGACGCCGTGGCGCCTCTCTAGCCACTCCTCAAAGAGGGGACTTATCGCCACAATTGTGGCGTGCCCAGCGCTGGGTTGCGACAATCGCACTCTCCATGTCGCCATGAGATCCCTCCGAGGTTCGATACGCCTGGATATGCAATTAATCTCTGGAGCTTAATAGGGATAAAATACATGCTGTTTAGGCAAAAGTCTTAATGTCAGGAAAAAAAAAAAAAAAAATGGGTGTGTAATATATGGCATAATAATAAATAGTGTAAAATCACTTGAAATAACTTTCACATGATATAATTTTCATATGCTATAAAAACAAATAAGTAACCTAATTTCATGTAGCCTTCTTTTGTTCGAATAATATTTAGTATAACGTTAATTTCATATAATTTTCAATTTGTTTATTGCTCTTTTTATAAAACGTTCAGTTCCAAATGATTCACCAATAATAGGGGATCTGGTCGTCAATGGTCACTGTTCTAACCTAACCTTTTTTTTTTGTTACTGGGGTGGAAAATCCTCATGTATGTCCTCCGCCCCGGGGCGGGCGGAGTGGTCTGTCAGACTCTTACTGACTAAAAACCACCCCAGTGTTCCCTTCCCACACTTGCGCCGGGGATCTTGGGATCTGTTATTACTTCCGCAATCCCCGGCTAGTGCCGGCTCGCCTCTGCGGGCCACCTCAATTCTAACCTAACCTAACCCAAATGGTTCAATAACATTAAACGTTACTTATATAGATGTGGAATATTATAGTAAATGGTTGGCTGTTTGTGTATGTGAGTTTAAATGTTTGTAAACGCACCCACGATACAGGAGAAATTCCTAGTGTGGGGCAACGTTTTTTTTTAAAAAAGAAAAGAAATGAATATTCTACTAATTGTATTTAATTCAAATGTGCATTATAGAAATTGTTCATTAAACCATATAAAATTAGGTAAAATGAAAATAGATCAATCATTCATTATATCATTTCAACGTTATATTAAATTAAACTAGGTCATATGATCATTAGGACTTTTGTTATTATTTCAAACGTTACACACCCGTAAAGAAGATATCCCCGAATGACAAAATTACCAGTAATAACTACCTATTTGATTAAAACACATCGCTCGATATTTACGTGTTGACCTAATAACTTATGGTCGACAAATAACACCCGTAGGAATAACGTTTACTTAGGCCGACGGACATCAATTGCAGCTGATTATTAATTTACAGAAGAAGTTTGTCATACAGCATGCATATTGTATAAGCCATCCATTTGCATATTATAGTGCAGCCTTTCGTAAATATAGGGCGAAGAATAAAGTGCATCAGCATTATGCTTTACACATAATTTCAGCCGAAAGACGTCCACTGTTGGACATAAGCCTTCCCCAAAGGGGGGTTTTGCAATAATCGCGACGCTTGGCAGGCGGGTTGGCTATCGCAGTATGGTGTCAACATGCATAGAGAACGCTGCTGCCCATTCTATATTAAGTCCCTTAGTCGCCTTTTACGACACCCACGGAAAGAAATGGGGTGATGCTTTATCTTTACGTCCGGTACCACATAGACACTTCTGATGCTTTACACATTTGATCGAAATGTATTAAAGTGAATAGGTACTACAAAGTCATAACTAAGTTAAAGCGCTGACTAAATCCCTCATATCTTTGAACTTAGTAAAAGAAAAGATTAAGAAATTAATACTTCCCAGCCTGCGCTGCGGGGCAATTGCATTCTTCAGGCTTCGGTTTGCCAATTTGACAATTTTTTCAAACATTAAAGCAGAAGGATATTCCTAATCCATTGATTAGGAATATCCTTCAAAGTCATTCAGATTGTGTTGATGGTGTATTACGCGATCAGATTTTCTCTCCCTGTTTCTATGAAAAAATGAACAAAATATTTAAAAAAAACTGCGGAAAAATGTGATTGCCCGCTCATCCGTTATTTGTCCAACCTACATGTTTACTAACATAGTTCAATCAATCAAAAGTCATTTATTCAAACTAGGCTGAGAATCAGAACTTTTCGAACGTCAAAAATTACATAAGACAGTCCCCCAAAAACGCCCACCCTTCACCACTTCCTAGTGCTTTAGCTGGGAAGAAGAAGTGGCGCAACAAACTCCCCAGCAGCACAGCTGTCTGTTCAGATATAAAACTTGAATCTATACAATAAAATGTAAAAGAATTTGCATTACGCAACACAACATTAGATTATTTGCCTTATGTTAGCTAGCACACGCCACTATACCAAAAAAAAACATAAAAATCGTCGAAAACTATACTCAAGCAGAAATAACGTAAACAGAACGTACCTAAATAAAAGCCTCCAGGCATAATGGGCGTGCCCGCCCACACAAAGCTATAGCTTCAACTCGAAGTCAAAAATGATAAACTAGCACCATCGTAGTAAAATAAAAAACAGTTAATCATTAATAACAATAATAAAACCATGGTCAGCAAGACGACCAGTCAGTTGTTAAGGTTAATGTTTACTAACAAATTATGGATGTTTTGTTTCTGAAATAAAATGATTATTATTATTATAAAAGTGTAAACATTTAAGTAAACGAAAAACAATGTCCTTGGCTGAAGGCTGAAGTCTGACAGTACGATGAATAAGGACCAAAAAAAACCTGACTGAAAAAAACACGTTTCTTGTATTTGTTGATCTTTTGTACAATGATTTTCATGATATCATTTATACTACAGGCTAATTTACACAGCTATAAAATGTAATCTATCAATTAAAAAATATAGGTACTTTGAATAAACACGTTCTTCCATTCTTCATAAATGCTTAATTAATTATACATAGATAGGTACAATAGACTAGGGACTGCTTCGTTGGTCTAGTGGTCGCGAGCGCGACTGCTGAGCAAGAGGTCCTGGGTTCGATTCCCAGGTCGGGCAAAGTGTTATTGGGATTTTCCATTAGGAATTCCACAGCTCGCAGTCTGTATTTGTGCTCGGTTGATGGCAACAGGCTCGCCTCCCATTACATGGGACTTAAACATAACTGCCGAATTGTGGGTGTACTTTAGGTACACCTCTGCCTAACCCTTCGGGGATTACAGGCGTGATGTTATGTGTAGGTACAATAGGTTAAGCATAATCAGCCTATAATGTTCCCACTGCTGGGACACAGGCCTCCTCTCGGTGAGAGGGAGTGGGCCTTAATCCACCACGCGGGCCCAGTGCGGGTTGGTGGATATAATAGGTTATATCATGGCAATGTTCGATAATGTTTCAGTAATACATACTTTACGCTCGATTCACTACGAATGGCAACCATGTATTGATTAAATAATTACACTATTTAGTTGCTATGTTTATAATAATTACACTTAATTGTATAGCGACTATTATTTATACCTATGTGGGGTGACGACTGTCATTTAGCCTGACGACCATTCACCCACCGACGACCACCACGATTAGCTTTGATTATTTATTTTATTTATATATTTTTCTTGTTATATCTACTAACCATTACAGGATAACCCTGTTTTTTCTGCTCTGTGGGATAACCCAATGCGATAACCACGATTACCTTTGATTATTTATTTAATTTTTGTTTTAGTTATATATTCTTCTTGCTACATCTACCATTACAGGATAACCCTGTTTTTTCTGTTCCGTGGGATAACCCAATGCGATAAATGCGCTTATCCTTACAAGCATAGGATTTTTTTTTTTCTCTCTATTTTAAGGGCTTTATCGCTGAGCGATAACGTCACCCTGTATCATCAGCACAATCAACTTAACCTAAAAACACTTTATCATTCTAACTTTAATATTTTAAAACAAAAAATGCCAGTTTGTACAGTATCCTAGCTTGTTCCGATAAAGGACAAGCCAGGATAACATTACACTCTCCAATATCGCACTTATTTGTTAGACCAAGTAAACTAAATCGCAAAGCTTCATTCCGCACACACTCCATCAAAACATGTTGCACATCTTCGACCACTCCACATTCTTCACAGTTAATCATAACGCATAGGATAATCACCGATAAAGCATAGGATAATCACCAATCAGCCTATAATGTTCCCACAGAGGAGGCCTGTGTCCCAACACAGGCCTAGCTCCTCTTCGAGAGAGAGTGGGCCGTAATCCACCACACGGGCCCAGTGCGGGTTGGTGAATGTCATATGTCTTCGAATTTTTGGTTCTAAGACATGCCGGTTTCCTCACGATGTTTTCCTTCACTGTTTTGAGAGCAGTGCAGATGATATTATTTACTTATAGTACAACCCACGACCTACAACTCGGCTGTTACTACTGGGCCACCACTGCTCTCCGAACCCTAACCTAATTAAGTATCCTAAATACTAACATTCATGTACCTATAACAAATTACAAGCAATCCATTCCTTGTAAATTGACTCAGAGAACAACAGAATAAGGCTATGAGGTTGAGCGTGCGGAGTGCACGTGTCAGAGGCGCCTCTCTTAAGGTGGAGATTTCTTGAAAATTGTCAAAAGGTGGTTTTTTAAAGCAGTGTATCTCTTAAACCGTATATATTTTTTCAAAATAAAAACAGTATGATATTTTTAATTCCTTTGTGCATATGGTGATGGAACTCAAATCATAATTTAATACATCAAAAAAAACCCTAAAAGACAACTCTTATCCCTTCGTTAACAGATACAATTATAATTAAAAGTATAGGTACCATAAAATTGCAAATGCCAAACTGCATCCGGTGATGGATTAATTTTTATTAATTAGTTAATATCTAATTTTATACGATTTTATTTGCATTTTTACGCCATACGTTGTGTCATCGCGCATCTCTTTCTTTTGTATGCAATCTGACAGTGACAGCGGTTTACCTGTTGTCAGCCTCTTAAAAGGTTGGTCAGAGCGCACGGTTTCACTAGCAGTGGCGGCTGCCGTCATCGCCACGCGTACCTGTTCGGAACACACAGACTCACCTGCCCTAAAGTAACTAAATTATGCACCTTCCCTCTAAGTGGTAATGTTGTTATTACTTCACAAAGCGCCAAACATTATATCGGGGAGTATTTCGACTAGAGGGGACCGTGGTCAAGGGCGGAGTTCGAAGTGGGTACAAATACTTATGTAGGTATTTTTTTGAAGTGAAAACTTTTTTAGGCGCGTTTAGCGTTATTTGGTAGGGGAAAACTTATGAGTTCGCGTCACCGACTTGCTAATGGGACGTGTGACTGTGTACATGTGTACGCATATATACAGGGTGGATTTTTGAGTTGGGGCAGTAAGAGCAGCTACGTTAACCGTTGCAGCTACAGGAAAACGGTCTTAGGAGACTGTTCTTAATTTTTTGAGAAATTTCGATCTGCATTCACAGATTTTGAAAAAAGTGTACAGTCAGAAAAAATGGGCAATGTTCACAAAAACTTTTTTTTATGCCAATCGATCCTCTTTCTTATAAGGATCATAAACCTCTATTGGACCAACTGAGGTTTCCCATACATTTCCTAGGACATGAGACTTGAACTTAAATTTTTTGACCATCGATAAACTGGCCGCTACAAAAAAGACTGATCGAAAAACCAATAAAAAACAATAACTTCTACTATAGCTATTATTTCACCTTAAAATAAAAAAAATTGTAACTTTACATTTGGACCCGCCAAGAAATTTCACTTTTGTGCTAAGATATCAGGTGTTCAAAATTTTAGGGGTTTTGACGTAGGCATAGGTATATTCTCTTTACTACATAGCGAGTAGCAGCTGATAATTTGCTAGGATTCATTACATAGAGAATCGTGGGAAGTAAATCTTTAAGTTCCTGAACACTGTCGTATTTCTTTTTATTAAGTTCATTTTTTAAATAGCGCCATATATAAAAATTAAGAGGCGTGAGGACCATATGTTTGGCCATGTGTTTGTTGTTTGTCCCTGCCTTGCGAATTGCCGGTTCAAATTAGAACGAGGTACAAGTATGGCAGCTGTTGCACAGAATTTCAGAAATTACTTAAGCAACCAAGCAACAAACTATCTAGATTCTGTTTTCAAAACAAATTCAATTTTATTATGACGCATAATCGTTCGAAATTCGAAGTTTTTTTTTTGTTTATTTTTGGCCAGTCTTCATTGTAGCGGTCCATCTATCTATCCATCATAAAAAAAACCAAGTTGGAGTGTCATTTCCTACGAAATGTATGGGAAAAGTTTTTTGCGATTTATGACTTTTCTAGTACTCAAACCTCAGTTGGTCTAATAGAGGTTTATGATCCTTATAAGACAGAGAATCGATTGGCATAAAAAAAAGTTTTTGTGAACATTGCCTCTTTTCCTGCTGACTGTACATTTTTTTCAATATCTGTGAATGCAGATCAAAATTTCTTAAAAAGTTAAGGACAGTCTCTTAAGACCGTTTTCCTGAAGCTATAACGGTTAAGGTAGCTGCCCTTACTGCCCCATCTCAAAAATCCAACCTGTATATATAATGTCATGCCATAGTCAATAAATTTTATTTTATTTTATTTATTGTTCCAAAGTTTTAAGTTTTCACTTTTGTCGGCAGTCGCCACGACTGCCATTTTGTTTGTAATATCTCATTTATTTAATCGCACCTCAAATAATTTTCCATACTAAAATTGAATACCCAGTATGTATTATACTTTCTAAACTGTATGGGACAGTTGTTTTATTTTCACGATTTCAATGTTGGTCCCATAGTAAAAGTTATTCAGTTTGGTGGTATAAAGCACCTCTTAAGTTTGTTGGGTTAATTTTGAAACACCATAAAAATAATGCTTGTGACCGCTCAATAAACGTCTGTCTACGCCTACAACCCTGTGTCAGGCGTGATGTGATGTACTCGAACTAGATAAGCTCGATTAGTATTGATAATTGGTGATAAACTTGAACTTTTGGAGATAAGTGACATTATCAGTGATATTAATGTGTTATACATGATGGAGTGGGTGATAATCATTAATAATCCACAAGCTTTAGGTTCTCGATTTATTTTTGGGTTCGGAATTGTATTGATTTTTTGTTGAATAAAATAAATGGATTTTACAGATAGAAAAAAATCGTTCGTACCTACTCATTTACGTCTTTCGGATTATAAATATATTTTTTTTAAATTAAATTTATTATTAGTTTGACTTAAAAAACAACATCGAATGATTTAATTCCTGCGATCCTACAAGTATGGGCCTAAGCTCTATCATCATCTGCTTAGCCTTTTTCCCAACTATGTTGAGGGCTTCCAGTTTAACCGGATGCAGCTCTATACCAGTATTTTACATGGGCGAGAACCTATCTTCTAGACTTCCATAACCCAATTACTGGGTACCACGATACCCCTTAGCACTACTGGTTGTCAGACTTTCGGGCTCCTAAGTACCCATAACGACTGTCAAAGATCTACGAATGACAGCAATGAAAGCAAGTTAAGCTGTTGGTCCCGACCAACAGCTTAACTTGCTTTCCAAGGCACGGAGAGGTCTCGGTATGTTATGGATGGTCACTTATCGACGGTCTGACCTCGGCAAGCGTTGCTTAATCTTGAAGATCGACCCATATGGCTGTTATATATGTATATACTCTATCACATAGCGTAATGTATACTTCACATAATTATGTACTTACATAAAATCACGACTAATAAGTCAAGAAAAGTCTAAGTCAGAAAATTAATTGTGTTATTGTTTGTTGTGTTGTGTTGTTTATTGTGTATTGATTGCATTGTGTTGATTGTGTTCTGATATTGTGTTTTGTGTTGTGTGCATTTCATACAACTGTCAAAGAATTACATTTGTGATTTGACAATAAAGTTGATAGTCAAGTTAAGTGCTTTCCCTGACTCCACCCACATTTCGCCCATTAGTCCCATGTCCTAAGGCAATAAGCTCGTCGTTATTACCTAATAAGGGCGAGCTTATTGCCATTCTACAAGGAGGTACAAGTCTCGACTTCACGCCGGTACCGTAAACTGCTGCAACTTTGCCGTAGTTTTATAGAAACATTGACATATTTCGAAAAATTACAATCAATTTTCACCCTTGTCAGGTTGGGGATAAAGCTTATATTAATGGTCATTGGCAGTGTACTTAGAACTATGATTACTCTGTTTCATTTTCGAAATATAACAGTCTTAATCACTAGGCAAAGTTGGGCCACAAAACTGTAACATTGCCTGCTTCAATTTTGACACTCTAAACAACTTAAGTACATCATTCCTGCACTTGAAGTTAACCCTTATTAATGGGACATAGGGATAAGAATTGCAAAACAGTCACTTTTTGCTTATACCACTAGAGACAATGCTAGGCAATGTTGTGTTCGACTTTGCTGTTAGTTTCATACTTTATTTGATATTGCTTAGGGTTGTCGCATACACTATGGAGTAAAACGACCTAAAATGTGTTTAATACTGTTTATTATATAAAACTGTATTTTAAAATGAAATTGTATTCTCATCAATTATAAAGAAAGAAATTAAATTGTATAACATCCAGTATTTGTTTTGGTTAGTATTAGTAAGTACTTATAAAAATAATCCACATTATAAATTTTTAACAAAAATCTATTATAAAAAGTTAGAGCTTAAAACTATTCTCATTGACATCACCTATTTAATGTTTGAGGTTTGGTTTGTTTGTACCTATAGTCTTTTTATCTCATTAAGGTTGGTAAATTATTCCACTTTCAACCATATAATCAGTCTTAAAAGTCACATGACCCGCCTTCATAAGATAAAAAATAGGTAGGTACTTAGAACCTACTACACATAGTACAAAATAATCAAATCAGGTATAAATCTTTATCAAAAATCACTCGAGATGATGTTTAACGATATCACAAAATCTAAATCAATTCAGCCGTTTAGAAGTTATGGTAATTAAAAAAGCCACAAACATACATATAACCACATCCACATATGAACGCTGAAAGCATTACTCTCCTTTTTTGAGCAGTTGTGTAATCAACGGTGCTAGCGACAGCCCTAGCTCAGGCAAAGTTGGGTATACAAGATCGAAATGATTGTGACAACTTTGCCGAAATATTTATAACTTTTTTATTTGTCACAATAAACGTTCAAAATTAATTCAGAATTATAGGATAACTTACAAGTAACATATACATATCGAAACTTTGTCGAAATTGTAAATATTTATGGAGTTACCGAAAAAGTTTGTCGCGTAGCTTCGAAGCCGGCTATCACTCGTTGCGTTTGACAACTCGCTGTCATGTGGTTTTAAAGGAAACAAACATGGCGGCGGGTTTTTTGTGTTGCCAGGTAATGATTTAAATAACTACCAACAATTTGAAGTTGCTACAACCAATATTTAAAAAGATATTGGTAAATTCATATAATTGGCAAAGTTGGGTATGCGAGGCAATGTTACAGCGTTTTACGGTACCGAGAAGGAAGGAATAACGCTTTGCCCAAACTGAAAATGTTCATGGATATAAGCATGGCCAATTATGGTCGAAATCCTGTGACACTGCAGTAACGATTATGATCGCTAAGTTGAGGTTATCGCTTTTGTCACAAAACTCTCTTAACATAATTACAGAATTATATACGTTCAATAACCAGTATTATGTAAATGCCTTGAGCATATCGTACTTAGATTAATCCTTCGAGATTCTGACCGAATAATTTTGCTACATTTAGAGGCTCAGTATGGGCTTAAGTATAGAATCTATATTTAGATGTAGACGTGTATTTCAAAGGTTTTTTTAGTACTCGTATTAGGCTTAATCACAGTGCCTCAACCAAATTCTTAGGCAGGATTCCCTGAGCTACCTTTGTTGATAGCGTAATTTAAGAAACTGTTGCATAATAAGGGGTTATGCATGAGTGTTTAATACTTAGTTATGAGCAGATTCATATACTACTTTATCTACTATCACTGATATCAGACATTTTAAGCAAGAGTAAAAAAAATCCCACGAAATTCAGTACAAAAAAACGTATAAATGGCGCCAAAACCCAGCACAACACCGCGCATGCGCTAAGGCGGGAGCTGCCAGCACACTGTATTTTTTTTTTATTATATTTTTTTTTTCACAGACAAGTAAAATTTGGAATCAAAACTTATTTATAATGCTATAAAAATGGTACGCCCCGCTTATGCGTTCCATTAGAAAAAAAATATTGATGGAAACTCCTTGGCGATATTAACTTCTTGGGTTTGCCCTGTATCGTATTTAAAAAATAAATGAACATTATTTTTTTTGAGAAAAAGTGTTAAAATATGATTCTATTTTTAAATTTCGGTTGTGGTTTTAAAGTATGTCAATATAAACTCGTTATGAAGTTTATAATTAGAATGTTACGTTAAGAGAGTAGATAAATAAATAAATTCAATTTGTGGCTTATGAGTTGCCACTACCTTAGAAAGGGTTCAAACAGATTCTTAAATTTTTGGTTATAACTATTTCACTATCAAAGACTATAAAATCTATAAATAGTTAGGTCTGATTATTAGGACAATCTCATATTGTTGTGATTGACCGACAACCAAAACATTTGAACGGAGTTTGGCAGTCTGTTCGCAGGTAATCATGTGTTGATGATATGCGTTTCAAAAACGGGTTGTTACAAAAGAAAAAACTTAATCGTAGCTAATATACATGCTTCTAATAAATTCTTTTCGTTTGTTTTCAGGGATGGGACGGTAAAACGAATTCAGCAAGCGACGAAGACGAGACTCCGCCGCCTGCGCACGCCCCGCTGGACGCGGTATGGCAACCAGTCGATGGAACTCGGTGAGTTCTAGACAATAATGTTTTAAAAATAAAGTTTACTAGATAGACTTAACTTACCTTTAATTTATGAAATGGAAACTCATCGGCACCTTTTGCAAAAATTGGAAACAGATACGATCAATCACACGTTGATCTGCGAAAACCCGACTTGTTATCATAGGTGCGGTTGAACCTATTACGATTAGAGTAATTGTTTGTACGAAAATCCAAAACATACCTAAATGTTTGCTTATGATGATTCATATTATGATTCATTAACCACATGTTATAATCGTTAAAGTTCGGTGATCAAATGCCACAATGCACAATGACGCCATAATGTTGAGGGAAGGACAACATTTTAGCATAATAATCTCTAAAGTCGCGTGAGTGAAGACAGTAAAACTAACATGTGCTTAATATAATAACCTGTTCGAATATTTATCTATGCTAAAATGTATTTGAAACCAATAAAATATGTAGATAGGTACATAGAACGCTGAATTAGTGCTAAATATTTCGAAACATTTTATTGTACTAGATTCGATCGAGGGACACGGAACGATCGATGTAAAGGTCACTTCGGTAACTAAATTATTGTTGATCATTATTTCGATTCCTACTGTGCAAATCGATTTTTACCATCCATCGGTCACGATTCTGTGCTATTTCAATAATTAAATAGTTGAAAAATGTTTCCTTCACCGTTAGACGAACTATGAAGGAACATTTCAGAATGAATTTATTTTGCAAAGCTGCGCTGCCCCTTTCACGTTTCGTCGTCGGCGTCACATAGGTATAGTCACCGGCACGTAACTTGGCAAGGTTTTGGCGTAGTGGGAGTAAGTTCACTCATGTACACTTAATGCAACAATTTTTTTTTCACTTTGAATGCTTGTTATTATTCTATGGTTATTGCCAGAATTTATTTTTAAATATGTCTGTTTAGAAGAAAGTTAAAGAAAGGAGAGAAACGTCTAACGATTCTTGCCAAGTTACGTGCCGGCGACTATACTTACTTAATGTTAAATTCTTAACAAGTCTCAGTGTTCGGTTTACTTCCGTGTTACCATGCATCTTTTCACCCTTGATAACATTGCATGTTGGTTGGTTTAGTCTGACCATTCAACCAGAGCCGTTTCGCAAGTTTCGCATATTTATGTGGCCCCGGGACAGGACAAAAAATGGGGCCTCTTTCATCAATAATTTTCAGTGCTTGCAAGGGAACAAAAATATACTTTTTAACAGGCATTATTTAATATATTTATTATAATGATATTTATTGTCGCAATGTAAACAAAGCGGATCAAATCTGAAACTAAGCTCAAAACTGTGACTGTCACAGTGACACTGAAAGTGACAGGTCGTCTATCTCTACGGAGACTGCTAGATAGCATAGAGGCAGGTTCTCAATTGCAGAGCTACACAGCTAATATGCGCAAAATTCAAATGGGTGAGATGCGAAATTGAAAAAGGAAATTCAAATTATTGTTAAATGGTCTTGAAATTTTGTACGGTGCTTTCTTGTAGAACGGGTGTCAATTTTTTCTCGGGGCGTTGCCCCGGTTGCCCCATTAGTAGTTCCGGCCCTGCATTCAACTATGATAATTATACCTGCAGTGACGTTAAAACGCTGAAATACGTATGTCCATAAAACAACATATTCGCCGAATGGATAAGCGCCGGTACGCACGGGCGTATTTTTATCCCAGAGATTTTTTTCACCCACTTTATATATTCAACGCTCTTTTTGACGCGCTGGGATGCGCTCTGTTGGACTCTCAATGTTCGGCTCTTAACCGAGAGTTCAAAATCCAGTGCGAAAAAAAACACCACGACAAAAAAATACGCAAGTTTGTCAATGATGCGGTAGATAGATACATATTGATAACGGCGTTTGATATTTCAAAATAGCGTCGCACCAAATATAAATATGAACATGAATGTCACCCACGACAGTTATTACCAACATAAAACTTGCAGATACATTCACCGAGTAATAAAAAATCTCGTAGATATAACAACAAAACGTGTTCAAGGCCTAAACAATTTGATCGGTCGTAACAAAGAACCACAAATAACGAATAAAATTCTTATGGAACGCTTGTCTTTTAAAATGTGTATCACCCCTGGATTCTGTGTCCTACGTCATATTAAATTATTTTTATTAAGTTTTTATGGCTATTAAAATACTATTAGTACAGTAAAAAGCACTTACAAGCTGGTGTTGCTAACGACTTCGGCGATTTAACGCCGTATTTGTACTTTTTGGTAAGAAGACTGAGTCCTAACTACGCACGTAATATGGCTTTATAGAGATTTATTGTACCTAATGTGTTCAACTGGGTTTAACCTACGTTGGTGAAGGCACTTTTTATGAAGGTTTGATTAAAAGTGGAGTCACAGTGAAAGTGTGCCATAATGTACAGTCAGGGAAACTAATTGTTAAGAAAATTAGAAAACCACCCTACGTCAATTTTCCGTGTTAATTTATTACTGTCAAAGAATGACAGCTGTGATTTGATTACCTATACGGAAATCTTTAGTTGATTTCCTTGACTTTACCTATTTAATTTACGCTATGCTGCTAGTTACAACAATTGTATCCAATTAAAATGAAATAATAAACGATTCACATTTTATTTAATTTTATATATTTTCCGTCCGCCTTCAAACCCCTACTGTCGTCTTGTGTGCCTAAGCTTTTAGCAGAAAATTAAAAGAAAACACTTCCATTGATTGCATATTTACATAGTAAAGTACTTCATTATTTTAGTTTTTAATTAATAATAAAAACAACAGCTACCGAGCAAGTAATGAGCGAACTTCTCGAAATGGAAAATCTTGAGATGAGAATTATTATAATAACATGTTGCCTACGCGCCAAACAATAATGTTACGCAATAGCAATATATTTTCATAAATCTTTAATTTTTGTTTCCTCACAACTCCCCCAGGAAGTACTATGTTACTTCGCGTGAGTCCTTCTAAAAGGTACATTTCAGTCCCGCGGGAATCAAAGCTTGTGAATAATGTAAAATACACTCGCTCGGACTGAAGCTATTCAGCAAACAAACTGTGAGTGACCGATAGGGACAGTCGACTGTACTTAAGGTGAATCCACAGCTGCGGTCCGCGAAATTCAAATTTTCTTACGTTTTTTGCAGTTTGCAGGTTAGTGTCATAACAGATATATATTTACAGAATTATAATCATTAAAATCATTAATACAGCTCTAGTTCAACTTAGATTTGTTCCATTTGAATGACTTTTTCATGAAATCGTGACATTGGGGAATATATTCTGTAAATACATATTTGATATAGTCGCGAATCATATTTTTATCAAGATATAACCTGACACTGACCTGCAAATTGCAAAAAACGTAAGAAAATTTGAATTTCGCGGGCTGCAGCTGCGGATTCACCTTAAATATATTGATTCGAAGATTTTTCACGAAAGATCTGTGTTTATTTGAAAATACGTCGTCGGTGAGTGGACGTAGCAAAATGCTACGGGTTTGTAGCATGCAATCTACAATCAGTTTAGTCCGGATTAAATCACAAAAACAATATTTTTATTTAAAAGAGTGTCCGTCGAATTTCTTGCCCGTTCTTTTCCATCGGAATCTACTAGGCTACTACGCTTTGGAATGGGAACAAGCTTCATCTTTGTGACTGACCGACTCCTTGACAATTCCAAAGTGCCTGTAATTGGTTTAATTGAAATAAATCATTAATCTTTAATAATCTTTATTGACATAAGTTAAAGCATACATTTTCATGAACTCCCTAGCTCTTGCGCTAGTATACACTGTATTACAGGAGCTAGTGACAACCCCTAGTTACTATGTTACATGTCATTTATGTCATCCACAAACCACAAAGAAAATCGTAATAATAACAAGTGCGAGTCGGACTCGCGCACGAATGGTTCCGTACCATTATCTATAAAAACGGCAAAAAAAAAACACGTTTGTTGTATGGGAGCCCCCCTTAAATATTTGTTTTATTTTAATTTAATTATTTATTTTTAAAGTGAATACATAATTAAATATTCTGTGAATATTTCAAGCGTCTATCTGTTGCCGTTATCAATATCGAGCAAAAACGAGCAAAAAAATCACGTTTGTTGTATGGGAGCCCCCTTAAATATTAATTTTATTCTGGTTTTTAGTATTTGTTGTTATAGCGGCAACAGAAATACATCATCTGTGAAATTTCAAATGTCTAACAATCACGGTTCATGAGATACAGCCTGGTGACAGACGGACAGACAGACAGACGGCGTAGCCTTAGTAATAGGGTTCCCGTTTTACCCTTTGGGTCCTGCCAGGGTTACGAGCCTGTCCGAAAGGGATATCGTGGCCCTGGCACACAGGCATCTGAAGGAACACGGGTGGGTTTTAGTCAGTAAAAGTCTGACACTCCCTCCCGCTCCACCCAGAGCGGGAGAAGTTATTTGATAATTTCCCACCAAAAAAAAAAAACCCTTTGGGTACGGAACCCTAAAAACAAAGTAATCCAACATGCAATGTGGTTTGAGTTTGATCATATTCTCCCGTAGAAACTATTTACTCTGTATCAAAATCTACCTTACATAATATGCCTTATATGAGAAGCATGGGTATTATATACTAAGTGTTTGTTGCTTCCTGACCCATTAACTAATTAACAAACTTTGACACACGCTGAAGGGGCTTGATAAGGCAGGTAAGGGAAATTAAAGCAGCCAATTAATTAGTATGCATGCTTGGAAAAAGTGTTGAATATTAAAATAAAATATACTGTTGCGGACTTTAAATTAAATGGAAATGTATGTACATGCAAATGATAAAGGGGTTTATAGTACCGTTTTATTTTTAGTAGGTCTTTAATCATCGTTGAGTGAGTTATGTTTGAATAGAAGATTAATACTTGTTTTAGTATCAATTGTTGGTTTAGTTGTTTTAATTAGAACGCTCGATTATACGATAACATGGAGTTCACAAGTTTACGTATTAAGGCTCTTACAAACACACGCGATATCGCGGGCGCGACATGCACCGACAAAGGGATTGTCTTTGTCGGTGACTGTCGCGCCCGCGATATCGCGTGAGTGTATAAGAGCCTTTATACAGTGTATCAATACTCCATTGGTTTAGGTAATTAAATAAAGGATAAACAAATCATAAAAAGGGTTTTTAAAAATACGTTGTAACTTATAACTAGTGTTGCCCAAATTCAGTCTTGGTCTTGCAGTCTTGGTCTTGTTCTTGCGTTTTTGCAAGACCAAGACCAAGAACAAGACCGCGTATTTTTAGCAAGACCAAGACCAAGACTGACCGTGCAAGACTTGAGCAAGAACAAGACATAGCCTGCAAGACTCTTGCGTCTTGCAGCTAGGACTTAGCGCTATTTCACTGAGTAGTTAGGTGTAACAGTTCGGTGTATAGGTAGGTACGCTTAGGAATTCTATGAGACGCAAAAAACTGTATCAAAGAATATGAAAAACTGGACCTATGCGCATTACGACTAATACCATAAACATAGCGAATAAAAAAATATCTATTAAAATCAAACTGAGTGCATGCATAGTTATGTTTTAACCATCGGCACTTTGATAATGCGGCATCAGAGGTTTTGTACTTACTTCTCAAATAAATTTGCCGCTTTTCGGAAGTACATGGTTATGATACACGCGCCGGCGGCTTCTTTTGAAATCTAAAACAATCGTTGCCGCCACGCCGAAATCATAACATTTGTGACACTATTTGATTGCCGCCATAGGGCGTAGGTATACTCATGCAAAATAATTTCGAATTTTTTTAAGAGTACCTACAGGTGTTCCAAAGAATAAATAAGTTTCAGAGTGCTTAGAATGAAAATGAATACATTATACTGATCACGCAAGTAGTATTATGATTAGGTTATAAATCAAAGCTTATAAATCATAAATGTTTATTAAGAAACAGTTACTTCCATGGAAAACGACATATAGGTCAGTTGATTTTTCGAATTTCTTATCAAATCTTCAGTTATTTATTAATCTGCTTGATCTTTACTATGGCTATGTTAATTCAAGCTCACAATGTTCCAATTCTAATACGTTTTTCTAAGATTTAAAGTAAACTTTAATAAATAGTAATAGACTAATAGGTAATTGCAAGACTTGCAAGACTCTTGCTGCAAGACCAAGACCAAGACCAAGACTGGGAGCGCAAGACCAAGACCAAGACCAAGACCAGGTGTATTGGCGCAAGACCAAGACCAAGACTGGCTAAGTCTCGTCTTGTTCTTGCATTTGGGCAACACTACTTATAACTAAATTATTTTTGATTTTTACCGTAATTTCCTCTTTTATTACTGTATGTTAAACTGTATCATTGTTATATTCTTAAATTACTTTTCGTAGATGTAATTGCTTGAGCACAATTTTTTTGTTAGATTTATAATAATACTATATATTTTGTAATATGTCTATTGTAAAGAATCCAAAAAGACAGTATCTCTAAACGTCAACGAAATAAAACGTTGCTAAATTGAAGAGTACAACTGTGACGTAGCATGACAACTGAAGTGACAGATATTACGCTTAGTCGGTTGACAGCCCTCTCGTCACGTGGTTTTTTTGTTCACTTTTATTTAACTACCTAAACCAACGGAGTATAGATGTCTTATTCGAAGTTCAAGACGATCGCGATGGTAGTATTTGTTTGTGGCTACGAGCTACGTGAGTCTCGTAGGCTCGTAGGCTCTCGTAGGCTTTCGTAGGCTTTTGTAGGCTTTCGTAGCCTCGATTCAGTTTATTGTTGTTAGAGTATTTGATTGTTCACGGAGGTATAATTGATTGAATCGATTTAGAGCTCGCCTGAACTGGGATTTAGTGCCGTGTAGTAGGAGTTCAGACAGAACACTGCTTTATACTGAGTTATGTAAATGACGTACATGTATTCAAGCCTTTATTGATGAGCTAAAGCAAACAAAGCAAGCGGCAATCACGCTGCTAGGGCTGTGGCGCAAACAAACATAATAAGTATGTTCATAAAAGAACCTTGTGGATTTGTGATCATCGAAAGAGCGTCCAATGCAGGACTTTCTGGGTATTGTTTGGAGAAAACATTGCTGGAGTATTTTTACAATTTTTAATCGACTTCCACAAAGGAGGAGGATATGTTCGGCTGTATGTCTTTTAAATTTTGTAAGACACACAATATTGTTCAACTAGAAAGAAGATCTACCATAGCCACAGTTTCACGATCTGCACGAGATCTGATGTTATTATTTTACTGCGAGGTCATCGCAAAGGAGCAACTTAAAAGTAACACAGTTTTGAATAAAATATCATGTTCTTTACAGTGCACCATTTGGAATTCATCTTGTTGCAGTCTAAAATAGATGTAAAATATGATGACTAGGTACTAGAAAGAACATGAATTAATATCTAATAAAATGTGGAAGAAATAAAAGGCTTGAGCATAAACCTGCCTCAATTTTTAGGGTTCCGTACCTCAAAAGAAAAAAAACAGAACCCTTAAAGAATCACTCGTGTCTAGAAAAAAAAAGGTTTCCTTTAGACCACACGACTGAAGTAAAACTTACAAATAGTAATACTAATTATACTTACGTACAACAATAGGCCTGCACTGTGTCCTAGATATACGAAACGCAACTGACTATGAGAAAAAGAGAGAAAAGAAATGTGTGCTCGCACCTCTCTCTCTTGCCCCTACAGTAATATACGAAACGGAACTCGCTCTCTTTCTATCTTCACTAACTTATATCTCGCGGTGAATGCGTAACGCTCTCGTTACGCATTCACCAGCTTACTCCCCAAGTCAAGCGTGCGTAAAGAAGTTTTACTTAAAAAAAAAAAGATATGCAAACTGTCATCTATCCAACGAAAGGACTTGTTATGAGATTTTTTTTTAAATAATTTTAAAATAATTCGTTTTAAAGTTGTTAAAGAAAATAGATGAAAATTAACCATTATCCCTCCCCCCCTTATCTCCAAAATTGCTGAACCTGGCATTTTGAACTATTTTTATAGATTACAGAAAAACCTATACTATGTCTATGGTCTTAAAATAATATGGTAAATTATTCAATATTGTGCGTACAAACATAGATTTGCAGTTGGAATGTATGGGGAAACATGTTTTTCAACTACAAAGAACCCTTCATTGTGCATGGTCCGACACGCAGTTAGCCGTTTTTTTAGGTTTTTTCACTAGGAGAAGGACATTTATTTCATAGTCTCTTAATAAAGTAAAAGATGAATGATAGAAAATTCGGATCATTGGTTTTGCTGTGCTGATATCATTTGATTGCTTAACTTGGTGACTACCTCATAACTAACCACCAACCCTCCAACCACCAACCATCCAACCTCTAACGATTCTATGCTATTCTATAAATAATCCCTAATTAAAAAAAAAAACGAACGAACCTTGCAGTCGACGCATTTGATGTGTAACATCTCTTGCTAATAAGCAACTGAGCAGCGACAGACACGACCCCCGCTACTTACAATCTATATAGTACTTACTAATTTCATGAGTACACACATTACATGCGATTACTCGTATAAGTACTTACTGATTCCATGGTCAAGCTGTCACTTCCTTTTACACACTTTCGTCCCTTTTCACGAAATCACTCCGACAGAAAGAGAGAGGAAATATCTTACGTAATCAAAAATTTTCTTCATGATGTTAACAAATTATTATTCGTTGCGATTCTACAGCATTGTTTTTTAATTCTCGTAGGAACTCGTATATTGTTAACAAAAATCAAGTAGCTAAAACAACACACTCAGAACAGAAGCGAAGGGCTTAAAATAGCACAAATAAAACCTCCCGTCCCATATGGGACTGCTCTGGCCTCCCGCCAACAGCCAGGCTGTATGTATGAACATTAGCCGTTTTATTTATAAACATTATTTACCTAAATAATGAGATAAAAAAGTTGTTTCCAAGTTAGCCAAATGCTGTTGCTGAAATATTTTTTTGAGCTTGAATATTGATTGAAGTATAGTTTTGTTTTTGATTTGCGGCACTTTTAACGTGCACGTCTTTCTATATTGTTCTCACATGTATAATTTCAACATGAATGATGTAACCAATACTTTGTAACAATAATTTGATTTAAAAGAGTGTCCGTGGAGTTTCTTGTCCGTTCTTCTCCATAGGAACCTAATACGCTTTGGAATGAGCAACTAGCTTCACCTCTCTGACTAACCGACCCCTTGACAATTCAAAAGTGCCTGTAATTGGTTTATTTGAAATAAATGCTTTGAGTTTGAGTTTGATTTTATGAAAATTTATTGAAAATGTGTACGACGTGCAAGTGCAAACAATTTTATATATTATTTATGTTCTAAAGTCAGAATAGACCAACACGTGTCATGAAAAATAATCAATAAAAGCTATTACGTGATTTACTAAGAAATCAAATACTTGCGCTGCTGAATTATTCATGGCGATAAATTACACATTGTCATCAAACCGATGTCGTTGGTAAAATCGATAGTGGAATCAGTGTGACTTAAAAGAATTATGGTATTGCAAGAAAATTTGATTTACTGCCCGCTGGATTTCACTGTTTATTTAACTAAAGGAAAAAGTCGTGAGGAAGCCTGGAGTTCTGAAGTTCTCGGACTGAAACAGTCTGAATTGTCAACACGCCATGAGTATTGAATAAGCTTGGTGATGATACTTGTTCTTTCCCTGTATGAGCAGACGGTCTTGCCTTGCACTGTGATTTCAGGCCTTCATAATAAAATTAGAAATCTAAAACTGAAAATCTAGCAGTATTTCAAAACTGGCATTCGTCTAGTTTCCTATGTGGAGTAGCAAACTACATAGATACGGTACATATAATACAATTACGCGTTTTCACATAAAGGCAGAAACTACTGAACGCTACCTGCTTCGATCCTTACAGACATGTTTATAATCGTAAGCTGATAAATGTGATAAAAATACAAAATGAGATAATTGGACAGTCTCAGGATTCACAAACGTGACGTTTGCAACCACATAATCGACGTAACGATGGCTATTCCTGAAACCTGACGTTACTTCTTTTACCAACATTTAATTTTAGGAAGAAACGCTGTATCTATCAAATCCTCTTGAAAGTATAAAACGAGTTGAAAACTAAAAAAAGCGTTATTAAGGAGCCAAACACACACACAGCACACACACAGACAGGCCACAACAGACAGGCTGGGGCTGGGGGGGGGGGGGGGACAGGCTGTCAAACTATTGCGTAGGCTTCTAAAATACTGGAGATTTTCTGGCAGTAGTTTATCAACAATATAGTGTATCTCTGTTGGTTTATGACCGAGAGGCTTGGTGCGAATTGTACCGTTTTGATGAGATCATAAAACATTTTCATGAGATATCGTCTTCTAATCGCCAAACAATAAAGTAGTTAGTACGCATAGAAGTAACAGTCACATAATGTTTCTGTGACCTCAATTCCGAGCTTAGTTTCAATATAAAGCTAAAGTCATAAAAATAACCACCCATTACAAAAAAAAGGAAAAGGAATGTAGTAACAGCCGCGCGCGGCGCGGGTAATTACTGAACGAAGTAATAACAGCCGAACGGGTCGATCCATCAGGTTAAGCTACGCTTGCCGGGGTTGGTCCGTGGATGGGTGGCCATCTTTACATACCGAGACTCCTCCATGCCTCGGAAATCACGGTAACCCGTTGGTCCCGGCTGTCATTCGTGGATCTTTGACAGTCGTTAGGTTGTCCGAAAGTCTGACAACCAGTCTTACAAGGGGGGGGGGGGGGGTTTCCCAGTTACTGGGTTGTGGAGGTCAGATAGGCAATCGCTCCATGTAAAATACTTGTATTCAGCTGCATTCGGTTAGACTGGAAAATACTGAAAGGCTAGGTAGATTGATTGATAAAATAAAGGACAGAAAAATGATTCGACGCTGCACTAATATCAAAATTTTCAAACTAGGTGAATATTTTCAGGTTATACACTGGACTGCACGTCGCTGGTGATGACACTTTCACCTTGAGCTGCGGGCTAATTGCGTAACACACTATTAGTAGGAATCGGTGTCAATTTGACAGTTCAACAACATTCATTGCGTTATTTACCTACGTTGTTGAGCAGACAAATTTTCCTAACATATGAAGCAATGGATTCGCAATATACTTCAAAATCATTCCGATTCTGATTCAAACTAAGTTATGTTACGCAATTAGGGTGCTGGTCTAGCGCAGTATAGAGTTTCATTACAATAAGAGGCCAGCTTATACTGGTTTTGTTACCACTGACGGCCTAATGTACCAAAAAGCTGTATGAAAATGTTGCAACTTGTCTTGAAACATTTTCACGCAGCGTGTCACAAAATTCATAAAAGATAAGATCATGCTGTTTCAAAAGTAGGTACTTAGGTACTAACATACTTTTGTTCTCAAGAAAATTCGTGCGGTACAGACATTTGCCGTATTATGTCATAACTGAGCCACTGAATAAGAGACGAGAGTAATAACAAAGTTTTATTCATCGAAGTCATATTTCTCCGAATTTCAAAGCCAGACAGAGGGGCCTTAGCCGACAAGCAGTATGGAGTCACGTAATAAAATGTTAAGCAGAATAAAGACTTGCTGTGACAAATTATATACCCCGACAGAAATAGAAATTCCATCTCTTAGAGGCTTTCATTTGAGATAACTGAAGTATGAATCAGACAAGGTAAACAAAAAGAGATACCTGACTAGATGCTCGCAGCTAAAAATAATAAAAAAATAAATACCGTTACTCCTGACTCCTGTCAGGAGTAACGGTAATTTTCTAATTTTGAATAAGTAAAGAAAAATAGAAAGAAAATACGTTTATTTGCGATAAACATAACGCAAAGAAAAAAAAACACTAACACGAAAGAACAAGTTGAGGGAAAATATGCGTCACATTCACGCATAACGGCCATCACTCAGCATAATGCTGCAACCCTATGCGAGACAGAGACCCAGCGCTGGTTTTCAGTGACAGCCGGCGTTGACGTGGACGACGTCAAGTAAAAAACGTATCAATATGAAAATACACAATGCTATAGAAGTACAAAAAGTATATATCATTATAATCATATCATCCCCTGCTGAGTCACAAGTTCTAATTTTTCGTTACTTGCAATGAACGAGCATGGCAGAAATAACATTGTCATAGTAACCACGCCCCCCAGATGATCAATCAAAAAATCAATCAACTCAGCCTATCGCAGTCCACTGCTGGACATAGGCCTCTCCCAGGCTGCGCCACAACACCCTGTCCTCCGCCTTCCGCATCCAGTCTGACCCAGCAGATCTTAAGAAGGTCTTAAGATCGTCGGTCCATCTAGCTGGGGAGCGTCCCACACTACGCTTGCCTATACGCGGTCTCCACTCTAGGACTCGTCTGCTCCATCGGCCATTGGTCCTTCGACAAACATGGCCAGCCCACTGCCACTTCAGTTTGCTTACTCTGCAAGCTATGTCGGTAACTCCGGTTCTTTTCCGGATAATTTCATTCCTGATCTTATCCTTCAAAGAGTTGGAGTCTCTTTATAGCCCGCTCCATAGCACGCGCCCCCCCCGATGATAGTAGTACCTATTAGTAGGTAGTTTACTGAATGCCAACCAACATTTGCGTGAACATACCCTAAAGCTATGTGGAAATCCAACAGAGAAATAGCCATTAAGCAATTCTTGCCTAACCAAGTTGTAACAGCATGACATCCCGCGGAAAATGTAGCGACGACACTAAACTGCTTCACTAAATAGCTTGTAGATATTTAAACTATCCATTCGGTTCTTCCGAATGGATAGTTTAAATATCTACAAGCTATTTAAAACACACGCAACAGCTAATTAGCTGCTTGTGTGTCTTACTAAATAATAATAATATCTTACTCTTGTCCCATTCATAATCTGAAGTTAAATTTTATACCCTAAAGCCAGTAACAGACGTTTGCTAACCCGTCAGTATATAGGCCGGTATAGTACAGCCCCGTATTATGAACACGTTGGCGAAAATGTTTTTCAGAACACGTTTCCCACTCAACCTACTAGAAAATGGAAATGGGTTGAGCCGTGAGCGTTGCCAACGAAAGAAAATAAATTTGTTTTATTTAAATATAGTTCAGGACTGGAAAGGTGGGCCTATTGGATTGCGGTGAGGCTTTCGTTCGTGTTGAGGTGCGCCTTCCATTTTGTGGTGACGGGAATTGCTCCCGTTTACGATAATGACTTGAACTTTTTTTAATGAGCTTTGGTATTCCTTGTTATTATGTAATATTGCGAAATACGTTCTGTAACGTAAATAAGTTAAGTTAACGTTAAATAACTTTACTTAGTTACTTATCCTGATATTTTCAGGTAGTATAAGCCAAACTGCCAACTCATATCCGTATGGTATTTATTTATTACATAGCAGCTGCCCGCGGTTTCACCCGTGTGGCTTTCGTTTGTTCCCACGAGTTCTACTGAACAGTTTTACGGTAGAACTAATGGGATTTTTTTTCTCACTAGTACTTCGATATTATGTATAATAAAATAGTAGAACTATTGGGATTCTCCATTCCCTCTATTCCCACTTGTTCTACTGAACAGTTCCACGGTAGAACTAATGGGAGTTTTTGTTTCGTTCTCACTAGTACTACGATATACTATATTACAAAATAGTACAACTACCAGGAGTCTCTATTTCCCACTTTCTAAATTAAAAGTAGGTTACTCCTTAAAACATCAGCTATCTGCCAGTGAACGATCCGTGAAAATCGGTCCAGCTATTGCGGAGTATCTGGACAGACAGACAGACAGGCAAACATTAAAAAAAAATGTTTTAGGGTTCCGTACCTCAAAAGGAAAAAACGGAACCCTTATAGAATCACTTCGTTGTCCGTCTGTCTGTCTGTCAGTCTGTCAAGACCATTTTTCTCAGGAAGGCGTAGAGGTATCAAGTTGAAATTAATATCAAATACGTAAGTCTATAGTCCCTTGAAGCTCTAAAAAAATCAAGCTTCCAAGTCAACGCAATAAAAAATACGGCGATATAAGCAACATTATTGCGAAATATTTCGATACTCGCAAATAAATCAAAACCTTGTAGGGTACTTCCCGTTGACCTAGAATCATGAAATTTGGCAAGAAGCAAGTTCTTACAGCACAAGTATAGGAAAAAGTCCTAAAATTGTAAATTTGTAGTTTTATCACATAAAAAAAAATAGTGAATATCTCGCACATAAATGAAACCCTATAGGGTACTTCCCGTTGACCTAGAAACATGAAATTTGGCAACAAGCAAGGTGTTATAGCAAAAGTAAAGGAAAAAGTCCGAAAAGTGTAAATTTGTAGTTTTATCAAATAAAAAAAAAATTGCGAATATCTCGCACATAAATCAAAACCTATAGGGTACTTCCAGTTGACCTAGAATCATGAAATTTGGGCAGTAGCAAGGTCTCACAATACAAGTAAAGGAAAAAGTCCGAAAATTGTTAATTTGTAGTTTTATCACATAAAAAACATTTTTCGCGATCTCAAACTCAAATTTTCAGTTGGAAAATTGACCATGGCGTATATCGATGTATGGGAGAACATGTTTTTCAACTACAATGTTAAGTATATTTTAGGGATAAATTCATCCTAACTACGGAACTCTTCATTGTGCATGGTCCGAACCGCTCTTGGCCGGTTTTTTAACCGACTTTCAAAAAGGAGGAGGTTCTCAATTCGGCGGTATGTTTTTTTGTTTTTTTATTGTATGTTTGTAACTCGATTACCCCGTTAATTATGGACCGATTTTGAAAATTATTTTTTTCCTTGAAAGGGTATACTCCCGAGGTGGTTCCATTGCCACCAAATCAGAATCAGATGAGGGGATCCCATGGAAATCGAGGGAAACCCTCAAATTTTATAGGCAAACCTATAGCGATTTGGATATTTTTTATAGTAAGTCGTGCATTTGGTCTCGGAAAGCACCATTTGGTGAAGTGGAACTGATGATGGAGACCACATATGGCCTCCGGAACAATATAATAATGAGTATATAACTATTAACTATTTAACTGGTTGCGATTAAGCAATTTATGCTCGTCACTATGCAAATGGTGAGTGGCAGTTCTCCTGGTTCTTACTAGGAGAACTCCTCAACAATCAACGTCAAAGCATCGGTAAAAGCAATATTTTGTAAATGGTAATGAGCAGTTAACATTAGGCTATTGTAACTTAGATAAATTCAAAACTGACCCACTAAAAAGTGAAATATAAAAAAACTTTTTACAAAAAAATAAGAACCGACTACCAAAAATAACACTACAAAGTGAAAAATAACTTTGATTTCGGAGGTCGGTGGCAAAAAACTCAAATACAGATCCAAAGACACCGACTTCCGAAATTAAAGTTATTTTTCACATCGTAAGTAGTGTTATTTTTGGTGTCGGTTCTTATTTTTTTTTAGTTTTAAGTACCGTATATTATACTTTCATATGCATTTAGTAAAAAGCTGTTATTTTAAAATTCAGACACTTGAATTTTATTTATTTGTATAGATAAAGACAAAGTTCTATTTTAAAAATCAAAAGCTATCTCGAGAAAGAACCGCCCCTCTATTTAAAAGAATAAGAACGTTTAGTCTGTGGGCGAACCAAAACTCCTTTTGAAATATTTCTTGAAAATTCTATAAACTCTCGCGCCACGTGTCGTGAAAAATATAGTTGCTGTGGTTTGTTGTGTTGTTGTTGTCTTTTTAAATAATATGAGTTTGTCCGGATTATGGTTGTTATAATTAGTTGCAAATTTGACCATGTAAGGCATATGTACCTGACTATAATATTATTAATTGACTTCACTTTAATTTCTGTTTTGTTTTGTACACATCATTTTGTTTGTATTAATATTTTAATTTATGTAATAATTTGCACGCCGTAAGGTAGACTGTAGCCGATCTCATTGATTTATGTTCAACGTCTTAACCTGTACCTACATTCATAGCAAATAAAGTTCTGATTCTGATTTTTGTTTTTAGTTTCTTTGCCTGTAATACCTGCTTAAATTCTAAGTGAAGACCTTTCTTTTAAGTAAAGTAAGTAAGTCGTTTATTTTTTATATTTTGATTAATTCGAAATGTGAAAAAAGGGAAGAGGGGCCTTTGCACTGTTGTGGGAAAACATAGGCTTAGCTAATAATAATATTAAAAAGTCAAGTTAATTATACGCAACATCGTAAAGAAAGATAAATACTCGTACTCGAAAACTAAAGTTAAAAACCAAAGTTAAAAACTAAATTTAAAAACTAAAGTTAATTTTATATGAAACTTCGTAAAGAAAGACGAAAACTCGTACTCGAAAGACGAAAAGTGTTTTTCTAGATGAGTTCAACGGAAGCAATCGCACCACAAGTCGAGTCGAGAGGCGTCGATGAGTGTCATCGGTCGTCGACGAGGGCCCTCAGCGTGCAGAGGGCACGCCCCTCTCCAAAACTTTTTACTTCACTATTAATGCGGAATTTAAAGCTGCTTTTAATATTTTTCGAAGAAACTTTGGCTAGAGGAAAGTTGCTGCATGTTTTATGTAACGTTAAATTATTTTAATGTCAGTGTAGGTCTTGACGGTATTCTGAAATGTCGATTTTCAGTTAGATAACAGTTATTTGTTCATTGAAATGCTTAAGTAAGTCGATAGAAAATTATAGCACAAACAAAAACAATTAATACCTATTGTTTCCAGTCCATAGGTAATTTAGAGTCAGCGATTCAAAGGTAATCACGCGAAAAGATAAAATTATATTTGTGTGCAGTCTCATTTTATCGAAAACAAAGGCAGATACTCGTAATAATCAAGGAAACAAAAATGTAAAGTCAATCAATCAGCCTATTGGTCAACTGTTGGACGTAGGCGTCTCCCAGGCTGCGCCTCTACACCCTGTCCTCCACCTTCCACCTCCAGTCGGACCCAGCCGCATTCTTAATGTCGTCGGTCTAACTAGCTGAGGGGTTTCCACACTACGTGTACTGATACGCGGTCTCTACTCCAGGAATCGTATGCTCCACCGGCCATCGGTCCTTAGCCCACTACCACTTCAGTTAGATACTCATAATCAATTAAAAAGTTTAACGAAAGTTGTACATTAAAAAGTACCATTAACAAATTCTATAATTATCTAGTTTGACTGAAACAATCGATAAAGTGAAGAGTTCTTTGTTGAGGTGACCCAACTAAGGCCGAGGACCCTTAACACGACAAGCAAAGAGTTTTCACTTGCCAATCGTTAGTATAAAAACGTCAACGAAGGTCGGTCGGTCGGTGTCGTCGTGATCATGTCAACTTCTGAGAACGTTCGCCGCAACTTTCGCAAACAGTTGCCCATTTTTAACAACATTTTATTATTATTATCAGCCATTTGTGTCCTACCGCAGGGCAAAGGCTTCCTTCCACTTATTCGTATCTATTGCTGTATGTGGCCAATTTAGAAAAGAGTCAAGATCGTCCAGACATCGCCTCCTGCGCCTGCTGCGTTGCCGTTTACTGCGGTTTGGGACCCTCTGAGTTGTTATTTTAGCCCATAGCTTCTCGACAGAACTTCTCTGCGACAGATGTGGCCAGCCCAGTTCCACTTAAGCTTGGTGACCTACATCAGTATTTTGAGTTTTGGAACGCAATATTGAGTTTAAAACTCCTGGGATACCGCGTTCTATTGCTCGCTGACAGACCCCGAGTGCGGACTTTTGACGCTTGGTTAATGACCATGTCTGAGCTCCATAGGTGAGGGTAGGAAGAATGCACATGTTCATCCTCTTCTGTGAGAGAGGTAGAGGTCCCTTCATTATTATTTTGTTTCATCGACCAATAGCTCTTTCAGGCATTGGCAGTGCGTCGAGCAACTTCTTTATCTTATCTTGCCTGGTAGGAGACTATTTGGACGAGGTATATTCAATCCGCACACCCTCAATTCCTATTTTGCGCTTTGGTGCTGTTGGTCATCACTTTGGGCTTCACCATATTCATCGCGAGTCCGACCTCGAGGCTGGCGCTGCTCAGTTGGTTGAGCATTAGGCCAAACTCGGCTGCCGAGGAGGTGAAAATAACTATGTCGTCAGCGAAACAGATATTACTTAGTCTTCTCTTGCCCATAACGATGCCCTTGTCCTTCTATTCGCTATATAATTTTCGAAAACTTCTTCAAACGTGGCTGTGAAGAGCTTTGGAGAAAGAGGGTCTCATACTTAACTTTTTTTTGTATAGGAAATGGTAGTCAACGGTATTTATTTAAATGGCTGCTGTACTGTTTACTTATATTTTTTGTAGTAAATTAATGTATTTTTAGTTTATTAAAAAATATGGCGCTGTGCGATGCTTTAGAGTAAGTACCTAGTCGATGAAAGCAAGGTATAAAGGTAGGCTAAATTCATGATGTCTCTATAACCTGATTAAGGGACTGTAGGTGGTCGGTAGTGGATAGGTCACGGCGGAATCCAGCCTGCTCGGAAGGTTGGTGATGATATAATTGGCAAGATATGCGGTTTTCAAATTCAAATTCTTTATTACGAACTAAGTGTACAAGATTTTATAGATGTTAACAATAGGTAGGTTCTAGAACTTAACTTTTCAAGGAACTTAATGAAAATGTTCTAAAATTATATGAACAAAAGTCACAAAACTCAAACTCGATGTTAAACATTTTCAAGCATAACTAAATTGCCTACTCGTATAATTCGAAAAAGGACAAGCATAACCCGATTGTGGTGCGAGTTCATTTAATATCACTTTAACTGAGTTGTGTAAGGCATGCAACGGTTTAATAAACTGCTTTCACGGTCTGCTTGTTTTAACAGCGTGAACTGTAATAACGTCGCTTTTGAGGAAAACTAAGAGAAAAACAAATCCTAAAGCCAAAAATTCGAAGATATTTTGTGACTAGCCCACACTGAGTCTGCATGGTGGAATACGGTCTACGGCTCACTGTCCCACCATGGGGAACATTACAAGCTGCTTATGTAAAGCAGATAAGCATGGTAATATCGGTTTGTATGCAGAGTCATGCCCCGTAACAAGGTAAAAACATTACTGAGAAAATGTGTCAAGTGGTTTTTTGATAAAACCCCGCATTTTTGTTGCCAACGAAGTTTGTGGTGTAGAAATTTTGTTAGATAACTCTAAAATATACATATGTTAACTGTAACAGGTTGATAAGAACGTGTAAAATGTTAACATTTATAACTGCGAAAGCATATTCGGTATCCTGCCAAGTAACTTGTAAGGCTTTAAATGTTTTTACCTACACTCTTTAATCGTGAATATCTAAAAATTTAAAATTCAGGTACTCAAATGTCCACCGAAAGGTGACAGACAGAACATTTAACATTATGAATCAACTAATGATTGATTATGATATATTATATTATCATTATGATACGATCGAACTAAGATTATATTCGTAAGATCTATTCTGTTCTTCAAAATCAAAATCAAAGGTCATTTATTCAAATTAGGCTGAGACAAGACAGACAAATTAACACAGTTCCCCAAAAACGCCCGCCCTTCACCACTTCCTAGTGCTTTAGCTGGGAAGAAGAAGTGGTGCAATTAACTCCCCAGCAGCACAGCTATCTGTTCAGTTAGAAAACTTGAATTGACTTGATTGATGACCATTGTACGGAAACTTCGTTTTCCAATAACAATCTATGCAGAACAAATACAAGTATCATAGAAACAAATGCCTGATAACAACTTGTGTATTCCACAAGAGAATGCCGTACTTCAAAACGGGGACGACGTGCATAGACTATCACAAAGAACGGCCAAGCAAGACTACAAAGTAATATGACCGCCAGGATCTTGTGTTAGCAGGGAATAGGAATCCAACCGACATCGATGTGAGAAGACGAACGGCGAGACTACGTGACTCCGCGTACTGGAATAGCATAGGTATTGAGTTTAAAGATAAGGAGTGAAGTATGTGCGTATACAGCGCCTTAAAATGGCAATTTTTTACCGATGGAGAAGCCAATATGAATGGGTATGTTAACAACATAACCCTTAAAAGCCTAACAAACATCTTAGGAGCCACTTAATATTGTATTTTGTGAGCCTTGTGCCTATAGCGTAAATGAAAGATTCGATTTCAAAAATTAGGTATCGTTAAGGCTCCCGCAGACAGGCGCGACGTGACACTAGTAGCACAATTACCATGAAAACTTCATGGAAAGTGTCGCGCTGCCTGTCGCCCGCGATATTGCGCCAGTCTGCATGATTCTTTAAAATTTCATAATCCAGAAAATTTCCTGAATAAGAAGAGGTTTTGCTATTAGAGTTTGTTGCGCCACTTCTTCCCAGCTAAAGCACTAGGAAGTGGAAAAGGCAAGGGTGTAATTTTGACGTTCGAAAAGCGCTGGTTCTCAGCCTAGTTAAAATAAATGATTTTTGATTTTGATTGATTTTTATTTTATTCAGTATTTTTCTAAAGGCTCGTACAGACTCGCGCGATATCGCGGGCGTGACAGGCACCGAAAAAGAAGTTGTGGTACTAGTGTTGCGTCGCGCCCACGATATCGCACTAGTCTGTACGAGCCTTAATTCTATCAAGGCTTAATTGATTGATTTGAAAGTTAAGGTGAAAGGATCCCTGAAGAGATCCTGGATTCCCGAATAAGCTCGTGTTTTTGTGGACGAAATAGTAAATAGTTACAACTTTTCCGCCGCATTTCGTGAGTGACATACTCGTTTATCAGTGTTGACAGCCGACAGCCTTTGACGTGGCTTTGACTCGTCATACGACCATTTTTTCAGCAGCAATTCTGCTGATATTCGGGCAACGTTTCACTGGGTCGGAATCTTTTAAAATTGGTACGAACGGGATATTAATTACTTATTTTATTTTTTTATTTATTTAACCATTTATGTACACACATTATAAACATACAAGAAGAAAGGAACAGAAACATACGTACAAAGGTGATGCTTATTTCTAAAGAAATCTCTTCCAGCATACCTGCGATAGGAAAGTCGATAAAGAGATGTAGACACCGTGTGTAAGAGTAGAAGAGAAAATAGAATACATATAATCAAAAACAATTTACTTAATAAAACTAAACAAATAATATACTAATATACATACATACATACACACAAATACATACTTCTAAAATAAATATCACTAGAATATTAATTATAATTCTATTAAAATAATAAAAACATACGCAACTATGACGAAGTGGAAAGATAGTGTTCTTTCACTCTTCTTTTAAATACTGAAACAGTATGGCAGTCCCTTATATCAGGTGGCAGTGAATTCCACAACCGCACCGCGTGCACAGTGAAGGAGTAGGAGTAGAAGTCGGTGGTGTGGGGAGTGGACCTATAAAAGTAAATAAATAAAAATTAAAGGCATGTTTTGGTTTTGAATGCCCGTCAACGAGTTATGAGCCTGAAAACCTAGTTTTAAGGCACATAATTTGTATTAAATCCTTTAGTATCGCGATCTAAGACCACACGAAACGTAAACAGGTTTGTAATCTTCGTCTTTGTTCAGTTCTAAAGAGGGTTAATATTTACTAACATATTAGCTACGTGCCTAGGTCACCGCTGCTTACGGACTCTTACATATTTCATCGAAACGCTATTTGTCATGCAATTGGAAAGCAGTTACGTGGCATTGAATCTAATGCCACGTAGCTATACTTTGATGTTATGTTTTTTTTATGATACGCGTCCAATTTCTGAGAATTGCTATGCAAAAATCTAAGTAAATAATGTCATCTTATATAAATGTTTTTCCGTAAATCATAAATTATTTTATGACATTCTCTTAACGGTGTTAAGAGTAGCTATCACCCTCTTGAGTAGAAATGATCCCTACTGTCATTACTCCATCCCTACTTTGTTCCATTTATTCAAACAATAAAAACTGTGAATTAACAAAATGATAATAAAAAGTTATAGCATACTACGAGCGAGTTTCAACATTAAAACAGTTAACACGCATCGCACGCCGCCACTCGTAAGAACTTTGTCTACTAGTTTTAAATTGAAAAGATTCACTCGACAGTTTGAAGGAATTTAATTAGTGCCTCGAAATGTGGATTAAACTCCATGATGAAGGCGGCCTTGATTATGTTAGGGATGTCAAGAAATTGCTTTAGGTGCTTTCTCCGCGGGATTAATGTTGCTCAGCCAACTTTTTCGCATAAGATATTTCATTTTGTAAATATTCATCTCGTCACGTTTGCGGATTGATGACCTTACAGATTCATATATGACGGCATGAATTTTAATAAAAACGCGGCTGGCGCGGTTATTGGTTCTGCTCTTGTATTAGCTAGTTAGCGTGTTACCCGCAGACATGTGGTTTTCGCCTGTGAATTTTTCATTCCTCCGTGTCCTTCGTAATTTTTTTCTTAAAAATGTAACACACACAACATCCATCTGTTTGTCGCGTGTCATGTTTATGGCGATTATAACGACTGCACATTGAATGTGATACAGATACTCTGTTTAAATTTTCTAAAATGGGCTTCATTAAGTTAATATCTTTCAATCACACACACTCACTACACCAACTTTATCACACCACACAACACACCTACACACCACGCTTACACAACAAAAGACCAAGTCAGGCACCAACCTACAATGGTTCTCAAATGATCTGACCAAGATTATATCCGTATTTTATATACACATTGACATTGATTTAAAAAAAAAATCAAAAAGAATCATAAGTCATTTATTTAAACTAGGCTGAGAATCAGCACTTTTCGAACGTCAAAAATTACATAAGACAGTCCCCCAAAAACGCCCACCCTTCACTACTTCCTAGTGCTTTAGCTGGGAAGAAGAAGTGGCGCAACAAGCTCCCCAGCAGCACAGCTAATTAATTTTATATATTAGTGCGCGTAAGTCTCGATCCCGTGGGAATATCGGGATAAAAAGTAGCCTATGTCTCAATCCAGGGTGTCAGCTACCTCCATACATAATTTTATTAAAATTGGTTCAGCCGTTTGGGCGTGAAGAAGTAACAAACATACACACACACACACACACACACTCATAAACTTTCGCCTTTATAATATTAGTGTGATGTGATGATATGAATATTTACTTTGTTAAGTATTATATTGTTTTAATTAAGTATTGTAAATGTGAAGACTATGTGGGTTATTGTTTTTTTCTGTTAGTTTTTATCATGGTCTGGCAGTTGAGTAACTTAAGCGGCCTACCCAAATGTCCTTTCTTTGGTATTGTTCGTTGAATCGTTGAGCTCCTTAAGTTCTTAGTTGAGCTGCACGACTACTGACAAATGCGTGCACTGACTGGACAAGTCCCCTCAATCTGTGTGGTTCTTTCAGCAAAAGATCACTTCAGGCACCAATCTACATGGTCTTCACATGATCTGACCAAGATTATGTCTGGACTTTAAAAGAGACTGTGAACTCTGAGTTTGTTTCGGCCTTTCTTCTCAGAGTAGTCGGATACGAAACGCCGACCTCATCTAGTTTTTTTTTAATATGATTGACGTGTAAAGTGTTTGTAGTAACCTACTTACAGAAATAAATCATTTATCATTTAACCAACTTGTTCCTACTTTTTCATGTATACTTAATTACCTATTAGCTTTTTCTAACAAACACAGGCTTAAATATTATATTATCAATACGCTGACTCATTTTAAACAGAAGGCCCTGTCTCCTGTTATGCAATTTTTTTTTTAACTAGTGCAGGATACAGGTTATCTTTTCCACTAAAGTTAAGTACTGTATTTTATTGCATAGTTTTTGCTTATCAATAACTGGTGGGAAAATAATCTGTAACACTGTTTTTGGAACAATAAAATATATTATTAAATTCAAATCTTTTACACCAGTGACTTTTAATTTAGTGACGACGTTGAAGAAACCTAATCGTAGTGAGGAAACCTGCTTTAACCCAATTTCCTGGCCTGACGTTGAAAACATGGATCGAAGATCTTTCCTGTCTGTTTGAGAGATCGCTTTACACTGCATTCGAAAAGCCCGATGATATTACAATGATTAGCAGGCTCACATTCATTTTGTTTGACACTAAAGGGTCGTGCAGACTGGCGCTTCGCGACACCGGTAGAACGATTTCCATTAAGTTTTAGCCTTAACACGACATAATGAACAACTAATGAATTGTCATTAGCGTAATCAGTAGGTAGGTACTAACAATATAGTATAATAATTGTTATTAAAATCACATAGCATGCTAACGCATGGCTGGCTTGCGACAACTCATTAACTTGTGCCGGTCGGTAACTCTGTGTATACGAGTAACATTTATTGTTATTCTTTGTGATTATACTATTTAGTTAATTTTGACGATGTTTTGAAAGTGTTAAGTAAGTACCTCCTGTGGTGTTCCCTAGAGCTGAAGGGCATCCAACATCTTTTGTAGTTACTTGTCCAGTCTAAGACATACAACCTGTCCCAGAATTAACACACAACCTCTTAAGGGGTCATTGTAATCATCATTATGAACAACTTTTACTATGGGACCAAACCTAAAATCGCGAAAAAATAAATCGGCTGTTCCCTACATTTTGTCGAGTTATTCGAACATAAATTTAGGGAACATCAGATTTTTTTTTTCGCGATTTCAGGTGTTTCAACCCCGAGTCTGAAGTATATTTAAAATCAGTTTTTGTTTATATTTTCTAGTCGAGATATATTGGTATAGTTTCACCAACATTCATAGTGTTTATTTTTAGGGTTCCGTAAATTCGTACCCAACGGGTGCCAACGGGACCCTATTACTAAGCCTCAGCTGTCCGTCCGCGGTCTGTCTGTCAGCGGGCTGTATCTTATGAACCGTAATAGGTACATAGTTCAAATTTTCACAGTGTGTATTTCTATTGCTGTTATTACAACAACAAAAAAAAATTAAACATTAAAGGGGGTCGTCCAATATTTTCTTTTTGCCTTAGCACGTGGGGTGTCATTGTATAGAACTCATCGAGTAGAGTGCAATTTTTTTTCGTCTTCAAAAATAAAGAAATAGGGGGCCGTAAAAGTTGTCAGTGTTAGACAATTTTTGTATGTACGAGCTCTAGCGCAACAACTAAACAAGTTAAGAAGTAGAAACTTCTGTATATGAAATTAAATGAAATCGTTTATTCTGTGAATAGGATAACGGAATCACTTTTACACGTCATATTAAAGAATAAAAATAAGCTAGATGTAGTCGACATTTCTTATCTGACCCCTGAGAAGAAATGGCGAAACAAACTCAGGGGTCAAAGTCTCTTTTAAAGTCCAGACATAATCTTGGTCAGATCATGTGAGGGCCATCCGTGTCTGAAATGGTCTTTTGAGGAAAGAACCACATAGATTGAGTGGACCTGACCAGTCAGTACAAGCATTTGTCAGTAATCGTGCAGCTTAACTCAAGACTTAAGGCGCTCAACGACTCGACGAACAATACCAAAGAAAGGACATTTGGGTAGGCCGCATAAAGTGCTCAAAATGCCAGACCATCATTAAACCTACTGAAAAAAGAAAAAAAAGGGAAATATCTAAAGAAAAAAAAATGACCCACATAGTGCTCACATTCACAATACATTGAAGTAATAAATATATACTTTTCGAAGTAAATATTCATGTAATATTGTATATAATATTCACCAATGTCAATATGTGGGTATATAAAATCATTTAAAATGATGATTTTGCATAATAATGAAAATGTCAAGTTTTCCAGTTCTATCACAAGGCTAGCAGAGCGAGCAGCTCAATCCCAAGCTTTTTTGTGTTCTAAATAATCAGAAATTGTATAGTACCGTTTTTTACAAAGTTTGGTTTTAATACAGCTTTTAAATCGAAAGAAAAAAAATGTATGGAGAGGCCTGTCTAGGCATGGGTAAGTTTCGAATGTCAGTAGGAAGTTTGTTGTGAAAGCGTATACATTGACCCATGAAAGACTTGCCTACTCTGTGGAGGCGAATGCGATGTACAGCAAGATTTTGTTTATTCCTGGTATTTAAACGATGAATATCGGACTATTTCTTAAAATTTTAGATTTTATTGTGTACATATAATAGATTTTCAAATATATATATTTAGAGGCTACAGTCAGAATATCTATTTCTTTGATTTTTTTACGAAGTGAATCTCTTGGACCTACATTGTAAATGGCTCGAACAGCCCTTTTCTGTAAAACAAAGATAGTATTAATGTCTTTGTTTTTCTTTTATTAGTATTAATATCATGTACCATATAATGTACTTAATCAGCAAATACTAAAAACGGCAATTCATAAGGTATTATGGGCGATTTTCTTCTACTGCAAAAAATAACTTTGTAATTCACAGTATCATTATGAAAAACAAAGTTATCTTTGTGCTCGTTAAAATTTAAGATGAAAAATATTTTCAGTTTACCTAGTATTTTCATATATCTGAACTAAAAAATAACTGAAGTACGGAACCCTCGGTGCGCGAGTCCGACTCGCATTGGTCGGTTTTTTTGGAGATTCCCACGGTTTGCGTGGGTGAACTGTAAACTACATCTTACTTATTATTATTTAAAAAATAACTGTGCCTCTGAATCATATTTAATAAAATATACTCTTTACAACGACGATATTTATTATTATTGTTGCAGTGAAGCCATTTTGGGATTACTTCGGCATTTTTATACCCAACATCGCAATTATTAAGACAAAATAACAAAAAATCTCAAACAAAGACATCTCTTCAAAATGTAAATGAAAATAGCATGAGTTCAAAAAATACTAAGTGTTGTCTCGATTTAGTCACAGTACACGGACCTCCATTTCATATGCTTGAAGATGATGCCTTTCGAGAGCTAATAAAAATGATCCTTAGTGATTTTTATGGGCTGTAATGTGATCGTTGCTTTACTATTTAAGTTTGCGGTTCCGGTGCGGCGGCGGCGGTGCGACGCGTGCGCGATTTTCATTCGTATACAGAAATATGCGGTCCAGCGTTGCACTGGTGCGGCTCCGGGGTCGTGTACATGAAGCTTAACATTTCAAATACTTTTAAATGTCAATACACCAAGTAATCGATCGTCACAAACGTTGCTACAAGGTGCTGATAATGAACTACTGCCAAGCTCAAGCATTTCTAGAGTAGCTGAACATCTGCCCATTGAAAACAACGAAGCATTAAATGGTTCAGTGATTTTTTCTTCCATAGAAGGTGCGAGGCTCAATCAGACGATAACCAAATTATTTCAGCAAAAGAAGTTGACTCTTTTTTAGAAGGACAACATAGAATTAGACAGAGTGGTGAAAGAATAAATACCCAATTGGTTGATTTTTTAAAGGAACCCTTATTGAAATCTGATGAAAATATTCTAGGACACTGGAGTGCCAAACAAAATAACAGACTCACATCTATGTATATTCGCTAGCAAATATAATTTTATCAACATAACCTTATCGCCTACCCGAGTGTGCGTAGAACGTCTGTTAATCTAATTATTTTTCAAAATTATAGCGGAACAGTGATACGATATCACTTATTATGTTAGTCGGGTTTCCCGTAAGCACGGTAGGCACCCATGGGATTCGTGGCCACGGTGATACCGGGCAGGAAGGTTACAGCTCTGAATCGGGTTCTTCCTCCCGTGTATAATCTAAGTTGGTAATAAAGGCCCACTAATTGGGTATTTTGAACCTTTGTATTAATATAATAGTTTGAGGAAAAATTTGCTGTTTTATCCCCAAGGACAATTTTAGTGTTTAAAGTAGTTATATTTGTTGTGTTTGTGTAAAATTTTTCCTTGTGATGGTTGGTGTCTATAATTACTCATCCTAGTGTTTCCTGGGCGTATGAGTTTAGAAGAGAGCTGCTTCGCGCACTAAGCGAATCTTGTCTGAAATGTTGAATGAATACTGTCTGTTTGGGGTTCTGTAAGTGATAGACATAATTTTAATAGTAGAAATAAAGATAAAATAGATCAACAATTTTTCAGATTATCTAAATTACATACATCTTTAATGGGGTACTGTGTTAAATGTTACAACAAAATACCTTGTGATATATTGGAATTAAATGAAAGACAATTTAAAACACATATTAAAAGTACACTTTGTAAACAAGCATACCTATTAAAAGTTAGAGGATTATATCCAAGATATGAATCCTTGGAAACATGCTAGTCCAGCTCCATAGGATAATCTAGAGTACAGACAAAATCAAACTGGTTGCTATTATAATTGTATAATTTGTTATTATATTGATTTGAGACATTGATTTTAAATACTGTGATTACCTAAACTCACACATTGACTTTTTTTTTATAATTTTTGGGAAAACATAATAATATACTTTTACGATGTTATTGTTTGTTATTATGTGAGCACCATGTAGTTAGTTTGTTAGTTTTAAGTGCTATCACACTATTATTATAAAGGTGAAAGTTTGTGAGTGTGTGTGTATGTTTGTTACTTCTTCACGCTCAAACGTCTGGACCAATTTTGATAAAATGTTGTATGGGCGTAGCTGACACCCTGGATTAAGACATAGGCTTTTTTATCCCGATATTCCCACGGGATCGAGACTTACGCGGGTGAAACCGCGGGGCGCAGCTAGTAATATAAAAATCTGTAATAAATAAGATATTTTTGTAATCATTTTGTTACGTAAGTAATAACACTAAAGTTTAATCGAAAGTTTTCAGTTTCATTACATCGTTTACTGTTTGTTTGTAGCTAATTACGTTAATTAAAATCGAAACATTATATTAATCAGTGACACTCAATCACATACCCATTAAAAGTAGCTATGTACTTATGTCATTTCAGTGTCAGCTATCTCGATTTCACCTGTGTTACCGTTGGCAGAGTTTAAATAATTTAATATTTTAGCAAAAATTCTAGTTGTCATGCATGGCTGAACATATTTTAGCTCTTCTTGTCTACGAGTATGTAGATGTCTGCGCATCATTGCCGACGTTTGTGGAGTCAGACATTGCACAGCAATAGCAAATCGCAGGAAAATATTATGAGAATATAAAGAAAACACCGTACTTCAGCTCAGGGTGTTTAATCCACGATCAGCGAACAAAGAATATCTTTCCATTCGTATTACAACAGTTTTTATACACAAAATAACCGCCAAAAAGAATTTACATAAATCAAGCGGATGTGTCAAGATAAATGCTTAATACCAACATAGAAACTTAAAAATAAAGTCAACCGCAAACACACAATATTTTGAATTAGTCGAAAGGAAGTAACAAAATATAAACTTTTATACATCCAACCGGAAATACAAGTATTAATTCAATAAAATAACCAAAACAAGCTTAACTTGAAACCCGAATAATGGTTTGGCGCCCATAAAGACAATAAATGTAATTTCTCTTGTCATCTGGTTTATGTAGTCCACTTAAATGAGCATTTATTAGTTGCAAGCATATATTCCTTCACAGTCTTTTTCTCAACAATTTTTCTCTTTGCTTGGAATAAGACGGACGGTGAACATGCACGTTGTGCATCGTCTGCTTTGGTATTTAAAAGGTCTAGCGAGTGACTTCGTTTGAGCCGTAAAACGAGCGTAGAAAATTAAGATTAGGTACATGCTTTTCAGATTACAGACTAAATAAGAAATGGACCTACTTAATCGAAAGAAAGTACCTACATCTACAGGCTGTCCCAGAAATCAACGTCAAGCCGGAAACGGGTGATAGGCCAAGTTCTGACCTTTATCAGAAAAATATAAAAAAAATCTTTGTCATGTACTTTTTGCATTATAAGTATCAAAAAATGTGTCGGAAAAACTGACGTGATGATCTTTCAAGTCCTGTGACTACAAATATTTATTAATAATTAAAAGTTAATATTTGTAGTCACAGGACTTGAAAGATCATCACAGGGTGTCAGTTTTTCCGATACATTTTTTATACATAGAATGTATAGGAAATGAATGAATGAATAGGAAAGTTAACTTACGTCTTTGGTTTGCAATCATTTCGAAAGTCAATAAATTCTTGTTTCGACAGCGATTCGGATGGTTATTATGGTGAGATAAGAAACATCTAGCTTACTGAGTGAATAATAAGGTTGTATTTTATTGCTGGTAACTTGTAACTGACGGAGTGATGGGAAGTTACAAAGAGCTGGTGCGCAGAACAGAAATTACCACGCGAAATTAACCGGTATTTCGAGCCGGAACAGTTTCATTTTGTTGTTTGATTAGAACCGAAATAATATCGATTCTGATCGAGAAAAATCAAAAAGAAAACAAACGATCTTTTTAAAATGTATGGCGTTTTTTACGAGCTGGTCAAAAATATTATCCAGGTTTCCGAGCCCTGCCGGTCATTTACTGCAGCAACTATTGGGACAATCATACTTTATTCTTTAGCAGTGTAAAATATTTTAAGAGCCGTATTTGAAGTTGGAATCAATTTCATATACAGAAAGAAAGAAAAATGAGACTTGTAGATTGATCATTTTGCAACTGATCATCATTCTCCAGCCCTTATCCCAATTTATTTGGGGTCGACGCAACATGTCCCTTTCTTCCATACTTCTCTATTAGTCGTCATTTCGGTAGTCACTCCCTTTCTAGCCATATCATCTTTCACACAGCCCGTCCATCGTTTATTTGGTCTTCCCCTACTCTTATAGCTATCCACATTCATACTCCTAACTTTCCTCACGACGTTTTCCACCACAAACACCACCATTCCACCATTTGCGCAAGTATGTATAACAAAAAGAAATCCGCTCTATTTCAAAATGGATCCCAGTCTGCCAACTGTATCTATCAGAGTTAGGAACGAGCAATTTACATACTGGTCGCTACTCTTGTTATCAACTTGTCAGTTATCACTTATCCTCGTCATTGTGTTAAGCGGAAGAGACACATTGCGAATTTATATGGCAATTTATATCATAATGAAATAAATTGCTTTAATCAACGGTACTAGGAGCGTGGCCACTAGGTGCGGTAGGGTGCGCCGTAGTCAGTGTACTTTTGTTCTGACGTGAATCTGTAGAATTACACCAAAACTATTATTAAAAAATATAATATTATGTGGAAACAATGTCAGCTAGTCGGCAGGTGACATTGTTTCCACATAATATAATATTTTTTGGTGACTGTGGTTTGTTATAGCTGACTGTGAGCGAGCGTGAAGTTTGGTGTGATTGCGGTTTAATATTCAAAATTTTTGACCGAGCGTGCGAAGGGTCTCTGCTTTAACGCCAGTAGCACACCTCCGCCGCGAAACCATCACAGCGAGACCGCAGTAGTTAAATTGTACTGGTTCGCGTCATGTTCCGCTGCTCGAATCGGATGCGAGTAGCGAAACATGACGCGAACCAGTACAATTTAACTACTGCGGTTCCGATGCTATGGTTTCGCGGTGGAGATGTGCTACCAGCGTAAGTCTGGCAAAATTTGCTTACCTATCTCAGTTTGTAGGTGCTCCTCTACAAGTCGTATTTTACAACCGATCTGGACGAAACTTGGTAATCGGGGTTTACGACTTTGTAGACTTTTTGTCGTCGGGAACTTTTGTCAACATAATAATTTCAACAACTCAATCTTATTTTAATCAACATACAACCTGACACTGACCTGCAAATTGCAATAATGTTAAGAAAATTTACTCATTTTTTTGCACGATGTTCCGCATCACAAGAAAAAACCTTGCACCGCACAACACTATCCTTGGTGTGTGAAGCTCCTAAAGGCAGATCTACGATAAGATACACCTCACTTTTCAGAAAATTCATATAGTGTGTAGATATACAACTGTACGTACAGTCAACACACATTGGTGTTAACAATTTCACATTCCTATCGCCTTTATTCCGAAGCATTGAGAGCGGCTCTCGCTGAGGAGCTCGTGGCTAAGTACCTATAAACAGCCGCATAGGTCGATCCATCAGGTTAAGCTACGCTTCCTGGGGTTGGTCTGAGGACGGGTGACCATCTTTACGTTCCGAGACTCCGCCGTGCCTCGGAAAGCACGTTAAGCCATTGGTCCCCGCTCAACTGTAATACGTGGATCTTTGACAGTCGTTACAGGTCGTCAGAAGTCAGAAAGTCTGACAACCAGTCTTACCAAGGGGTATCGTATTACCCAGTTACTGGGTTGTAGAGGTCAGATAGGCAGTTGCTCCATGTAAAATACTGGTATTACTGAATACCAGTATTTTAAATTTCGCTGTTGGAAAGCTACTCTATTGCAGAGCCATAGGATATGTTTGATAGTACCTACCTACCTATAGTTGACTTTCACGCGGATAAAGTCGCGGTCGTTATCTAGTTTTTAAATATTTCAACTCCATTCTTGTACACATTTACCGAATGTATTTCTGTACTGTGGTTAATTTGATAGCACGTATAGCAACGCAAATATTACGCAACAATACATGTTCTTTTAATACTTAATTATGCTTGTTTAAACACATTTGCAATTTGCATTTAAAAATAACGGGAATTAAACTAATTCTAAAACTCACCACAATATAAATAGTAACTGATAAAATACTATTTATTGTGTGTGTGGTAATGTCAAGGATAAATCGTATTTTTGCAAAATTATTGTTCACAGTATCCTTATATTAAGTCCTTGTAGTTTAGGCTGTTATCTAGGAATTACCAGTTTTGCGAAAATAATTGCGAATTTGATATTAATAGCTTTGTACCTTATGATTACACAGCTATGCCTGTACGAGTAGGTATTATTGTGAATCAAAATCATAATTTGTAATCCAACATTCGTTTGCATACCTACAGAATCCCTACCGTGTTCTCCGAATAGATGGTAGCTATATACAGCATAGGTTTAATAAACTCGTCGAAAATTAATTTCAATTAGTGCTGCGCTCTTTTGTGCTATAGGATGCTCCATTGTTATCAATCCAACACACGCCGCCAGTCAAACAACACACTCCCGACGTTGTTAACCACAATCCCGCATGGCTTTGACACCACAAATTCTATAGCACAGCCCATAGATTTAGCTCAGCGCTGCCATCTGGGTTACTCGCTTTTCACATTTTATAGCCATAACATGCTTTTCTACTTAGCTGCTGACATCGCTGTAAAGCGCCACGGGAAGCTAGTATATCCTCTACACAAAATGGTAATTTTGCTTGATTGACCTAACATGTGGGTTGAGGTTGAATAATGCAGTACCTATGTTTTTGAACACAGGTTAACTAATGTGATATTTTAGTAAGTATAGACAGGTACCTACAGTATAAAAACAGGATGTCATGAACAAATAAGTGGGTACCTATCTAATATTAAGATAATATTATATATTTTTATAGAAAAGACATGATCCTCGTCTGTTTTAGGCGTTGATAGCACTTTTGATGATGAATGATGCGGGCTTATTAACGAATATACAGCGTGCACCAAAAATGTGTGGCAATATTTTAGGGTGTGCTACAGGACACCAAACTGAAGAACTTTCTCCATGTTTAGTCCCATAGAGAAAGTTGTTTGAACTTTTGAACGCAAAAAATGTATCACCTATCCCATACACTTGAATCGAGTAAGTATTAAACTTAAAGTCTTGTGTGGGACACTTTTGCAAGTCATTATATTTTGGACAACCGTCAAAAAACTTCGTTTGCGTAGTAATAATATTTTTTTTTCTGTGACAACACCGTGAATTGCATTTAAAATAATTCAATGAAGCATGAAACAACATACCACATGTTTCATAAGAAAACAACGAATTTTCGTAATAGTGTGCTCGACGGAATCGAATATTAATTATTATGTACCTTTATTAACATATCAAATCAATGCAGCACGCTCAGTGCTAATCAAAAGAAAATGTATATTTGTTGAACTGAAATATCTGAACAATGCGGTTTTCATAGGAATCAGTTAGAAATTAGTGTTATTTTTTATACTATACCAAAGAAAACAAAAACGAGAGCTTAGAATAATATTCTTACCTTACCTATGTAAGTATATACAGTCACAAAATTAACGGATAAGCACGATTAGATCGATTTTACTCAGAGTGAGGAAGGCTTTTTTGAAAGTTTTCGTTGCTGTTGCATCCCAGAACTTATCTGGCAATATAATTATGCATTATTTTGTTTGATTGTATTATGTTTGATTGTCATGCTAGGGGCTCGAAGGGATAATATAGCACCATCCAGAGGTATTGCATGTTGTATGCGCTTTGAGAACATCAACCAATTATTAGCAATCTTGCGTCGTAACTTAAAGAAAAATTAAGGTCATACACATGTTTGGAAATTCATATTCCATTACACCTATCAGCACCGAAGAGAGACAGCCCCAAGAGCTGCAAGAGGTTGCTTCTCAAGCATCATTACACGAGAATCCCGAATTATTACACGAGAGACCTGCTATAGTTCAACGACCAGTAGACACAGTCAATTGTTTACAGTTCCCGTCGTTTTGCTAATTTATCCTCAACATCCTCCAGTGATACCACTACTAGAACAGATAACCAGATTATTCCCCAAAACGCCGATTGTTCCCAAGTACTCGTGTCACCTCCCTATCCTATTCGCAGTACATTGCCTAATATTGCAACTCCAATATTGCCTCTAGCTGTCTCTGGTGTTAATAATTTAGAACGACGAGTTATTTTTTGACAGGTTTTCTGGCTTTAATTGATGGAGGAATTGTGCTGGTACTTTCTTTTCACTGATGGTACCAACTCCATTAGATTGTTTTCAAGCACGAATAATTATGGGCAATTTATTTTTTGCATTATCAGTCGTGGAATATTTAAAGCTAAAGTAAGTGTTTTCGTCTCGTGTCGAATAAAGCAAGGTGAACATATACCTCAAGGTCTCGTATATAATATTCATCTAACGATGAGAAACATAAGAGGATCGCCTGCTTACTGGAAAAGTTGTTGCGCTGAGTTGATTGCTATGGTGCGGAGTCTTGGTCCTCCTTGGTTTGTTATATTTTCATGGAACGATCTGAACTGGACAGACATGGTCCAAGCATTACTCATATAAGATGGACACCCTGATGCAGTTGAAGACTTGCCATTCGATGAACGACTCGAATTAGTACACAAATACACAGTAGTTGTGGCTAGACAGTTCACACGGGGTAAATGCTTTGTTAAGATTTTTGCTTACGGCATAAGAAATAAAAACGACTGTCAAAGAGATTAGTCAAAGTCAAAAATGTGACTTGAAGTCGGATAAAGACTCAAAGTCAAAAACATAAACTTTGGAAGTCAAGAAACGGCCGAACATTCGGCCGATACGTCGGACTATTCATTCGGAGTAGACCCCCTTTTTTTTTTTTTTTTGGGTGGGAAATCATCAAATAACTTCTCCCGCTCTGGGCGGAGCGGGAGGGCGTGTCAGACTTTTACTGACTAAAACCCACCCGTGTTCCTTCCGTTGCCTGTGTGCCAGGGCCACGATATCCCTTTCGGACAAACTCGCAACCCTGGCAGGCATTGGTCCTAACGGACCCCGTCAGTTTGTGCTGACATCTCTTTAAGGCGCGCGTGGAACGCAACGCGCCGTCGACCCGGGCCTGGTCCTTATCGGACGGCGAGCTACCCATCGCTCACCGTCCGCAGGCCCGCGCCTACGGTGGCCGGAAATCGGCTTGCGACTCCCGACCCCCAGGGCGTCTCCTGCGGTGACTAAGGGCGCGAGGGCGCGAACCTTGTCTCACCCTCACGCGTTCCGCCTCCTCCTTCGCTAGCATAACTGCTTCGCAGAAGGAGGTGACGGCCTCCCATGCACTCTCGCTCCGAACCATGGCCTGAATCAGGGCCGGACGCGAGAGATCGCCGCCGCCGATCGCCTCCGTGAGGACACGGCGGTGCTCCGCCCAAGCTGGGCAGACCTCCACCGTATGCACCACCGTGTCCTCCGGGCGATCCACATAGTGGTGACACCCGGGCGTTTCCTCCCGCTTAATCCTAAACAGGAACCTCCCGAAACATCCATGTCCGGTGAGGACCTGCGTCAGGCGGAAGGTGAGGACGCCGTGGCGCCTCTCCAGCCACTCCTCAAAGAGGGGACTTATCGCCACAATTGTGGCGTGCCCAGGGAGTAGACCCCCTGGCTATGAAAACAATTCAACTTTATACAATACTACGTTTGTACTATTATATTTGTAGTAAGCGCTAATACTACAAATTACTGACAAGTAAAGTAAACCAATGCGATTCCCTCCTTTAATAATATGAATTTTCTACTTACGTAGCTCTTTTAACAATTAATGCACTCGTGACGTGTTTCATTCACCTTTTTAGGGTTCCGTAGTCAACATGGAAACCTTATAGTTTCGCTGAGTGGTTGTTATTGGATACGTGAAAAAAATCACGTCAGTAGAAATTAGAAGTTCAGTAGAGATTAGAGTATAACGAAATTAAAAGGAAAACTATCACAGTTAAGTAGGCGTCACAAGTTAATGAGTAATAGTCGACCAACTTACATTTGCAGTTGGAGAATTGACCATGACGTATATCGATGTATGGGAGAACAAGTTTTTCAACTACAATGTTAAGTTTTTTTTTTGGTATAAATTCATCCCAACTACGAAACCCTTCATTGTGCGTGGTCTGACTTTTTTTCATTCAGTGATAATTACATACGAGATCGATTAAATATTCTTAAAGGTACATAATAGGATGGGCAAAATCCCCAGCGGTATATTAGGTATATTAGCAATATACGTACGGTACTATGTGGTAAAGTGGTAATATTTAATAATGTAGGTACATTAATATTCTGTTGTTAATCTCTACATATATGAGGCCTGATGGTGCTTAATACTAAATACCATTTAATTTAGGTGAGTTTAATTCCATGCCTTGCATCTGATTAGATTTACAATTACCTAGATAAATTATATTGTACCTACATTGTGTTCCATTTAGGTATATTGTTGTTTAGTTCAGGCCATGATCAGTGTCCCAAAAATCCAAATCTGTTGAGTCGTTTATAGCCTGATTGAGCGAGAAACATCCAAACATCTTCACAAAGTAATTATCTAGTGGAAGATTAAGCCGATATTTGGGCTATTTTATCATAAGAACTCTAATTCAGTGTAAAATCCTGCCTGGGCGGTCTCCGATAACTAATATGATTAGCCCATATTACCCGGTCGACTGTGAAGGTACGGGTATCGTTTACCATAGAATTATGGTCCGTAAACAAACTAGCACATTGCTTAAGGTGTAAACAAAGTTGTTCATGTTAGCAACATATTTTTTTTTATTTTACTAGTAGACTAGAGTACTGCTACAAGCGATGATGCGATCAACTACGAAACAATTCTATCTACTTATACAATATTAGTTTTAGTATATGCGAAACCCGAAACACGTGGTATTTTTATGTAAAGAATCTATGTACAAAATTTCAAAACTATATCATGAAAAATCACAAAGTTATGAGGTTGTTATGTTACCGGGTTGTCAGTACAAAAGTATGCTAACTGCGCCCCCGCGACTCCAGGATCGTCTTGCGCTCATTAATAATAATTTGGCAGTAGGTACCTAACCGTATGGCGCGGCGGCGATTGTATTCTAAGTAAATTTGTAAGTAATTAAATGGTGATAACATTTTCCATCACACTTAAATATTTTGGGACAAAGTATAACATGGTGTAAAAATTATTGAAATCGATTCAGTTCCTTATTCTGAACAAACTATATTCAGGTTTCGCATATACTAAAAATAATGTTGTATAGTAAATTAAAAATATCGCTGTATTCACCATTATGTTGAAAATTATAATCAAATTCTATTTCATTAGGTGCTAAAGTTATCTAATTTATTCTAATCTTTAAATCAATCTGAAGGATCGTAATGAAATCGAGATAGGGTGTTGGGTTGGGAATTCTATTATCTGATCTGACTCTAGAAAACACATTATGTGGGAAAACTGACCTAAATTATTTTCTCAATTTTAGTTTCGAGCCTTTTTTCCTGCCACATTTTTTTTATAAAAATATAAAGGTTATCATGAAGTTTTTTTCTTTTTCTTTATCTAGCCTAGTAGACTAATAAGCAATGTAACTCTAACTTAATTATTTTACGTGATACGTTATAACTAATCCACTTTTACAAAATTCCGTAGCACTTTCTTAGGGTCTGATAAAAATAAAAACACTTTGTTCATGTGTTACATGTATGGCACAGCATTGTTACTATTATTAATTCATTATTAAAGACTACACTAACTCAATTATAACGGTTTAGTTCTCTTTAGCCTACGCATTATGTCCGTGTTGTCTAGTAGCTGATTTACCTCGACATTCGAGTTGAATGATGAAAAAGTGTCTTTAATGATAACGTCACTAACAATTTTTTTTTTGTGCTTTATTAAAAATAACCAGGTTCTTAATAATTCATTAAAATCTAGCCTTTAAGACTAATAAGCAATTTTAATCTAACCTAATTTTTTATGTGATAATTATTTTAAAACTTAGAATAGTGCTGATTGTACTTTACATAAGTCCGTTCCACTTTCTTAGAGTCTGATATCATAAAACTAACAAATATTGAAATAATTTCTTAAAAGCTCAACATTGAACATACGTCTCTATGAGGCTGAATATACAGCGCTGCCACTATGAAAGAGCATCCCTAAAAATGCTCTCACTTCAATCGATACAGAAGGTATGTCCAAAATTAGGTCGACTACCCTATTTGTAGGCTTCGCTCAGGTGCCCCCGACTAAAGGTGTTGGCATTTGTGGTGTTTTTCTTTTACACCTTGATTGCAGTTAACGAATGATATGAAAAACTGGGGGTCTACTCCGAACATAAATCCGAAGTATCGGCCTAATGTTCGGTCGTTTCTTTGCTACGGTTAAATATCGCTGACTACGGCGTAAAAAAAAATACAGTCGAAAAGATAAGCCAAAGTCAAAACTGTGACTTGAAGTCGGGTAAGAACTCAAAATCAAAAAAAGAAACTTTGGAAGTTACAAAACGGCCGAACATTCGGCCGATACGTACTTCGGTTTAGCGCTTCGGAGTAGACCCCTGTACCGAAACTGAAATACTATTTCATGTGTTTCCGTTGTTATCAGCTAGCTAGCCTTTTCCCAACTATGTTGGGGTCGGCTTCCAGTCTAACCGGATGTAGCTGAATACCAGTATTTTACACGGAGCGACTGCTTACCTGACCTCTACAACCCAATTACTGTGCAACGCGTTACCCCTTGGTAAGACTGCGGTTGTCAGACTTTCGAGCTTCTGACTACCCGTAACTACTGTTAATGGCAAATGGCAGCTGGAGCTAACGGCTTAAAGGCTCCCGCAGACAGGTGCGACGTGACATTAGTAGCACAATTTCTATGAAAACTTCATAGTAAGTCTCGCCGGTCGCGTCCGCGATATCGCGCCAACCTACACGAGCCTTAACATGATTTTTGAGGCACGGAGGGTCTCGTTATGTAATGGATGGTCACCCATCCATGGACCAACCTTGGAAAGCGTAGCTTAACCTTCGATCAACCCATGTGGCTGTTATTATTTAGCCACGAGCCCCTCATATGTTTCCATTGCAGTATTTAGTAAATAACCTTTTCTTTAACTACGTAGTAATGTTATCATTAATCACTACGAAACCGATCCCAAAAGCCGTATTTTTTGCTTACAACCAAAACAGTGCAGAAATGTTATATGGAATCTCATGGTTGCACAGTTTTTCATTAATGCACTGTTTTTTATTTAGATATTAATTTACCACAGAGGTTTAATGTCTCCCATTAATTTTAATATAAAATGTATGCATTAGATCTAAAAGATACTGACTGAAAATAAAAATCGGCGGAATAAAACCGACTCTGTGAAATACTTTGTTTTCATTAACTTGAGTTTTTATTTTAGGTACGTATATTTTAATACGGTAGGTAGATTGGTAGTTGAAAGAAATATAGATTACGCACCTTGCTAAAGTGAGTAATTAATGCACTCGTGTTAATTTAGTGCCCTAGCATGCGCTCAGGCACCAACATAACACTCGTGCATTAATAACTCACTTTGCGCTCGATGCAACAATCTACTATTAATTTTCTTTGTCCACCTTGTAACGGAAAATACGCATCAGCAGGCTTAGTATGACGCTCTCTATTTTTACTCTACTGTGGAATATAAATCGTTTGTCTACCGAAAATGTTCTACTGTCTGCATGGAAACGTCATTTTTGTCTACTCTTCTGTCGACAAACGCTTCTCTACGGTTCTCGTGCTAAACCTGCTGTTACTTTCACCTATAATTTTTTTTTCATAAATTATGCGACCCGGAAATTAAGTTCATAAAACCAGTATACAAAGTAATTATACAGGTCAAATAACAATAGAAAAGTTCATAAAAGAGACGACTACAACATAGATTTTAATTGAAATTCCTCATAGGAAACTGGGTCATGTTTTGTTCTTATTGCGAATTAAGAATCATGAATTATAGGTACGACATAATGAGACTGGGTAAAACTGTATAATATAATATTATTCTGCACACATAGTACATTGCACAAAGGAAGACAGTATAAAAAAACTGAGTAAAGTTTTTGTAGATCTATTCTGGGGCTGCAGTCTTGACTTAGATAGCGATCGCTTTACGACCGAATTGGTCGCAAAGTCCTAATGGGGTCCCTAGACAGTCAAAATTGCTTGACAAGCACGAAAAAATCACAATCTTGTCAAGCAATTTTGACCGCCTATCTATGCCGAGACTACAAGCATAGTTTGGGCAGACTGTCAAATGATGATTTCTAATTCTCTATGATTGGTCTCAGGAATATGATTGCATCTCATAATTGGCAATTTGAAATTCTATTCATAATTGGCAAATTGAGTGGAGCGCCTAATGCCACATAGTTCAAAAGTGATCAACGTTTTCGTAAAGCCGTACGATACGAATTCAGGCTCGTGCAGACTGAGGCGATATCGCGGGCGCGACTGGCAGCGTGACACTTTTCATAGAAATTGTGCTACTAGTGTCGCCTGGCGCCTGTCTGCGGGAGTCTGAACGCAGAACATTTTCACGGCAGCCTGTTAGCGCGAGCATGGGATGTGGTGTAAAACTCATTTGGAACTGCCACCTGCAGTGGTGGAACAAATGTGCCCAACAACACACAATGTGTGTGTGTTGTGCTCACTGCGTGTTTTAGGCGGTTTACACAGAAACACGTGATGAATGTATATTTGTTCAGCGGTTTGTGTTGTAAAGCTTTGTTGTTCAACAAAGTGTACATGTAAAGCTGTAACAACCCTACTTTATTTAAGTACCTTCAATTTTGTTGGGGTTACTGTGATTACGTAATCATTAATCTTTGATGTTATTCGGGGCATGATTGTAACAAACAAATTTTGTTAAATGTTGTTACGGTTAGTTTCAATTGTTTAGTCATGCAATGTAAGGTCCCCGGAAAAGACGTTCTAAGAATTCTGTAATGTATTTATAAATGAATCCTATTATATATTTGCCGTAATAAGATTAAAAGCGCAGATTGGAAACGTGACTCCTTCACTAATAATGCGCTAAATAATGCGCAAGTATAACCTATCGTAAAATGATATAAAGATAGTCAAATATGTGACATAGTGGCAAATAAACGGATACATTTGTATTCTCAAACAATGCACATCATTGCTATTGAACAATGTGTTTCAGAATTCCGAATGCCGTTCAAAAATAGGTCATTAAGCTTTTCAGCTCTGACAATCACTTTGACACAAATGTGTATGCAAATCATTTGGATAGGAATCGTATAGTTCTATTTCGGTCATACTGACAAATAGGCTTTTATTTACGTGTGTACCCCATTGGCAAAGTGGGATATCCCATCGGCAAAAATTATGAACTTCCATACAAACTATCATCCCATAATTAACCCGTTTATGAATGAATTAATGTTCAAAATTCTTCACTAGTGCTGCAGCAGCTGTCCACACGGAATCGAAACAATGTGCTCTCCTTCGTTATATAAGGAACTCGTGTACCGTGCTTTTAGACTTCCCTCGATAATAATATTTATCCAGTTATGATCCAGCCTGTCCAAACTGGCTGCCCTCCCTCCAGCGACGTCCTAACCCGAGGTTCGTACCCCACAGGATGGTGCCCTTAGCGTGCAGTCGCTTAGTAATAAATTAATTTATTTATTTAAGGAACTCGTCCCTGGCTGCAGGCTTTAACGACGGTAGCACACCTCCGCAGCTCCGCCACGAATCGGATGCGAGTAGCGGAACATGACGCGAACCAGTTGAATTGAACTACTGCGGTTTCGCTGCTATGGTTTCCCGGCGAAGGTGCTATCGGCGTAAGCTAGCTTAAGGTAGCCACAGGATTGTCCGGTTAAGTAGTGACGATCATTCAATGTCAAAAACGAGATGCTCTACATAAAAAAAAATTGCGTTGTAAGTCACTGAATTTAAGATTTATATTTCAAGCAAATAAATGATTTGATTTGATTTAGTAAATGTTTAACGCCAGTCTCACTATCCTTTTTGCTGGTACTCATTATAACCATATAAAGTAAGGGAAATTAATTATTTATAATATCGACCACCCACTATAATTGACCGTATGTTCAAATCACAATTGTTTATCTATCAAAATTTAAATGGCTATACCTAACATGGGAAATTGACGAAGGGTGTCAATTTGTTTACCGACTGTACCTAACATACTCCACTATAATAATAATAAATCCATTTATTTTCAGGCAATACAGGCCCATAGATAAATACCTTAACCTAAACATACATATTTTTATTGTAAACAAAACAAAACTTGTGTTAATAAAATGACTTAAGACTATGTTAGTAGAACTTCACTTTGCACTAGCCTCACTATGTGCTGCCCTGTGGTACTTGTCCGCGGAAGCGACGGAACACCACATACTGCGGCCAAAAGTCTTCTTCCATGACGAGGGGCAGATAACAATTAGGCAGGCGCACCACAAACGCCTTAAAGTTGACGTTGCGGCGCGTCTCCAGTAACTGAACCCTCGGCGTGTCCCTCGTCTTCTGGCGCTCGTACTCCACTACACTAATCCACTATTATTGGCAACATTGTCGGACACTGTGGGCGACAAAAATGATTTATTATGCATTAGAAACATTGGATAGTATTGGAAAATGCATTAGGTATTGTTTAGGAATTTAATGGGCTCTATTTATGTTGACAATTATTGTGAAACTTACAGTTGGTAAATACATGTTTATTCTGCGGGCCAATTGCGTAACACACTATCAGTAGTAGTCGACTTCAATTTGACAGTTCAACAAGTTCAACAACATTGAATGCGTTATTTACGTTGTTGAGCTGACCAATTGTTCTAACTTAAGAAGCAATGGACTAGCATTATACTTCAAAATCATTCCGATTGTGATTCAAACTGTGTTACGCAATGAGGGTTCTGGTATCAGTGTTTTTAATCTCATTTAGCCCTATTTGTCTATTCTCTATGGTGTATGGTTCAACAACATGGCGCAGCATGTGGATATTAAATGCGTCAAAGTTTTCTGAGATGTACTCGTATTTTGACTGCGAAATCCATATGTGTGCATATTACATAAATCCGTATAGCTCCGAATCATAGATATAAGTTTTTTATATTTCTATGGTCCGAATAGTCAGCCTTGGTATATTAGGAGTACCTATGAATTCAAAAAGAAAGAATTACAGGAAGTGAGTGAAAAAATAACTCACAAGATTCGTTAATATAATTATTTTATTTATTTACTAGCATCTTCCCGCGGCTTCGCCCACGTGAACTTTCTTTTTCCCCAGACCCAATTCTTCGCATTGCATCGCCCACCCGCACTTTTATTCGTCTTTCTGACTTTTTTTTCTTGTGCTCGGGTCCTTAGGGTCGTGGCGGGATGTTAAGTCCACCTCTGTACATTTGTGTGCTTAAAGTATTAAATAAATAAATAGACTCTAACCTTCCTCAAAAATTGGGCTATCAAATGCAAACAGAAGGTAGTTCCAGAGATTTCCCCCTACACCATACACTAGCATACAAAACTTACCTACAAACAAATTTAACCTCTATATAATATTAGTAGCGATTTTCAGCCTACTTTGTCCCACTGAAGGACAAAGGCCTCGCTTTCTCCTAACAAGATTCGTTAGAAAGTTAAATCATTTTAAAGAAGAAAACTATTATATTATTGCCTTTAGGGTGGACAGTCAAGACGCTATAAAAAGCAGCTGTGTTCGTGACCAACGATGTGATGTTAGTTCTCGTCGAGGTTTTAACGATTTTCGTGCAGAAATAGTAACCAACAACTGAAGGTTCAGTGGAGCTAAGTTTAGCGCAGCTGAGAGAGCCCTTTGTGGTGCTTGTAAGTTTATTTCGCTGTAATATCCTACCTACCTATATTTCTGTTTGTCAGTCCCTGAAATTACAGGAATTCTGTGCTCAAACTGCTGTCGGGAATGTAGCCCTTTGTCGTTTATAAACGTATCTGAGGGCACGGTAGCGCCTCCGCCAAGTCGAGCAAAAACTAACAAACATCGGTGCAGCCGTACCGTCCTTTTCTCGAAGCTATTAAGGACATTGTCGACCCCCCTGTAACTTAGTTGTGTATAAAGCTAGAAGAATTTTCAGTTACCAAGAGGGCATAATATAACTACGTATACTCCCAAATTAAATTAAATTTAAACCAGTAGTTAAAGAACTATTGCAAGTCAAAGTTCCTTTATTTTGTCACTGACACACTCAACGATCATCAAAATTCTAAGGACTTCTAGCAGGCACAAGCTTAAGTTTTGAACAAAATTAGTGTTTAGCCCTTAAGAGGAGGCTCCCTATTTTTATGCTAATATGCATAAATATTCTGAAACAGTCACACAAGCAAAATGAAACTTTAATATGATTTATTAGATCTTAAAAAATCATGATTTTTTAAGGATAATTCTAAAAAACAAACGAGATTGTTTAGCTTTTATGTCTAAAATAAATATTCACAGCAAGAAAATATAGTTTATTATCCCGACACAAGATATTTTTTTTCTAGATCATCTATTACTTTAGTTATACTCGTAAACGAAATAAGAATTGAGACTTACGCTATTTAGTTTCGTGCTCGTACACGATCAAAGAGCGCACGCGATGTTCAAACTTTATTACTGATGTATTAGCGTTTAGCACATAACGGAGTGGCGGGGTTCGAAATTTGATTTAGACTGCCTGCTCTTAAAGCAAGGAAAAACTAAAACACCGCAATTTCAGTCCTGTTTTGTAGATCTACGAACTGCATAAGTAACTTTATAATCTTTGAATAAATAGATACGATTACGAAGTTACTTTTGCAGTTTATACAATTTTTCGTCACTTCCATCTAAAATAGGATTTAAGGTAGGTATATAGGTTGTAATTGGTTATAGGTAGGTACAGTAAGTTACAGACGCTGTCTCCTTTATTATACAGTTTGTAAGTAGTTATAGGTAGGTACAGATAATCTGCATAATAATTGTGACATATATACATGAATAATTTTCACGCTTGCTCGCATGCAGAATACAAGACTTTAAGGCTGTAAGATCTTCCCTTGTAATCCATATATTTTCTTGCAAATAAACAATTTGAATTTGAATTTACAGACGATGTTTCCTTTAATATACCTACTTAAACGATAGTTAAAAATCGGTGCAAATTTGCAGAGCGTGTCGAAAGCAAGCGATGAGATTGAGACCTTAGCGATCTTAAAGCAGGCTAAATCGAGTTAGGTATTTGAATTTATTATTAAACAAAGGATAATAATTTTCCAGGCGACTAATAATTTAAAGGGCGACTAACTATTTGCTACTAAAATAATAACTTGGCAGCGATTAAATATTATTTCTTAATCGCTGCAAAGTCATCTACTGTTATTGAATCATTTGGGTTAGGTTAGGTTAGAACAGTAACCATTAACAAGCGAAGGCGAGCGAGCGAAGCGAGCGTGCCGCGGTAGCGGCCGCCGAGCGCCAGATCCCCTCTATTGTTGGTAAATTCAGTTACCAAAACAAAAATTCGATGCCAGTTTAAATTAAAATAAAGCTAAAAACTGATTATTGAGCTGCTACTTTCTACTTAAAATAATACTTCGCTGTAGCTGCCAACCTATTATTTTTGCTACCGGCTTTAATTATTTTTTAATCCCAAATTCAGATTAATTTGTCGCCGTGTTAAATACATGCCTTAAACAAATAGTTTGTAAAATTATTCATCACCTGCCCTAGCTATATTTACATAGATAGGGACTAGGTACCTAGCGGATCTACCTAATGGAACATGGAACTGCATTGAAATTTAATGAAGAAACAATAATAATTAGCTATAACAACCTACATAAGTTTAATAAAACCTGTGGATTTGTGGAGTCTATCTGCGGCATCGTAGGTGGTTGGGATACACCTACGTGTACCTATGTTATGTAGGTTCTTATGTAGGCTCCTTATGTAGGTTCAGTGTCAGTATCGGAGTATCTACCTACGAAAAGAAATGAGGTCCCATCAAAAACATAAAGGCTCGTGCAGAAAGGTTCGACGCGGCACCGGTAGAACAATTTTCGTGACATTTTCATAGAAATTGTTCCACCAGAGCCGCGTCACGTCGTTTTTGTACCGTAAAAAGTTGTGAGATCGAATGTAACACCAATTTGGTTAATTCATTCAGTACCTATCTATAGGAGCATCTGTCCAACAACTTTGTCATAAATTGTTATCTAATTAAATAACTAATAGTATATAATATTTGAAGTATATAATATTTTTATTTCTCGTATAATATAATATTTTTAACAATATCTTTATTGACCGTGTCAATATTAGATATCTATATTTCTCTCCGCGCTCGAAGCGCCTTATTTATGTTTTTGTATGCATTTTTGCCTGCTAGCGCTATGTTCAATTAGGACTATTTAAAATAGTAGATAATTCTTATTTGATTATGAAGGTAACCTCATGATCAAAACACATAAAACCATCATGTCCTTAAGCTCTGCAGCATAAAGTTCGTCATCATCATTTCAGCCGAAAGACGACCACTGCTGGACATAGGTCTCCCCCAAGGGTTAGCCATAATCATCACGCTTGGCAGGCGGGTTGGCGATCAGAGTATGGCGTTAAAATGCATAGAGAACGCTGCTGCCCATTCTCTAGGAAGTCCCTTAATCGCCTTTTACGACACCCACGGGAACACATAGGGTTGTGCTATTCTTTACGCCCGGCACCACACGGAACATAAAGTTACTCTATGGAAAACCTCATCACGACACAGTGACAATATTGTGCTGAAGTTTTCCTAATGGCTTTAGTTTGACCCGTTTTGAAATAGACAACTTTGACCCATATTTTCTTTAGCTGTGTGACAATTTTCCTGTTTCTCTTTCTTGGATAAACGATTATTGGCGAACTTTTATCTATACTTTTAATATATTTATTAATTCGGGCGACTTCTTTCACAACCTCTGCTACTTTATTAATTCATCTTACTTAGATTTTCAAAAATCTGTCTCAATCAATAAAAATCGGCGCATACAGCGCCGATTTTTATTAAAGTAATATTAGAAAACTGTTCCACCGAACCGCACTCATCAAAATTTTGTTTCAGTGCGGTTAGTGGAAGTGCTCAGGTGCGGTTCGGTCAAGTGCTGTTGAAATCAGTGCTCTTAGTGGAATACCTCGATTTTTAAGCTTCATAATTGTACACAAATAAGATTCATCACATTATCACATTAGTAGGTGTTGGTGGGCTTTCATACATAAAAACTAACTATAAGTGGGCTAATTAGTTTATAACGCGGGCAACTGTTGCTTAGACTAATTAGCGGCGTTGTGTACTAAGTACACAGGTTGTACATGCAAGCAATACGTGACATGATTAATTAAACACTAAGTAATTGCTAGCTTTTCTGCACCAGGTTCTAGCCAAATGGAGACATCCATTTACCTCCTCAAACACGATGATACGTTTGATGCACCAAGACTGGAGCAATTTAATTTATGAACTTAGTTTGGTATATTATTATGGTCATTTATAATTACAGATCGGATATTCGGATGCATATTCACCTAAAGTTTGAGAGTTGACTAGTATGGAGTGCGCTTCGGTACGGGAAAAAGTGTCGATTTCCAGGACTGACAAGTTTTTAAGAACTACTCTTTTGTACTGTGTATCCCCAAATAAATATATTTCATTTTAGAATAAAAGGTTTTGAAGTTTAATAGTGTTTTTAAACATGTATTTTCCATTCCACAAAATTCTTGCCTAGTTCTAAATAGATAAGAAATATTTGTTATACTTAGGAATACAAAATTGTATACCTACACACTGTTATTAATGCAACCCCGCGATCCCGGAATAAAAATATATTTTAAGAAGCCGTTTCCATACTTTATATCCTATGCATCCGAATATCCGATCTCTATTTATAATACGTACTTACGGCTATATATCAAACTATTCATTTCCAGTATAAGCTGACCTCTCATTGTACGGAAATTCTATACAATGTTAGATCAGCTTATACTGGAGTTGTATAGCTTGATATGTAGTTAGCCGTGTGTACGATCAGCATACGAAAGGGTTGATCTCTTTTGGAGTTTGTGACATTTTGTCGTCGCCGTTTGCATCGTATAAAAGTAAGTTTTGACCAAACTAACATACTTGCAACCAGAACAAGAGCAAGAGTAATTTGTATGTATAGACAAACGTCTGTCTCGGCCTCCTTGTTGGGCCTGTGCACACCACGTTTTTTAAACGCGCCGTTGATGCGCGTTTGTAGCGATACAGACGTGATACGCACGCGAGTCAGACGCAGCCTGTACTGCTCTATAGGCTAAAAGCGCGTCGGCCACGCACGTTTCTAAAACGCGCGTCAACGGCGCACAGGCCCTAAGAGACGGGCTTATGTTTTGTTTATACATATAGATTTTTTGTAGCCTTTTAACTTTTGTACAAACAATATGCAGTAATTTTAGTAAAACTATCACTGTGCTTAACTTGTGTCTATGTATTACTTGGGATATATAATCTTTTTTTTTTAATTATTGTTTATTTACTCGTATAACGAAAGAATGCTCTCTCACTTATTTACACGAAAATAATTTGGAAGAGTGACGATAGAATGTGCATCTGCTCGTTTGGTCTAACTAAACTGACCTTAGTATGACAAGGTTCTAAGTATGATTAAGGTTTTTGTAGTCATCCGTATAAGATTTAGTTCAACGAATAACTTTTTTATAAAAGCAAAGAGAATGTCGGGAACAGGGAGCAGAGGGGGAAAAGATCGTTCCATTTTTAAATGACACGATAGATATGAGTTTACTATGTAATTTATTTGGCCGCTAAACCAGGACAAATATGAATTTTCATACAACTTTTGGTGGCCGCTGCTCGCATGTATTTGGCCAGTAGAGCAATTTCGATTTATCTCGAAGAAGGTTGGTTGTTTGAGAAAATGTTTTTTATGAAAACTAAAGAAAATTACTTTGCTAAATACTCACTCTTCCAGTATAAACGTAGGACAGGTAAATAACCAATGTGCAGTTACGGTCCCTTTTCCATTGCTAGGTTGAGAAAATGCATTATAAGAGAATTTCCTGGAACTGCGGATCAAATCCCGCCTTAACTCGCAAAATATTTATGTCCATTAGCGTCCCGTCGCTCGCGGTGTTTGTGAAGACAGCACTGAGCGGTAACTACTAACTACGACATACATCTTATGTACTCCAGGGCCCTATACCACGAAACTTTACAATTACAAGTTACAGTTTACAAATTTGTAGGTCTTAAAAGTGTCTGTACGACACAACTCTAAGCCACCCAATTGTAACGGAAAACCTTATTAATTTATGTAAGTTGTAGTGATAAGTCTACAATTTAGCGAAACAAAAAAAAATTATATGACATGTGTTATTCCAGAAAGTCAATTGTAAGAATAAGGTTTGTGTTGCAGTAAATTGTAGTGATTACTCTACATATTTGTAGAATTGTAGTGATTAGTCTACATATTTGTAGAATTGTAGCTACAAGTCTACAAGTCACGAAGCGTGTGAATATAAACGAATAAAATTGTAATACCCATTACAATTTTATTCGTTTATATTTTTGAATTATTAAAATGTTCAATTCTAGTACTACAAAAGAGGATATAGTACATACTTACGGATCCTAGGACGAACAGAGAACGCATAAATTTAACATACTAATTTTAACATACCGGATTTCACTTTTATATGGAAAAATTCAGAGTGAGTAAATCTTAAGTGAACTAATATTTAATTTAGAGTATTGGTGAAAATTTTAAGCATGCTACAAGAACAAATCACGTTCTCAATTTAAGACAATTTTGTACTTATACATACTTGTAAGTGTACATACATTGTACAAACTGAAGACTTGTATTTCTACAAATCCTACAATTATGTAGGGCGTCGTGACATAGCCCTCATGCGTTGTATTACGCTTTTACAAATGCGAAAGAATTGTAGATTGTAAATTGTAACTCATACTTTGTATATTTGTAATTTCTGTGTTAAGCAATTTTTTTTACAATTTTGTAGAATTGTAAAGTTTTGTGGTATAGTGACCTGGTACCCAATATCTTGTTTCTGCCACTTTTAGAATAGTTTTTCTTGCAAAGATTTATAGGTCACCTAGCTTTTGCTTGCGGCTTCGCCCGCGTGGAGGTCGGCAATTATCCCATGGAAACGTACCTACTACCGGGATAAAAACTATTCTATTATAAACTATCCATGTTCCTTTAACCAAATCATTTTAGTAGCAAAAATTTAAACACTATCATGAGTTTTTGCAGCCTAGTACTTTATGTTAGGTTACTGCTAAGAAATTGTGCACACATGTCGTGAACAGAATACCGTCTTAAAAGCAGGGCTCGGAAACCGGTTAATTTTCTATGCAACCTTAACCATTATTCTATAGGTTTTCGAACATATTTCGTTGATTATTTAATATTTTGTTACAAAATCAATGCTGAACTTATTGTAATGAAGCAATCTTTGAAGCTAATATCAATTGTATCAAAAATACTTTGTATCTTCGGAAATAACAATTAACCGGTTTCAAGCCCCGCTTGAAAGCAGATAAAAAGTATCTTTAGTGTTAAATCCGGGTTATAAACTACCCATGTGCCAAATTTAATCCAAATCCGTTCAGCCGTTTTAGCGTGAAAGCGTAACAAACAAACAAATAAAGTCACGGGTTATTCCCAAACTACTCCATTCTTTTGTTCTAAAAAGATAAGAATCTCATACATTAATTCCCGAGTTACTCCAAGGAATTATTATTATTTAAAAATAGTTATTATTTTGTTCCCATTCTGCTCCATAGGTATCTGGAATTATTCTCAAAGTACTCCACCAATTATTCGTTATCAATTCTCAAACTGCTCCATCTACATAATTACCTATAAAATACATATATTTCATTACAGTCAGTCACAAAATTCTTAAAAGAAATCCGGTACATATTTAAATTTGCTTTTTGATTAAAATGGAGTGGAGTACTTTGAGAACATTTTAATATTATCATGGAGTAGAATGAAACCTAATTAAAAATATTATATTTTTCATGGAGTAGTTTGGGAACTGTTTCTGGAGTACTGTACTTTGGGAATAACCCAAACAAACAAACTCACTTTTGCATTTATGATATTAGATAAAGGCTGTTCATAAAAATAGTTGTTTTCTTTTAGAGCTTTTCATAAAAGGGTATTTAGGTTAACCGAATATAGCAAAGTGTAAACCTAGCGCCCACCCACACTTTCGGCGAGGGAGCATGACATAATTTTAGTCAAATATAAAATAGGCGTGATCCCATATCCCTTACAACTGGGAACGACAAGGAATTGTTGAATTTTTCGGAGAACTTCTACAACAAAAAGTTTGTATTCCATAATTGACAAGCCATTAGTGTCTGTTTGTTTAGGGAATACAAAAACGACCCATTTCGATGAATAGGTACGCTCCATTTTGGGCACCTTCCTCATTAAGTATTACATAACATCTCGGTTATATTTCCCGAAGGGCTTAGGCAGAGGTATGTACATACACCTCTGCCCCAGCCTGTTTGTCTGGGAACAATGGTGGCCCAGTGCACATTGGTAACATAACACACGACTTACGAATTGTAGGTCGTAGGATCGAATCTAGACAGGCTCTTCACTTTTTCATCACCACTGCTCTCAAAACGGTGAAGGAAAATCGGCATGTCCTAGAACCAAATATTCGAAGACATGTGATATCTACTAAGCTGCACTGGGCCCGCGTGGTGGACGGCCCACTCTCCCCCCTCACAGAGAGAAGGCCTGTGTGCCAGCAGTGAGAACACTGTTTATGTGTATTTATGTGTAGCTACAGTATACCTACAATCCAAACCTAATTAGTAACAAATTAAAGCAGTGGTCATAGATCCAGTAGAGTCTGAAAGACAGGATTATCGATTTATCGATAATCCTGTCTTTTTCTGTCTTTTGTTTTTTTTCTGAATTTATTCAGAAAAAAAACGAACAATTCTACAATGTAAACTGTGTTACGTGATTTTTATGGGTGGTTTATCAAACGTTAATTAAATAAAGAGAATTTCCTATTTTTTTGTTGAGGATCACAAAATTACGAATACGCTCAATTATGTGTCATATACATGCGTGCATGCATGTCTATTAATACTAGTGGTCGCCCACTGGTCGAAATTAGACCCACTTCATTTACAATCTATATAGTAGATACTAATTCCATGCTCTTATAAAGTACTTACTAATTCCATGCTCAAGCTGTCACTCATGTCACCTATCTATCTTCAAGTCATGAGGCCCTGGTACTATGTGTGTGTGTGTGTGTCAAACGCATGGTAGTGTGTGTAATGTATTATAATTATTAATTTAATTTATTACAAATGTTTATTAAATATAAAAATATTGGCTTTCTGCACTCCTCCTTCATATAAACTTTAATTGTGTCAAAGTTCATACTCCTCCGTCTGCGTATTATAATTTTCGTAAAAAGGGGTACAAAGTTTTCGCTTCTCGTATTAATATAATGATAAAGAAAAAGAAGAAAGATGGATGAGATGATAGAGCAGAGATCAGGATGAAGAAAAATAATATAATGATGATAATTTATAGGAAATCAAGATGGGAATTATGTGGGGTTCGATTAAATACACGCCATAGTTGTTGATCTTCTTCTCATATATTATATATTGACTTCGTTCCACCACACGTTAGCACTCCATTTCTTTACAATCCATGGTTTTATCAGCAAAATAATTCGGAACAGTAAGTTTATACCTAATACAGTCCATGTCAACTTTCTCATTTCTATTCATAGCGTTTGGAAAGATTTCTGTATAATCTTCTTAGTTACGAGTATGTTGAGTTTTGTTCCCCATAATATATATGTATATTTTGTCTTTTGTATGTAGTACGATGTGATTAAGGCAGACGTTTTTAATCTATGTTCTTATGTCTATCGTCGTAAAATGCTTTTGCTAATATACTATGACCTTGAGTGTGTATTTCACCCATCGTTGAATACCTAAAATTGTATTCTCGTTAAACCAATATGATTTATGCTAACCAGACTTCTCTTTGAACTAATATTATTAAAATTCAGATAATAAAATTATACAGTCATGTGTCCCAGTCCAAATAAGTTTTGAGATTACAATTTCAAGGTCAAAAGAGAGTGACCATGTATTACACATAGTGACTCCTCAGTGCCTCGGAAAGCACATGAAGCCGTTGGTCCCGGCTCTCATTCTTAGATCTTTGACATTCGGTACGGGGTCTGACAACCAGTCTCACCAAGGGGTATCGTGTTACCCACTTACTGGCTTGTAGAGGTCAGATCGGCAGTCGCTCCATGTAAAATACTGGTATTCACCTGCATCCGGTTAGACTGGATTCCGACACCAACACAGTTGGAAATAGGCAAGGCAGATTTTAATGTGAAAGAGAGTACCTGTCCAGCAGGCTTAGCATGACGGTTTCTAATAGACACAGCTCTTTATATACAAAGTGACATCTCGTTTCTCCATTTTTGACATCGCACCGTAGAAATCCTTCTATAATCTGTCATTTTGTCTTTCGTTTCTAACGATCTTTGTCTAGGTCCTTTTTGTAGACTATTTCAGAAGAAAGTTTTCTATACCAAACTGTCAAAATCACACTGACAAAGACAAGAGAGAGACAGAGAGAGAGAGAGAGAGAGTTAAGACAATTTGATTTTATAACCGCCATGCTAAAGACAGTAACAACTTCCTATCGACGGCCACAAAGTACCTATATACGGTTATCTACACAATCATGTTTTTACAGGATAGCGTTTTGAACGCGAAACTGTTTTAATTAATGGAAGAACAAAGCTATCTTCTCCTATTTGATTACATCATTTAGTTAATAGGGCATTACCAAGGAAATGGTTAATATATGACTGTATTTTTTTTTCAAAATTACGGTACTTCAACACTAAAAAAATTGTTGTAGTTGTCTTTATATACGTGAAAAATTGAGAATCAAACGAAAAAAAATCCTATGACAAAACAAAGAAATCTGAGTGAATTTCATAAAAAGTGCAGTTGACTCTTTCTACTTTGCAGCCGTTATACTGTCTACGCGGAACGTCATTTTTGTCTTCTCTTTCGTCGACAAAATGGTGCTTGTGCTAACGTGCTAAGGCCTGCTGGGCGATTTCCCTACTAATAAAAACTTCTCAAATGGGTAGAATAATATTGCAGTTAGCTGTAACGTTGCAGTAACCCTTAGATTGAACTTGAAGATCACGATTATGCATAATAAATGACCCGCCGTTCGCCTCGGTCGCTGCATTGATCCATTTGCTTCAGAACCGTTTTCACAAGTACTTTTATAGTGAGATACCTATGTACAACACTGTAGAATCTGTATGTTGATATTGAGCTCGCAACTTTGTAGTAATAATAATAAAAATCTTTATTGCGGACCACATGGTCCATAAAAAACACAAAAAAAAATTATTACATAAGACAAAAAAAAAAAAAAACATACAAACATAAACTTACACCTTTCTTAACAGACACACGGGACACACACACATAGGACAGGTCTTTCTTATTGAAAGAGGGTATTTACGCTTGACTTATTTGTTTTGACATAACACAACATCACAGAGGATGGCAGAATCATCCCAGCGCTGATTAATTTTCTCCTCACCGATCGGTATTTCTCCTGACACTTTGTTTATAAGTATGTACGAGTGTGTATCTATTATGTAGTAGTATGTATTTTTGTTTTTCGAGTTAACTCTCCCTTAAGTTGAACCTGCCATGTTTCTTCTCTGCATCACCCTAAGGTTGACTGGTAGAAAATGCCTGAGGCATGAAGTCCGCCGTTGTACAGTATTTTTTTTTTACTTGTGCTTAAAGTTTTTAATAAACAATAAATCACATCACGCCTGTAATCCCCGAAGGGTTAGGCAGAGGTGTACCTATAGTAGATACACCTACATTTCGCTGTAAAAATAAAGTTTGACCTACATATCCACAACGCTTAACAAACTATACCTTTCTTTTGTTTGCTACATTGGGTTACATAGCTACAATCCATTGTAATTTTGTCTAGTTTGAACATATACATACATTTATTATTCGTCTGTCCATTGCTAAGCTCAACACACTAAACGTTTATGGTCGCTCGTTGTATGTTCGCTACAGTGTGACGGTATCCCTAAATTCCTAACTTGGAACGGTAGCCCCTAATTGTGTTAACACAATTAGTGGTTTGCACAGCCTGTCGCATACATGCATTTGCACATTATATGCATCAATTTGCTCGGTCAATCAATCAATCAATCAACTCAGCCTATCGCAGTCCACTGCTGGACATAGGCCTCTCCCAGGCTGCGCCACAACACCCTGTCCTCCGCCTTCCGCATCCAGTCTGACCCAGCCACCTTCTTAAGATCGTCGGTCCATCTAGCTGGGGGGCGTCCCACACTACGCTTGCCGATACGCGGTCTCCACTCCAGGACTCGTCTGCTCGGTATTCGGCCATAATCTATATATATAAAATTCAAAGTCCTGACTGACTGACTGACTGACTGATATATCAACGCACAGCCTAAACCGCTGATCCTAGAAACATGAAATTTGGAGGGTGTGTTCTTTGTGAAGAGTAGGTATCCACTAAGAAAGGGTTTTTCGAAATTCCTCCCCTAAGAGGGTGAAATAGGGGATGGAATTTTATATGAAAGTTCGTCAGTTTTGAAGTTAGGATCTTCAAATTTGGTGTATAGGCTGACGATTGAAAATTAATTTACACGTGTCTCAGCGTTTTTGATAATTCCACCCCCGAAGGGTTAAAAAGGGGGATGAAGTTGTGTATCAAAGTCTTTAATTTTCGAAGTAAAAAACACAAAATATATTATCTAGGGTTATGGTTGGAAGCTAATGCAATGGTGTTGTTAGAATTTCAACCCTTAAGGGGTGAAAAAGGGGATACAATTTTATTTTTAATGAAATTTATTTTTAAGTTAAAATCACTAATATTTCGGCTTATGGTTAAATGATAAATAAATGATAAATGATTTATTTTCTGTAAGTAAGTTTGTACAAACACTTTTACACGTCAATCATATTTAAAAAAAAAAGGTGGAAACCAACACACAGCCCAAATCGCTGGTCCTAGAGACATGAAACTTGGAGGGTGTGTGAACGGATTTTTGGGAGTTCCACCCCTAAAGGGGTAACATAAGGCATGGAAATTTATATGATAGTCCGTCAGTTTTGAAGTTAGGATCTTCAAATTTTGTGTTTAGGCTGATGATTGAAAATAACTTTACCCCCGAAGGGTTAAAAATGGGGCTGAAGTTGTGTATGGAAAGTACTTAATTTTCGAAGTAAAAATCACAAAATTTATTATAGAGGCTTATGGTTGGAAGCTAACGCAACGGTGTTATTAGAATTTCAACCCTTAAGGAGTGAAAAGGGGGATGAAATTCATTATTTTTCAAGTTAAAATAACTAATTAATTGGCTTATGGTTGGAAACTAACAGAACGTAAACCATTGTTTTTTGTTTTATTTCAATCCACAAGGGGGTGAAAAGGGGGATGACGTTTTGTATTGAAGTTGTTCTTTCGCTAAATTTTGTATTCAAGTAAAAATAATATAAGTACACGTGTACAGTTTCTAACTTTTCATAGAATGAAGCGATTGCGATGAAACAAAACGAAATGTTACTCCAACTTATACAAATACACAATATTTATTTAAATATAAGGTCGTGGGACTGACTGGGCTATCAACACACAGCTCAAACCACTGAACGGATTGGGCTGAAATTTGGTACATAGATAGTTATGACGTAAGCATCCGCTAAGAAGGGGTTTTTGGAAATTTGACCTTTAAGGAGGTAAAAGGGGGAATTTTGTTTGTATGAAAAATCTTATTCCAAGAGTTAATAAACCTCAAACATGGCATGAATACGTAAGTAAATTATAAAGTTTGTCATTTTTTGTTTTTTCAAACTACCCCCTTAAACGGGTTTTGGGGATGTCAAAGTTTGTATAGAAGAATTTTAACATGCGATCCGATTAACTCGAAACTCGGTATTTTATATATACCTTGTACGGTTCAGGTACAATATATTAAACTGCATTTGCAGAAACCTACTTACTTTATTCACTTTAAATATTAGCGATAAACATATTTTTAAGTTAGTTGACAAATTACTACTAGCGCGAGCGCTGCGGATTAGCATCCAAATCTTTACTTGTAAATCGGGCTACTTAATAAACTTTCAAGTGTTACTAAATCCGTGGTTTCCGTTAACTCATCTAACCTAACTTTAACTACTTCAAGTGAGCGAGCTATAACTTATTGTACAAGTGTAAGGTGCCTACTACTTCTGGACCTTACATACCTAATGCTCACAAAATATAAAGCCTTACATGTGTTTGGGTTTATTCAAATGTAACCCTTACGGGGCAAAAGGGGGTAATTAAGTTTTTAGGGAAGGATTTTACTGCGCGTCATGATAAACTCCAAAGTAATTGAATAAAATATGATTTAATATTTTTCAAAAATAAATTCGTTTTGGGGGTGAAAAGGGGAGACAGTTTATATCAAAATTATGTTTCCTTTGATTAATAAACTTGAAAATTGACCCGGATATTTTCTTAATAAATAAAACAGCCGTAAATATAAATTTTCGAAAACAACCTTTTAACGGGGGTGTTGAATTTTGTGTGGGAAAATAATTGAATGGAAAGATTTTAACGCGCGGTTCGATTTACTTGAAACTCGGTATTTATATTTAAGATCGGAAATAAACGGAAATCTAAAAGAGGTAGTCAATTTTAGAGGGGATGATTTTATGTTTCGGATTGGCGCAAAAATGGCTGAACGGATTTAGATGAAATTTGGTAACATACATATAGTTTATAATCTGCATTAACACATACTACTACACGTACTTTTAATTCTGGTGGTACGTTCTCGTGACATTTTTTCCGACATCCACGCGGGCGAAGCCGCGGGCAGAAGCTAGTATTCTATACCTATGATCTTAGAACATATTATTGTAGTAACCCCTGAATTACATACAGAATGTATAAGAAACGTGTGGTCATATTTAAACCCATAAATATGACCACACGTTTCTGTTACATTCCCATGGGACTGTTAACTGTCCCATACCCATGCACATGGGACAGTTGATATTTTTTTTTGCGATTACGATGTTGGTCCCATGAAGAAAGTTGTTCAGTTTGTTGGTCTGTAATATGACCACACATTTCTGACACACGCTGTATATGGTTCTTTATCTTTTCGAATCGATGATAAAAGAAAAGAAACAAAAAATATTTTATTAGTGTTAAAATGCCTAGAGAACGCTGCTGCCCATTCTCTAGTAAGTCCCTTAGTCGCCTTTTACGACCCACGGGAAGAAATAGGATGGTGCTATTCTTTACGTCCGGCACCACACGGAACGGTTAAGCATGTTGTAAACAAATGATGTTAAAATAAGACTATATTATAAGAATAGTAACTTGTAGCGTGTTAGGCAGTCTGATTAAATATTTTGTAGTGCAAAGACGTCCCGTCCCCTATGAGGGTGACATGGTCATACTGATCAAACTCTCTATAAACTAATAAAGATTAAAAAAAAAAAGACGTCCCGTTTTATTTATTTTAAACCCCTTGTTCTGTCACGCGCACGGCTTGTTTTTGTATACCTAATCTCTATTCGCATGTCGATATTCATAATTTTTGGTACCTATTTGGAGCTAAACGAGAATTTTGATACATTGGAAATGACTAGCAAGGCACGTTTTATTATTACGAATTACATTTTCGAGCTCATTGAGTTTTAATGTACTATGTAGTACAATAGAACTCAATATTTGTGCTACTGTTTTTACTATCAGCGTGCAGTAAAAAAATAATTATGTACTTCCCCTAGGTAATTACTTATGTATCTAGCTAATTGCGGTACTTATTTCAATGTGGATTGTACACAATACGAGGCATGTGATATGGAAACATGCTTAAATAACGTTTTTGCGGTGTTACTATTATTAAAAACTATTCTACAATCCACGTCCGTTCTCCGTATTGTTATCACTAGATAGTTCTATGCTGAATCAAATGCCCAGACCTATCATATAAAATGTACTCTGTGGACCTATCCCCAAAGCGTTGGTTTCAATTGATGCTGTAAAACAAATTGTTAATAAGCGGAAATGAACATTAGAATTCGTAGAATTTAATCCTACTGTTTACAGTTAGATGAGGATGTTAACTGTGTGTGATTAGATTACACAAACGGTTAATTAGCCTGCGTTGTGTTAGCCGCATGTTATTTGATATCGCGTCGACGTGTCTTGCGGACTGGAAACTTGGCATCAAAGTGACGTTTTTAAGACCATAAAGGCTCGTGGAGGCTGGCGCGACAGGCACCGCGACACTTTCCATGAAGTTTTCATAGAAATTGTGCTACTAGTGTCGCGTCGCGCCTGTCTGTGGGAGCCTTTAGGGTGCAACCAGACTGTGATAGATTGACAACTTCTTGCCTCATTTTGAGACATATTTTGAGGCGACTGTCGACGTCGATGAACCGCCCGCGCTGTCTCGTTACTACCTTTTGGTGAAAGGCTACACTTGGTCATAAATCAGCATCACGCAATGAACTAGTGATGTGATCAATCACCACTCCTTCTATTTATTATAAGGGGCCTTTGCCCTGCAGTAGTTGAACTCTGGTAATAAAATCTCATAAGCCAAAACCGTCGGGACCTCAAAATCGTACCAGTTCTTAGAAATGTTATCAGTTCGAAGTGAAATTTTCATAAAATCGTCATTGAATATCATCGAAACGGTCGGGAGGGAACGAGGAGCATATAAAAGGACTTCATTTACTGGAAGCGGGAAACTGAAACGGATTTAAGAGTTTAGTTTTAAATTCCATTGCGGTTTCCACCACACGTATTGATAATAAATAAGTTCGATAAAAATGTTATACACTGTTCTTGTTAGAACCTTATAAAAAAACCGGCCAAGTGCGAGTCGGACTCGCGCACGAAGGGTTCCGTACCATTATCTATAAAAAAGGCAAAAAAAATACGTTTGTTGTATGGGAATTATTTATTTTTAAAGTAAATATATAACTAAATATTCTGTGAATATTTCAAGCGTCTACCTGTTGCCGTTATCAATATCGAGCAAAACGAGCATATGGGAGCCCCCTTAAATATTTATTTTATTCTGTTTTTTAGTATTTGTTGTTATAGTGGCAACAGAAATACATCATCTGTGAAAATTTCAACTGTCTAACTATCACGGTTCATGAGATACAGCCTGGTGACAGACGGACAGACAGACAGACAGACTTAGTAATAGTAAGAGTCTTAGTAAGAGCCTTAGTAATAGGGTTCCCGTTTTACCCTTTGGGTGCGGAACCCTAAAAAGCAGGAACGACAAAAAATATAAAATCGTGGTGTATATGAATACGTTAGAATATCTTTAATTAAGCCGTTGTTGTTTTGCCGTGTTTTTGATTACTTTTTGTTGGTATTGTTTCATACACATTCACTGAAAGAAATGTTTGCGTAACTTTAACAAAAATATTGGTTACTGCTTACAAAAAAAATGTGATTTGCGAACTAGGTGACACATAACATAGGTGGCTGTTACATAACCCTGTTTTGCAATTAAAAAAACAGTTTTATAAATATAAGAAAAGTTTATTACCTTATAACTAAAGTTGAGTTGTTTTTGAAGTAACTTAATTACACCTACTCCATTGGTTTAGGTAGTTGAATAAAGGTAAACAAATCATAAAAATAGTTTTTATACATGACACTTTCTTGTTTAAAAATACGTTGTAACTTTTAACCAAATTAAATGTATGTACAATTTATGTAAATTTAAGTACCTACACACAATCAGCCTGTAATGTTCCCACTGCTGGGACACAGGCCTCCTCTCTGTGAGAAGGAGTACTAGGGAGAGACTAGTACCATGTTTCATATTTTACTCCGACCGTTTACATTAATGTCGAATGTAATAGCCAAACACAAAAATGTTATACTCAGGACGTGTAACAAAATTGTAACAGCGCCGACACTAAAACAACCCAGGTGGCCTACCTTACATTCAAATATATCCATAGGGATTTCATGAATTGATTTGAAGCTTCGAAACCTATTCATCGAATTTGTAAAGCTTATGTCTACTTAGAGGGAAAAACTAAACAGCTGAAAACTGTGGGTGTTTATGGGTTAAAAAAACATGTGTTTACAGGCTACATAAACATGTATGTCATTCGTTACATAATTTGCTACAGTTTTATCTGGAAAGTAATAAAAAAGAGACAATTTTATTCAAGCTAAAATCGTGGTAACTTTATTTCATTGACATGAAAATGACAAGACAGTCGTACATAGTAGGTACTTATAAAACTTATATAAATGTTACATTGTAAAACAACAAAAAAAAAGATTCCGTCGTTCGTTAAGAACCTCCTATTTGTTTATTTATTATTTTGATTTATTAGGGAAAACAAAGGTGTCCACAATATATTTTGTAGGAAGAAATACTTACAAAAATGACAACGTTTTCCACAGAATACACATAAAAAAAACGAGCGGGTCTTACAGTAGTCGCATATGATGTGTAACATCTGACATCTCACCTTGGTAACAAGCAACTGAGTAGCAACAGAAATTAACCTCAAAATTTTAAAATGCTAAATACTGAAATATTTATTATTCATTACTAGTGGTCGCGAACTGGTCGAAATTCGGCCCCCTTTACTTACAATCTATATAGTACTTACTAATTTCATGAGCACACTAATTCCATGCTATTATAAAGTAGAAAAGAAAAGAAGAAAGAAAAATAATTTTATTTGTCACGGAAAAACGTGCATACAAAAACATATCTAATAAACTCGAAGTACTTACTAATTCCATGCTGTTAAAAAGTACTTACTTATTCCATGCTCAAGCTGTCACTGCCTGTTACACACTTCCGTCCCTTTTCACGAAATCGCTCCCACACAAAGCACTATGGAATAGTTATGTTCACATCAAAAATAATCTTTACATACCATGCTATTTAAACTAAAACCTACAAAGTCAGGTTTAAAAGGGCCATCAGGCTATCTGTAGTTACTAATCGATCTTAAAACAAATTACCAGTCGCTCGTAACTTCGTAAGCCAATAAAGACAGTTTAATGACAAAAAATAAAGCAATATTCACTAATAGCACTGTGAATTGCAAAACGAAACGTAAATAAGTGCAGTTAGACGTCGCTCGGGCGGCGCGCGGCGTCGCGTCTGTCGGATTTGTCGCTCGAACAATTTCCCCTCATTCTTCGACGTTGGAAAATGAAGTGCTTTTTCCATTTCCCGTCGTATGTCGCGTTGCTCGAAAGCTCGTGTAGGTGTGAACCGTGTGGAGCGACACTACGGCTCGAGCCTTCATATCCTGTGTGTGCCTGAATGTGCTCGAATCGTGAAATTACCTGAACTTTGTGCGAGATTGATCGTTGATGTACGTACTGATGTTGCTTGTAATTGTATTTTTTTCTTTCTCTTTCATTATTTTTTTTAGTGGTTTTGTATTTGTTTTATGAAATTGTAATTGAGTATGCGTGTCAGTTACGTCACTAATTATGATTGCTTGCTATCCCTTGCAATTTTTTATCTACAACACCTCCGGGTATTTCATATCTGGCAGATTTTTCTAATAATCGGTGAAAAGGAAAAGGATTTTTGTTTTACGTAAATTCGAGCTGTTTTAAAGAATTTACCGTACCTTTTTTCCGAAGGCATACCTACTTGATGAAATATTCAAATAATATTTACGGTATTTTATAGACACCCTTCAAAATATAAATAGCAAAGTATGTGTTAATTAAATTATTAACGCATCGTCAAAGTTTCAAAAGATTCCTTTGTTAAGATGAATAGATACTATGGTTAGAAGGTTTCCTAATCTTGTTATTTTAATAAAATAATATTTTTATGCCTTTTTAAGGTTCCGTAGTCTACAAGGAACCCTTATAGTTTCGCCAAGTCCGTATGTCTGTCTATCCCCGGATCCGGCTTATAACTTAATATATAATACTTATTACATAATTTTTTTTTGGGTACCTCCCTTTCACGTAAAGTTGGGATGATATTTTTTTCTCGCCTATCCCATGATGTGGGGTATCGTTGGATAGGCCGTTCAAAAATATTGAGGATCTGTGAATACCATTTTTAGATTCAGGGATCCGGTTGCGTAATATTAAAAGCAATATTAAGCTTAGTGCTAAGTTTTGTTAGAGTCAAGTGTCCCCCCCCCCTGCCAGCTAAATGGTTGTTTTTGGATATGTGAAAAAATTCATGGCAGTACCAACGAAATTAAGAGGAAATCTATCACAGCCTAAGTAGGCTATACAAGTTAATAGTCGACCAACTTAAGCTTAGTGCTATTTTTTGTTAGAGTCAAGTGTCCCCCACCCCCTGCCAGCTAAATGGTTGTTTTTGGATATGTGAAAAAATTCATAGCAGTACCAACGAAATTAAAAGGAAAACTATCACAGCCTAAGAAGGCTTTACAAGTTAATAGTCGACCAACTTACATTTGCAGTTGGAGCATTGACTGTGGCGTATTGTGGTATTTTGCTATTCAAAGCCACATCTATATTATATTTTCTCAAACATGCTTGGAAATTCGAGCATTATTTTGACAACCTTCATCGAGATAAATCGAAATTGCTGTACTGGCCAAATACATGCGAGCAGCGGCCACCAAAAGTTGTATGAAAATCCATATTTGTTGTGGTTTACGGCCAAATAAATTACATAGTAAACTCATATCTATCGTGTCATTTAAAAATGGAACGATCTTTTTCTCCGAGACATGGCAATCAAGGAATTAACTTATCAAAGGTTTTATTTAAATTTTGAACTGGCTTGCAAACAACTTGCAAATAGAAAGCTGTTTATTGAAAAAAACAAATTAACACAATGGCGCGTGAAAAATTATCGTTGTTCGTCACTGAATCTGGAATTTATAAATAATTTACTTTGTTTGAATTTCCGCGCATTATTTGAGAAAAGCACTATACAAACCTTGGCCGCAACCAGTAATTGCTGGACTCACGTATGTGTGCCTCGGCTTTGCCTCGGCCCACATTTTCTCGTTCGTCCGTCAATAATGCAGGTCGCTGCAGTAATGTACCTACGATTATACCTTTTTTTTAACTTTGCCCCACACTAGGAATTTCTCTTGTATCGTGGGTGCGTTTACAAACATTTAAACTCACATACACAAACTGCCAGACCCGGAACAACTACTTGTAGGTCATACAAATATTTGTTCTGTGCGGGAATCGAACCCGCGACACGCAGCGCAGCAGTCAATCGCTTAACCACTGTGCCAACCGTGCCGTCGTTTAGAATGGACTGTTATGTCCATCAATTCCTATTCTTTATTTTGAAACATGAAATCACATTATAAAATTCACACTCTATACATATTTTTGGAATACTATTAACGCTGAAAAACACAATCTTTAGGCCAGATCTACACATAACTAGTGTTGTAATGCAGGGTTCACATGTAAGCTGTTTTTATTGATTTTGGCTGACAATCAAACAAGAAGTAATTTTTAAATTGCCATGTCGTTTTGAAGCTTCTAGAACGAGCCTAGAGTGTATAAAAGCTGTCATCCCAGCTGACACCAGTTTAGTCTACCTTTGGTTGTGTCTACCTTCGGTTGTGTCTACCTTCAGTAGAGATTACCTGAGCTTTTCTGCCTTTAACTAATGATTTTGATTCTTAATACTGTTTAACTTCAGTTTTTAAGTCTAAATACAGTGCTTTATACGTTAGAGGAGTCTGAATGTTGCCAATAACTAAATAAAACCTTTCAACGACCGTTTGTGTATAATTGAAATCTAAACCGCCTCCAATACCTGCCTCTTCTCGCCTGCGCCTCTGGGAGGCCGCTGATAGCAGCACACTGGCTGTGTGAAGAAAGCCACAGCAGCTGATCTCTACCGGCTGCTGATCACTCCCTCATTCGTAGGGAGGCCAAGACTCCCCTCCTGTTGTGCGTGAGGCAGTGCTTCCGCTCTCCTACAACGGCGTGATTCAAGATAATCTCTCAACTCTGCTCACTCCCGGACATCACCTAGCTTCCATAGACTTTATCTCTCATCAGAAAATTTCCTTTCCTGAACAGAATTGCCTCCTCCTGCCCATCAAACTGAGGGACGCTGACGCTGTAGCCCCGTCTCGTTCCTGTTCCGGCTGAAGATCCTGTTCCCGTACCTGCTTTCCCGAGTCCGAGCCTCTGAAGACCTAATTTCTTTTTATATATTTTTTATTTCTTAGTTATTTAACTTGTGAACTACGACTGGCCCTCCGGCCAATCGTAACGTTACAGTATATCGATGAATGGGAGTACATGTTTTTCGTATAAATAGTTTGTTTTTGGGATAAATTCATCCCAACTACAGAACCCTTCATTGTTCGTGGTCCGACAGGCACTTCGCCGGTTATTAATAATTTCCGTGCTTTGATGCACCAGGTGCGGTTAAACAGTAGCGATTACAGTATATTCTGGTTACTATGAAAGTTCTACTTGATACGCGGTCATCACCTGTATCCCACGTGATATATGAGTTACTCATAACTGGAGATATCTTTTGTTATCTTATCAATTCGGTATGTAAAATCCATGATCACATCATCGTTTACATCAATTCGTTTCAAAGCAAAACATACTCACCGCAAAACATAGCTAGCAAAGTTATGTTAATTGATCTTCATCGCTATTAAATTCCTTGTTATAAACGGAATCACAAATTCACGATCGGAATCGGAACGCGACCGACCTCTCTGTAATAAACAATGCCTATCCAAATGCAAATATTTGTCAACGACCTCCACTGATACGAAAGGACAGTGGGTGAATGTGGTCCAAGAGCGGCCACAATTAAGATATTTAAGCCAAATGAAAGGGTTTGTAAGGTTCTTCAAGTTCGCAGAAGGGTATCGAAATACATCTGTGTGATTTCGAGTAATAGTCGAATGATGATACTGTAATTGTCTGGGTCGCCTTTACCGAACTATATTGGGGTTGGCTTTCAGTCTAACCAGTTGCAGCTGAATACCAGTATTTTACATGAAGCGATTGCCTATCTGACACAACCCAGTTACTGGGTAGCACGATACCCCTTGGTAAGACTGGTTGTTAGACTTTAGGGCTTCTGATAACTGTCAAATAATAACTGTTAAAGATTCACAAATGATAGCCGGTATCAACGGTCACCTGTCCACGGTCCAACCGCGGCTAGCGTAGCTTAACCTGATCGACCGACCCGTTTGGCTGTTAGTTATTACTTAGCCACGAGCCTCTCTTTGAATGATGATACTATATCATCTCTATATTGTGCAGAAGATTCGAACAATGTAGAAATTCAAGGAAGCTGTTTATGGCAGCATCAAAAATATTCTATCATGGTTCGACAATTCCTTAAAATTCACTATGATGGATTTTGATGCCGTTTTGCAAACTTGAAGAACCCTTCATACCCTTTCATTTGGCATATATCCTAATCGTGGTCGCTCTTGGACCAACGCCCATACAAACTTGCCCATTGTCTTTTGCGGCTGCGACGATTTATTATTTATTTAGTACTAGTCATAGCAGCCATTCTTAGATTCCATCGATCTGTCGGTCGCCAACTGAAATTTGTGTTGCCTACTCACTGCTGCCCGCAATTTCTCCCAGACAAAGACTTCATCCCCCGTTTGACCCGCACAGGGAATCAGGTTTGTAAAATCACTGTTTATCGTACTTCTACACCAAGATCTTTCTTCTATTTTCAATTGTTACACTATAGTATATCAAGAATAGAAGAAAGGTGTCAAAAGAGTCATTAGTTAAAGTTCATCATATTGTAGCGAAAAAGCGCACGAAGTGGCCTGTCCCTATTGAACGGTATTCCGAATAAGTCGTATTCGGGGTTTCGGTAATGAGAATATTAGCTTATGGGTTTGAAATATAATTTATTGGTCCTTAGTGCTTACGTACATCTTGTCTTCGCTCCATTTGCATGAATTACAGCCGCTCATCGTAATGGATGCAGGCATGTAGTACATTTTACACCTCCGTGTAAGGTTATTTCAATAATGTATTCATTACACAAATAGAATCCCGCCTCCCGTCTGTTCCTTCTTGTATTCATAGATTTTCTCTTATTCCTGCTCTGTTTTTGTTTCGTATACCTAAGCATGTTTACAAATAAGTTAGAAGCATTCTTAGGAGTCGCAGCTTCAGAATGATTTTTTCAGCGTATCGTACAATTTTTAGTCAACAAGATAATACAAAAAAAATGATGCGATTTTAGCTCATTACTTTAGGTACTGACTGATTATTAGGTAAAAAATATAATTAACCCAAAAGGTAGTCATTAACGTGGAACATGCCGCTTATTAAACTGATAGAGAAAACAATGTTTGTATTTGTCGAACACAGTCCGGTTCGGTAGGTTGATTATTATTTATTCAATTATGATACTCGTATTACAAAGATACGCATGTGTATGTTACCCATCTTCTTAATAAATAAACCTACTTATAATTCATTACAACACAAAAGGGAAGGTTAAGGTTTGATACATTTTTAGCCGAATGGCAACTAAATGCCTTGAATTTTTGTAACTTTCTGCAAAAATAGGAGTCAATACTAACAGAATTATTAGCATTCTGATTCTGTATCACACTGTAGCTCCCATCAAATACAATCAGCCCGTAAATGTCCTTCTAATCTCCCAATACTTCTTACATCGAGTTGTGATGGTCTAAGCCCACAATGCATCTCAATATTAATGACCTGCAATATTCAACAGCCTTCGAGAAATCGTTTTGTGATAACAGAATATCGCTATCAGCGTGCCAAATTAAGAAGGAATAAATCATCTCAGTCACCTTTTGCCACCACCACCCAAAATAAGAAAAACCTGTTATTTGCCTAGATTTAGCTGAAAATACTTTTATTAGCAGAAATGAACGTCTGTCGTAGAGTTCTGTAGTGCGAGGTGCTAGTAGATATATACATCTAAGTATACAATAGCACGCAGTGATTATTGTGAGCGTTCCCCTCTCCTATTGTTAATTACAAACAAAACTAGCGATCCCTTCCGGCCGGATATTCTTGTGATACACAACATGATGCTAGTCACACCATATGTTTGAATCATGTAGGGCTGCCACAGTATTTTTTTTTAATTGGCGAAGTAATAAAAATGCACTGTTGATAATTCAAAATTATTCATTTTCTTTCGTTTCGATTCTTTCTTTGAACCATCGACCAGCAGTTTCCGACAAACATCGTTATTATACTTCGAAATTATTTTTGATGGAAAGAGAAGGGTTTTTTATGTAGGTACTCTCTTGCCTTTGTCAGCATACACCACGAATTTTGCATAAAAATTACATGAATCCAGTTTAAGCTTCGCTAATTAAATGTTTTACGCACCATTTTGTAAAATAATATACATAAATAATTTGAATAAAAAATTGTAATTACACCTCAAAAGTCCAAACGTTAAAATGAACAGTTAGCTAAATAAGTAAAATATTATCGGAAAGCAGGTATATTAATTTTATTTATCTCAGATTTTTCAAAAACTTTTTTTTTCTTTTTAATTGGCAGCCCTATAGAGTTCAGAGAGATTCCTTCCCCTGAAAATGCTTCCTTAGCGTACTACCACTGTACCAGCATTGTTTTGAAACATTATGCAGCGTATTACTCGGTCTGTCGCTTTCGAGACGTGTCTTCAGTTTACGTTCACTAATCTCAGACTGGGCCCAGATGAGCGTAAATCGTCGTAATTTGCACCCTCCAAGATAAGTCGAGAAATGTATGTCTTTAATCTTTTTAATCGAGAAGTCAGTTAATCTTCTTATTTTGTAGGCGTAAACCGCAATATTATGTGAATCAAGAAGCAAAGTTTAGGTACATTCTTTCTATAATTCACTTAAAACTGCTAAGAGATGCGTTTACACTCGTATGATTCTATAATTAACTAGATTGGATTACTATAAACCTATGTTAGATTTGAATCCAGGTTCGCGCTTGAACACCGTTCAAGACTACGAGCCACAGTTTGTAGGTGTTCCTTCAACGAGCTCTCAAGATGCAATGTGCACTTGAAGTCAAGGAGATCATAAAGCGTTATGGCTTCAAATCTTTCTAGAGCTTTCAAGTAAGGGCTTCGAGGAAGAGCCGAGGCAGAGCTTCAAGTAGCTCTTGAGATACCTCGTCGACAGGTGATAGTTATTCGCGTGTAAAATTCGCCAATGTTAGGCTGATGCGCTTATTTTTCAAGAATGTTACTCATTAATGGGCGATTGAGGGATTGAATCAAGAGGCATTGTTGGCAGAAGTAGCTTATATATATCCTTGCGATGTACTGAATTAGATATTTTATTTTATTTCTTAAGAAAACTTACAGCTAGGATACAGATAGTTGACAGTTAGTGAAAGAAGGCCAATTAAAAGTTTTCACTGACAATATTAGGGTAGCATAAGAAACAGCAGACAGACAAACGAAAGCAAGAATAAGTTATAAGTACTCGGAGAGAGTTAAGAAAAGACTGAACAGATTTTAGCGATTTTCAAAGAAGTTTTTACACAGTATTTTTTTAAGTTTAGGAACACTAGTGGAGAATAAATCAAGATCATCAACACTCTGACACATCGAGTTGTATGCCCTGCTAGCTCTTATCATATACGAGTTTTGTCGATATATACACCGCACTGAGGGAACATACAGAGGTTGATGATTCCTTAAGGTGAAGGATGGTACACGCAGCCCAATTTTGCTCATCAATTCAGAACAGTCGGTTGAACCATTTGCCAAATTGAACAAGAATACCATGTCGGCAATTTGTCTTCGCTCAATTAGTGGAAGAATGTGAAACTTCCTGCAGCGGCTGTAATAATTAGGCATATAGGTTTTGGATCTATACTGAAGGTACCTTAAGAACCTCTTTTGAATACTTTCGATGCGATTGACGTAATGATATGTACCTACATAGCAATAAATAATTAATTTTATAACTATTCTGGTCAAATGTCACAGCAACAGAATAAAGATTCACCAAGATAGAAAACATAAAGTTCTAACTGATTTATAAAAACAAAGTCAAAAACAAGTACAGATTTCAAGACAAAACATGAAATACGGATACAGACATAGATTTAAAGGTAGACAGAAATAACCTGTGTTTTGTCGGCGGAAGAAATCACGATTGGAGCGTGACTCCGTCAAATTATATGCAGCTCTACTTTTACAAATAGATGTACAGACTAGAGACAAATAAGAATACACGTGATTTATTCAAACTTATTAGTTAAACAAATACAAATAAATATGTTGTCTAGTTTTTTCCATGCTACAAGCATGGAAAAAGCTATACACATGTGTGGCTTCACTTATTGTTACCTTAAGATGGAATCTTGCAAGCTGGTTTAAAACAACTTCCTCTTGGCCTATCAAGCTTAAGGATATTCGCTTCGTTTCGGTGACAGTATAATTTAGTTTTGGAGATAAATAAAACTAAATAAATTAGAACAGAAAAAAAACTGAAATGCACTTTTTGTAGATATTTTCTATTAGCCTATTATCTATTTTAGTTTATTTTATCTTTTTTTCTGTTATTCATTGTCTGCCTTGGTCTAGTGGTCACAAGCGCTACTGCTGAGCACTAGGCCGGGGTTCGATTCCCAGGTCGGCCAAAGTGTTGTTATTGGGTTTTTCCACCAGGAATTTCTCAGTAGCAGCCCGGAGTCTGGATTTGTGCCCGGTTGAAGGCAATAGGTTCGCCCCCTATTACATGGGATCTAAACATAACTGACGAAACGTGGGTGTAGTATAAGTACACCTCTGCCTTACCCTTCGGCGATTACAGGCCTGGTTATGTTGTTTTCTATTAGCTGGTCTCCCATACATAGGTATAATATAATACAAAAAAGCTTCAGACGTCTAAAACGTCCATTTTTGAAGACTTTAACCAAATATTGAATAGAGAACCTATGGTTCCAGTTTGTTGTTACCAACAATATCATCCTCTTCTCGAAATAGCCTTTACGAAAGGTTATGTCTGTTCCTTAAAAGTATGTTTTCCTTTACACACAATATTATCCAATACCATACATTCTTAACAAATTATTTATTATGTCTTTCCAGGTTTCGTTTCTACGTGTACTCGGCGTACGTGGAGCGCCGGACAGTTGCTGCCGTGCGCATCATCGCAGCGACCAAGACACGTGGTGCTGACAGCGTCCTGTGCCGCTTGTGGCTGGCTGACAACCGCACGCTAACCCTCAAAGCTAAAGTCAAGGTAAGGCAGTGGTCTATGATCGAGAGCTTAGAAGTTGGTGTTATACAGGAGAGGAATAATACAATGTGGAAGGACATCGTCAGAATAACTTTTACCATGGATTCAGTAGTACCTACATGAGTATTGATCCCCAAGGTCGAAATTTAGTTTAGTGTATAAACTTTAGTTTATTTATTTATTTCTTCAGTTTAAGTAACAAATCAGCTCTCCCATTTATTTAGTTATTACATGACATACATTTTGATGGTGTAGGTAGATATTGATTAATCTCAATCATGGAAGGTGGACCTAATGTCATCACGTATACATAAAATAACACCATTACGAGAAACAAAAAATGCAACAAGATAGTATCCGTATCAAATCGCAGATACTGGCGAAAATTAGAACAATTATGAAAAATACGAATCAAACAATAACATCAAAAAGAGAATTAAATGGAATGGAAATGGAAATGGAAAATGGAAAATATTTTTATTTAAACAAATGCTTCATATACAATGATTTGTGTTTGGAGCCTCCTTTTAGGCAAACAATGCCTGTGTTAGGAGACTCCGCTCCTCCATATCTTAGATATACTAATGTTACATATTTATATTACGGCAATTTGAAGAATAATATATATGAATAATATAAGAATAAGAATAATGTCATCACGTAGTAGATACGACAGGACCTTCTACGTCATCTTCACTTTGTATATGCAATATGACTCTAAAACTATTCTTGTCTTTAGAAGCAACTATTCTTTTCTTTAGAAGCTTAATATTCCACTCTCAACCACCAGTCAAGGTCAAGGTCAAACTTATAAATGATCTCCAGTTTACACAGAGTAGTTCTGAATAACGGAGATCGTTGCGGCTTAGAAAAGGTTTAGTGACAAGAATTCTAAAGGTATGCTTTGACGGTACGACCGCGGGGAACGGATAAATGAGAGTCGATTAGCCGAAAGGTTTCTGAAGGAAATGAGATTGTGTTATGTCAGCTTTAGTATTTCCGCAGATTATATTATCTACGGATAATTTCCGTTTTCACACTGTGGGTGAGACAGCGAGAGTGAGCATTTCAAATCAGGGTAATGCAAGTTTAATGGCTGCGTTGTAAATTTTTTACAGCAGTTGCATTAAGACGCTGACAACAGCTAAACCGCAGTCACTGTCAGACTGCATACAAAAGAAAGGGATGCGCGATGACACAAACCTTGTAATTTATTGCAAAATATGAAGCAATTATCTATTTACTCCAAAATGAGTTGAGCAATCGAAAATAAAAAAACAACCAAGTTCTGCATACAATAAGACATTCTTGTTATTAATAAATACCAACCGCACGTTGATAATTAATACAGATATTTTGGATTGAAACTCAAAGTAAAGTTTAGAAAAGTTTACTAAGTTTACCGTTAATTTGTGTCGAGATTATTTTTTCTAAACGTGTTTTGGTAACAGCCAAGTTCTGAGAAATGTGTTCAAAAAAACATATATTTTCTCCGCTACCACAAATATACAGATTTGGCATTTTTTTTTAAAGGATGCTATCGTTGTCGCGTTAAAAATTTGCAGTTTTTCGGTACATTTTGCGGTAAAATTTAACTAAACCAAATGGAACTAATAGATTAACCACAGATAGATTACTCCTTCATCTCCATTGGTAGCAATTTTTTATTCGAAAATGTTGGTTTATAATATTGTAAAAAATAATTTCCGTTGCCCCTTCACACAAAATGTACGATATCGTGGTGAGTTTAGGAACATTTTTCTTCAATATAATAACATAAATTTAGTTATAAAAAATATTTTATGTAAGAAGACATGTTCAACTCAAAAAGATAGCCAAAAGAACTATCAAAATGTTACAAATAGTCTCAGAAAATAATGTTGAAAAAACCTTTACTTTTTTAAATAACACTGTCGGGTATGTTTTTTTCCTATTATTTAACAAACCATAACAAGAAATAAAAAAATCACACGCTGGGCTTCAGCTATCCGTGTGATAAAAACAAAATTTTATTTTATGATTATTACAATATATTCATTAAGTAAATGAACGGAGAAATAAGCTATATTTTCGAGAGCGCAAAAGTGATGAAACTAATAGCAGGTGCTGAGACTGACACGAATGGTTTATCACCACGAAAACTGTACTTTTATAGTTACACAGACTTAATGTTTCAATTATTTCAAGCTTTCTCACAATTAGATAAGAAATTGACGAAAAACGTTTTTTTTTTGTGATAGCACCCTTAAGACAAGCCTACTTTTATCATTTGCCTTTTGTCAGCGCCTTTAGAGATTGTATGAATAAAAATTATGAACTTTATGCGACGTTCTGTATTTGGTAAATGTTCTTGTTTTTCTAAAGCTCTGTAATTTTTATGGTTTTTTATAGCTTTCTTAATGACGATTGGGAAATAAAAAATTTAAAGCTCACGCAGTAAAAATGCCTTACTGTAGACGGTATTTTTATTTCAAAAGTGTAAAGTTTTTGAAATCAATGTAGTGTTATTTTTGGTGTAGGTACCTACCTAGGAGGAAACAATATTGATGCAATAATTTTGAACATTTTACTGAAAATTACTTAGGCTCGTTGGCTTCGTTATTAGACCGCAATAAATAAGTAGCATTTGGATGATAGTTTCAATCACACATTACCTTTATGAACGGCAAAGTTCCCTATGTCATCAAATCGAATTCGATTCCAAAAAAGTGCCGGTCGATAAAACATCAGGAATCTATTTCCACTGGGAAAGACACGTGTGCACAATTGGAAAAAAAGCTGCCAGGGAATGGTTGACGAGCTCATCTAAAAAAAAGGTTTTTATCATTTTCGTCATTTATTACACGGCCGTAACTGCTACATAGGTGGCATTTTTATGTCTTTTCAACACATTTTGTCTTTATGACCAATCATACTTTGAACTTGAACATCCGAGGTGGATGAGGTGTGTCTCTGAAGTCAATTTCACAGATTGGTAAAATGTAACATAGTATTTTACCGTGATCTTGTACGTCCTTGCTCCTGGTTCCTACCCGGAATTAAGGACGTAAAATATCACGTTGCTGAAACGCAGCATTGAGCGTCTTGGAAGGAGGATACAAGAGGCAATATTTAAATGACTTTATACGATGTTTGTAAATATGTCCAATGACCTTTGTATCTTTCTCATAATTAAGTAATTTTTCATTACTTAATTTTTAATTATTTTACCTATTGTGGTATAGTAATTTTATTCTAAGTGCATCGTCTTCACATTAAAAACAAACATCTATCCAAATATTATAGTTTAAACAAATACTGACAGCAACAGGAATAACTAACTAAAACTATAAAGGTATAACATAAAAAAGACCTACTTAATCAAGTGGGGACGACTTACAACTTAAATCAAAATATTTACTAAATAGGTGCATGAATAAATTCAATATTAGAAGAAGAAAAAAGTAGTCATAAAATAAAAATACAATTACTAGAATACCTTAATAATATAAACACAAATAAGCGCTCTTCCTCCTCTCTCCTACTATGCTGTGCCCGATAGGGTCCATAATTGTGTCTTTAATTTCAAGCCTACCACCTGTTTACTAACATTATGGAATGGATGGCTTGAACGTCGTAATGTACAACCTGTTGCTAATTTAGTTAAGTTTCTCTTCAAGTGAACTGTAATTTGTTCTTTGAGAAATAAAATGTATTGTGAATGACATAATATAATCATATAATTAATGTACTTAACAAAATATTGTAAAACATTTTTAAAAGAGTAACAGTGGAGTTTCTTGCCCATTCTCCATACGAAACTATCTTTTGGAAGGGGCAACTAGTTTTTTTTTTGTAAATTTGACGTTCAGAAGTGCCTCTTTATGTGCCTATTTGAAATAAAGAATTTGACTTTGACTTTGAATGCAAATCCAGTTCACCCTGCGCAGTCAGCTCCGCTACCAGCAAACAAACAACCTATTCTTACTTATATAAAAATCCATTGCATTAGGTAAAAACCGGCCAAGTGCGAGTCGGACTCGCGCAAGAAGGGTTCCATTATCTATAAAAACGGATAAAAAATCACGTTTTTTGTATGGCAGCCCCCCTTAAATATTTGTTTTATTTTAATTTAATTATTTATTTTTAAAGTGAATATATAACTAAATATTCTGTAAATATTTCAAGCGTCTACCTGTTGCCGTCATCAATATAGAGCAAAAAGGAGCAAACAAATCACGATTGTATGGGAGCCCTCTTAAATATTTATTTTATTCTGTTTTTTAGTATTTGTTGATATAGCGGCAACAGAAATACATCATCTGTGAAAATTTCAACTGTCTAACTATCACGGTTCATGAGATACAGCCTGGTGACAGACGGACAGACAGACAGACAGACGGCGGAGCCTTAGTAATAGGGTTCCCGTTTTACCCTTTGGGTACGGAACCCTAAAAACTGCCTTTTTTCAACGAATTCTCGAGTATGAAACGGTCGTACAACTTCCTGGGGACCGATTGCGCTATTTCTCAACGTAATTACCGTTCGAACGGAACGTTTTTGGTTTTGGTTTAGTTTTGGTTTAGCTGATGTAAGAAACAGTATCGCGCTATTTTTTCTGAGTGACAAAATCATTGACGTTACCCAATACTTAAAGTTCGATCGATCGTTCCTCCAACGTAACTTCCAAAGTAAAGCTAAATCGTTTCCGTTGAAATGATTAGCGCGATACGAAATGTGTCTAACGTAACGTTTTTGGTTGTGGTTTAGTTTTGGTATTAACGTTCAAAATTAGCGCGATCGGCCCCCTGACTTTTGATTAAAAGATCTCTTAAATGAAAATAACATTTTCTATTTTACAGGCCATCCGTGAGAATTGGAATCTAAAATACAGTGCGACATACGTGCTGTGCCTCCTGCGTGGCTCGGGCGTGAAGCCTCAAGAGACCGTGGGGGCTTCCGTGGCGGTGGTAGCCACCAGCAAGCCCAATAACCCGCCCACCAACCTGCTGGTTGTCCTCGATACGGAACCCAAGGCTGGGATTGAGGTACTAGCGACATAAAATGGTACAACTAGTAGTGTTCCGCGAATTAAACTTTACAGATTACCACAACATCATTTTGCTCGATACGAAATGAATTGACCAGAAATAGGTATGAGCAGCAGTTACAGCTCGATTTAAAACCATTTGAAATTCTGAAAAACACCAAATATTAAGAAGGGCAAAAGTATAATCCCGGCAAAGGTCTTGCTACATAACTGCTTAATGGTTACGTAGGCCCATCCGCAACAAATGATGTGTCTTGGTGATGAAAGACCACTTCTATACGAACTAGTAGAATATACATTTGTGTAGGGGAATAAAAAAACAAACATTATTCATCCCACATAATGGTGTAATGTGTTAAAATAAAACAAGTATATAAAATAATGCAATTTATTCACACCTGTCGATAACACCCGTATTGAAATAGATAATAATATGTACCGTATTCGATCGATTTCGAAATTTCTAGAAATATCTAAATACTGTCTGAGGGTGTTAGTTTAGTATCCTTTTATCGTATTGTGGACTAATCACGAAGAGTGAGTGAATAATGCAGATTTAAATAATAAATGACAAAGTAGCTACATGTTTATCCAATTAGGTATCGCGATCAAAAAAATTTGGTTATAAACATAAGATGTATTTAGTTAACATTACGTATTAATATTTAAAAATTGACTTCAAAATGTTTAAGCACAGAATTAACACTGGATGGATGAAATAGTGGCAGGTCACGGGAACAATCTGCGACTTCCGCATTCCTTTTAAACTTAAGGGGAAGATATAATATATAAAACAATGGTTAGACCTGCTGTCTTGTATGGATCAAAATGTTGGGCCACAAAAGGGATGAATGAAAGGCAATTGCGTGTAGCTAAGATAAGAATGCTAAGTAAGCTAAAGTTGTGCGGAAATCGGTTGTCATGGTATGGGCATGTGATGCGGAGGAATGAGGAAAATGTCGTGAGGAAAGTTTTGAGTATGCATGTCGATGGCTATAAGAGTAGGGGAAGACCAAAGAAACGACTGTGTGAAAGATGATATGGCTAGAAAGGGAGTGGTTACTGAGCTGACGGCTAATTGAGAACTATGGAAGAAAGGGACATGTTGCGCCGACCCCAAATCAATTGGGATAAGGGCAGGAGAATATTGATGACTTCAAAAAGATTTGGGGAAAATATTTTGTGATAATAATGTTAAGTAACACTTATTATCACAAATATTTTTTTAAGCTTTTATCCATGTAAGCGGTCAGTTCAGCTCCGCTACCACCTGCTGACTGGCTATTTTGATTGTGCCGATACTGCCGATACAATAAAAACAAAAATCAAATCCAAAATTTTAATTTTCAATTCAAAATTACAGGAGACCCTACACATCTGCGTAAAGCCATTTCACTACTCGTTCAACCGCGACGAGTGGCTGGTGGAGTGGTTCGAGATCAACCGCCTGCTGGGGGCGAGTCACTTCTACATGTACAATGAGTCGCTGAGCGCAACCGTCGCGTGCTTGCTCGACGATTACCGCAAGCAGGGGCTCGTCACCTTGCTCTCGTGGAAACTTCCTATCCTGTCTAAAGTTGAAATCAGGTAAATGTGACTTCTTAAATAATAGAAGTAATAAGATCCCCCGTTTTACTACTGGTTCAATCGCGATGGGGGCGAGTCCCTTCTACATGTACAATGAGTCGCAGAGCGCAATCCCCACGAGCTTGCTCGACGACTACCGCAAGCCACCTTGCTCTCGTGGAAACTTCCTATCCTGTCTAAGGTTGAAATAAGGTAAATGTGATGTTAATAACTACGACTGTATTCCTCGAAGACTTGGGCTGATGTAGTAGGACATTTCTACAGCCCCATGTAGTTGGAGGCGAGAATATTTTCACCGGGCCTAGTTAATGATCTTCTTCTTTTTTGTGTCAGCACGACAGTGTTTTATATTTTGTTGTCCCAAAACTTCGTCCCTTCCACGGCATCGTCTGTAGCAGCGTAGAGGTCAATATGGCTGCATTTTTTGGGGCAAACAGGGCAGGATAGGGGGTGGGACATAATTTGCGCCACAGCTCCACACCCACACCATGCTGCCGTACCGTCGAGATAGCCCTACTTTGCGAGGTTGTAGTTGCATCTTTTCACTTTGGTTTAGAGGCGCTTCAGAGACTTCCAAGTGGGCCTCAGAAGATTGGAGCCTGCGGGTAGATTCTCGCTTGGTGGTAGGTATTGAGCGGGTGGAGGGAGAGTATCCAGCCACATTTTGCAACGGGCGTCGGCCGGGTTTCCTGGTAGGGACGCTGCCGTTGTTAAAATGCTGTGCTTGCTTTTGAGTCGATGCGTTGGTAGTTGTGCGCCAAAATGGAGGTTTAGTGTTGGTTTTCCTGTTTGTGTTTCTCCACTGCACTTGTAAGTTCTCGTTGGAATCGTGGAGGTGCTATGCCAGCTTTGGGGTATAGTCCGCTGACCGGGGTCGGCTTGAGGCAACCTTTAATTGTTCGGTAGCAACATCTACTAGGCACGCATATTCGCCAGCAGAGAAGCAGAGTGCTAGTGCTAGTCCGATGTACTTGAGGTGAAGCACCCTAGGTGGTTGAGGTTAGGCGCCTGAGCAAGTTGTAACGGGAACCGACTTTTTTCATGGTTTTTAAACCATGGTTCTTATATGTCAAGGGTGACTCCAAGGTAGGTAAGGTTGCTGCTGTGTTCAATGGTGACTCCTTGCCAGTTGATATTCAGAGTGCGTCTACCTGAGTAGTTTTTTCCAGGGCGAGATCATCAGCGTATAGGACGCAGTGTTCAACAATAGGTTGGTCGTTGGTGTTGATATTGAAGAGAATGGGCACCAAGACATCTCAATCAAGATCTCCATCGGCTTTTTTTCCGAGTTTAATAATACTTGGTGACGTTTGTTACATCTCGCCCAGTACGCGAATGAAACCCTGATCATCGATCGTGCAAGACAATTCTGCCAATAGTCTCTTGACATTGACAGTGTCATATGCCACTGACAAGTCGACAAGGACGACGCCAGTGATCTTTCTTGCCTCATATCCATCCTATATATATTTCGACAATCGGAGGAATTGCCCAGAGCGTGACTTACCTGATCTGAAGCCAGCCTGCTCTGGTATCAATTGGGGTCAATTACAGACTGAAGGCGATTGAGTAAGATTCGTTCGAATAATTTGAATGTAGTTAATGCCCTGGTAATGGTAATAAACTGGCAAGACTGAAGTTTTGACAATACTTTTTTTTACAGCGAGAAGTTACTATTACAGAATACAGATAGATTAATATGAATGTTGTGACTGCTCCTTGGTCTAGTGGTCACAAGCGCTACTGCTGAGCATGAGGTACTGGGTTCGTTTCCCAAGTCGGGCAAAGTTTTATTGGGATTTTCCATTAAGACTTAAACATAACTGGCGTAATGTGGGTGTACTGTAAGTACACCTCTGCCTAACCCTTCGGGGATTACAGGTGATGTTGTATTATGTTATGTTAATATTAATGTTTAATTGTTTCTGCCAACAGAACAGAGGGCCAGTTCGCAGCGTTCAACGACTGTCTATACAGGTCGATGTCTCGAACGGGCTGGCTGCTCGTCATAGACGTCGATGAAGTAGTGTTCCCGCGGAGGGAACGCACTCTACCTGCCTTACTGACGGCGCTGCGAGCGTCCTACAATCCGCCCTCGAAGGCACCGTCCGCGTTCCTGTTCCGGAACGCGTTCTTTTATACTAGTTGGGAGGTAAGTTTCCCTTTTAAGGTTTCCGTAGCCAAAGGGAACTACTAAGCGTGATCTGTATGTCTGTCTATCACAGGGCATAAACTAAGTATGTATAATGGTGGTGGTAGGGAATCTTTAGTGCGCGAGTCCAACTCGCACTTGGCCGGTTTTTTAGTATAAATGTGGATGGCAATAAGAGTAGGTGAAGACCAAAGAAACAATGGACAGATTGTGTGAAAAATGATACCTATGGTTATAAATGTCATCGTTACAGAAGCTAGAGTAAACATTAATTTGTTATGTATTTATAAGCATCACCTTTGTACGTATTTTTCTCTTGTCTGTTTAAAAGTGTGTACATAAACTGTTAAACAAATACAACTTTCAAAGAAATAATTCAATACCATGACATTTCAGGACGACCCGGAGGCTAAGTTTCCTTTACTAACAGCGCGCAAAACGCGAAGATGGACGACACCACACGCGCTCAAAAACCGCAGCAAATACGCTCTGCGACCGCGCGACGCCGTCGAGCTGGGCAACCATTTTGTGTGGGAGCTGGCGCCGGGTGCCAGCTCCGTGGGAGTCAACAATGACAGAGCCCTACTGCACCATTATCGGGTAAATGCCTTGATTATTTTGGTCCCGTCCCTCGTGGCATGCTCTAAACAATTTCTTTCATTTGTTTTCGCCGCAGTTGCTGTCGCTAGAAACGTGTCTCTTGACCACATAGATAGATAGAGTTAAGCGTTTAAGCTTTGCCTCAGTAGAAATGGTGGGGCGATGCCTCGGAGCTAACTTTCTGTCATTGGAACAACTAATGTAGCCTTTTGAAGTGACACTGAGTATAGGTAATTTGTATAGAATCTAGTTCTTCTACCTTTCAGACAGATGTTTTTTTTATTTTAAAAACGTTGCTCCACACTAGGAATTTCTCCTGTATCGTGTGTGCGCTTAGAAACTTTTAGACTCACATACACAAACAGCCAAACCCGGAACAACTACTTGTAGGTCATACAAATATTTGTTCCGTGCGGGAATCGAACCAGCGAGCGGCACGCAGCGCAGCAGTCAATCGCTTAACCACTGCGCCGACCGTGCCGTCAAAGTGTTGCTTGGGAATTTGGTGTTCCACTTGCTGAATCCCGACTAAAACAGTATTAGGGAGTGGGGCGACTGTGTTATGTAATTGTGAAAAAATGCTTATTCTCAGTCTGATTTAAATGAATGAATTAAGATTTTGAGTTTTGCCCAAAAAGTTAACATAAAAAACTTAACGTAAAACTCAATTCCACAGCTCGCATGCGAATTTGGCGGCGTGAACTGCCTAAAGGTGCCATCAACAATCGACCGGACGGCACACCGTTGGAAAGATGAGCTACAGCAGCGCGTGATCGCGCAGCGCAAGCGCATCGCTACCGCTTGTCCCACGTAAACACCAAAGTAATAAAAATTATGGAGTTAATTACACGAATAAGTGTCATCGCCCCTGTGGACTGTATGAACTTCACGGTCTTAGCAGCCTCGGAACGGATTATGTGTTAGTCTTTGTAGACTTTCGACTAAATCTACAGTTTAACCGAACTCTGGAATAAGGATTAGTACATTTTGTGTTTATGTATGGTTGCCTGTACTCCTCCTGAACCAGTGCGTTGTTTTGAATTCCGTAGTGGAAATAAGTTACTGCCTAAACAAAACGTTCAAGACCGAACTCTGGATGATGTGACAAAGTCGTGTTATTGTTTAATTCTATCTCAACTAAACAGCAAATACCTACCGTGCCTAAGTCAAGACGCGCCTGAAGGCTAACCGATCGGATAAGCTGACAGTTAATTTGAAATTATTGTGTTCTTCATGTATCTTTTATTTTTGGTAGCTAGTCACTTGTCTCTTTAATTAAAGAAATATTACTGTTTATTTTTGAATACCACTAATTTATGTCACTAATTTAAAAGTTGGCTCAGTCGATAAAATTTGCAGTTAAGTTTCGGCGAGACACCTTTGTTGTGGCTCAGCGAAATTTTAAACAATAGATAAACAATGACATATCTATTCATTCATCTTCTTGCAGATAACTGAAACTACCCAAAACATAATTCGCTGATCTTACAATATTTTCAACTTTTTGATTTTTCGTAATTTCAAAATGGATGTTTATATTTTTGTACCCTTGCTTTTACTCGACCGCAAAGTATGTACGTATGAATGAAGTTTATATTTTAAAAAATCCAAAATGTTGGACTTTACATTGAGTTAACTTTTCATGGGGAATTTTCGTCCTGTCTCAAGAGGACCTTTGGGATAGGTGCCCCTTTCTCTGTACTATGATCAGTGTCTGCTTCACAGAGTAACTTCTTTCGTAGCACCTACGAATAATAATATTTTAAGAAACGTATCTCTCATACAGATACCGCTTCGATTTTGGAAAAGTATACCACTCACACCAACTAACAGCTATGCCAACGAAGCATTGACACTCTCCAATCGTCAATGCCAGCACGTGAATGGCCGCGTCAGGGTCAGGGGGCGGGACTTGAGAGACTCGTGGATGGTGATAGGACTCTGCGTACACATTTGCGTGGTACCGTTTTTGAGCTTGAGTTACATTGCTTCACATATTTTTAATCGTTGTCCGGTACTATTTTTTTGTATGAAAACCGGTGGACTGGTACATTGACTGTAATTATGTTATGTTTGTTTGTTACTTTGAACATAGCGCACATTTATTCGACAAGACAAAGTTATCATACGCTTTCCCGATAACTATGCCAGGTTCCGATAATTATACATACGTTTATCCTATTTCATCAGTATATCTACTCATTAAGCATAAAGTAGACATTATTATTGTTTTTTACAGCTTCGGACTTGAAAACGAGTCAGCTGTTTATGTAGAACAGATGGCCGGCATTGCTTCAGCGCCTTTAACTAATCCGTAACATCGATCATTACAACGGGGAGAACCAAGGGGTCACCGAAGACTTTCCAAAAACTTTCATAACGCAAGTTTACAATAGAACAAAGGACACTGAACTTTTTTCATACACCAAAGACTCGATATTAAGAAAACCTTGAAAAATTACAAATTTATATCATACGCTATTGAAATATGTCGACTTAATCTAGATAAAATAAGTTTAACTCAACTTCGGTCCCATAGAAACAAAATGAAGAGTAGTTAACACATTCTAATGGAATATTTACAACATAATTTTTATTGCAAAATGTTCAGATTAAGCCCAAAAACGTATAAAGGCTGAAATATGTCCTTTACAGTCGAAATTAAAGATTTATTTCCTACTAGCACCTGGCCGTACGCCACTACCCTTTTTTTTACAATTAGTGAAAAAAACATAAAAAAGAGCTAGCCTTACAGTACCTACGCATATGATATTTAGAGATCAACTACGAACACATGGCTCGCCCCTCCAAATTACTGTTTCAATGTGTGTAGTCACATCCTTACGAAAGAGTTTGTATGCAGTTGTAAGTACTCGTAATATCTTCCTTATTACCAGATTTGTTGGTCAACTAATCATCACTAGCTGATCGCGAAAGACAACGCACGTGTCGTTTTCATAGAGTACGTCAGTGCAACGCCATACTAATAATAATGAGCGATTAATGACGCCACTAGTCGAGCAACAAATCCGTGATTTGTTTTTGTTTGACGGTCGTCTCATTACGCACACAAGCGTACAAATACTTTCAAACGTTTTTAATTTTGGAGGGGCGGGCCATATTATCGTAGTTAATCTCTAACATCTGACATATCACCTTAGTAAATAAGCAACTGAGCAGCGACAGAAATGACTCCCTTTACTTACAATCTGTATAGTACTTACTAATTCCACGAGTAGGTACACTAATTCCACGATATTATAAAGTACTTACTAATTCCATGCTATTAAAAGTACTTACTTATTCCTTGCTACTTATTCTCAAGCTGTCACTTCCGTCTCTTTTCACGAAATCACTCCCACAGACAGCGAGAGGAAAGATGTTACACATCAAAAATTACGTTCTCCAGGAATTTTGAATTATTATGTTCTTGAGTTTAATATTGTACGCATTTATTTTGAAGAGGTATAAAAATATGGCGCTGCTGTGGATTTTTCGAACCTATTTAAGACTTTTGTTTGACCTGTCTTAGGCTACCTACACTTATGTAAACCTATCTGAGCTAACTTTGTAGAATGCAGTAAATATACAATTTAATGAATATCAAATATGTAAAATAATAGGCATTATTGGAATTTAATTTGTGATGTAACATAACTCATGTAATAATTTAGTAATTTGATGTACGGCCTCATAGTATTTTATAATGCCCCAAAAAAGGAAGCGATAACATTATTATCATAAAACACATAATAATTACGATGGACCACTTCAATTAAGTTACATTCCAATAATTTTAATAAACCAAGTACAATTGTATAATTTTAATCTATATAAATGATTATATTAATGTACCTACTATATTGTAATATTTAGAGGAAAGATTGTGCCGTTCTGGTGTTGTATCGTACGATAACTTGCTCAATGTTTGAACAATATAATCAGTATTAATTAGCAGTCGCTCGATAGTACTCGATATTCATATACCTACCCATCACGTCATTCAAGATTCGCCATTTAATTTAATTTGACCAGCTGGGTAATAGCGTAACACTATCAGTAGCAATGGGATTCATTTTGGTAGTTCAACAACATCCATTGCATTATTTAACGTTGCATTGTTGAGCTGACAAATTTTTCGAACAATTGAAGCAATGGATATACTTCAAAATCATTCAGATTGTGATTCAGACTATGGTACGCAATTAGGGTGCTGGTATACAATCTAATAAGTGATTTGTTTTAGATTCCAAACACTATTTAAGAAAATAAAGAATGGAAAAGCATTTATTGGGACTCGCACAGATCAAAAATTAAAATAAAACACACTCAAAGAAACATAAAGAACAAAACCAAAAATAAAACAAAGTAAAAATGAAAATAAAAACAAAGTCCTGTACGAGGCCAAAAGGCCGTATCTCAGCATGATGCTGGGGCATTCAATTGAACATGAATATGAATTTGTTCCAATTGCTACTTCACCCAGATGATTCAAAATTACTACATACTATCGGCCAGAAAGTGTTGAAAAATTTCGTGTTTCATCAGACTGAAAACGGCAGAAGAATGATTACGATGTAATGCATCCATGTAAGACATATGATTCAAGAAATCATTAGAGAATCAGTTTAAAAAAAAACGGGAGACACAAAAATATAATACTTATAATCCTAAGCTTTGAAAAATTTGTAAATAGTATTTCCAGTAGCATAATCACCTCCACCAAAGTTGTGATGGCCCAATGGTAACAGCCCTACTGCTAGTAGGTCGTAGACTTACCTACGTGTCGTAGGTCGCGTGTTCGAACCCAGGCACTTTACTTTCTGTAATTAATTTCATCACCACTGCTCACAAAACGGTGAAGGAAAACATCGTGAGGAAACCGGCATGTCCTACAACCAAAAATTCGAAGACATGTGACATCCACCAACCCGCACTGGGCCCGCGTGGTGGATTACGGCCCACTCCCTCTCACAGAGAGGAGGCCTGTGTCCCAGCTGTGGGAACGTTATAGGCTGCATGATTATGCAATCACCTCCAATGCAGAAAATAATTCACTCACTCACCGTAGCAGTTCAGATTCGAGCATTATGTCAGTGGGTGAGGAGAACCGAGGTAATGGTAATTATAGTAATGCATAGTAATGCATAAATGTTATGTATAGTAATGTAATCGAATCTTGGATTGTCACATTACAGGCGAATCGAATGCTCCTGGTGAGGGAGCGCCTTTATATAATTTAAGAAGCATATATTTTTGTGTTCAAATTCATGAAAATAATGTATGTACTGTATTATGTATGTACAGTAGAATAAGCTATTTGGTACACAGATAACAAATATTCAATTCACCTTTCCACTATACCGCCATATATTTATTTTGATTGTGTGCAACTGTGCATAATTACTTTTTGATGATGAATAACTTTTTAATCTACTCTGCTCACTCACAACATTGTTAAAAGTAATTTCAAGTTAGCTGTCTACTAAATAGTTTGGTCGAGTGTACATTCCTACCTATTGGAGCTGTAATTTCAATGCCGCGTTGATACAGAAGTACAGTCAACAGCACACCACGTTATACCAAACTGTCATTTTTATCCAAATTACTTTAAACCTTAAAATGTTGTCAGTTAAGTTCAAAATCTAATGAGAAAATTTTACAGTTTGTGGTAGCTTTATGGTGACTGTACAATACGCTTGGACAAAGTAGATTTGACGACTACGTATCCGAAAAGTTATATTAGTTTTTTTTTTACCATTCTCACTTGTTTTCCCAACTCACTTTAGACATTGGCAGCATAGTCGACACCGGCTTTGCTTGCCATATATAAAAAAAATAGAATAGAATAGACGACTACTTGGACGTTTTTTTAATCATGGCAACACTGATCAAAGCGCACTTGGATGACGGCGTCCAATCAAAGTGGACTAGGACCGCGTTCAACTTTTCAAAAGCTGCTTTGCCAAATCTACTTTGTACAAGCGTAATTTGGTTGTGTCAACCAGCCAAAACACCATATTAATGACGTTGCTATCTTCGGCGAAGGATTAAGGTTTAGTAAATTTATTCAAGTAACTGTACATAATATTGTGTAATCGCCATGTAAATATTGTACTTAACCACATAATGAAGTGCACTCGTCTATGTTAGGTAATTATTTTGTACTATGAAATGTTGTTTAGCTAATACATCACGTTATGTTTGCTACTTATGACTACACTGCTTTTACGGCATTATTTTTAATCGTTGCCCTAACTAATTAATAATTTTTGATATGATTATGTAACTACCTACCTACTATTTAACTAGGTTTTTTTTTAAACTCGATGCTGTGATCAATAAAATGTTCACTGTAAATTATTTACTATTAAAAATTTCTGTTTACAATGTAAAAAAACTAAATCGTAACGTGACTTGTATATTTTAGCAGACATCTTGCCGTTAAATGTATTTTAGAATCATGATTATTCCATCTCATAATGTAGGTATGTAAGTGAATTCAGTGTTCAGAAAAGGGCACAAGTCACCATGTCAAAACTGATTAGGGTATCGGTTGTCCCAAATTAAACGCAAGAATTAAATTAAATAGAAAATACAGACTTTATTTAATTATAATTTCTTTAATGAATCTCATCATAAAGTACATTTTTTAGGGTTATGTATGGAATAGCAAATCGGGCAAATAGCTTCCACGGCTTAGCTGTTAAACAATTCGATTACTGCATGAGTCATTTCCTGGTTCTGTACTCTCTCGTTTTGGTAATCAGAACTGACGCCCTAGATCATAATGTGATTTATCACCTCTGGATTTATTTTTATGGCGTTATTTGAAGTCAAAGCTCTATGCCTACAAGCCCCAAACCACCCCTGCAAAAATGTCGTGGAAAATTTCGATAAAATAGTGCATATGTGCCAGCTAGCCGTGGCCATTTGCCTGATGTGCTTTTCCATACATACCCCTAACCTATGTACTTTATGAATTATGATTCAATAAAGAAATTATAATGAAAGAAAAAATAACTGTTTTCTATTTAATTCAAATCTTTCGTAAATTTAGGGTCATCCTTTAGTATGAAGAAGTGCTTAGTTCCATCGAAAATGGAACTAAATAGTCTAAAGTTCAATTATTATTGTAGTAGCTCCTCCTTATTTGGAAAATGACAAGTCCAGGCCAGTGCCCTTTACACTAAACGTTACAAGTGTAAAAATAGCATGCTATCCGGATATTCGTTAAATACCTATATTATCCGGAATACTCACGCGTAAAAATCGCGTATCTGGATATATCGGATACCAATTTATTTCACGTGTCTTCTTTATTGATTTACTAAATCAAGTACTACTATAAAATAGTGTCACCGTGTAATAAAATAAATATTATAGGTAAAGATTGTCTCATTTAAAACTGCAGGCCCCTTGACTGCTTGTTGCATTCTACACATTTCAAATGTTTGTATATAATATTTTGTGGAGAGGCGTGCAGTTTTGAATTAGACAATCTCTACCTACCTTTGTTAGCACACGTTCGCACGGACGTAAGAATAACGCGGTGGGATTTTATGGCACACTGGATTTTCAATTCTCGATGTTGAGCCGAGCATTGAGAATCCAACAAAATTAAAATATTTTTCACATAAACCTACATGGGCACTTATGAAACGTCAGAAGCTAGGTGCACGGTTCCAATTGGTCGTTTCCTATTGAGAAGAGCCGGCAAGAAACTCCACGGTTACTCTTTTAAAAATAATGGACTTTTACATTGTTTTCAAGATACAGTGTTAATAGGTATGGGAGGACAGTGTAGGTGACCGTCAACAAGTACCAAGTACTTAACAAAATAGAAGATGGTTTACAAAGCTACAGTCTATTAAGCATACAACGTTCTCACATTCACAAATTAAAAAAGAATCTGTAAAAATATTACTAAAATAATAAAAATGAAAACCTATTTACACCAAATGACAAGATTACCATTACAACTGTAACAAATCTGAATTAATATTCTGTCCACAAGTCAATAAATAATTATCAACGCGTCGAAAAAACACACTGTTGGAATTTTAACTTGGTTGGTCTTGGCTTTGGTTGATAATCCAGGAAAAAATCGCGCATGCCTTGGCATAGAGAATTAATCAGATTATTGATCTGAATTAAGATTTAAAATTGGCATTTATAAAACTTGGATGCATGTTTTTAAAAACCTAGCACTACACCCATCCTCTCTTCGAATCAGATAAGCTATCTGCATTGTACGAACTGTCCTATCAGGGAGCGTATATTTCCTTCCAAATTCACTTGAGTAATTAGCGTTCTACAAAGTTACGCTTACGAAATTTCGCTTCGTTTTTCATACCATTATTCTGAAACATATCAAAGGTGTACACGAAATCAAACTGTTTTATTTTGTTTTTTTTTTTTTTTGTAACGTAGTTTAAATAATAATCTATCGTGCACAATATTTATAAAATTGTTCGTGAAAGGACTGTAACACTGGACTTAAGCATTATTTGTATTTATTATTGCAAGATAATGTCTTATTATAATCGAAATTTATATTTATATATAAATAAAAATTAAAAGCTGTTTGTTAGTAAGCGCATCGCTTGCGAACGGCTGGACCGATTTGGCAATTTTTTGTTTTAAAATGTTCGTTATAGTCCGGATAAGGTTTTTAAGAAACATTGGATAAGGTGACAGGTAAATTTTCAGATTCGGGAAAACCTGAATGGCCTTGTTATTTCCATGGGATTTTTGCATGAACTCTTTGGACGGGACGTCTTCTGTCGGGTCAACTAGTAAGAAAAATATAAATGAACGTACTTTGTCGCAAACAGGTTTAACTGAAATAGCGAACTACAGCTTCCCTTCCTCCCTTTTATGTCATATTAAATTAACGATAGATGGTAAAATTACTAGTATCGCATAGGTAACCGAGCTTCGAAGCATACCCTATTATGTCGGTATACCTACCTATAATTACCATGGTGAAGTTAGGTAAACAAGTCATGAACATTATTGGCCCTTTTTCACCAACACTAACATTAAACGACACCGAATGCCTTAATAAAAGCGCGCTGTTAGATTTTCAACGCTCGGCTTAGCGCCGAAAGTTGGAAACCCAACAGCATGCTTTCATTTTGTGAAAACGGGCACATCTCAAGAAAGGCTGCGTGTACATACACGGCGGAGGGTAGAAAAGACTTTAGATAGGCAATTTTAAAATATAGTTCTTGTAAAGGCTCGTACAGACTCGCGCGATATCGCGGGCGCGACAGACAGCGACAGAAAAATTGTGCTACTAAAGTCGCGTCGCGCCCGCGATATCGCACTAGTCTGTACGAGCCTTAATGCGTATCAACTTCAAAGAGCCCAGCATGTCTTAGTATTTCATTGAGGCTACTTGTGGAGACAAAAATGTCTAATTCAGATTAAAAGGTGTGTAAAAATTAACCCGACCAACTTTAAGGAGTACTTTAGACCATCGAACTGGATAACTTTTACTATGGGACAAACTTTGAAATCGCGAGAAAAGTATCACCTGTTTTCCATACTAAAGTTTATACCTTCTCGGCTGTCCCATTTCAAAACCTAGTAAGGGACACTTTTTTTCGTAGGCACATCGTTTTATTGCATAATCTTACTATCCTGGACCAGGTTAGCAGGATTATGCAATAAAAGGATGGACGAAAAGTGTCCCTTTTTAGGTTTTGAAATAGGACAGCCGTACTGTTCTAAACTGTATGGGTCAGCTGATTTTTTTTTCGCGGTTCCAATGTTGGCCCCTAGTAAAAGTTATTCAGTTCGAAAGTCTAAAGCACTCTTTAAAGTTTGTCGGGTTAATTTTTAAGCTCCTTGTAATCATGAAATTCTCAACTTTGCCGGGTGCTAAAATATGGCACCCGGCAAACTGGGCCTTTATTTAAAGTACATTTAATAATTGTTTTAACTTATAAATTCCACCAAAGCTAAACAGCGTTTGATAGACAACTGGTAACAATTTTAGTGGCAAAAAAGATATTTTGTGTCTATATTTTATCTGTGATGTCTATTTTAGAGGTGTGTGGAGCTGTATTGTTCAAAGGAGAAAGTGATTTGTTAGTCGAATGTTGAAATGGTCTTTTTTATTAAAATAAAAGAATATTGACATTCATGTGTTTTTTTTTTGTTATCTCACGCATTTCACGGACATCAGAAGGTCAATTCTACTAATTAACGTGCAGTATGAAAAACATGAGACCGGAATGCGATGACATTGTGAACAGACCAAAAAATGGTATTCTGCTAAGCTTAAAATTAGGTTTGTTCACATTCCGGTCGCAATGTCATTGCAGTCTAGTCTCATAGCGGTCAACTTTGTTCTCGCTTACGAAATTAAACATAGTTTCATGTTGATTCAATGTACGCAGACGATATTGTGATAATTAGTGATACTTTAATTTTTAGCAACCTTATTTTCTGATTTGTTTAATGTCTTTATTAGTTTACTTGATTAAGTGCATACTCATAGTATTTTCATTTCCCGTTTGTTATTTTATATCTTTGAGAATAAAAAATCATTAAAATAAATAATCGGCTAGAAAGCTAACATGGAACGTATTGGTAATCGCGACGCACATGCGCTATGCGAATGATTAAGATGTCAAAAAGAGACGTCATTATTTATTTTTACGAATGTCAAACTATAATTCAATTTTATATAATTTAATTTTGTCAGAAAGTATTCTATAAAGATTTATTCCATTTTATTTATAAAACTACATTGATTTTCTGGACTATTGTACCTAGCCATCGCAATGTTTTTCAATACTGTATGTCAGAATGAATGTCAATTGTGTCAAAATCAGAGTTGCCATTTGGTGAATAAATTCCCGATGTGCGGGTAAATTCAGTTATTAAACTTGTGACACTAGGTACGGTACGGTTATAGCTATTAAGGACTGAATAATAAATATTATTACATTTGTATTAAATCGATATATTGATACACGTCCAATCCGATAGGCAGATCGTACTTCAGTCAGAAACGGCACTTACACTGTTTTCGATTTTATTGTCCATCCGACTGTCTGATGGTATTTTCGCCCTTGTTTTCCATCTGCTCCTTTAAGCGACCGAGCAAGCGAGCGAGTTGAGTTGTTAGGCCACACGCTCAAACTAGGACAAGCTAGAAGGACTGAATTTATAAATAAACATACACACCGACAGTATCGGACTTATAATTTATCAGATGCGCTCTATTTATAGAGTACATCCGATCAAATAATCGATGACCGGTAATCAAATCGTTTCTGATTGGGATAAATTTCATTGTGTTTTAATCCAATGTTAAGGAATGAGAAAGTTGAAAACTAGAACCTTTTTTTCGGTTAAGGTACCTGTTTTTTTTTTTCAATTATTTTGGGATCATTGAGGTCTACCTACCCACTTCTTTGGTTTGGGTTTAGACTTATGACGGAACAGATGAAATTATGCTTTCCATAGTCAAGTAAAAAGTGAGTATTTTTATCGTGGTTGTGGGTAATAGACGATTATTTACTAGCAACTCTGTCATATCCGCGCGAAAGTGTGAATAACACAAAACACAACATCATATTTTTTTCTGATTTTAATAATATTACCTCCCCGCCAAGTGACGCCTCGCCAATTGGAGCTGCTTCTAGACTTTCTGGAGGAGAACCAATCATTGGCGTTGGGCAAGGTGAGAGGTAGGGAGGGCAATGCCCTGTCCAAGTGGGTGAGTGGCTCTGGAGACATTGCGCCGATATTTTGAATGCTGGACTGTCCAAATCTGGGCCGGAGTGGAAGAAGGTAACTTATTGTAACCACTAGCTGTGCTTGCAGGAGAGTCGGAAAACAACAAATACATATTTTTTTTGTTTGCAGTACGACAACCAGTACAAAAGCCGGACGAAGGCAAAACTGAGGCAAATAAAGGAGGGTCGAACAAGGAGTGGTGGGCCAGCACCCCAAATTTTGTGGTTCCCCCTCGAAGAGCGCCTGATCAGCATCGTGGGAGGTTACAGTTCAGCAGAGGATGCAGTCAGGCATTCCGTGTGGTGCCGGACGTAAAGAATAGCACCATCCCATTTCTTCCCGTGGGTGTCATAAAAGGCGACAGTGTCGTAAGTGGCGATTATGGCAACCCCCCGTTGGGGAAAGCCTATGTCCAGCAGTGGACGTCTTGTGGCTGAAATGATGATGATGATTCAGCCAGAACGCACTGGATGCTCTGTTGATAAGATATAGGTAGTTTTTTTGGTGGTCTTCACATATTGAACATAACAACTCTTAGGAGTACAGGCAATTATATTGAATGTATGATTTATTTGACTAGTCCTTCGAGAAGGCAACAGACTGATGGTAGTGGTGGATATGATGGAATAACCACTGTGCAGCAGGATGCCGACCTGCCTACTGTCACGCCTACTGCGAGAGTGAGCTAAAGCTTACAGTGAAGTTTAACATCACAAAACTAAAACAATAATTATTATAACTATGTGTTTGTTTTTTAGGCATGCCTCTGCTATGGAGGAAATAGCAGGGGCTGCAAACCGTTTTGCCGGCCTCTATGAGGAAACTATTCGGTTGCGACGACGCGGCGACGTAACGCAAGTGTAAGTGTTTAAGCGAATAATAATAAATCAGACAATCATACTCGCAACAGGATTTCATTTGAAGAAATTGATTGTTTTTAGAATTCAAGCAACAGCAGCATAAGAATTGCCGAGTAGTATCCAATAATGGCCAAGGTATGTAAATGTTATTTGTGAACGTATTACTAACTAGCTTCTGCCCGCGACTTCGTTCGCGTGGAAGTCGAGAATTGGATATATATATATACTACGTTAGGATTTTTCAGCAAGCATATTCAGAACGAATATGTCGTTCTGAATATGCTTGCTGAAAAATCCTCTGGGCTTCCCCTACCATTTGTTGTTTTGTAAATAAAACGCTGAGTTTAAAATAATACAATCTTATTTAATAAATAATATGTATAAAATAAAAAACTAAATTGTGTTTCCTTTCAGGGCTTTGTTGACGCTGCAGCGCCGTGCTTCACACAAGCGATGCGCCACCGGCTTTGTTTTTTTCACTTTTATTTTGTTAATTAATAAACAATATGTATATTACAAAAAAAACTCAATCTTATTTATTAAAAAAATACCTATGAGGGGCTCGAGGCTAAGTGCCAATTTTATTTATCTGTTTGGTCAGCGAGTAAATTAGTGAGATGATACATTTATAGCCTGTCACTCGGGATGATGTAAGGATTCTAACGATCTATACATCTAAATCTGTTCAGGAATTTAAAAGTTATGATGGCATAAAGAAACTCACATAGATACATACGAGTACATACATACATGAACCCTAAACACATTACACTCCTTTTTGGGCGTCGTATCATAACTGTGAAAAGACGTCAGATTCTGCGAAATCTTATTAGTCTGTGAGTGCCATCTGTCGATTGAGCAACGCAAACGTTTGGAGGTTTGAGTCAAGATGGAACTCGAGAACTGTTTGATGTAATAGTGCTCATAAAGATGGCGTGATTTCTTTCAATTTTAAATGCCGATAATAAGTACGGTTACGAAAAAAATGTTTTAGTTTTGTTTTCCTACCCGTAAGAAGGTACCATATACTTATATATTATATGTATAACTAAAGGTAGGTAGGGCCTTTTTCTTTTGCTGAAAAATCCTATAACAATGCATAAGTTGGTCTTCGTTCTGCACAGGCCTACACTTGGTGGTCCCAAAATGTTTGAAATTAATTTGTTAGAAAGCCGGCTAATTGCGTGTCAAGCTTCGCACAATGAAGGGGAAGAACCAGTTTTCCCAAACATTCCAACTGTAAATGTAAGTTTTTTACGCACAATATTGAGAGATTTCCTGTTACTTGTAAGTAAAGAACTATTTTTTGTATTTTTTTCAAAATGTTTGGGTCGGTAGTTTCGGAGATAACGCAAAACTTTGAAATAATTTATTTTAAATAAATAAAAACTTTATTTCGGGTGGCATAGACCCATAGAAACTTTAATCTAGTGAATGAATGAATGAACATCATTTTTATTTGCCATGACTCGCCACACCTACACAAGACATGACCCACTGCTTCTGAAAGGGACAGTCAAAACGTACAGCAATTGCGTTCAGAATGCCGTTGTTGCTACCCCGTATACGGGTCAGCAGGGAAGCTGCTTTTTTGCGCATGATGGCCTCGAAACCATCAGTGCGTGCTTCAGCAAACATCCCAGACGCGCTGCATCGCCACGGCTGACCCAACAACAGCGACGGAGTTATGCGCGAACAAACATAAAAAAAAAAAAAAACTAGCATCCGAATGAGAACCTCCTCCTTTTTTAGAAGTCGGTTAACATACAAAACGCACATAGTCTTTATTTATTCATTTCTATGCAATATAATTATTTTAAATGTGGCTAAAGTTTCCGTTTCTAAGAAATACTTTGAGATTTTATTATAATTTTAGCTGCAGCTCCATGAAATTAAGACAAAAATGATTGATTATCATGACAATGCAATAACAAAACGTGTCGAAAAAAAGTCAAAGCTATAAATGTCAAGCCGAGTCCTGCGGGGCAAGCACGGCCTACTGTGACATGACTTGAGTAACACATTTTATCACAGTTTAAGCGATAAAACTGTTTTATCATAAAATGCTAGTACAAATTGACATGACATAATTTATCATGTCTTGTCACAAACGTCTTGGCACGCCCGTGCTCAACCCGCTGCTGACTGACATTGTCATTGTCACGTCATTTGCCACAGGGCTGTCATCCCTAAAATATAAATAATGTTTGTAGTTAGTGACGCAAACATTTTATTTTTCAACACTTGTTTTAAAAAAAACGGGCGGCCGTAAGAAAAAAATAAATGCAATTACCCCCTCTTCCAGCATAAATAGGTCAGAAGGATGTTTTTTATTCGTTTGAATATGTTTTTTTTTTCGAATTTGAATTTGAATTTCGCGGATCATAAATTTTAATCAAGATACAACCTGCGATATCATCATCTGCCTATAGCCTTTTCCCAACTATGTTGGGGTCGGCTTCCAGTCTAACCGGATGCAGCTGAATACCAGTATTTTACATGGAGGGACTGCCTATCTGACCTCCAAAACCCAGTTACTGGGTAACACGATGTCCCTTGGTCAGACTGGTTGTCAGACTTTTGGGCTTCTGACGACCCGTAACAACTGTCAAAGATCTACAAATGACAGCCGGGACCAACGGCTTAACGTGCTTTCCGAGGCACGGAGGAATCTTGGTATGAACAGACGGACCCATCCACGGACCAACCGCGGCAAGCGTAGCTTAACCTGATCGATCAACCCGTGCGGCAGTTATTATTTAGCCACAAGCTCCTCCGATAATGACCTGCAATAGCAATAGCAAAAACGTAAGAAAATTTGAATTTCATGGGCTACAGCTGCGGATTCACCATAAGATTAAGATTTCTATTCTAATAAACACAGTCATATCCTACACGAGTGATCGTTAAATAATAAAAAATCGTGTGTGGTCGGGGAACCTCCGCCCGTCAGGAACTAAGTTCCTTCTTTTTGTAAGTGACTGCGTAAGAATTTAACCTGAACAATAGGTATACTCCGAAGATAAATCCGAAGTATCGGCCGAATGTTTTTACTGGCTGGATGTTCCAAAGTTTACTTTTTTGCCTTTAAGTCCTAACCCGACTACAAGTCACATTTTTGGCTTTGATTTATCTTTTTGACTGTTGTTTTTATTCATTATTTCACCGTAATCAGCTATAGTCTGGAAACGGCCGATCATTCAGCCGATACTTCGGATTTATCTTCCGAGTAGAATCAGTTACTATTGGCACAGACTTTATCTACCTATTAGCGCAAAGCTTAGTCGCTGGACACAGTTTTTTGATGTGTAACATAATATTTCGTCTCGCTTTCTGTGGGAGTAATTTCGTGAAAAGGGACGGAAGTGTGTAACAGGAAGTGACAGCTTGAGCATGGAATAAGTAACTACTTTTTAATAGCATGGGATTAGTAAGTACTATAAAATATGGAATTTGTAAGTACATAAAGATTGTAAATAGAGGGTTTCGAATTTCGACCACTGGGCGACCACTAGTAATGAATAATTATTTCAGTATTTAGCTTTTTTAAATTTTGAGGTTAATTTATGTCGCTGCTCAGTTGCTTAATTACCAAGGTGTGTATGCGATTACTGCAAGGCTCGCTCGTTTTTTTTCATCATATTACTATGTAGTTTATATTATTAAGTAGTGATTCTGAAAGGGATTGCTAAGCTGATAGCTAAGCATAAACAAAGCTGAAGTCCTTCGTTAATTTATAATTTAGCTTGGGGTCTATAATTTATACTTCAGCGTAGTTACAAATCACGGGAGATAAGGTGCTGGCTGTGTGCAACGGCCCGACATATGACTAATGACCACAATTAACTCGGAGGAATCGGGTCGCGACCACCACCAATGTTGGTTTTTTTCACCTTTCAGGATTATTACAGAAATGTTTGCTGGTAACTTTATGGTCGGTAAAATTTCAATTTGACAAGTGCAGTAGTAGTGGGTGCAAGTGAATATGTACTCGAAAAAATTGATCAGATGGTAATGGTGCCTATTTATCTTAAGATATTATGTACTAACCAAGACTTTGTAGAAAGAGCGAATTTTAGGTAACCATGTCTTTATAATCAGCCTAATTATAGGCTGATTATAAAGACATGGTTACATTGGTTGGTTTTGGTCCCAGCAGTGACATTAGTCACTGCTGGGACACAGGCCTCCTCTCTACGAGAGGGAGTTACCAGTGCGGGTTGGTAGAGGTCACATGTCTTCGATTTTTTGGTTCTAAGACATGCCGGTTTTCTCACGATGTTTACTTTAACCGTTTTGAGAGCTGTGGTGATGAAATTATTTACGCAAAGTAAAGCGCCTGCTTGGGTTCGAACCCACGACCTACAATTTGTAAGTCGGGACCATTACCACTGGGCCACAACTGCTCTCACAACCATGTCTTGGTTAGTTTCAATTCTCTTATGATAATAAATACCATACGTAATTTTATCTGTTTTCGTAACTGGGTTAACTGGATTCTACCTTATTTCTAATTAATGTTAGCTAAGAGAAAACTAAGGGGTCCCCGAAACGATCAATTGCCATTCAATTCTATTGTTGTAATATTGTCAATCCCTTCAAGCGCACTTGGTAGACGATCAATTTGCGCATCGATGTGTATCAATCGCGTAAAAATTGACAATTGCAATTGATCGTTTCGGGGACCCTTTTGAGTAAAGCATGCCTTTTTATTACATACACACTTAAATGGTTATCTCACACCTAAACTGTACGAATGTTACTTATTTTGTGTACAGTAAATAATTAAGAATTCCCCTATGCAGTTCGTAGAGTACAAGCAATTTTAACGTTACTAACACTTCGCTAGTCCAGAGCGTCCGTAGAGACGGCTAATTTGTGGACTTGGGCCAGTTTAATCAAGCTGCGAGGAACCCCCAGCTGCAGCGTTGTCAATAACAATTAATTCTTTGTGAACTTAACCCGAAATTAAGGGATTTTGTTTAAATTTTGAGAGTGCATACACTGCAATAACGTCAGAGTTAAAATGAGCTACGTTGAGTCCTCTATTTATCATAAATTCATAATACTCGTAATATATTTTCGTTGTGAACATATTTTCCATTTCGCACCATTATGGTGTGGTCTCCGGCGTTTACTTCTCCTTTACTGTTATAGTAATAGCTTCGCCCAGAAATGTGGACAAAATAATAATATATTTGGGGAGCAAAATAAGATGTTTGCACGTATGTAATGTTGCGTATTTTCGTGGATAACTTGGTAGTAGACCCCAGCGTATTACGAGATTTGGTCATCGTGTGTAGTTACATGTATTGAATATGGTTTCATTTTCACAAAAAAACAGTGCTTACAACACAAATATCGTAGGTACCTACGATATTTGTGTTGTAAGCACTGTTTTTTTGTACATACGGCTACACATCAAGCTATACATTTCCAGTATACGCTGACCTCTCATTGTACGGAAATCCTATACAATGCGAGATCAGATACTGGAAATGTATAGCTTGATGTGTAGCCGTGTGTACCTATACCTACCTACGTTAAAATGTGAAAGATCATTTATTTTTTATGATATTCTTTTCTCTTGCAGGTCTATGTTGTCTGCCAGGGTTGCGGGTTTGTCCGAAAGGGATATCGTGGCCCTGGCACACAGGCAACTAAAGGTACACAGGTGGGTTTTAGTCAGTAAAAGTCCCCCTAATGAATGATTAGTAGTAATTGTATACATGAAGTGGGCTGCCGTTGTAAGACGATTAAAATGCCACGGTGTTAAAGTATCTTCCAAAACTCGAAGCATTTTCCCACCTTATTCCTCGAATTGAATAGTGTGTAGGTTTGATTTCACATGTTTCGTTAGATAAATCTGGATAAATAAGATTGGCACGAAATATGGAAGGCTTAGTTGCCGGTAGTAACAGGATATAGGAAATTGTGATGGTGCTGATGAAATGATAATAGACACAATAAATCTGCCTTCTGGGTCGGCTTCCAGTCTAACTGGATGCAGCTAAATACCAGTATTTTACATGGAGCGGCTGCCTATCTGACCTCCACAACCCAGTAACTTACCCCCCTACCCGATACCCTTTCGTAAGACTGGTTGTCAGACTTTCGGGTTTCTGACGACCTCCAACGACTGTCAAAGATCCATGAATGGCAGCCGAGACCAACGGCTTAACGTGCTTTTCGAAGCACGGAGGAGTATCGGTATGTAAATATAGTCCACGAACCAACCCCGGCAAGCGTAGTTTAACCTGATGGATCGACCCGGGACGCTGTTATTACTAAGTCTCGGGCTCCTCCTGATTGTAAGTCAACGGGAAGATTATATTTTGATTTATTTGCGAGTATAAAAAAATGTCTTACAAATGGCCGAATTTTTTTATTACTTTGACTTATAAGCTTGATTTTTAGAGTTCCAATTGACCGTAGACCTACGTATTTGATATTAATTTCAACTTGATACCTACCTCCACGCGTTCCTGAGAAAAAGGGTCTTGGCAGACTGACACACAGAGAGACAGAAAGAAGGACGACGAAGTGATTTATAAGGAAGGGTTCTTTTCCTTTTGAGAGTACGGAACCCTAAAAACAATATTTTTAAAATGTTAAAGACTGAAAATACGCCGTGAAAAACTTTATTTTTCTTAGAATGATAGCTGTGAATGGAAAACATAAATTCAATTGTGAATGGCGTTCTTTTGTTACAATTTAATCTATATACTGCTATTGAATTCATGTACTTAGTTCGCCGTGTCATTCAGCGCAGTGCTACGGTATATACTTAAAAGTCGCTATAGAATTGTTGTTTAAGGGCTCGCATCCACCGACGCCAAGACACGGCATACAAAATTTCCTACACATAACATTAGGCACCATAAACGAGTATGCATTATGTATTTATTTAAGTAAGTATATGTATTTTTTTTTTGCGTTTTATGTGTAGGTATATTTAACATTTTAGTTTAAGATTGCATATTTTTCTCTTCTTGTTCTCACACACTATTGTCTACATTTCTTTTTCATTTCTCCTTTTGCAGGTCTGCTGGAAGAAATTTCTTAAGAAATAATCAGTACCTTTGTACTCAAGATAAAGATAAATTTATTTGTTCAAACATGTGTAAGATGATACATGAATATGCAGTTATATATGGAAACATAATTTTACCGGACCAACAAGTTTTGCCTCACTCGGCGTACAAAATGTTTTAAATATGTTAATAATTAAGTTGGTAAATTAATTATGTCTTATCTCTCTGTATTTTACGGTGTGTACATAAATAATAAAATAAATACCTTAAGTGTGTGTATATAGATCTTAAATTACAACCACCGTTACAGTCATGATCTTCTAGTAGGTCCACTTCCAAAATGATCATTGCAATGTGAGTTCTACCATCTTGTATTTTAGGTGTCTTTTAATTTGTAAACTTGAAATACTTAGCCGTTGCAGAGAGTGGGTGCTGTTCCTAAAACTACTTCATGCCGTTGAAGAGCTTACTTCCGCTCGCTGAAGTGGCTATAATAAATACAGCTGGCGACTTAACTCGCTACGTATTCGAAATTCGAATAAAGACATCTATATTGCACTTTGCAATTATTTCTCTATATAAAATCTTGAGTTTTTTTCTTAAAAAACGTTCATGTCTTGACATGGCTTACGTTTTATGAAGATACTGTATGGACTATGCCCTGTAAGTAGATTGATTTTCTATAATTACCTAAGTTCCCGTAACGGTTTACACTTTTAACCGACTTCAAAAAGAGGAGGTTCTCAATTCGGCAGTATGTTCTTTTTTTGTATGTTTGTTACGCGATTACTCCGTCATATGTTGACCGATTTTGAAAATTCTTTTTTTATTTGAAAGGGTATGCTCTCGAGGTGGTCCCATTGGTGGTCAGAATCTGATGAGGGTATCCCATGGAAATCGAGGGCAATCCTCAATTTTTATAGGCACACCTATATCGATTTCAGTATTTTTTATAGTAACTCATACATTTGCATTCGCAAGCACCATTTGGTGAAGTGGAACTGATTATGAAGACCACCGAAACGACTTAATTATTATTTCACTGTTGCGATTCGATTAGACACTTTATTATGGTTGCTAAGCAATTTATGCTCGTCACAATGCATATGGTGAAGTCACCATCAGTTCCAGTTCTCCTGGTTCTTACCAGGAAAACTCCTGAACTATTAACGTCCCTGCATCGGGAAAAGCAATATTTTGTAAAAGGTGATGAGCAGTTGACATTAGGCTATTGTAACTTAGATAAATTACAAACTGACCCACTAAAAAATGAAGAATAAAAAATCTTTTTACAAAAAAAAAACAACCAACTTCCAAAAAAACACTACAAAGTGAAAAATAACCTTAATTTCGGAAATCGGTGGCAAAAAACTAAAATAGATCCAAAGACACCGACTCGGGCACACATGACTCTAACAAAAAATTGCACTTTAAAAATAATATTACCTAAACGGAGTCCTGAATCGAAACTCTCGAATATTTTATTTGAACGAGAAAAAAAAATATCATCCATACTTTTCGTGCAAGGCAGGTAACCTAAAAACATTTTTTTTTAAATATTTTGTTTTATCACTTTGTCGGCGTGATGAATATGTGCATGCCAAATTACAGCTTTCTACCACTAAGAGTCTCTACTCTAAGCTGGGGACAGTCAGACGGACATCGCAAAACTATAAGGGTTCCTTTTGACTACGGAACCCTAAAAATCCAGAATACAATCATCATAGATTACCAGAAAAGGTTTCTAAACAGTATTCTTTTTTAAACGTTTCGCCAAACTAAAATCCAAGAAGTTCCTAAAAGAACAGCGTCCTTATTTTTATTTTTAATTCGAAGTTCCGAACTGCGTTTAATAGTACATTGTGATACAAGGGTGGAAAGTAGGTTATTGCAAACGAGCTGTCATTAACAAGCCCGAATCGAAGGCGAGGGTTTTTAATGACACGTTTGCAATAACCTACACACCCGTGTAGCACACGACGTATTTCAATAGGTACACTTGTGGGAAATAGTAAAAAACAAATCAAAGAATTAATTAAACTTTCAGAAAATGGCGCGTTTCTGCAACTGGACAGATTTTTTTTTTTACAACGAAAACAGCCTATACAGCCTATTCGATTTTAGACTAATTAAATTAAAACTGGTAATTAAATATATTAAAGAACCAATTAAATGACTTTTACTACTCTTATAAATTTAAAACTCAACTGCAAAACTAATGATAGAGCTCGTAAACAAAAGTCACGTCCGCGTAACAGAAAGATGCTTATGCAAAAGATTTAATTTTCGAATCATAATTATAGCCTGTGAAAGTACGCCATGTTTAACAACTGTATTGAAAAAGAACAAACATCTTAGGGAATGAAAAACACAAAATGTTAAGAGACCGATAACAGGCGGGCGAGCAATGAGCAGCCAAGTTGTGGCAGTGGCAACAGATTCAAACTTTCACCGTAACAGCCTTCCCCGATTAAAGTAATATCCAGCCAAGTCTACTGCACCCTCTCACCCTCTCAGCGGTAATGTGTACCCACAAATTATAGAAATAAGGAGATACGTTTGAAACTCACTTTGAAGATGTGCGTGTATTCAACACTTCTTCTTCTTCACTACTAGGTACATTAGATGACGTCAAGAGCTATTCTCTTTGAAGACTTTGACGGAATGTTTGAAAACAATGTTTAAACAGTCAATCAGTCTTTTTAGGGTTCCGTACCTCAAAAGGAAAAAAACGGAACCCTTATAGGATCATTTCGTTGTTCATCTGTCTGTCTGTCTCGGTATTAAGTTAAAATATCAAATACGTAGATCTACGGTCCCTTGGAGCTCTGAAAAAATCAAGCTTCTAAGCTAAGTCAACGCAATAAAAAATACACCGATTAATGCGACATATTTTGATACTGACATATAAATAAAAACCTACAGGGTACTTCCCGTCAAGGTCTCACAGCACAAGTAAAGGAATAAGTTCGAAAATCGATAATTTGTAGTTTTATCACTTACAAAAATATTTTTTTTTTCAATTACAAACTTATTTTTCAAGTAGGAAAAGTGATCGTGGCGTATATCGACGTATGGGAGAACGTGTTTTTAAACTACAATGTTAAGTTTGTTTTTTTGGGATAAGTTCATTCCAATTACGAAACTCTTCATTGTGCGTGGTCCGATACGAACTTGGCCGGTTTTTTATTTGCGTTTACCGTACTTAAGTTAAAAAAAAAGATAGCTGCTTTACTAAACATTACCACTTATAATCAAAAGTTGCGATGAGATTGTTTTCATTATTGTACTAATTATATTTTACTTAATTATGTTTCGCATGATTAACAATTTTATTTCATCTTTCATCTTCGTAAAACCTATACGTAAAACGGCACTATACCTAATTACAGAATGTCAATATTGGGCACATTGCGGCACATTTGCCAACCTAAGTAAGTAGTTGTTGTCGCACCCCTCGTTTCTATCCTCATCCATTTAAACTTTTAAACTGTTTGCCCAATGGCGCTGTAACATGAAGAATCCGTTTTCTAATGTCATTGTAATTGAAGCAAGGTTGTGTGACGTCATTGCGGAAACCAACTCTCACCTGAGGGAGAAAAGTAAAGGATTTTTATATATAGGTACGCAACCTTCAAACAAAGAACAGCTGTTTGTAGAAAACTCCAGTCTTTTGGATGTGTGGGAAGTTCAGTAGGTGTCGTTTTTATTGTACACATTTTTTTAGATACATAAAGCTTTGTTAGAACTAGAGGTTCACAATTTTATTTGAGATATACCTACCCATCTTATTTTTGGTCACCTAGCGCGTATTGTCCCTCTGCAGGGCAAAAGCCGTCAAAAATCTGATTGGTAATAACGGACAGATTCACGGTCCATTGTCAACAAAATTGACCCAAAGTGAAAAACGTAAGCGCCATTCTCACATACCATCACGTCATTACCGCATAATATAGTGCGGACATTCTGCAAACACTCTGTGACAACACACTGCAAATAAGACCCCTATTATGACGTAGGCAAGTAGCGCGGCATGTAAATGAAGGTTACACAGGCACCGCCTAAAATATCAGAGCAATTTGACAACGCAACCCGTTTCAGTCAAACGATTCACAATGTGGAACGAGTGAAATGTTGCCAATAAAAAAGGTCAAACGGATAGCTCGGGCCTCGGTTTTCAATATCTCACGGTGCAGGTAGAGGAGTTTTAGGGGGACCTGTCGGATATATCCTCATTTTCTCTGTCAATCGCATGTTTCTTCGGCTGCGAATCAAATACAATAGGGAGGAACTGGTGAAATTGGCAGATTTCTTGAATTAACCATTATTTTTGATAAGATTGAGAATAAAAAAAATCTGTAACAGAAATTAGCTATAGAGCTATTTTGTAATCATCAACATCAACCAATGAATTGCTGACCCAAGAACCTGAACCCTCAACCACTGACACTGACTCGTTAGACGACGGACACACGCAAAGACATGATCACGAACAGGAACGAAAAATAAAATATGCAAAAACGACTGTTTTTGTTTTCAGTATAAGTTCTAGTGAAGTAATTAACTAAGTACATGAGCTTAAGATTCAGAAGGTATTGAAAAGCACTGTAAAAATCATTCCAGTTCCTATTGGTAGTTTCAAGCTGAATTGATTCAAAGGTATTTTGTAAAAAGGATAAAAAGCCATGAGACTGCTAGGAAAGTCGGAGCACACAATTTGGAGTCCCATTTTATAGCGGCGGCGATTCTAGTCCAATGCGGTTTTATTTGCTGGCATTTCAATGACGCGGCAAAAGTAGAACGGTAATAGAAGTGCAGGAAATGTGAAGCGTCCTTTCGACTTACGTCGTCGTCGTTCTGTGGTCTATTTTTTGGAGGAAAACATGTAGTTATAGTTCTCTTTTAGGTAAAGGTCAAGCTTTTCGGTATCTAACAGCCACTGATTGTTCCCACTATAACACGTTGTAAATATTATCTTCGTTTTCATCAATTTGGTGGTATTTTCATGGTGTGTACCTACACGTGCCTTTAACACTACAATTTTCCCCCTTACATATTCATTTTAGGATTACGAATCAACTCAAGCGGATTTCCTTAAAATTCCGGTTCTTGGTTAGCGGTTGATAACGGTATGCGGAAAAACCGACCATCTGGTGAAACGTTTGACTCCTTGTTACTTCTTGAGTAGAACAATTGATGAGTCATAAAATCTTCCATAATCGGCCTACCTTCGTCTTTAACGAGACTTCTTTAAAAAAACTAAATCTAATTTCACTACATCCGATTAAATAAAATAATGTATCCAGAAAGTCTATCTCCTTTATCTACGAAATATTGCAAACAATTGTCTTTATTACGGAGCTGCGATGTGTGCACATGACTCGTATTGGGCAATAACCGTTTCATTGGCAATCGAACAGTCCTCTTCAGAGGCAGATAACTGTCTAGTGCACTCGGCTGTACCAAGCACTAGTTATTATTACGTAGTGTCCATGTACCTTACATGTAGCGACTAATCCTCAAAGGCATCGTCGGTAATAACAACCAACGTAAGCTAATATGTAGTAAGAGCATTAAAACGGTGGCTTCAATTTCAGTACGGTGAATAACTAGAAACTTCTGTTGTGATTTTAACTATGGAACTTACTAATGTTAACTATAACTACTTCTTTATATTTGTAATACTTTTTTAATTTCTCATGGGCGTAATCAACTGGGTACGTATAATATAGAAAATACTAACAAAAGTCTTATACATTTTAAGTTAAATAGCAAAATTGGTAACAAAACGCCAGTCCGTTACCCCCTTGAAATCAAAAACCTATTTAAACCCTTCCTGAAATCAAATCCTTACTTTGTTCATGTTGATAACTATTATAATGCCAGATTTGTTCCTTTAGCGAATTGGCGAAACCCTTTAGCAACACAATAAGGCATTTGTAAACGACGAGTTGAAGACGAAATCTAGAAGGGGAGAAGCATTCGGGTTATTCGGATCGATTTGCAAAGGCTCTCGACAACTAATCCAGTTTGAACAGTAGCAGATATCGGAATCTGTGTATCCAAGTCCATCAGGCTCGTCGAATGGTCGGTGTCCTGAGAATAGCTTCACCAACAGATTGCAACGTTGTACGAGTAAGCCCTAGATACCACGTAAATAATTTGACAAGCGTCTAGCAATCGACGAGTACTCGATGGCTGTAATTCAATATGAGAGGCTACTCTTTAGTAACATTGAGTAGTAAGTATAAGAAATAAATTCCAGACTATTAATAAGGTAAGAAAGGTATCTATGGAATAAATGTAGATAGCCATCTACACGCATAGGATACCCCTCTTTGTACATATGAATAACACCCTCGTTTACCTGCAAAATGATATTGAAAATCGGGCCAGGCGATCCGTTTTACCTTTTTCATTATTGGAGCGTTTCACTTGTTCCGCATTGTTGACTCTCTGCGTTGACTCATTTTTATTTCTCCAAAATCGAATAACGTATTTATCAAAGCGATTTTTTTTTAAACAATATTTTGTTATACCGAAGCTCGTTATGAACGCTCGATGAGGGTCGAGTTTTGTGAAAGTAACAAAAGGGACGCCACAGAATTATTTATTTGAGCGCCTTTGATTCAATCCGTCTTTCTCGTATGAATGTCGTAGTTAATTTAAATATCATTAATTTGATTGGGACCTGCGGGGCTTTGAGTGGTGATGAAAGCAAAGGCCTCTCTTTGTCGGCGCACATAAAAGAAGCAGGTGCGTTAGGGTAAATTTCCGCCGAACGGGAAAAATTCCGTGCGTGTAACGTGAATAGGAAGGCATTTTCTAATAGACACAGGTTTGCCTTTCTCCATCCTCTGGAAATGAAGAATTTTTTGTACAATAACGCAATGAATTGGGTAAGTAGGTACAATCATTTGAACATCAATAGGTATTTCATAAATGTACAACATATTCTATTTGAGAAGCTTTATACGATGTAACATGATGTAATAAATAAGGCCGATGTAGTAAAAGATGCTGGCAGTGTCGCAGGCAGCGCCAGCGGTGCGGTAAGTATTCGTACAGAAGTGGAGGTAGGTGGTAGTAATTGCGACGGTGCAGTCGAGTGCGACATCAGTAATTGCTCGGCAGGGGACAGTGACAGTCGCCTGATGAATGGAGCCAGTGGAAAATTCACTACGCGGAAAAACTCTAGACATTTCTGTAAATTAAAACTGTAGCACGAGGCTGATCTTGTTATCTACCTAGCTGTCGGTCGTTTGTTACAGCTTCTTTGTTTTCTATGAAATTGAGACCGATGCTGAAGTTAATGTCAGGTGTTACTATGGATTCAAAAGTTTTTCCTTAAACCACATTAAATTGAGAGATGTTTCCCGGTTTTATGTGATTTAATGAAAAATAAAGCCACAATAAAGTACTAGGTATTGTATTGATTTTTTAATTGCACGGTTTGGCTTATTCTTATTCTTTGATGGCACGATGATTGGCTAACAGCTTTATGCTAAGTAGTGTACTTTGGGCATGGGAACAAAAAACCTGATGACTTGGCTTATCACCATTGAGTTGTACTAGTACATTATAACTCAATGCTTATCACAGAGATCTACATGGTTTTTAGCGAAGTAGGTATGATGGACTGGGTTGAACTGGGATGACCTATGAACTGGAAAATTCCTACCTAACATAAATGTTTCTACATCCATGGTCTATCTACAACTCAAAATTACTAAAAGCAATAATGTTACATTCATGTTACCACAGTCATGTCAGAAAATTGCAGCGTGTTTGAACAAGAAGTCATTTAGAGCATTTCTAATTTCGTGTGAACTGTATAGAATAATATATTTCTCTAGGGACCGAGCGAATAGTTCGGAGCGTGGGTGAGGTCAGTATTTTAGTTGTGCAAACCAGATAACAGTCCCGGCTGGCCGCCTGTTGCCGATACATTAACGTGCGATACTCCAAGCTCAACCGCGAAGGGTCCATGTGTAATAATTTATTACTGGCTTGTTTCATATGGATGTGTTACTTTGGCCCTAAAACAACAGTATTTATAGTATATTTTCCACATTAAAAGCGACTTAACTATATATTTGTTTCCATGAGGGCCTGGATAACGATAGCGGTTTTCTTTATTCCAACATTGCGTGAACGGAAATGGTTTTTTTCTTTGAAACTGTCATTCGAAGAGACAATAAAACGTCAAAAGAGTTATTGGAGTTTTCCAAATATTTTGTTAGTAACCAAACTTGAGTAATTTGCATACAGAGCACTGTCAATACTGCACTTCCTCACGGCAGGTCAGTTATGTATTTCAGGATTCGAGTGTATCGAAATGTTGAAGGCTTGTTGTATATTAATAGGTTTTCTCTGTTACTGGGTATATTTTCAGTACTCTATATAATTATAAAGTACTTTATATAATTCAGTAGTATTATATACAAGTATTATTATATATTTTATTCTATTTTGATGTGGAGACAAATGACTAAAAACAAAATTAAACCTTTGTTGTTTTTTTTAGGGTATTGGAGTTGCATGTCGTCCATGGGACGGCCAGAATTAGTAGGAGCAAGTGGGCTCATGAACGGCCAGACCCCAGACCTATCTGCAAATTTTGCAAGAGTTTCTTACCCAGAAGGACAGATCTATTTTGTTCAAGATAACTGTTCGATCCAGTGATGAAATGGCTCACTACACAGACTGACATAACTGTCATCTCCTGGCCATTGAAAAGTCCGAATTTAAATCCAATAGAAAATATGTGGGGTCAAATGGTTTTAAACTGAATTGTGTGTGTGTGTGAATTAAAAGAAGTGAATTCCAAGATTAACTTTGATGCGAGGTAGTAATGCAGGTTGGACGGTGGTTACTCAAATGAGAAGCGGACTCCAACAAATAATAGAAAGCGAAGGTCGTACTTTTCGCTACTAAATTTAATATATTTCCTCACTTCACACTTCGCAATCCCGGTTAAATATTATTGTAATAGAACAGAAAATTGTATCTGTAGTGAAAACATTTTGTTAACTAAATAGAGTAATCTCACAATTTTATGCGGTTATGTTAATTTAAGTGTGAGAAGAAAATAAACAACGCAGACATTAAACTCATTTGATCCCACTATTTTACTTGGTATAGCAAAATATACTTAGTAGATCTATATCGTGAAAAAAAAATTCACTAAACAATACATTAATTATATTTATTATTTATTTATTTAATACATTATTTATTAGCCCAAAAAAAAATAAACAGAGGCGGACTTAATGCCATAGGCATTTTCTACGAGTCAACCTTTGGGTGATGCAGAGACAAAAAATTGTGAAAAAATATTTATTTAAATATAATGATATGCATACATAAACCAAAATATAAAACGTTTTAGCAAAATACAAAAACCAACTTGGGCCTATCTCGGATTTGACCGCACATGTCTTTTGGGGGGGTCACCACTTAATGGAGCTATTAATTTCTATTCATGACTTATTTAATCTCCGTAGAGTTTAGTTCAAAGACATTAAATTATTTTAGTATACATCATAAATCACTTTGGTTTAGTTATAAAGTTTTTTTTACTGTAGAATGTAGAGAAGTAAATATTAGCCTCAGGGTTGTAGACTTTTCTCGCATGAGACTGTTATAAACACATAAATGTTCTCGAGTTTCAAAAAGACGCGTAAATCGTTGATTCAATAGAAATATTGTGCGAGACTGTGCTTCCTTACCCAAACCATTCATTCCACCTGCTGAAGATCTCCCACCTGGACATAAGTTGCGTTGGCTAACCTGAAAGTCTTTAAACAGACTCCGGACCCAGGTTTCCGAAGCAAGGAAAACCTGTTCGGGTGGAGATTCATAGACGACTCTGCCTTGGAGAGTAAATGTGGTGCTGTTCCACAAACGATGGGACGCTTAGTTTCATGTCCTGCGTGTCGTGTCAGCTGCACGTTACAGAAACTGATAGACGCTAGTGATGCCATCGACACGCTGAGAAGAAGAAGAATACAAATATTTGTATTAAGCCCTAAAACTCTGATAGCCAAACCTATCGATATCCTGCTGATACCTTACGATAGCCATAAGTCTACCGCTCCATTAATATTTAGACTGGAAGCCGATTCTATGTACCATTACAGTAGATACAGTTTCTAACATCCATAGTTGTCAGTGTTGTTACTTGGGTTGATATAAGTACTAGACTCTGTAGGCAGTAATCTACCTGTCGTTACTTTGCACACCTTGTAAATAAGCGACCCTTGTTTCTAGTACATACTTGAATATTTATAGGAGTATTTACACATAGGACCTTAGGCTAGCAATTCAATGACGTTGTCAAGTCGCTTGCCTGGTCCTGCAAGCATAATTAAGTTAGCCGTTTCCTCCTCTTGACACTCACGACTTCCGTGCGATAAGGACGGCCAGCTTGTTTTTCTTTCATTCAGCGGCTATATTGTGTTTGGGTTAAGTGACCTGCATGTGTTCCTCGCCCAAATGTTATTATCCGCCCTAAAGGTTTTGTGGTTTCCCATGAAATTAATTAATTCAAAATACAATGAGTTTTAATGGGTTAAATTTTCTTATAAATTTTAGCATGGTATATATTAATATCTTATACATTTTAGGCCAATTTTATTTTTATTTTGTTTGATTTATTATGTTATTTTTTTGAATCCTTATTATCTCACGTTACTTTGAACTTGTTTCTTTTGTTTTTTCCTACTCAGTTATTAGGTAATGCTTGCGTACATATAGTGCTATTGGCACAATTATTAGATACGTTTATGGGGCATGCGTTGCTTACGTATAAGAAATTGTTACATTAAGCCTAGATGTAAGTAAAATATTATTTTAAAATTGTAACCGTCTAAACAATTGTTGATTGTAAACAAAAATACATAGATAATAAGTAAATTATATAAATTTAAATTATAAAAAAACATATCAAAACAATAGACGACGTGATAAAAATTTGCATAGGAGTCGCGAAGAACAACCAATGGCAAATAACTTTATATGCATGAAGGAATATGCCTATATTAGTCCCACGAGGCAGTCGAACGCCTAAGTTCGCAAACTAAACGCTGCGAACAATTTAATATACCTATAACCGGAGTAAATTACTTGAAAGTGTCGTTAGTAAGCATAGTAAGTACACACGATGACATATCAAGCTATATATACCAGTTCAAGCTGACCTCTTATTATACGAAAACAAGCCTATAAAATGCGAGGTCAGCTTACACTGGAACCGTATAGCTTGAAATGTCGTTGTGTGTACGTATTCTGTGCTCATATATCATAACATGCAGTGCGAGTATTCTGAGCTTGCATTGAATAGCAATGATTTATGGTAAATTGCCACAATTAATTCAAAAATTGAGCTTATGAGTTTTATTGCGATGATAAATTTTGAATGCGGGAATATTGATAGCCTCGTTGCTCTAGTTGTACTTAGTCTATATTAAAATTTATGTTAAAACAAGCAAGTGAAACAAGAATTAAACTTTGCTGTGCATTTGCAGAAACTTGGTCAACACATTTTCAATGCTACTTCGGAGGATTGTTTGTACTATTAACATAAGAATATGTAGGTGTCAGACCACTCTCTTAATAGGCCATAATTGGCTTCACGCAAAACCGATGAAAATCGTTTATACAGGGTGACTGGAAAATAGTGGCGGAGCCGTTAAGGGGAGGTAGTCTAGGGTTATTCCGACAGATATCACTATGAGACCTACCGTCCTTACTTAACCCTTTCCAAGATATTCCTACTTAAAGAGTGTAACCCAATTTGGCCTACTTTTTTTTGTTTTGCAACGAAGATATTCTAAATAAGTAATATTAATTGTTAAATTTCCGCGACTGTCATTATTTTATGCAAAAACTGCTAAACAAAAACGGAAAATGTAAAAAAAAATACTTTGATGGTTGATAAAACACCAATTTTCTTTAAAAAAAAAGGGTTAAGTAAGGACGGTAGGTCTCATAGTGATATCTGTCAGAATAACCCTAGACTACCTCCCCTTAACGGCTCCGCAACTATTTCCCAGTCACCCTGTATATAGGTCCAAAGTACTAAGAGAATCGATCCAACATGTATCACCTAAATAAAGAAAAATTACAACTAATAAAACAGATAAAAACCTCCTTTTGTGGCTGAGAACAACAAAAGTTTTATACGAATTCTTTCCGGGAATTAAATAATGGCTGGTATTATTTTCATGTAGGTATTTGAAAGCATTACTGTGCGACATTTCCTTTGTCCTATTTGTCTTCGAAATCGGAGGTCATTGGTTTCCGAAGCCATTAAGCATATAGATATCGCTGATATAGATTAACAAACAAGACAGTGTGCGAAGGTTTCACAATATACGTCTGGTTTCTTTATTTGTTTAGGATAAGATTGATGAATGTTGAAGTTATTTGGAGTGAGGTTACAAAGCTAAGCCCCTTATTAGATCTTCCACGAAGAGCTAAAAGTAGACCCTATCAATTATTATGAAGATGGTTCACAGAATATCTAAATGGGCCTTTTATTACTTGCTCCATTAGGTAATAATTTATGAGGATTAGTTACAAATATTCATGTTGAATTCTACACCAATGTTCTAGTTAATTAAAATCTTAGATTCATTGATTAACTGATATACAACGTACCGCCTAAACCGATAGGTCTTCAAGCATGAAATTTTGCTTTCGTAAGTAACGAAAGGGAAGGATTTTTGAAAATTCATTCGCTAAATGAGTTACATGGGGGATGCGAGTTTCTTTGGAAATTCGTCATGTTTGGTGTTAGGAGCCCATTGGTCGCAAGGCTTATACTCGTACCTACATAAGTTTCATAATCTCGCGGTTCTGTAGTGCGTCGGGCATAGCAGGCATAGATAGTTTTAAGGCTATCATGCGCAAAAGAACGGCATCGCTAATGCGTAGGATACGTGGAAGCTCCAATAGCATCCTTAAGGTTATTGTGGAGAGGCCAGACTGCCCTTCTCTGATGCACTGGCCCCGTAAACATAGCTGCGGGCCTGGTGCTGAAGAATGATATTTGAATTGATATTGTTATAGATGTTAATTTTGGTCATGTTTTAGATATATTAATTTAATTTTGACATAAAGTTGATTTAATTTTAATTTCATGTTGATTAATATTTAATTTAATTTTGATTTGATTTTGTTTTGAATTTAATTTAATTTTTGTTTTGAATTTAATTTAATTTTTGTTTTAATTCTAATGTTATATTGACTATAATTTTGATTTGGCTTTTGATTATAATTTTGTTTTTTATTGCAATTTAATTTTTTTGATTTTTTTTCTATTTATTTATTTTTGGTTTTGATTAGAATAATAATTGTTTTTTTGATTTCAATGCTACTAACATATTTTTCTAAGTTCTAATACTAATACAATATGGATGTTTCCTGAAATAAAATATTGATTTGAATTGAATAATCAATTTGCCTCGAATTTGGATTCATAAAGCCATAGACCACCACCGCACTGGTAAAGCAAGGGCGACAACAAGACGAAAATAATTCCGCCAGCCGCATTTGCAATTATGCGACCACCCCATTAATTAAAATACGTTTGTTGTAGTCGTGCCACTGGAGCATCGCCTTGGCTTTACTAATGCGGCTGCAGACTTTCTTAGGAAGAAAGTTTGGTATTTCTACTTACTTACATAATAATTTTTATAATCTGGGTATCAACAGAAAATGATTAGTTTTTCATTATCCAATAAGTTCATTTGACTTTGCACTTCAACTCCTCAATCAATTGTATCTGTCCTTGTCATTGTCTGTGTAGTGCCGGACGTAAAGAATAGCATTACTCTATTTCTTCCCATGGGTGTCGTAAAAGGCGACTAAGGGACTTACTAGAGAATGGGCAGCAGCGTTCTCTATGCATTTTAACACCATACTGCGATCACCAATCCGCCTGCCAAGCGTGGCGATTATTAAAAACCCCCCCCTTTGGGGGAAGCTATGTCCAACAGTGGACATCTAACGGCCGAAATGATGATGATCCTTGTCATTTACTGCCAATGAGTATGAAGACAATACACTATAAAACCTTTTCAGTAAAAAAACAATGTTGGTAGGTATAAAAGACAAGGCTCTACAAACAAAATAAAAACAACTTACTATAACACAAACTACAAATTAAGGACTCACAAAGTAAAAAAGACAAACCAGGGAAACATAGGCTACTAAACCAATTCTAAAATTTCGTAAGTCTTTGTATTTTCTTATTAAAGATGTCTTTAGGTTCCGTGGGCCAAGCGCGGAACAAATCCCAAGGGATACCGCAGTTTATCTCTCGACAACAAAGACGAACTTTTTAAACGGAGTTGCTACGTCCGTCTACGTTCGAACCATCTTTTATTTATAGGGATTCTCTTTTCAAATTAATAATTTCTGTACTGTTCTTTACCGTTGTTGGACGTACTAAGGAGGGTACATTGAATTTCACATGATGCAGTAGCACGTATTTTGTATATTGATTCTTTTGCTGCGATTTGAAGGCTTTCAAATTCATTATTATCATTTATTTCTTTGCAAACATGGGTAGATTGGTAGGTACATTAGATGTTGTCTTAAAGTTAGTAATCCATGTTCTGCCGTCACATGGGCATGCAAATCTTAATCAATTAATATAATTTGAACTAACATAGAATATTATATAAATCCATTTTTTTTTACAAATTAATGTTAAATCATTTCAAATCACAATAATAGAAGATGTCTTAATATTACATCAAATGTCACAGGCTAAAATAATAAGTTTGTCAATGAATACATTATATCATTGACTGGGTAAGTTTTTTGTCTGCATTTGAATCTCAGATGTTTTGCATTTGAACCTTCAAAATGAGAATTTGGATAGTAGTAATCTTACACTTAAGATGAAGCATAATAACAATAGCTTTTAATTCAATAGCGTAGCGTGGCATAATTTAATGGCCATTAAAAACTGTAATCTTTAGGAGGCCTCGTAAACTCAATTAAGTATAAAAACAAACAAAAAAAAAACCGGCCAAGTACAGTCGGACTAGCGCACGAAGTGTTCCGTACCATTACCTACAAAAAAGGCAAAATGTCACATTTGTTGTATGGGATTAAATATTTGTTTTATTTTAATTTAAACATTCATTTTTAAAGTATATATATAACTAAATATTCTGTGAATATTTCAAGCGTCTACCTGTTGCCGTTATCAATATCGAGCAAAAACGAGCAAAAAAAATCACGTTTGTTGTATGGGAGCCCCCTTAAATATTTATTTTATTCTGTGTTTTAGTATTTTTTGTTATAGTGGCAACAGAAATACATCGTCTGCGAAAATTTCAACAGTCTAACTATCACGGTTCATGAGATACAGCCTGGTGACAGACGGACAGACTGACAGACAGACGGCGGCGGTGGAGCCTTAGTAATAGGGTTCCCGTTTTAATAATACAGTAATAATAGGTACTCAATTTCATAGTCAATTCCATTCCACAATTATTTTGATATTATAATAGTTTAAATTAAACAAAATAGCGTAACACTGACCCTGAACATTTAATTACGATAATAACTCACAATGGCTGGTACCGTAGTAGATAGGTAGTCTGTTTTTCCATTGTATCGATAAACCGATCGTCTGTCGGTTCGACCACAAACAGATGCGCTATTGAGTTTATCTATAATGTGTGGTCAATTCGGCAGAGGAATTGCGTACACGATCCAACTAACTAAACTATAGGTAAATGCTTGTATGTTTGTTATTACCATTGTCATCAAAATTACCATTGCTACCTATGAGTCAAAGTAATATTAAAAAGCAAAAACCGGCCAAGTCCGTGTCGGACCATTCATAATAAAGAGATCCATTGCTGGGACGAATTTATCCCAAGAACAAACTTAACATTGTAGTTGAAAAACATTTTCGCCCATACATTCTTACTGCAAGTGTAAGTTGGTCGATTATTACTCGTAAACTTGTAAAGCCTACTTAAAGAAAGAAAATAAATTTATTTGACCCAGGTTAAGGCACTTAGCTGTGATCGTTTTGCTTTTATATATAACTAGCTGCGCCCCGCGGTTTCACCCGCGTAAATCTCGATCCCGTAGGAATATCGGGATAAAAAGTAGCCTATGTCTTAATCCAGGGTGTCAGCTACCTCCTTATAAAATTGGTCCAGCCGTTTCAGCGTGAAGAAGTAACAAACATACACACACACACACACACTCACAAACTTTCGCCTTAATAATATTAGTGTGATACTGCCGTGAATTTTTTCACATATCCAAAAACAACCATTTTGCTGCCAGAGATCACTTGATTCTAGCAAAAATGTTCACTTTAATGCACTTCGCAAAAGGATCCCTGAATCGAAAAATGGTTTTCACAAACCCGCAATATTTTTTACCTATCCAATGACACCCAACGCCAAGAGGAGAATAAAATCATCCCCACTTTACGTAGAGCGGAGGTACCCTAAAAAAAGATTTTGTTTTACAACTTTGTCCGCGTGATTAATAAATGTATACCTATGCCAAATTACAGCTTTCTAATACTTAGATGAGCTAAGCCGCAGACAGACAGACAGACGGACGGACATGGCGAAACTACAAGAGTTCCTAGTTGACTACGGAACCCTAAAAAGATTAAAAACAAAGCTAAGTTAAATTATATATATACACAGCCAGGTACTAATGGGCACTACCTGGGCATGCCACAATTGTGGCGGTAAGTCCCCTATTTAATGAGTGGCTAGAGAGGCGCCACGGCGTCCTCACCTCCCGCCTGACGCAGGTCCTCACCGGACACGGTTGTTTCGAGAGGTTCCTGTTCAAGATAAAGCGGGAGGAAACGCGCGAGTGTTACCACTGTGTGGATCGCCCGGAGTACACGGTGGAGCATACGGTGGAGGTCTGCCCAGCTTGGGCGGAGCACCACCGTGCCCTCGCGGAGGCCATCGGTGGCGGTGATCTCTCGCGTCGACGGCGCTTTGCGTTCCACGCGCGCCTCAATGAGATGTCAGCACCAACTGACAAGGTCCGGTAGGGCCAATGCCTGCCAGTTGTCCGAAAGGGATATCGTGGCCCTGGCACACAGGCAACTGAAGGAACACGGGTAGGTTTTAGTCAGTAAAAGTCTGACACTCTCCCGCTCCGCGCAGAACGGGAGAAGTAATTTGATAATTTCCCACCCAAAAAAAGAAGAAGTTACTAATAGACCGTTGTGATGATACAGTTTTATAATAACAAAAGGTTTACTTTTTCATACGATGTACTTGTAGGTATCCCTTATGGCAGCGGCAGGTATACTCGCGCGACAAAGTAATTTCAATACAGGCTGCGCTGGTACTCTGAACTGGTTTACCGCATCTATCTTGGGTATAGCAACAGTGTTAACGTTTTATACCAGTCATTGGTGTGTCATGCTTGGTATCAGTTTACAATTTATTTATCTACTAGAAGTGATTAATTACCCGTATACATATTTTGACCGTCAACCAAAATTCGAGTGTTGCACGAATGTGGATCGATTGGTATCTAATTTCTAAAAAAGTCAGTTTTACCACGGGAAAAGATAGTGTTGTTCATACAGAGTACGAGTACATTACATATTGGTTGCTCAGTGCATAACTATATGTCATCGATAATGGACGCGCAGGATCGCTCGCTATTATTTTTTTTTGCACTTCTTTTGGTAAGAATAATTATTACGTTAAATACTGCGTTGGTGAATACGTGTGGAAATGTCCTTTGTTATTCCTTTGTTAGTAAACAGAACTATATATTTATTCCTTAATAGGTAATTAATACCACAAGCCTACTACATGTAAGCATATTTCTTCATAGTTTTGAAAATACTGATGACGATCTATGTCAAATTGTGTGTTCTTTACTTATGAACAGGCCAAGGTTTTCCCTCAAATAAATTAAAGCTGCTAAATTGTTTGATCCTATGATTATTATATAAATGTCGAGTCACGCGCTTCAAAACAACTAAAACAAACAGGCCAGCTTTGTTATGCTGGTGTGCGTGACAATATAACAATAACACAAAAAAAAAAAACGCTTTTTGTCTAACAGTGTCCCAAAAGCCCAAAATCATTTGTTTATATGAGTCTATTTTGATTGGACCATAATATAATTTAATAGCCGTATTGTTTACTGTTGATATACAATGGTTAGTGCATAATGGGTAATGCCTATTACGCGGATTTGCGCCTGAATGGATATTATTCCATTGAAACGCAAATCCGTAATGAATGCAGAGCCGCCTACCAATACAAATATTGGTATGACGATAATTATTGATTTAAGTATAATAATTGTTAAGATGGTTGAACAGACAAAGCAATAATTTTTTTTTAATCGTAGGTACTATCTTCTAGCTATTTTTTTCTCTTTCTTGATTAAACAGCAACTTTTTTTCCAGATTAGTAAATAATGGATTAGGTACGACCTCAACAAACTTTAAGCTTAATTAAAATTAGTTTAATAAAATAGTTTCCTCCTTTTAATGAGTTTGAACACTGCCAACAGGTCGACTGCACGACTTCGTTGACGTATAAACTGAACGATGGTAACGAAATACCTGCGATCGCCCTGGGGACCAGCCTGGGGCATCTAGCCGATGTAAGTACATGACCTTTGCTCAGCAGCTGAACAGTTTATGTTAAACTACAGTTTATAAAATGTAAACACTAATTTTTAAAGCCTAATTTACACGGTGCGTTTTATTTGCCGGTGGCATATAATAAGTCTGCTGAAGTAACAATCAAACTTGCAACGTCTAAACAGTGTTTAGACGTTGCAAGTTAGTCGTCATGGCTCATTATAGCTATTTATTTGAAAGATACCATTGCAGCATTGAATGGTTTGGGTGGTTTAGGTTCTTTTTCCTAAACCACCCAAACCATTCAATGGTATCTTTTAAATAAATTAGTTAAATCAGCTTAGATAAATCAGCTTATTATATATATAATTATTAAATCAGCTTAGGAAAATCCCAAAGGAGCAGCCGAAAACTCGAAAAAAACTAAATTTTGTCTTAAGGTACGAAGATCACCAGCCGATCTATTCTGAAAAAATCTCACCGTGTAAACGTAGGTGAAGTGAGCTTGAAGTGAGTTGTTCGTAGTGTCAATCCCTCACTGACAGTTTACTCCACGCTCGCTTCACCTAAATTTCACGGTGACATGGTTACAGAATAGCACTGCAGGTCATCTAGTGAAAAATGAAGAAGGTTAAAACCTAAGAAAAAATATTTTGGCTCTCAATTTGATTGCTATATCAATAGACAGACCGTATGTTAGTGTAGGTACTGAATTATATTAATAAATAATTTCTAATTAATTAATTGATGTTCAATTTTGGTCCTTTTATTGGATAAAGAAAAAGAACGGACCAGTAGGTATATCACCATCAAAAGATAATTAGTTTAAAAGATAAATATTTAATTGATCCTCTTAAAACTTATTGACCTTCTAATGTACAGTCAGTGACATGCATAACCTTACAAAGAAGAAAAAAATTAACATAGAAAACAAAACTACACAATGCAGACAATTAAGAAGAATGGCAGAGGGGCCAGATTATGCAGGTGACTTTTATTTAAAAAACCATACATCACATAGCGTACAGTCACGCTATGTGATGTATGGTTTCTTAAATAAAAGTGTCTATCTGGCTTTTTGCTCAAAGTTCGTCACAGTAACTAAGCTAGGGCACTACGACCAGACGGGTTAGGTTAGAACTGTGACTAACCGCATGCGAAGCCAGTGAGCGAAGCGAGCGGTGCCGGTACCGGCGAGCGCTACATCCGTTGGTCGCAATTAATTGGCTATTTAGTATTTTAGGACAACATAATTGGAATTATTTGAAGTCTTCGGGTGTAGAGAACGAAACAATGTGTGGCAGTAAATTAGCAACAATTGCTGAGTCTCTTGATAGTTTGTATAGTGTTATGTATTACAAATATATTGTGAGGGTATGTAAGTATCGTATTTATTTTCTGAACTGAATAAAAATACGTTTTTTAAAGTTAGTTTTTACTTTTTAAAGTTTATTTTAGTTTGAAACTTAAGATGTTAGATAAAATTATTCCTTTATTATGTGTGGTATGACTGTACCATTTCCGTTCTTTTATTTTTAAAACCATTTGCTCGTGGAATTTTTGCTCATAGGACATTTTGCTAATGCCTCGTTTTGATCATAGGTCTTTTTGCTATTAGGACCATTTGCTTTTAGCACTTTGAAACGGACGGGAAACTTGCATCATGTAAATAGGGCTTCAGGTATGTGTTACATTATCCAGTCGATGTTTTAGCGGATTTTCTTGAGATTTTCGCATTTTGTCGCGCGATTGCTATAATTATCTACCTACCTACTTAGGTTTATTTATCGGTCCAATTCGCCGTACTGTCGGCTTGTGAACTCTGTGCCTCTCAATTTAAAAATAATATTATAAATATTTAAAAAAAATCACTTGTAACACGGATTTCTGAACACATTTTGTTTTCACTAAGCAAGATAGGAGGGAGATATATTTAGTCCATTTTTAATTGCATGATAAAAATTCCATGTGGATGATGTGAAAGAACTTGTAAATTTTACAAAAGCTTCTTTTTATGGAAAACAGTACAAACGTTTAATCTTAATAGCATGTCAGGAATACAGCACTTACAGCGGGATTTGGGAAAGCTGATTAAGATGGCGTTCCATCCATCCTGTCAAAGCCTTTAGTCAGATGCAGCCGGGAACATACCGTCTACCTCTACTTCATTATGTATATCGTACGTGTATATTGAAACTTTGAAATAGAGGATTATTCACTAAACTACCGTTTGTGCGCAATTTCGTTCCGCGTTGTGATAGCGTTATGATATTTATCGTGGCCCTGGCACACAGGCAACGGTAGGAACACGGGTGGGTTTTAGTCAGTAAAAGTCTGACACGCCCTCCCGCTCCGCCCAGAGCGGGAGAAGTTATTTGATAATTTCCCAAAAAAAAAAGAAAAAAAAAGGGTTATGATATTATTGAAGTTATGTTTTATGTTTAATTCCTAACTAACTACCTTTTTTGTTGAACTGCTGGGCCTTTTTGGCGCAGCCGTGAAGCACGCTTTTCTGCTAATTTATTTTATCGCACTTTACACTTAGTACTTGTTTTTTTTATTTTATCTTGTGTATATTTGTGTGCCTTTTAGTCAGTGCTAAATAAATGTATTTTCTTTCTTTCTTTACTAACGAAATGAATATTTTGACTCATGACAAAAGTCTCCTGTGGTGAGGGTCCTGGGAAATAATAGATCAATTCCCTCTTTCGACGCGTGTGAGTGACATAGTGTTACTTACGACTATGTACAGGAAAAGCCAGTGTCAGCAGACTGGACAGTAGCATACTCCTTTGTTCTAATAACATCATAGTGAAAGCGAAATGGTTTATCCTCCATTTGCTAGTGCTCGTTAACAGGCTTAATAGGTATAATAAACAAACTTAAGTTTTCTACTAATAAACTTCCTTCTTTTTTCAGCAAGACGACAACTTCAATTTAGAAACATTTTTCTTATTTTCCATTAAACGCAGGCACTCAACAGCCGTAAAAGATTAAGTTTTAGTGTGATTTTAAGTTAATTAGTCTGAAAAAGATTAGTTCGTAAGCTTTCTTAAAAATAAAAAATATCTTAAATAGCAACAAAGAAATCTTGGAGACATTGGGCTTTATAGAAAATCAACGTTCTCAAATGCTACAAACTAGAGTGCTACCACGATCTTTTGGCGCCTGAATGACATAGACAGGAGAGCGTTTTTTTTTTATGGCTTCCTTCTGTTTGCACACTTCCCTGTGTCAAGTAAAATTAGGTAACAAGGACAAAGTTTTTTTTTAAATAATGATGAAATGAATTATATTCAATGCATGATGAGATGATATCCCCGCCCGCCCGCTCCCCTTGAGTTTCAGTAAAGACGTGGTGGCACTTTACTGACACCTCACGCGGACTTCTTGAGAGAACTTGAAGTGATGTTGGACTGTTTTGTTTAATTTGCCTACACTAGTTAATGCACGTTCACGAACACTTAATGGTTAGTAATCCACCATTATTACACATTAATATTCAGCTAAATACTAATTTTAGAATATAAAACAAAACTGCTAAACATGACGCTTCACTTTCCCGCCAAGAAGTCCAGGGCAACGGAAGGAACACGGGTGGGTTTTAGTCAGTAAAAGTCTGACACGCTCTCCCGCTCAGCCGCGAAAGAAGTTATTTGATAATTTCACACCCAAAAAAAAAACCTAGACTCGGGTTTCTTCGTAGACAGTGACATGTCCATAGCAACGGGGTATTCGCTAATGGTGTTTAATACTACCCAATTTTAACGTATTTTTGCGTTTCGTTCTCAAACAGATGTATGGAGCAGTGTTTTTAACGAATATTTCTTCAATAACAAAACGCAAATGGTCTATTTGATGTTATAAATACTGATATATGGAGGAGCATACAAGTTAAAGCCACCAACTAAGTTTTAAAACTCATTTGTGTATATTGCGTATAATGTACAGGCATTATTTAAATACAGTGCCATATAATTATACTATTTTGATGGCGTCACGCAAGAAGTAAGTATCCTTTAAGGGTACCGCAGACTGGCGGGTCACGCAGTCACGGCGCGCCTGTCTGCGGGAGCCTTTATGTGTTTACTAGGTACTTACATTGTTATTTTATTGTTGTTTATCGATATTTTATTTATTAGTATTTAGCTCCATTTAATTAAAACTGAGTGGGTGAGATTTAGTCAGTGTTGTCACAAAAGTTGTCAAAATTTCCTCATTAAACATCCTTCAGATGTTTTATACTCCGAATGTATTTAAAAAAATTGTAGGTATATTATATATATATATAAGGATATTTAGTTGTTCTTATTTTATTGTTAATACCAAAAATCTTTAATTTATTTTGGGCCACAGGTTCTGGCCGAGTTCCTCGCATAAACATTGCACCATCTCCTTGCTTATTTTATAATTCTACAGGAACTCACTTCCCGTGAGATCAAAGGCTCCCAAACAAGCAAACCAAGCTCTTTAATAGTATTTCTTTCCCATCTTCGCTGAAGTTTTTCCATATAAAAACTTAAGTAAATAAAAATTTGAACCCAACATGTTAATTTCAGCGTATTATATGATAAAAGTAAAAAAGCACCGCCTCTAATTACTCGAATTAACGAAAAAACAACTAACGAATCTTTGTCTACGACCTTTTGTAAGTAGACTATCTTGGAAGAAAGGTTTCTATCCCAAGCTGTCAACATCGTAGTAAAATTGTACGCTGTGCTCGACGTTGTAGACAACTGTCTAGGGAAGAGAAGACAAGTCTCGTTACATTTGATTTTGTAATCGCCGTACTAAGGACAGTAGAAAGCTTTCCACTGTCTACACGGAAACGTCATTTTTGTCTATTCTTCCGTCGACGAGACACTTGTCTACGGTGCTCGTGCTAAGCCTACAGATTGTATTTTACAACCGATCGATCTAGAAAAAACTTGTTATACAGGTTTCACGACTTTATAGAATTTTTTTTCGTCGGAGATTTTTGATTAATAGAAAATAATAATAATAAAAAAAAGTTAATTTGTTTGGAGGGATATTTCCTCCAAAAAAGGGCAAAAGGGGGGCCCCTTACTGGTCGCCTTATGAGATACTTTGGCGTGATGAGCATAATAGCTCCTCAAAATGCAGTAAATTGCTCAATTTTAGATTTCCAACAGTGAAATCGGCCCTATAACTACTAGGTAGAGCTTGATGGAGCACCTGGGACAATCTTATCATCACAAAACTAGGCAGGAAAAAAAACCCATTTGTTTGTCCTGCCTACCTATTTGCTATTTTTTCTAGCTGACGTACAAATTTTTACTCATCATTTTTCTTTACCTGTTTTTAACCATTTATTTAATTATTGCAAAAAAGTTTGTGCTCGCTAGGTCTACTGTTCGCAGATCAACATTTCGGCAACAGCAGATTCAACTAACATGATCATGTTCGTAGGGTACAAGGCGGTTGCCACAGAACCAAACGTTGGCTAAGGCAGTACAATGGGCGCTGGAGGCCGGGTACCGACATGTCGACACCGCCTCGCTGTACCGCGTGGAGGACGAGGTCGGCCTCGGTGTTCGGAACTTCCTCAACAACCACAGCAACGTTAGTCGACAGGACGTGTACATCACTACTAAGGTGAGTCAGTCTGTGATTTGGGTTGTTTTTTTATTAAAATTTTTTGAAGTCAGGCACAAACATGAAACAACATGCCACCTGTATTTACCTATAGGAATTGATCTGGTTTTAGCTAAATAAAAGTTCATTTACAGTGGAATTTGATTGCAAAATTCACTATAGCCACAATTAAAAGTAAACTATTTAGGTATATATTAAATGAATCTGCAACAAAAAAAGCCTGTGATTTCACCAACTCTAAAGCCCGATCATTGTATTCTCAAATTCCTTTTAGCAACATGAAGGTTGTATCGTGGTAAACATAAACATATTCGTCCAAAGTTACTCCATATATTACTTCAGTATCTAGTGAAAGGAGCCTAGACGTGTGTGTCACTACGAAAATGAGTTTCGTACTACATTATTAATGTTACCTACGTGGTTGAGAATATACTGAGTGCCATTATGGTCTGCTTTTGTTAGTGATGTCTGACTGCATTAACGACTAGGGCGCACTTAAGTGCATTGTACGAGTATGAGCAACTCGTGTTTAAAGTTTAGACAACTTTTGTATTTGTTATCAAAAAGTTTTTATGGAATTATCAATGAGATCGACTAGATATAGATAGATAGACTGCCTCGTTGGTCTAATGGTCTCGTTAGCACTTCTGCTGAGCATGAGGCCCTGGGATCGATTCCCAGGTCGGGCAAAGTATTATTGGGATTTTCCATTAGGAATTTCTCAGCAGCAGCCCGGAGTCTTTATTTGTGCCGGTTGATGGCAATAGGCTCGCCCCCTATTACATGGAAGTTAAATATAATTGGCGAAATGTGGGTGTGCTATAGGTACACCTCTGCCTAACCCTTCCGGGATTACAGGCGTGATGTTATGTTATCAATAAGATATTTGCTCACATAATAACTTCAATTTGAGCAAATGAAAGGTATTGAAATCTTTTAACGTGGACTTTTCTCAATTCATAGGTCGTTGTTTTCCGAAATTAAATAGCTCCTGGTTCAAAAGTATTTGTAGCAACACCAAACTAAATATTTATGATTACTCACTAATTTACATTTCGCTGTTATTTTCATAATCTATACTTTGGCCAAAATAACTTCAACTATAACAAAATAAACCCAGTTTGATAACAGTATTTGCACAGGTCCTACTTCAGGGGCAACAAAACTTCGGTTTTCATAATTATGAAAATCCTTTTGCTTAGTTATTTGGTGTAGTTTATAATTAATTGCTTTGTTGAAAGTTATGGATGGACTCCCACGAGCGGGAGGAAGTGATACCTGCTCTGTTGAAATCTCTGAAGGAACTGGAGATGGACTATGTGGACTTGTACTTGGTTCACTACCCTATGGCGTATAAGGTAAGCAGACGCAATATTTATCTTAACTTATATTAAATGCGAAATTGAGTTAGTTTGTTAAGCTTCCACGCTAAAACGGCTGAACGGATTTAGATGAAATTTCGCACATGAGTAGACCATGTCCTGAATTAGGACATAGAATACTTTATAACCCGATATTCCGACGGGATCGAGACTTATGCGGGTGAAACCGCGGGGTTCAGGTAGTCACATTATTAACCTTTCATATGTCTTTTGATGCTGTCGGTTGTTGAAGACATGCTGCGCTGACCCCAGATAAATTGGGATACGGCTAAGAGAATGATAATGATGACATCGGTTGATTCATCACATAATCTATAAATCTAACACATAACTAATTTATCTGTCATTGCTTCATTCTTTTTACCTATTGTGGTATAGTAATTTTATTCTAGGTGCATCGTCTTCACATATAATTAATTAATACATTAGATTATTTTTATTATTATTTGATAAGTTAATTTTATTATTTATACATTATTTTTGTATAGGTAACAAAACACAAAATACACTACTACATTATACACTGTGTGTCACTCTTCATTACTTTTTCGTCTGGTATACAAAATATTGTAAAACATTTTAAAAGAGTAACGGTTGAGTTTCTTGCCCATTCTTCTCCATACGAAAATACCTTTTGGAACGGGCAACTAGAACCAATTCTAATTTTTTGTAAATTTTGGCGTTCAATAGTGTCTTTTATGTGCATAATTGTAATAAATAATTTGACTTTGACATTGATTCTAAAATTAACCATTATTGTAAAAGATAGAAGATAACAAATCTTATTTTCTTGTTCTGAAAACAACAGTCAGTAGAGTTAGTAGCAGGGATACGTGGATACGCTGGAAATACTTTCCATTTAAATACAATTATACTCTTGGAAACCATCGCGTTTGGTAAACTAAATCACGATAGCAGGTCTATACACCGTGGCATTTTAATCATCTTACAACGGCAGCCCACTTCATGTATCCAATGACTACTAATCATTCATGAAAGTAAAAAAAATATTTATTAACATTTAAAAACAAATATTATTCATTATGACGCATGATGTATTTCGAAACACCCTGTTATGAGCGCGGTGCGTGCCTTTTGAACGCCCTTGTAACGCAAGGCTCGCACCGTGTTTCAAACTACATCATGCGTCATAATGAAAAATATTTGTTTTTTTTTAATTATTCAAATGTTAAAAAAAATACTTTCATGAATGATTAATAGCCATTGGATACATGAAGTGGGCTGCCGTTGTAAGATGATTAAAATGCCACGGTGTATATTTATTTAGCTTGTAGTAGGTAGGTACCAGCTGCCCATTACCTTGACAAATTATTTTGATTCATTCTATCATACCCAGGTAAAATGTGTAGCTGGTCTATCATAAACCCAACCCACTGCCAAGGTGAGCAAAACCTCGTTCATATACTTACTTGGAAAACTAATTTCATGTTTGCTCAGCTTCGCAACGTAAACAATCCCCTGGAACGCATTAAACTTTACAAGACTCCATTTGAGTACGTTCAAACACACGCGTTCCTCAGTGTGTAGTTACACAAAATCATTTTAATAATAATATGTGCTGTGTTTTAGTTAAGACTACATAATATTCGTGTACTGTGAGATAAATTTAGCTGTGTTGAAGTTTGGGATGTGCTCCTTATTTTACGTGTTTTAGAATGAATAATGTTCAAAAGCAGATTGTTAAAATCTACTGAATATCTAGTCCTGCGCCATTATTTCTCTAATGGTCGGAGGTAAAGATCGCTATATGAGAACTTTACTTGCAAATTTATCTCGGCAACACTTTAGGGCACCATATCTAACCACATTTTTTGTTTGTTCAAGTGTACCTAGAGGGGTACACTTGAACAAACAAAAAATGTGCTCTTATATACCAGTTTAATTGTTCGCTGCAACTTTGCAGAAAAATCAAAATGGCGACAGGATGACCAGGGGGCCGATCGCGCTATTTCTCAACCTAATTACCGTTCGAACGGAACGGTTTTGGTTTAGCTGATGTAGCTGACGGTATCGCACTATTTTTTCTGAGCGACAAAATCGTCGACGTTACCCAATACTGTAAGTTCGATCGATCGTTCCTCCAACGTAACTTCCAAAGTAAAGCTAAATCGTTTACGTTCAAATGATTAGCACGATACGAAATATGTCTAACGTAACGTTTTTGGTTGTGGTTTAGTTTTGGTATTAACGTTCAAAATTGGCGCGATCGGCCCCCTGCTTTACATAGAAAAATGTTCGAACCTCTTTGTTCGTTCTCCTTTACTTTATTTTTATACAGATTTTTTCCAACGAAGAGCTTGCTATTGCATCAAACAGAAATATCTTTAGCTTTAACTGACAAAAGTAACGATCTTAATAAAACTAATTAAGTAACTGACAATGAGATAGCTTATCAAAAGTTTGTCTGGCATTCCAGTGAAATGAGAATGCAATAACAATTTTGTTACTTATCAAACAGAAATGGCAGAACTTGCCTGAGGGTTAGGGTCATAAGTTATGACCCATAATGAACCTCCGTGATGGCCTGAAACAACATTTGAGAGTAGAGTATTATAATACATAAAATTATTTAAGGAGAATGGGGTAACATCATCCTTCTATGTGCTATGTAGCTATAGCTTGGTCATAAACTTGATCAATAAACCCATCTGTTTTTCATGTGTGGCTTTGAAAATTTATATCTACCATCTATCGTAGAAGGACTTTTAGGAAAGTATGATCCACACCATCTTATTGATTTTCGTTGACTCCTTTTTCACAAGCCTTTTTTTCTCTGACTGTTGAAGTAAACTGACGAATGGAGCATGATATTACTGAAAATATCGGACTTTAAGCGTGAGATAAGTAATTTCTTAGTAATAGTAATATCATGCTCCGATTGCCAATTTTCTTATATGTTACTTATGAGTAAGTTCGGTGATTGCACTACGATATTATCAGACCGATCGATGCAGCTGCCTGTGTTCCAGATATAATCTAACCCACAGCCGCCTCTCCGGACAGCCTTGACAAGTCAATCAATAGTCCACTTTAGAAATTGCTTGTTTCATTACTTAAATAAATAATTATTTGTATTAGTAGTGCTTCTATCAATCGTGTAGGGACCTGTTAAGGGTCAAATTAAATTACTTAGCGAAGACGTGTTTTTGAAGTGAAAACTTCTTTAGGCACGTTGAGCAGTTTTTGGGTGAACAAACATCATGGAACTCGCGTCATCATCACCGAACGCTTTCCATGAGCTATATGTATACTGATATGTGTACTTTTTGGGTGAACAAAATTGGAACATGGAACTCGTGTCATCGTCACCGAACGCTAGTTTTCACTTCTATTGGCAGTCCCCAAAGACTGCCCCGCATGTTTTTTTTTGGGTTCAACTACACCTGTTAGTGTTGTTACTTGAAGTAGGTATGAGTTGAGAAAATCTGTTTTCTTTTTTTATTGTGTTTTGGTATCGGTACACACAGCTACATATTTAGCTATTCATTTCCAGTATAAGCTGACCTCTCATTGTACGAAAATCCTATACAAAGCGAGATCAGCTTATACTGGAAAAGTATAGCTTGATAATATATAGCCGTGTACCAATCCTGTCTATGAAGTTTAAACAAAAAAAAAAGATTTTTTAAACTGATATTTCAAGTGCTCGTACACTAACAGCGGTCGATGACCCCACATTTTTTTTTATTTTTTTATATTGTTAGATATCGAAACCAGTCACGTCTGCGGAGTTTCGCTGGCTAATTTAGTTTGACCCTATATATTTAGAGGAGAAACTGCTTAAGCTACTGGTTGAGTTTTTGAAATGGGGTTTTAGGGTGAAAATCGAATTTATTTTAATCTCGACCCAGTGTGATGGTGTTTGCTCGGGACATAGCCAAGACAAAATGTAACTTAACCAGATACCTATAGTTTGTAATAAGCTTAAAGCACATCATATATGTTTGCATGAACCATTACTTTATTCGAATTGCCACTATCGATTACTGATTTAGAGACAAAATACATGGGGATGAAAATTTGAGTAACACCCAAAAAATACCTACGTTTAACGGTGCAATGAATCACAAGTGTTTCGCGGTCTGGAAAAATTGTGTATTGTGCCAGAGGCACACATAAACACACACATACACAAACTCATGCTTTCTTCCCATGGGGGTAGGCAGAAACTATAGAACGCCACCTGCTACGCTCCTTACATACTATTCCTCCTTTTGCTTCGTTTACGTTCTACGCTAGAGGCATAACAACCGATTTTTCTGGATGACAGTATTCAAGAACGTTTTGCCTGAAATATGGTACCGTGTTACGTGAATAATAGCATAATAGACGTTAAGTCCGCCTTTATACATTATTTTGTGCAAGAAGTTTTAATAAATAAATAGAAACCAAGCATTTTATAAGTTGGGAGATTAAATCGCTGATAAAAATGCTTGGTTCACGCTGGTCTTGCTCCACAGCCACAAGGGCGGATAAACTAATTGATTAACATTTGAAAAATACTGTTGGAGCTGCTGAAGATTGTAAAATTATCTTTTTATTACATCTATTCAAAAGGAGCTAGTTTATTCTTCGTAAACAGGGACTAAAATTGCTCTTTAATCCCTAGAGACTAAAACAGATTTGAATTTGGAATGTGAATATTGTTAGTAATAGTTCCAATCACCAAAGAGATCAATCACGATCATTGTATGAACAATAACAGACTATATGATAAGGTAAACCACTCGCAAGCCAAATAAAAAAAAAAGTATGTCAAAAAAAACTGCGTCAAATGCATTCCACCTTCGTTCGCTACTATTCTTATTCATAAGTTGCACTTACTTCTTTTCTCATAGAGGGTGGTAAAAAGTAGCGTGTCCACCTCGGGAGTAACACTATTTTAAGCTTGAGTGACGTACTTTGAATCCCTTGCTGCGCTCAGGATTCTACTCTAGAATCCTTCGCTCCGCTCTGGATTCATAGAAACCGTAACCTAAACTAAAAAAAAACAACAACAATTTTGTAACATGACTTTATACTTATAATTTACTTTTCAATAAATTATTATTTAATTAACATAGATTTGAGCTAAATATTTACTATTAAAAATATAAAAATATTTACAATTTTTTTCCTGAATTACCAAAAAGGGAAATGTTTGAGGCAAGTAATAGGCAAAAACAAAATGTCTGGTGTTCCGAAACAGATAGCCACTTAACTTAATTTACCAAATACGAACTTATATTCTGGTCAGAGCTTCCGCAGAACTCCAGCTATTTTGTTAGATGATTCAGGCGTAGATTTGGCAGAATTAAAAGATCTGGAAGATGGAAATCGAGCAAAGTAGCCGAATGATAATAGAAGAATCAGTGGAAAATAAGACTAAAATATCAGGTAAAGTAACATAAACGATAAATCTACATTCCTCGGAATTTCTCCGCAACCTAATACTTCCCAAGACTATCCGGAGCGAAGTAAAAAAAATCTATTCCAGCTGAAGAAAATGACAAAATATTGCTTTCTCCAACATTTACAGAAACACAAAAAATTCAAGTTTCTTTTACCAGGAAAGGACCTTTTCCTTACGTTTAATAATTGCTCTAATTTTAATATTTATTTTAAATAGGTATTATCATACCAATATTATTTATTTATGTTTAAATAAAATATTGTTTGTTTCAATCAGATTTTTATTTAATTTCCTCATATTAGAAATGAAAAGCAGAGTGTTTACCTCGGATGAAATACCTATTTAGGCACTCGAACTATTGTAGCCCACGCTACGCTCGTGCGCCTAACGATCTCGTGCCTAAATAGGTCAATTTCATCCCTTGTATAACAATCTACTATTGCATTGTATACAGTGTGAGTCTTGATAATGTGCACATATCGAAATGAGGGAAACTAAGCTTAATTTTATCGACGGAAAAAATATTTAAAAAATCTGAAAAAATAAAATATTTACAAGAAAAGGGTCTCTACCTGCTAAAGTAAAGTACGTAGCCGAGTGCAAGGCCTTTCTTTAACAGTTGATAGGAAGCGTTGTGATTGAATTATAAACATGTTTTTTTTACTTTTAAAAAGCTGATACGATGATGGAGAATAATTTAAAGTAATAAAAAAGGCCAGGTGATCGGGACTTTTGTTGAGATATTTTACAATTATTGTAAAAATTAATGAATAAATATCAGATTTTGTCATAAAATCACCCTAATTCTCAATTGAGGGCAAGTTTTTTCTTTAGTTTTTATTTTATAAAGACGCTCTATTATTTCCAGTCATTACTGAGTTTGTTACATTGTGATAGATAGATCGTTTAGTTTAAAAGTTATACCGATTTGTTTACACAGGGGTCACAGCAGCGAACAAGAATTTAAAAAATGCTATAAAAATTTAAATTATTTTTTTAAATATTTTTTCCGTCGATAAAATAAAGCTTAGTTTCTCTCATTTTGATATGTGCACATTATCAAGATTCACACTGTGTATGAAGGCTATTATTCATAAACGTGTTATAAACCTATTTTAGTTAAAATGCTGCTAAAGTTCGGTTGTCCTTATTTGTCACTTTGACCTTTGTGTTTGATAGAAAGTGACAAAACCTATTTTAACTAAAATAGGTTTTAGATGTTCGATAACTTTTTATGAATAAGACCGTAAATCTTTTAGTATTATATAATTGTATAGCACATGTGTGAGTACTATTTACTATAAAGCTACCATTTAGTGGGTACGTCTTTCACTGACTTGAATGTGCCCTGGCAGTTGAGAGTGTGTCATGCTCACTAAAATATCTCGCTGAAGGTGGCGCATGTGTTGGATCATTCGGTTCCCTTCAAAATGGTTGAGCTTAATGGTGCTGAGCCATGCTTCATTTCGTGAACGGGCGCCGTCAGTTGGGACTGGTCATCTCTTAGCTGCCATGGCGTATCTATTTTAATTGTTTACTATGGACGCTTTTAATGTGCACCTCTTTCTACATCGTCCTCATACGTATAATTTCAACTTGAATGATGTAACGAATATTTTGTAACAATATTTTGATTTAAAAGAGTTTCCGTGGAGTTACTTGCCTGTTCTTCTCCATAGGTACCAAGTACCAACTACGCTTTGGAATGGGCAACTAGCTTCATCTTTCTGACTGACCGACTCCTTGACAATTCCTAAAGTGCCTGTAATTGGTTTAATTGAAATAAATTATTTGAGTTGAGTTGAATATAACAGAGCTCTAAAACAACGCATATTTCTTATAGGATAGAAAAACTCAAAAATGATTAGTAAGGCTAACAACTATATTAGTAAGAACTGACACTTCACAAAAACAAACAAATGGTAGTGAATCCCCGTTGTGGCAACCCATGTGAGATGGCACAACAGCGACCCACGAAAACACAGTCCAGACGACTTGGGATACTGTTGGAGCTACCCCACACCCTGCGCACCATGGAAGTACACCTTTTGCGCATGGTTCTGTAGAAACAATCTACATGCGCATCCGAGAACATCCCCGACGCACTACAGAAGCGGGGCAACCCCACCAGCAAAACCTTATGAAAACATATATATTTTTTAAAGTTAGCTTACACGCTGAATCCATGTCTAAAGAATTACTAAGAAAAGTGATTCCTGTTAGAAACATTTGACCTAAGTTTACAAGGAAGGACTTCTGGGAAACTTCGAAACTTGTTCTCTCTTGAACTCATGTTTTCATTTTAAAATGTTCGAGAACTTTTATCCTTACAAGGATCATTTCTCTAGGAAGTTGTTATGACGAGCGTTGTATAATTAAGGGCGCTTAAAATAACGTTGTTGAGGCAGAATATTTAAGTATCAGGATTTTCTCGGGATTTACTCTTCATAAGTAGTTTTTATTTAAACAATCAATCAAACGAATAAAATAAGTGGTTTAGTCTAGAAAGACAAGCATTACTAGCTAGGTGTTTATTTATTTTAATGTATTATTTTGTAAAGTAAACGCAATGTTTAAAGAGCTTATAGCGAAATACCTAAGTAGATACTTATAATGTTCATTTTAAGAATTTAGAAACTATCTACCGTACCTTTAAGATAACAAGTGAAATATTTTATAAATCTATCTTAGAATACGTACATAACAACCACCTGAACTCATCTTGTTTAAGTAAGCAAGGCGCTTTTGGAACCAACACACCGAACTTTACTGAAGTTTACAAGTATACAGTTTGCAATTCAATATGATTCTGAAAGTTTCGTCTGAGTATCTTGAATATGTAATTACATTTTTAACCACCGCGCGCCGGAAAAAAAATAGGGGTGTTTGTAGTGTGTATCTGTGCCATCCCCCACCTCCCGCCGCGACGACGCTTGGATCAAAATGTTACCTACAACATTATATGAAAGTTAAAGGGGCCAATACGTATTATTTTTTTACTTTTTAGAGCTCTTTAGTTGTGTCGGGGGTTTTTAATTTTTTTATTTTGCTTTTTAGTTAATTAAATGTGTGTAAGGATCGTAGCAGGTGCCGTTCTGTAGTTTCTGCTTACTTTTATGGGAAGAAGGCGTAAGTTTATGTATGTACTGTGTACCATATTTTTATGAATATTTCATGTACTTAGGTCAATTGTACTAAATGATAATTTAATATCTACCTGACTACAGGATATAGGTTCTCCTAATCACACACAAACATAACTATTCATATCTAAATTGAAAAATAAATTATTTAAAATCTGTTGTTACGAGGGCGGCACTGAAAATTTCGGGAATCAAGGAAGTGACACAACATTACTATTTAAAAATGTATTTATTGCTTTTCGAAGTATTCTCCGCGAAATTTGACACATTTTTCCATACGATGGAACCAATCATTGAAGCAACCATTCCATTCGGAAGTTGGGGTCTCCAAAATGGCCGTTTTGTAGGCGTCCACAGCTTCTTCAGGTGATGAAAATCTCTGTCCACGCAATTCATTCTTTATTTTAGGGCAAGTATAGAAATCATTAGGGCTTAGGTCGGGGCTGTACGGCGGATGGTCTAATAATTCTATGTTTTCTTGCTCTAAAAACTCTTTTGTTCTGTGCGCGGTGTGAGAACTCGCATTGTCGTGATGGAGGATGATGCGGCGGTTGCAGTTCTCTTTACGGAGTTCAGAAACGACCTGTGGCAAACAAATGCTAGCATACCATTCTGCATTAACCGTTCTTTGTCCCTCAAGAGGAATAGTCGTAACATGGCCGGTTTTGGAGACAAACGTGGCCACCATTTTTTTTGCAACACTCCGTGAACGAACAATTTTTGTTGGCTTTAACTCATTTTCGAACACCCAAACTCGTGACTGTTTTTTTGTTTCGGGTTCGTACGCGTATATCCAGGATTCGTCACCTGATACAATTTTGTATACAGCATTTGAGGATCCTGTGTGGAATCTTTCGAGAGTTCTGACGCACCAAGTAACGCGAGCCGCTTTTTGCTCTTCACAGAGCGAATGCGGTATCCATCGGGAAAACAACTTTTTTACACCTAATTGTTCATGCAAGATTATTTGTATTTGACTCATGCCAATGTCTAAAGTTGCCTGAATTTCGCGGTATGTCACATGTCGATCTTCCTCAATCAGCTTACGCACAGTATCAACGTTTTCTTCGGTGACTGCAGTTTTTGGACGACCTTGACGGGGATCATCACTGAGCTTGACACGTCCACGTTGAAATTCAGCAAACCAGCGATAAATTGTGGTTTTGGATGGGGCTTCATCACCAAATGCAGAAATCATCCGGTCAACACACTGTTTTTGTGTTAAACCAGTTCGAAAGTCATAATAAATCATCGCTCTTGAATTTTCTCGAGTCAATTCCATTTTCTCAACGACTAAACAAGTTTGACAAAATTTTGTGACAAGACCGAGAATCTTTTTTTAAATAAATAAATGGTATTCGATTTTTAAAACCAAGGAGTTTTTAATTAAAAAGATTTTAATATGACAGGAACCGTGGAAATATTCCATTCCCGATACTTTTAGTGCAGCCCTCGTATAGGACTGGCTACGAGCAAAAAGTGACAGAGTGAATCTGCCATAAATAGCGGCTCGTAATGAAATACTAACCTTTACACCCAAGGGTAGTTTTTTTATAAACTTTAAATACTTCCCTAACTGTATAATTATTCTCCAGGGCCATTCTTCCCCTTTTCCGGCCAGTCCTTTGTAAGGATAATTATGCCAGTAATTACGCCATCGGAGCATTAAATCATGTTTCAAACATGTTTTTCTTTGAACAGTATCAAACTGGGAACGTAAGTAGGTACACACGTACATATACATACCTACCAGCAAGTAATAATTTAATGTATGTTACACAAGAAGTCAGATCGTAGCTTCAGAACTTTCAGTGAACCCTTGTTTCTAAGTTAAACTTAGTTTACCTGTGTATCAACTATGTCATAGGAACATTTAAGTTCTACGTTTTACGTACCTTGGTCTGACCTTTTCTAAAGGGTAACTAAGGGCTATACTGTATAATATTTCGAAGTTTTGGAGTAATTAATTAATAAAGTTCTGCCCAAATGGGAATTAAAAAGTTGTCTTACAGATGTTTTTGGATTCCCGATAAACTCCCTGATTGATCAGGTACCTACCTACTGCTACTGGTGGCATAGCATGGGTTAGCCCGGGGCGGTTTTCTATTGAGCACCTCCAAAATAAAACAACAAATACAAAATCTGCTTAAGAGACTTTATTTTGCTTAAATATTCGATCACATTATCAAAATTTACTTTACTGACCTTTTCAATGGACATTATGTAAATATGGGAAGTCGTGCTTGGCTCATTGTGAATCTTAAGTAAGATTTTATCTTAACTTTCGAAATGAAAATAAAAAAATAAATAATTTATATTTTTGAGTTAACTTTAATTTTGAAACACTTAGAAGCCACCGAAACACAAATAGTTAAAAAAAATCTTAGACTCAGCACTAGACTCGGAACAGACTCTGCTTAGTCCAATTTTACAATGAGTTTCATAAGCTCCACGGTAGGCTTCCAAGTAGCGCCTGAGTCGTAAAATCTCTATTATAATGTCAATACACAACAGTGACGACCGTATCTTTCGTTTTTAAATCAATGAGCGCAAGTCTGCTGTCACCACGTTGTCACCTCTTGGTGCTTGGTACCCGGGGCGGACCGCCCTTAGGCTCGCTCCCTCTTTACGCAGCCACTGCCTACTGCCTGTAATCGGTACCTGCCTACTCAGTTTGAAAATATAGTACATTACTGCAGCGGCCTGCAAAAGTGGCATTTATGGACGAACGTGAAAATGTGGGCCGAGGCGAAGCCGGGGGGCGCACTCATACGTGAGTCCATCAATGCCTGGTTACGGTCAAGGCTTGTATAGTGCTTTTCTCAAATAATGCGCGGAAATTCAAACAAAGTAAATTATTTATAAATTCCAGATTCAATGACGAACAAGGAAAATTTTTCACGCACCAATGTGTTTATTTGTTTTTTTTTTTTCATTAAACAGCTTTCTATTTGGAAGCCAGTTCGAAATTTCAATAAAAACTTTGATAAGTTACCTCCTTGGTTGCCATGTTTCGTAGTAAAAGATCGTTCCTTTTTTAAATTACACGATATATATGAGTTTACTATTATACGAGTATTATGTAATTTATTTGGCCGCTAAACCACGACAAATGGATTTTCATACAACTTTTGGCGGCCGCCTGCTCGCACGTATTTGGCAGTACAGCAATTTCGATTTATCTCGACGAAGGTTGTCAATATAATGCTCGAATTTCCAAGCATGTTAGAGAAAAAAGCATTTGTTCTAAATTCAATGATGTATCACGTGCACGGTTCGAAAATGCTTGACTTTCTTCAGACTCTAAGAAGTTTCTATTTTTGAGTTGATCACGTGGCAGTGTCGCGAGTCGCGTAATTTCGAAATATCCACGAGCCACGTGAGTCAACTCCTGAAGAATCAAAGTTATAAATACGTGACGTCATGTTTCTTTTGTTTTCCTACTAGAAAACCAGGAGTCGTGTTAGCGTTTTAGAATAAATTAATGATTTATTTAAATCACAATATTCATGACCATGCTCGTTACAGTGTGAAACAGGGCTGGATCTGTAGGCTGTATGCACAGATACCTAGCGTTTTCTTTTTAACAACGGAATAACGATGGCTTTAAGAAGAAAGAAAGAATGAAAAATAATTTTATTTGTCACAGTAACACGTGCATCCGAAAACATATCTAATAAGCTCGAGTAGGTAAACATTACCTACACAAAACAGATCACATAATACGAACACACAACACAATACTTCCCATACTGGGTCTTCGATGTCGGAAAACGTATTACGGAACTTAAATGGAGTTGGGCAGGACACCGGACAAGGCGCAGTGATGACAAGTGGAGTAAGGCTGTGATCGAGTAGCGTCCAAGTATTGGAAGACGAAGTGTCAGTCGTCCGGTGGCGAGATGGGTGGACGACATTGCCATCGCCGGTAGAACTTGGATGAGGCTGGCACAGGAGCGTGGGGAGAAAGAAAAGAGAGGCTTATAGCATTGGATGAACTGGGGCTGTGGATGATGATGGTGAATCAGTATTCTCACACGTAACATCACGCGTGTAATTCCCGAAGGGGGCGCACCTATAATATACCCACATACACATCGCAACTTTTGTTTAAAGGCTCGTACAGATACGCGAGCGATATCGCGGGCGCGACAGGCACCGACAAAGAAATTGTGCTACTAGTGTCGCGTCGCGCCCGCTATATCGCACTAGTCTGTACGAGCCTTATGTCACAAGTAATAGGGGACTAAACTTTTACTTTTGTTGTTGTAAACTATTGTTTTTAACAATTGGAATATTATAATAAATCATCACCTGCCTCGCGTTTTCCCAACTATGTTACGGTCGGCTTCTAGTCTAACCAGATGCAGCTGATAATATTAATTGAAAATATTTCTGACGCAAATTTTGATAGGTAGTTAGAAAAAAAAAACAATTAATCATCCGATCCGTTAAATCTCAGTCAACCATTAACAATTTCTAATAATTAAATGTTGTTTGTAGAAAGACGGTTCCATCAGTGACACGGATTACCTGACGACATGGCAGGGTATGGAGGGTGCGAAGATGAGGAATCTGACCAGGTCTATCGGCGTGTCCAACTTCAACCTCACACAGATGCAAAGGCTTTGGGACAATTCGAAGATCAAGCCTGCAGTTCTGCAGATTGAGGTCTGTTTATATTTTACTAGCTTTTGCTCGCGGCTTCGCTCGTGTGTAGGTCGGAGATTATTCCACAGAAACGTACAACCGGGATTTTTTATTTATTATATTATACAATATATAGGTAACAGACAAACATAGGTATTAGTATACAATCATTTTTAAGTTAGAGTGAGAGAGATTTAGTGATTTGGTGCAGATCCAATGCTCACTACCTGAGTGACACGTTAAACAACAAATGACAATACGCACATAACCTAAGAAGATGTATCATTTAGTGAGTGATCACAGCATTGAGTGATCTTGTGTACAGTCACGAGCATAAATATATTACTTTGATAAACTCGGCAATAATACCTGATTTCATGATTCATCCATTAATATACGTCGTCAAATTGACGGCACATATAGGTGAACATTTATTTGTGGAAGGCATTTACAAAGTGGCAGCACATGTGTGATATCGAAGGAACAGCAATAATATCTGACGAGCCAAAATATAGGATGCTGCATTGGCTTCAAAAATATGTGTCACCACTTAGAATGCAATAATATCAGCCATGTCTTGCGTTATAAATATTTGCCTACTCAATTAAATGTGATACCTTGTTGCGATCAAAAATATCTGACATCACTTTGGCAGCATAAAAACCTGACAATATAATATTTTGAAATATTATACTGTCATTTATAGAAAACTGACTAACAGAAAACGCCGCTCATATTACAAAGAAATGTAACATCTCACTGGCAGCATACCAGCATGCGGCATGGGCCGCGGCATGCGTCGGTCTGTGGAATACGCAAGTTATTGCAAGTGTGTGAGGGTTACGCGAACACACACGGCCTCATGTATAATGTCGCTAAAAGTCAATACATGGTCTTTCAGGCCGGCGCCAAGTGCTCTCAACTTGTACCACCCATTCGCCTGAATGATGTACCGTTGGAACGGGTGGACCAATTTAAATACTTGGGGCATTGGGTAACAGCCGACATGAGGGACCATGTGGACATCGAAAGGGAGCGGAGGGCACTGTCGAAAAGAGCAAATATGATAGCCCGTAGGTTTGCACGTTGTTCAAATCAAGTTAAGATAACGCTTTTTAAAGCCTTTTGCACTTCTTTATACACGTGCAGCCTATGGATTTCCTACACACAAGCGACTTACAGTGCCCTCCGTATCCAATACAATAATGCGTTCAGAGCGGTGTTGGGGCTGCCCCGCTTCTGCAGTGCCTCGGGCATGTTTGCGGAAGCGCGCACCGACTGTTTCCACACCACCATGCGCAAGCGGTGCGCGTCCTTGGTGCGCAGGGTGCGGGGCAGCTCCAATACAGTGCTGGCGATGATCGCCGGGAGATTTGACTGCCCGTATATCGGACACTGCTGTAGCAGGCATGTTGCTAGCTGTGTCCGATAATATGTCTGTTTTGTGTATTTTTTATGTGTGTATGTGTCTTTTATGTATTCTGGTTGCTGTATGGCTTTTTGGTTACCTGAAATAAATACTTTTTTTTTTTTTTTTTTTATAAATGTCTGACGTTAATGTATAGAGGTAGTAATGTCATTAATAAGCGTTTTTTTTTTCTAACTGAGCCAATGTCGACTATTCTGCCAATATCAAGTATGAAATGAATACTCACTTACTTTAAGATGGGTAAATGATACTGGCAGAATAGTCGACGTCGCATCGGCTCAGTTCATCTCACGTCACATCTTTTGAAGCCGAGTAAGCATCCAACATTTTTGTTGCTCAGAGTTTTGGTGTTCCTTCGATGAATATACATATTTGTGTTGCCACTTGTATATGCCTTCCACAAATAATCACATATATTTGGTGCCATCTTGACAACTGGTATTAATCGATGTATCATGAAATCAGGTATTAGGTATAGCCGAGCTGTCCATAGTAATATATTTATGCTCACGATTGTACAGCAAGCTTAATGTTAAAAATAATTTATTGCTAAGTTTACAAAAGCGAGTGCTTCGCTTCGGCTGTATGAAAACTGAAAACGTTTGCAATTTCTGAACCCTGTGTACAGAATCAAAATAAAAACAGTGGACGGTTCATCAATAATTTTACATTTTTATATTCAATGTTTTACGATTTTTTTTTCCTAATTTGAATTTGGAATTATGTTCTTTAAAATTTAAACTTTCAATGATACTAAAACCAGCCAGATACAAATAATAGCCAAAGAGATTTTATTACAAGTTCATACATATTATAATGCGAAAAGACTTTTTCCCCAACCTAATATATCGGGTGACATCTATAAACGGGTGATATAACTCTTACTCATTCACTCCAAAAGTTAGCCTATTAACCTATTAGTAAGCCTATTACTAAGGCTCTGCCGTCTGTCTGTCTGTCTGTCTGTCTGTCTGTTTGTCCGTCTGTCACCAGGCTGTATCTCATGATCCGTGATAGCTAGATAGTTGAAATTTTCATAGATGATGTATTTCTGTTGCCGCTATAGCAACAAATACTAAAAACCAGAATAAAACAAATATTTAAGGGGGCCTCCCATACAACAAACGTGATTTTTTTTGACGTTTTTATAGATAATGGTACGGAACCCTTCGTGCGCGAGTCCGACTCGCACTTTGCCGGTTTTTTTAAACACGTTTTGACGTCAAAAATCCGCCTGACGTGCGGTAAACTCTGCTTGCGCGATGCAGGATTGTGTGACGTCAGGTCTTTGATGCGTAGTTCGCATGCGGCGATGTATATGCCGCCATAAGATCTTCTATTGCTCATTGCAGGTTAACCCAACAATAATCCAAGATGAGCTGGTGAACTGGTGCCAGAACCACGGCGTGGTGGTGATGGGATACAGTCCGTTTGGAGCCATACTCGGCCGCAAGCAAGACGCGCCGGGACCCCGTAGTAACGATACTTTGCTGCAAGAACTGGGACAGAAGTATAACAAGCGAGTACCGCAAATACTGCTCAGATATTTGGTAAGTGTTTTAGATATAACTAGTAAAATATTTTGTTGACTAAGCCTCACTTTATGGTATTCTGAGTCCTCAATCGCTGATCGCCGATGCTAAAAATAGCATATCTGCAACTTTTAAGAACCATAGATGGCTTTTATTTATACACATAAGGATACAATGCCTTATTTTTCAAGAAATTAATCTCGCGGACAAAAGAAGTATTCTTAACACAAAAATTAGAACGTAGAAATTCTATATTTAAACCAACAAAATACCAGAATATTTGCCGTTCCCAAATAATTTAACTCGAACACAAATCAAATTGACATTGTAACACATTGACAGGTCTAATCCGCCCGATTCTTCCCTCTTAAATAAATCCTTTCGCCCATTTATTTACCTGTACAGTAGGCCACACGACAATGATGACACTTTGACCTTGAGCTGGCCTAGCGTAGTACGGAGTTTCAATAGAATAAGAGCCAGCTTTTACTGATTTTGTTTCTATAGATGTGCAGCCTAGCGTACTATCCCTTACCTTTGACGAGGTGACGGCTCTAAATACGTGTCAACATCACTTTCAACTTGTTTAATTTAAACCCTAAAGTTGGGTACACGAGCCCAATTGGCTTTGATTACGTCTGTAAGTGGAAAATCGTTTATATTTATTCAAGCGATTCGTTTATAAAGTTACATGAGGTTGTTTGAACACGTACGCTTATAAATTACGGCGTAGTGTTATGTTAAAGTATCTATGTTTCTGTAATAAATCATATTATGATAGCTTATTTGCACGGTTTATCTCGAGTGCCGTGAGTTTCGCGCGGCGTTTTCCCCTTCCTACGGCAATTTCGTTTCTTTTCACAAAGTTAAACTGTTGAACTAAAATAATGAATATCTACTTATTAAAATTACATGGACTTTACTCTTTTTTGACTGAAGTGTTAGGACTTAATAGTGCTTTGACTTTAACCGTCACTTTTTTATAGAGCCTGTGTTATTATTATTACAGCTGGATCGGAACATCGTGGCGTTGCCTCGATCGACCAACAGAGAGCGTATCTACATGAACATTGCCATTGAAGACTTCAAGCTAACGCCGGAGGAAGTCAAAAAGTTATCAGGATTTAACAAAAACTACAGACTCAGAACCCCAGTGAAATGGTACGACCACCCACAGTTTCCCTTTGAGAGGAAAAACCTTACAAAAGAAGAAATTAAATATATATTAGATCATAGCAAGGAAGATTGATATTTTTAGAAGCTTATTAATAAACAATATATAATAGTAATAAATTGTGAATTTCCTGAAAGCACACTCAGATTGCTACCTACGCAAGGCGAAAACCACGAAGAAATTTACCAAAAACAGCCTTGGATTTTAAAGCAAATAAGTTACGATTTTTTTTTTAAATCGAAACTACATCCTTATAACCTGGCTAATAATTACAATTGCGAAAGTGAGTTTGTTTGTTACGCTTTCACGCTAAAACGGCGGAACGGAATTGGATTAAAAGGCACATGGGTAGGCCATGTCCTGGATTAGGACATAGGATAATTTTTATCCCGGTAGTACAGTCGCCAGCACATCAGGTTATACCAAACTGTAAATTTTCTCCAAATGATTATAAACCATATAGTGTGGACGTTAAGTTTAAAATCGAATGAGAGAATTTGACAGTTTGTGGTAACTTGTGTGTGTGTGGTGGCTGTACGTTCCCGTAGAATAATTTCTGACCTCCATGCGGGCGTAGCCGCGGGCCACGTCTGTACCACGTCAGCAAAAGCTACAAAATAATCAATTTCAGTTACATTTTTTGTATGCTTTCTTATTCATTTCATTTGATCCCACATGAAAACTACAAGAACACATACAACATGCAAACTTATTCAACATTCAACATTTCAGCCGAAAGGCGTCCACTGCTGGACATAGGCCTCCTCCAAAGGGGGGGGGGGGAGTAGATATCGAAACTATAAAAAACAAAACTCATCTAATCCCAGATCCGTGTTCGTTCATCGCCACGCTTGGCAGGCGGGTTGGCAATCGCAGTATGGTGTTTAAATGCGTAGAGAACGCTGCTGCCCCATTCTCTAGTAAGTCCCTTAGTCGCCTTTTACGACACCCACGGGAAGAAATGGGAACTTATTGAAAGAAGTATTAATAAGTGAATATAAATGTCTCGTTTGCGTCTTTAAGTTAATGACAGGAAAATTACTTCTAACAAGGTCTGAACCAACGTTCAATAGCTAAAGATTTGTAAATTATTTATTACGACCCTAAATCACATCAACGCAAAAATATATATAAAAAATAATGATTTTTAATTTATTAAGTATTTCTATAAAAAAATCTTCTGTAGCAAACCGAAATAATAACGATTGGTGTTTTACAAAGTACTTTATTAAACATTCATGTAATTTATTACTTTCCCTTTTATTAGGGAAACCACTTCCGAGAGAAAAGTTACTCAGTAATAATCTAATTTAATTCATTTCTAATAGGAACTTTGTCAACTTTTTGTGTTTCGTTCTTGATCTTTTTATTTGTTAGAAGTAGACAAAAATATTGTTGAAAAACCTTTACAAAACCACCAAACCTAAAAAAGAAATACGTAGATTAAATTATTTCCTTTTCTGGGACTACATCACATTATTTCTGATGAATTACCTAGTCGTAAAAAAGCGTGCTGGACCTATAACCTGATGCATTTGATGAAAGAAGACAAGATTTTTTTTTAATAAGGCGGTTCCGCAGTTGTAGCCCGCGAAATTCAAATTTTCCTACGTTTTTTGCTATTTGTATTCTTGAATTTCGCGGGCTACCATTTATTGGATAACAGCAGAACACAGTATACACAAGTATATAACAACACTTTTGACAGTGCAAGAGTGAGAGAGACGACAAAACAAAAGAGACAGAAGCCGATTGGAATTCGTTTACATTTCTAACAATTTCCTGGGTTTATCTCTCGAAATGGGTTTATATCTCGTTTGAAATACCAAATTAACACAAGAAGACGGATAGATAAACCAACTATCCCTTTAAGAAATATGTATTCACTAATTAGTTTCACTAAATACACCATCCAAAAGCATCTATCAGAGATTTACCGATCAAGAATTTATGAAGTGAAATTAATTCTGCGTCGTTGAATTGGTTTAGCTTCAAATTTTGAAATTAACCGGCAGAGCGTTGCGGAGCGGAAAACGTTTCCAATAATTAAATAGCTACCCACCTTATCTCAAAGGAGTTGTGTTAGCCTTTTTAATCTTCTTAGTATTATGTAATTGAATTCTTTTAACCGCGAGTATAAAGGGAATACCGTCGCTTTTCTCTGCAGCCCGGGCTTTCGGATCTCCTAATTGATTTGTGAGCGGCTTTGTTGCTATTGGAGTAATAATGCAAATCCAATAAACTAATCTGTGCCACGTCAGCAATAGTTTGTTACCCCATTAGAATGTAACTTGACCAATGTTGTTATATCGGTCACAGGCGATATTAAATTGTTTAATTTGTTTGTCTATCTGCTTTAGTTATTGTATAAATGATGCTTTATTTTGCTGAAGTTACCTATTTTACTGTCTACTTATGTGTAAAAATATCAGCCCGTGAGGCGTAGATGCTGGCGTTTTTGGGTGATAATTTTATTATCACCAAGCTTGTGAAGTAGGTATGAACGTGAATGTGGATAGAAAACCTTAATCACCTATTACAGGACCTTCGAGATAAAAGAGAGTGATTAATGCGTAGCCCACGTCCATTCGATAATACGACCCCAATTCTTTTATGTAACTCTAAACAACATTAGTAAACGACTGTAAGGGAAATAACAACAATAAAGAAAAAAAAAACTTCAAGTCATTACGAAGAAAATGTATTTTTCGTTTCTCATTGTTTTTCTGTGTCAATGGTTTGTTAGTAATTTGAACCATTATAAGCTCTTGGTACTTCCCAAAGTAAGCGCTAAGCGTCGCTACGGCACGTCATTAGAAATCATTACGGTACGAAGACTGGTAGCTTTAAGTGCCATTAAATGAAAATGTCCTAAAATTATGGGCACTTAGTGCAAGGAGCCATTCTGTAGAGGCTATTTCCATTCTGTGTACGTCCGTAGATACTAGTTCAGTAAATACGTAACGGTCGAATTTAACATGAAGTATTTTATTTCAACACATGGCCGCAGATAACGTCGTTTGTTGTACCCGTATTGTTGCTATCCATGGATTAACAATCATCAGTTTAGGTAGATATTTCGCGTAGTCCAAACAACTATGTTGGTATTATGGCAGCGGACACCGCATGAATGAGCCGTTATAACGTAATGGCCGTACAATGTTGGCGCAGCTATCAATTTGAAGCTTTATCATTGAATGCATACTGGTTGCTTGTTTTTGCGAGTGGCTTATTTATTAGAAAAGTTAGGGGAGGTTCGGCCGGTCCTAACATAAATTAGGCGCAGTGACACGGACTAATTGGCGTCATTATGCGCGCGGATGGCCGGCGCGCGGCGGTGAGGCGCGCGTCCACTGCCGCATCTCTCACCAAAGATTCGCTTTTCTTCCTCTATCGCAAACGCTTAATTAAACAAAGGTAACTACAATCATTTATCGTGCTTAACTTACAAAGGCGCGTGATTAGGTCGGCATTAGTCAACTTCTCGAATAAACCACCTTGAATGTCACGTAATTAGCTCGTTATTGAAACGGAAAATGCTGTTGACTTCTTTATTCCGATCAATTAGGAGTTTCTTGTGGAGCTAATCGCCGGTGGTGCGATCGGTATTCTCGGCTATATAAATGTACGTGAGCAATGGTGAGCCGGACTAATGGTGGGCGGTCTGTACAAATGAGCGAGCTCAGCGGCCGGCGCTCCGCTAAGCAGACGAGTGCGCGGTCCACGGGCACTAATTACACACTAAATCAAATAATGTTGAAAAAACTCGCATCAATCAAAGGGGCGACGAAAACAAAATTACTTTTCAAAGTCGTTACGTCGTAGTCGACGGAGTCCGTTGTTTTAATCACAAAAGAGATAGAGTTACTTTTATTATACTGAGGGGTTGTTTCCCGTTCGCCGTTGTCTTTACGTCAACTGCTCAAAATTCAGGAAGCCTTTTGTTGTTGTGGAGGCTTCTATTCAAGATTCGCAAGACAGTGGATCCCGGTGATGTCAGTTGGAATATTAACAAGGGACGCGACGTCAGCCGGCGCCTCGTGACAATCCTTTAAGCGTCCAAACATAACGGCATGTAGGGAGGAGCCTGTGCCGCCCCGACACGACGCGACGCCGACGGCTCGGACGGTATCAATACTGATCTTTTGAATACCGATACTGATAATGTCTTGGGACACGTCAAAAACTTACTACGTTTACAATCTCTGTTATTGAATGTGTTTGCTTGCTCAAACTTTAAACAATTCAATCTTAGTTGAAGGTGACCGATTCTTGAAAGTTAGTTCAATAATACACTAATTTTTTACTATTATTTAATTTTAACTTGATCTAAGTACTCAATAATTTTATATCTAATTTGGCCCACTCAGCTTTGCAAGATGAGCTTATTTAATTTTTTATTTACAAAAAGTTTGTACAAGAACTTTTAAAACATAGAACGGTCTCCAGCAATAAAAGCTGGTAAGTTTAAAATTCCAATAAAACTATAAAAAAAATGCTATCTCTAATGCTGAACCCTGGAACGTACTAACTTCAGCATATTTGTATTCATATCTACTACTGACTGGTTGCCTAGAGACTCAGTATCTCGACTATCTCATGCAACTTCATGAATTTGTAACATCCATCTTATTTGTTTTCAAAGATACTTGTAAATAAAGTTAGTTCTCTCGAGTCCAAAAGCCAGCATAGTAACATAAATCCATCCTTTTAAGTTGAATCACGTTCTACAAATGTTTGCCGATGGAACACACGACGGGGCCACATAATAGAAAGACAAACGTATCGGAACTTTGACTTTACAATCAATTTTATAACATTCTGACGATAAATTTAATACAGGGTAAAGATTTTGTACGTTGGGAACGCGGTAATACGGTTTATGTAATTTTAACTGGAACTAAATCCAATGTAAAATTAGGTTAGTGTGTTTGTTATACAACTTACCAACTCAAAACGAAAAATGGGATTTTGGCATTATTTAGTATAGGAACATTACATAATAAATAAATCCAGAACATTCTGGATTAGCACTCGGGCACTGGCTCTATGTATGTGAACATTATAATACCTTCGTCACTTGACGCTGGCTTAAGTGAGTAATCTTCTCCTTATGTACTGCCTACCTCGCTTTGCTTTGCTCAGAAATGTGAGAGTGAGAGAAGTCGTCGTGATGACGGACTCACTCCCATCACGTCACGGATGAAATCCTCCAGCCGTCCCTAGGCGGCCAGCTTCGTTGTCAATCTTTGAGGGGCTTTAGAGACGTCACACGCAACATACATAGCTACACCAGATTAACGTTGTAAGGGTCAGTGCAGACAGAGCAGCAAAATGCTTCTTTGCTGTCAAGTTATGCTCGTACAAACGACAGGGAATCATTGCTAGCACGCTATTTTGAATTTTATTTTAGTTGTGATTTAATATATTAATAACAATTTTTCAATGAAAAACTGCTCGTGACTCTGTCTGCGCTTACCCTGGTCACAGATTATCTTACTGGTCTCATCTAAGATGACGTTGTTTAGTTGATGGTGCAATTTTTTTGTCGCAGAGCGGTGTTTTTAGGCTGATTGGTTCGTGGCCGAATAAAATCGATGAAAATTCTGTGTATGCTGATTGGATGACATCCCTGGAGCGAAGCAAATCTGACCACAGACTAACTTTTTCATAGGTGTATATCTACAGTTTCTATGAAAAAGTGTTATGAAGTTCTCACGATGAAACTAGTGATTAAAAAACCAGTATCTAAATGATCATGTTGCATATAAAATTTGTAAAATAAATTAAAAGTTACTTTAATTTTAACTGCCGAAACTTTGGATTAAAACGTATTTTTATTACTTTGAATCTACTACTCGTAAAACTTGACTTGTGTTGGTGAAAATAAAATATGACTTTAATTTTAATTAGATTTTCATGATGTTTATAGTTTTGTATAGTTTTTGTTATTAACATACTAGCTTTTGCCCACGACATCATCTGTGATCCAGGATTCAAAGTAGCATATGTCTTTCTCCAGGTCATGGTCTACCCATGTCCCAAGTCTCATCCAAATCCGTTCAGCCGTTTTAGCGTGAAGGTAACAAACAAACAAACTCACACACACCCATTCGCACACACACTCACACATTTTTGCACACTCTCGCATTTATAATATTAGTTAGGATTGAAGTAGATTAAGTTCAACTAACTTACATTTAACACATGATCGAAAAAGGAGCACTGTTTAATAAATCAGTTTACTGCAAATTGATGATGCGAAATGTGGTCGAAAAGTTGACGAATAGAACCAAGAGGTATTCTTATTGCCTGCAGATAGAGGTGTCGGTCTGGGTTTTTAAAATTTAGATCTACAGGAAAACCAGTGTTGGCTTTTCAGAAAACAAAAACAAAAACATTAGAACACTTTAGAAGTACAACTTACAACTTACCTTCTACTGAAACGAGCGCTACCGGCTATAAACAAGTGAACCTGACAATGTCTAATACGGGCGTAAAGCACTGAACTAAAACGTTGACTTGAAAATAAGAAAATCAACGAGAAAGAACAGGGCGCTTTGGGACGCAGACGGGAATCTTGCTTTGTGTAAATAGAGTCCCGTGGCAGAACAACTCAGGCGAACGGCGCACGAGCGTCAATCGGTGCGGGGCTGTGTTGCCAGCTTCAATTTCCGAAACGAGTTTTTGAATTTGGAAGCGGAAAAGTCGTATACGGGTTACTGTTACACAGATGTAACCTTTCAACTGCCAGGATGTGCGAGTAGGTTTTGAAAACGAGTAATAAATAATTTTATACTTAATAATTTTGATATATTAAAATATATTAAAAGAATTTATGTCACGCCAACAGCTATTTCTGAAACAAGTTGATTACTAAGATGGATAAATAATTGTCATAAGCATCTTTAACTCAATATAAAATAGGTAGGGGGGTAGGTAGGGGGTAAGTAGATAGGTATAATTGAAACAAGTTAGGTCACCATGACGAGGGAACTTCATTGAGCAGTAAAATAAGGTACGAAAAATGACAAAACAAACAAGAAAGAAATAATATGTCTAAACAAACAATACAACGGCAATAGTCAGAGCTGACAACCCCGGTGCGACGTTTTCCGCTGCCGAGCAGTGCGAGAAAGGCTTCTGCCCACGACCCTCCCGAGGGGACTGCACGACACAACGGCTCGTCTGAACATGCACTTCTGACACAAAGATGCCACTGACAACTCGATTTGAATGCTGTTGACATGCAACGAACATGGAAATGCTGTATCGGCGACAGATGTTTATGTAAAATGGGGACGTATTGTTATGCATTCCAATTCATTGCGCAGGTGTGCCTATAGCTATAATCCCTTCAATGTTATGTGTGTGAAGTTGTGTGTTGGCTTCGCTGAGATAGTGTTGCATTAGTGCAATACAGCTGGATTTACATAACGAAACTAGTTGCTTAATATATTCATTTATAATTTCATGTGTAAATTATTACTTATCCATTTACACGTGAAGCTATCAATTAATAACTGAGTTTGCGCAACTATTTTCGTAATGTAAATTCACCTTTACAATTATTTTTAACGAAAACGGATCTGGGATTAGATGAGTTTTGTTTTTTATAGTTTCGATATCTACTCTCCCCCCCCCCCCCCCTTCTTTTGGGAGAGGCCTATGGTCTGACATTTTGAGCACTTTATACGGCCTACCCAAATGTCCTTTCTTTGCTATTGTTCGTCGAGTCATTCAGCTACTTAAGTCTTGAGTCGAGCTGCACGATTACTGACAAATGCTTGCACTGATTGGACAGGTCCAATCTAATTATTTCCTCAAAATACCTTCTCAGACACGGACCTACATGGTCCTCACATGATCTGACCAAGATTATGTCTGGACTTTAAAAGAAACTTTGACCAATGAGATTGTTTCGCCATTTCTTCTCAGGGGTAGATATGAAAATGACGACTCCATTTAGCTTATTTTTTAATTTTTAATGTGACGTATAAAAGTAATTTTGATATCATATTTACAGAATAAACAATTTCATTTCATTTCCAGCAGTGGGCGTCTTTCGGCTGAAAGATGATGATGATATGGTATCTATTTACCTAATTTATGAATTGAAATGTTATATTATGATAACTGAAAGCAGATTTTTAATTAAATGCAGTATTTATATTATTTTTTATTATACAAACAGCAAGATAATAAACAATATTTAAAAGGGTTTTTATTTAATTTTATTAATTTAGCAACCTAATTTAAAATTTTGATGAGTTACCAAGAGAAGGTGAGTCACTCAAACAAGATTCACTGAAACTGTTTTCACAGAAAAGCGACGGTTGATTAGAAAAGGCCGTAGTATACCGTTTCACTGCTGAATAAAATATGGATTACCCGTCCAAAAAACGTGCAAATCTCACCAACACTTTGATTGTTACACAACTTTGGCGTCGAACAATTTTTCCAATTTAACTTGGGTTACAATCTTTTTATACGTGTTTAAAAATATATGCAACGACGAACGCCAAGAAGTATGGAGATAGCAATAGTATTTTATTGAGGACCGCTTGCTGCAGTCGCGACAAAGTTCTAAAGTCGAGCATTGTATCGGATTCCTTACGGCACATGCATTCTTCACGCTTGACCGACCGGCTTCGATCTTGTCGAAAACTCTGTTTATAAGACTTTTGCATCTCTACAAGCGTTGTTTCGTGTTGTGAAGCGTCCAAATCGTTTTATTTGCATTTCATAAATAACGTTTCTTAAATAACGTGGTTATAATTGATGATATTCATTTTGCGTATTATGTGTAATCTTATTTTATATAATAATTATCCGAAACAATATTATTTTGTTGTTTAAAATGAAATTTTCTGTGCAATTCAATTATACTTCGAACAGATTCGGAGCTACAATATATTTCCACAAAACTCTACTCGTTGCACCAAACTTCCCGTAAATTCTGCAAACAATAGGTATTATATTTTGCGCTTGTAATAATTTTCCAGGGTGAAGTTTAATTTGTACTGAAAAAAAAATTACTTATAAATTACTTATTACACGCGATATCGCGGGCGCGACATGCACCGACAAAGGAATTGTCTTTGTCGGTGTCTGTCGCGTTCGCGATATCGCGTGTGTAAGAGCCTTAAAGCGGAATAAATTACAAGCGTGATTCACATAAATCTATAGATCTGTCTCTTCATGGTAGAAAGTATTTTCAAAGAATAATTAAAATCCTTTTTTTAAATCATCAACTAAGAAGAGAAAGTGTTCAGGTCTTGTCAAAAGTGAAGGCGCGGGAAGGTAATTGTTGCTGGTTCCCGCGGTTTTACCCCAGCAGTAATTACCCTCGCGTACAGTACACCATTAATTGCTTCTCACAACGGAAACACTGATGGAGGTCGTTTATCCGACCAGTTTGTTCACTTATCTATCCACTGTTTTTGCTCTGTCGTGTTAGACGCAAAATAAAGTGGTCTGAACTAACTAGTTTAGTTTTTAACTAGCCCCATTTAAATTCGACGTTCGGAATTAATTACGCAGTGATTAAACATTATTTTGTTTTTGTTTTTGCCGTTTGTATATGTTTTACGTACAATTTATTATAAGAAAGTAGACAATCTACTTTTTTAAAATAAATTGTACGTAAAACATATACATACGGCAAAAACAAAGACAAAATAATGTAATTAATTTCTCAATTCTGCCTCAAAAGTTGAACAAATTATGAGGTAAAATTTTTACTGAACCCTGCTTTATTCATCGCTCCTTAATTTCGTAACAAAAGTTTAGCTAAGAAGAGTATTAGCATTCAAGTAATTGAAAATGCATTGTTAAAACTTTATTAATAGCATTCGAGAAAAGTGTAAACCGGGTGACTGGGCCCCTGCTACTGATACAAACTTATGAAGATTTTTTTTCTTTAAAAATATACCAACCTTAACTTTTTACTTAGGATAGCGTTCGAGGTTTTGTTGTAAAGTTTTCAAGTGAAAAGCCCACAAGAATAACGAAGTAAGCCGTTGCAAGCGTTTTTCCAAGCTCTACGTTTTTGTCGGTGCGAAATTTCTATCGATTTTGTCGCAGCATCTGCCGTTGTCGGGAACTTTAATTCTTTGACGAACACATTACCTCGCCGATTATAATATCCCCGAGGAATCTTCAGGTATTATTAACTGCACCACAGTTTCCGTTTAACGGCTGAAGTTAGAAAAAAATGTGAGAAATTTTATATGTTCTCGTCCCATTATAATTGAAGCAAACATTAATTACGCGGAGAGCTGCGGGCGAGGGGGTTTACTCGCCGCGACTAGCCACGAGCCACGCCCGCACTGGATGTGTCTACATACTACCTAAGTGCCTATAGATAGCGTTTACCGATAAAAACTTGAGCTCGACGTTTGCGAACCATTAAAATGTATGATTTTTTGCTTATTAAACTTAATATCGTAACAGTACCAACTTTGGTAGTTAGCGAAACGGTTTAGCGACTTTTTGATATTTGAGACTTGTACTGTGTTTAACTTTCGCCTGTCTTTAATTGGACAATAGGTACCTTAATGTGAAACCTTAAACTTTTAATGGTGCTACAGAGTCATATTGCCACTGTAGGTAGGTGGGTGTGGATAGGTAAGTACTTGGTTTAGGTGTACCTACTCATATGTCCCTAAAGGATAATTTTACAGCTGATTCTCAGGTTTTATAAACCTATTCCATTTCATCTGTTGTTAAATCTTATGTCAAATGATTTGTTGCTAACTATTAGGTAGAGGTACGTACACTTCGGTAAACAAATCACAACAGCTTAAATTTACAGATAAGAGATTCTTTTTCCGGCTTTCAGAAACCGGTGATGGTGAGTGAACAGATGTTGTTGAGCGTATACGACGTACGGCATTTCATACAAACTTTCAAGCTCTTGTTTTTCGAAATGACCGAACCGATTTTAATGAAACTCCATACGCATAAGCAGGATACAAATGTCAAAAAAGTTAGTTGAGAACATTTTCGAAAATAGTGTTACTTCCAAATTAGACCGATTCTAAATTTTCCATAGAAACAGAGATTTCCAGTTATTAGTTGTTAAATAAGACATTTCGAAAATGTTTTTCTCAGACATTTTGAAAATTAGTTATCAGAGTCTGATAACTAATAAAAACACTCTGGTCATGTGTTACATGTATAGCACAGCATTGTTACTATTATTCATTCACTACTTATACACTACACTAACTCAAATGGTTTAGTTCTCTTTAGCCTACGCACTATGTCCGTGTTGTCTAGCAGCTGAATTGCGTACCTGTAAAGTTTGAGAGAACATACATTACGACGATGTTGATGACTCAAACAAATGATCTATTAATTGGAAAACAAAAATTCTGTACCCAAGTCAAGTTTCAAATAAACCTCAACCTCAAACTATTAGTTCACCAAATAACTAAGCTTACAGCATCCTAGCACAATTTAGAGGTGGAGTAATAGCAAAATGAAATCAAGTACTCGCAAGTTGGAATTTTGCCGAGAGCTTACGTCCACCTCGTTGTTACCCCATGAATATTGAGCAGTCGCCGGTCTAAGCCCGCAATAGTTAATCTTCTTTTCGGCGGTATAACAGCCGGTTTAATTATAAATGGCGTATTATCGTAGATATTTTGTGACTTACAATTCACAAAACATAACACAGCCTGCAGATAGTGTTTAGTTTGTTTGTTTCCTTTCTTTTTCTTTTTCTGTTTTATTTTTTATTTATTTCTTTTTGTTTTGTTTTGTCATGATATAATGTCTAAAAAGAGTCAAATTATTTATTTCAAATAGGCACATAAAAGGCACTTTGGCACGTCAAAATTTACAAAAAAATAGAATTGATTCTAGTCGTCCATTCCAAAAGGTAGTTTCGTATGGAGAAGAATGGGCAAGAAATTCCACCGTTACTCTTTTTTTTTTACATTATTTTGTATAGGTACATTAGTTTATGTGAAGATGATGCACCCTGAGTAAAATTACTATAACACAATAGGTAAAAATAATGTAAAAAAAAAACAATGACAGATTAATTGATTATGTGATAGATACATGGTGGTCACATATTTACAAATATTGTAAAAATAAATGCTTTCCTAAAAAAAAAATCTTGGTTTGAATAGATTTTGCGATAATGTAGGTTGAACCTCATCTATTTTTTTAAATATGATTAACGTGTAATAGTAGATTGTTATACAAGGGGCTTAAATGACCCATTAATACGAGGTAGAAACCGAGTTTTTATGGGTTTTTAGCGCCGTGTGTTAAACTATACTTTGCACTACGATTGCGAGAATATAAAAAAATCCAATACACCTTGACGGCAACACATTGAATATTATTTATTTTCCTTTCTCTTCCATCTGCAAATACGGGTCTCTATTTTTACTAGATGATGACATTTTCACTGTTGTAAAATAAATTACGGTCAATAATCACCAATTCAATTTTTAATTAGAGAAAAAAAATCTAGGGTAAAACGGGGTTAAAGGTAGATTTTTAGGGTTGCGTACCCAAAGGGTAAAACGGGACCCTATTACTAAGACTCCGCTGTCCGTCCGTCTGTCACCAGGCTGTATCTCATGAACCGTGATAGTTAGAAATGTTCACAGAATGATGATGAATTTCTGTTGCCGCTATAACAACAAATACAAAAAAACCGGCCAAGTGCGACTCGAACTCGCGCACGCAGGGTTCTGTACCATTATCTATAAAAACGGCAAAAAATCATGTTAGTTGTATGGGAGCCCCACTTAAATATTTATTTTATTCCGTTTTTGCTATAGGCAGGTCAGTGTCAACTTGTATCTTAATCACAATTTGATTCGCGACTATAACAGATATGTATTTACATAATTATAATCATTAATACAGCTACAGCTGCGGAACCTTAAGAATGATTACTTTTTGGTTTCTGTAGGCTCGCAACAGACAAAAATTAAAAAAAAAAAATCTTTTTCCCCTAGAGGAAGATATGCTATTTTAGCCCCGCTCTGGTACGCTAAAATTACGGACTTTTTCAGCAAGAGGAGTGAAAAAGTGTTTGTACACACGGCTACACATCAAGATATGCATTTCCAGTAATAAGCTGATCTCACATTGTTGAGGATTTCTGTACAATGAGAAGTCAGCGTGTACTGGAACACCGAGGTAGATCAGAGAGTGGCGGTATGTAGGCTGAATGCCAAGAATACCACCCCAGGACCCGACGGCTTGCCTGGAAAATCCTGGGTTCTGGCCTTGGAGGCTATCGGGCCTTGACTAAGGGGGCTCCTAAGCGCATGCTTGGAGAGGGGCCAGTTCCCACTTCGTTGGAAGACGGGGAAACTGGTCCTCATAAAGTAGCCAGGGCGCCCGGCGACCTCTCCGTCCACTTACCGGCCCATCGTGCTGCTCGATGAGGTGGGTAAGCTCTTTGAAAGAGTAATTGCAGACCGCCTTGTCAGGCGGCTGGTGCGGGTGGGGCCGGATTTATCTACGGTGGATGTCATCATGCGCGTTCAAGCCCTCACGACGGGGGATGCTGTTGCCCGGGGTGGGGTCATCTTGGCGGTATCTCTTAACATCGCCAATGCCTTCAATACCCTGCCCTGGAGTTGCATTAGGGAGGCACTTCGGTATCACCGGATGCCGACCTACCTCTGTCGCGTGGTCGAGGCCTATTTGACGGACAGGGCCGTCATCTACCCCGGTCACCACGGAGAGTGGAACCGGCGAGAGATGTCGTGCGATGTCCCACAGGCCATCGGTCCTGGGGCTGCATCTGTGGGACATCGGCTACGACTGGGTGCTGCGTGCCGACCTCCCTAGCGGCGTCAGCGTAGTCTGCTACGCTGACGACACGCTGGCTGCCGCCTGATGTGACCGGGACCTGCACCAGGGGGTGCAGGTCCCGGTCGCATCAGGCGGCGGCTGAACTGGCAGCACGTGGGGCTGCGACAATCGTCGATAGGATCCGGCAATTGGGGCTCGAGGTGGCTTTGCATAAGTCCGAGGCCATGTGTTTTTTATGGTCCTCGCAACGCACCACTGTCGGGTTCCCAGATGACGGCGGGAGGGGTGCACATCGGCGTCGAGAAGAACGATGAAGTGGGACTCGCCCTCGACAGCCGGTGGAACTTCGTTGAGCATTTTCGACGTTTGGCTCCCAGACTGGAGCAGGCTGGGGCTGCCTTGAAGCGGCTCCTGCCCAATCTAGGGGGTCCAAACGCCTCCTGCCAGAGGCTCTACGCGGGGGTCGTGCGGTCCATGGCCCATGGTTCATGGCACCGGTGTGGGTGCGTGTTCTGAGGCTGTGACCAGCCCGCCGATTGAACGCGTCCCAAAGGGTCATGGCCATCAGGCTGGTACGGGGTTACCGCACGGTCCCTCGTGAGGCGGCGAGCATCCTTCCCGGATTACCGTCATGGGATCTGGAGGCAAATGTCCTCGCGCACATCTGGGTGTGGCGCGAGGAGGCGAAACGCCGGCGTGAAACTCCGCTGCCGCGAAAAATCACGGCACAGCGGACAGAGCTCCGGCGGGATCTCTTGGCGATATGGAGAGTGCGATTGTTGCAACCCAGCGCTGGGCACGCCACAATTGTGGCGATAAGTCCTCTCTTTGAGGAGTAGCTAGAGAGGCGCCACGGCGTCCTCACCTTCCGCCTGACGCAGGTCCTCACCGGACACGGATGTTTCGGGAGGTTCCTGTTCAGGATAAAGCGGGAAAAAACGCCCGGGTGTCACCACTGTGTGGATCGCCCGGAGGACATGGTGGAGCAAACGGTGGAGGTCTGCCCGGCTTGGGCGGAGCACCGCCATGTCCTCATGGAGGCGATCGGCGGCGGTAATCTCTCGCGTCCGGCCCTGGTTCAGGCCATGGTTCGGAGCGAGAGTGCATGGGAGGCCGTCACCTCCTTCTGCGTTCTGCGAAGCAGTAATTTATTATTGATTATTTATTTATTTCATTTATTCAGTAGTATAGTTACATTTTTATACATATAAGTTGGCGCAAACATAAACTCATTAGAGTTTTACCGTGCACCAAAATCATCGACCACATAATTTAGAGAATAAACCTAACTTAAGTTCTTAATTAAAATTAAACACAACAAAAATAACAGCGAGGGTATTTAGCGAAATATTTATCTATTACTAAACAAACGAGCGAACATCGGTGACCGATCTGACCGTCCTTCAAACAAAAGTGGTAGAGGACAGATGGTGGTGGATAATAGGACTGTTTTACTGTAAAATAAAACAGTAATTATGTCCAGAAAGAAAGACACAGCGTTAGAGCAAGGGCCTTGCTGATGAGTGAAGACACTATGAAAACCTTAACAGTCGGTCTAGTAGTCGGTCGGAATGTGACTTAGATTGATACAGGTTGTTCCTAAAAGTATAAATATTTTTAGCAGTAGTTAATTTTTCTTTATTTTTGTTGGCTATGATATTGATAGGAATTACGTTTTTAAAATAATGGTATTCAGCTGCATCCGGTTAGACTGGAAGCCGACCCCAACATAGTTGGGAAAAGGCAGATGATGATGATTATGTTTTTTTATTATTTATTAACGATCAATTGTAACATTTATTTTTATTCACATATTATTATACAATTAGATATTTATGTTTTGTAAGAAATATTGCTTTAATTTATATTTTATGTTTTTAAGAGTTATTTTGTCCCTCAATGATATAGGTAGCTGATTAATAAGGTAAGGTATTATATACTTTAACGATCTCTTGCCGTGTAAAATTCTGTATTTTGGAAGTAACAACTTTGCATTGAGTAGGAGTATTAATTTCATTATTATTTATGATTTTTGTTTTCTTAAGATTTTCATTAAAAAATTCTTCTTTTAATAGTGTAAATTTAGTTTTTTCGTCTATGGGTATTATTTTACAGAAGTCAAATAATTTACGGTAGTCATTTTTGTACTTCTTCTTAATGTTATGCGGTACAATCACTTTTAATATACGTAGTTGAAGTGCGTAAATTCGATCAAGGTGAGTCTTATAAGTCCTACCATAGCTGGACAGACCATATGATATCGTTGATTCGGCCAGAGCTTTGTAAAGCAATAGTAGTGTTTGATATGGAACTTTGCATTTTATAATAGAGAATTTAGTCAAAATACATCTTAATTTATCACACACCCCATTAATGTGCTCGTTCCAATGAAGTCTGCTATCAACGGTAAGTCCTAGGTATGTTTGGCTATCTACGAGATCTATGGAGTCACAGCTGCAAGGCTTGGCTACTTTATTAGGGCAATTGCAATGCAAACAATCATGAGAGTGAACTGTTAGTTTAGGCAAAGAAGAGCTTCTATTCTGACTGGAACTGATGTACATTAACTTGGTCTTACTAGCGTTTAATACTAAACCAGCGTCATGGGACCATTTAGTTAGCAAATCAAAGTCCTCTTGAAGTTGCTTTTGAGCATCACTAACACTCCGTCCAGCGGCTATAAGGCAGGTGTCGTCGGCGAATTGATAAATCTCGCACCTTTTTATCACATTAACAAGGCTATTAACGTAAGTGAGATAGTGCAGCGGCCCAAGGACCGAGCCTTGCGCCGTGCCTTCCGTTACTATGACTGGTTCACTAATCGCGTCACTGACTTTAACCATATATTTTCTGTCATCAAGATAGTTCCCGCACCAATTGAGTAGTTTGCCTCTAATTCCGCTATCATGGAGACACTCTAGTAACCGGTCATGTCTGAGCGTGTCGAATGCCTTGCTGTAGTCTATAAATACTACTAGAACGTGCTTTTTTTCATCTAAGTGTTTATGAATACTATCTGTGACCGTTGATAGCAGTTGTGTGGTATTCTAAATCTAATGCTCGTGAAGAAGGAGGCGTAACGCGTGAGGGAGTGGCAGGGCTCGCGCCCTCACGCCTCTAGTCGCCGCAGGAGACGCCCTGGGCGTCGGGAGTCGCAAGCCGATTTTCGGCCACCGTAGGCGCGGGCATGCGGATGGTGAGCGATGGGTGCTCGCCGTCCGATAAGGACCAGGCCCGGGTCAACGGCGCGTTGTGTTCCACGCGCGCCTCAATGAGACGTCAGCACGAATTGACGGAGGTCCATTAGGGCCAAGCCTGCCAGGGTTGCGAGTTTGTCCGAAATATCGTGGCCCTGGCACACAGGCAAATGAAGGAACACGGGTGGGTTTTAGTCAATAAAAGTCTGACACGCCCTCCCGCTCCGCCCAGAGCGGGAGAAGTTATAAGCGTGTACTGGAAATGTATAGCTTAATGTGTAGCCGTGTGTTCAAACCTAATTTACAGAAATAAAAATATTTAATTCATTCGAACTTGAAGAAGGTATACTCAGTCCAAAGATACGACATAAATACATAAAACTTATACAAATATCAACTCTAAACTCAAGTGATCTAAGTTGATTAATTATTGAACGAAAAAACTATCGCTAAACGCAATAAAATAATTTTAGTTGCAATGGAAACTGCAAGATAAATTCCAAGCATTACATTTATCTCGTCTCGTTGGATTTAGTATAGGTACCTTCCTACGTTGATAACATAAAGATATATAGGTTCCTATAATTAATTACTTATGTATTATTGTTTTATTATAGCTTGAGCGTAACGTAACCCACAAGGTTTATGAAAAATATACAGTTGATTTTGCAGGTTTGTTTTTATTATTTTCCAATTATGTTAGAGAAAAATCCACGGGAAAAACAATGTGGAAATTCAAAAAGAGTAAATTTTTTATAAACATGTTGTTATATATTAATGTTCGGTTTCGTTTTGGATATTAGATAGGTAGGTACTTCTACTTATTTTGTTACAATCAAAGCCGTCCGATATGTGTATTAAATGTACAACACTGGCAGATAAATCCCATATTACCTCCCATAGGAGCCATAACATGTGATGGGATCGTCTAATAGCTAGTTAATAGAACACCTCGGGTTGTTTTTAGGGTTCCATACCTCAATAGGAAAAAACGGAACCCTTATAGGATCACTTCGTTGTCCGTCAGTCTGTCAAGACCCTTTTTCACAGGAACGCGTTTAGGTATAAAGTTGAAGTTAATATCAAATACGTATGTCTACGGTCCCTTAGAGCTCTAAAAAATCAAGCTTCTAAGTCAACGCAATAAAAAAATACGGTGATTTATGTGACTTTTTGGCGACATATTTCGATACTCGCAAATAAATCAAAACCTATAAAGTAATTCCCGTTGACCTAGAATCATGAAATTTGGCAAGAAGCAAGATCTCACAGCACAAGTATAGGAAAATGTCCTAAAATGGTAAATTTGTAGCTTTATCACATAAAAAAAAATAGCCAGTATCTCGCACGTAAATCAAAACTTATAGGGTACTTCTCGTTGACCTAAAATCATGAAATTTGGCAAGAAGCAAGGTATCACAGCACAAGTAAGGGAAAAAGTCCGAAAATCGTTGACTTTTAGTTTTATCACATAAAAAAAAATCGAGTGTCTCTCTAATATATGAAAGCTTATAGGGTACCTACTTCCCGTTGACCTAGAATAATGAAATTTGGCAAGTAGCAAGGTCTCACAATACAAGAAAAGGAAAAAGTCAAAAAATTTTTACTTTGTAGTTTTATCTCATAAAAATACTTTTTTGCGATTACAAACTCACGTTTTCAGTTGGAAAATTGACCGTGGCGTACATCGATGTATGAGAGAACATGTTTTTCAACTACAATTTTAAGTTTGTTTTAGGGATAAATTCATCCCAACTACGGAACCCTTAATTGTGCGTATTCTGACACGCACTTGGTCGGTTTTTTTATTAAAAAAATACATAAAAATAAATCAATCAATCTACCTACCTAGCCTTTTCCCAACTATGTTGGGATTGTCTTCCAGTCTAACTGGATGCAGCTGAATACCAGTATTTTACATGGAACGACTGCCTATCTGACCTCCACAACCCAGTAACTGGGTAATACAACAAAATAATAATAATAACGTAGTATTTAAAACTGCTTAAATATTTAAAGAATTTGTTCATCGTTATACTTTCCAAACTTTATTTTTCTTAAATAGCATAATTCCTAAATAATTATCAGAATATAACTTAGGCATACCTAGTTATATCGAGGTGCCTCAACATAGATAAAAAAAAATGCAATAGTGGATATTGTACAGTATACATAATTATATGTATATTATGTCACCGCGACGAATAATTGAAAACACCGTCATTGTATCACGCAAGATTATAAACTGCCGAAAAATTGTAACAAAGCATTATACATTAGGGTGGATAGATTTTGTTTTTTTCTGATTTTTGAAATGGAACTATTGTCAAAAGTTGACACCATTAAAATCATTAAGAATGACATAATTAAAATGATTGTTATATTTCAGGAAATACTGCCCCAGGCACACTGAATAAAAAAAAAAACTATTTCAGGCATTATTGTGATTTACGTTTTGTGCTAATAACACTGCAATTTTTAATTTGTGTGTATGTTTATTTACTTTAAACGAACAAAGTTATAATATTTATGTCTTAAAACTGCTATTATACAGCGATATCTTTTTTATGTATCGGAAAATACCTAAAAACTTGTAATTTAATTAATTTTGTAATCTTTATTAGAGTTAAATACAAGCATTATCTTTCGAGATTCCAAACGTGTTCTTATAAATCCATCTCTTCTGATAGGACCACAGACTGCAGCAGAGGCCTCCGTCACAATTTTCACACATCTTTCAGTGGCTTGAGTGTGACAAGGGTAACTTTTGAGAAGGGGTTAAATCAGTGACTCAATTTTTTCCGGCGTCTGGATGCATTCGTTAATGATTGTAGAGTTTATTTTTCTGATGACTGGTGACTCGGTAACTATCACATCTTTCCAGGTAATAATGTCAATATAATCTTTCAGCACTGAAATTAAATTTAGGAACTCTAAACTCCCTCACGCTGCTAATAGCTGAATCTCGCGATTTCAGTATCTTCCGCAACGCTAAAACTCTAACATGTTTTCTGTCGTCAGTCAACATTGCTAGTAAAATGTTCTCTGCGTGACCAAAAACACCATTTCCTTGAATAACTGGATCTATTACAGTCTTAAGATGATCTGGAAGGTATGTTGAAAGAAGAATGGTTTTATGCAAATGCTTTGCACCATAATTGTAATAAGTCATAATAGAAAATCAAGCTATCGTAACGGAACTATTATCGAAAGTTGCGTATATGTGTAAATGATTCAAAACCAAAATATTTTTGAAATATAACGTTTAGAAATACTGCCCCACGCCAGTTCAAATTTTAGAAAAATTTAGATTTTGAGACATTTTCTGGCCCAATTACTTCCACTTAACGGTCTGCATGATACTAAATAAAATTTTGATTTATGCTACGCAACAGTTGACAGAATGGGTAGCGGGGCGGGGAAGTCACTGTGATACCCGCCCCACCTCTTCGCGACCGCGAAAGACAATTGAAAAATTAGTAAGTGGCGACCTTTGCACCGAAGCGGATTGCGCTTTTGTGTTTTAATTAATTGACAATGTCGTTGTCTTCTCTTCGTAGTGACTTGCAGTGTCCTTTATTTGGCTGAGAATTGTAGTGAAAGCTTATCCCATAAGAATCCCGGAAAAGTCGTTCATTCCAGATGGCATACCATGGCAAACCGAATTCTTAGACTGTATGCTTCCACAGCTTGTCCTACAGAAATTCTAGTGCATTTGGTTACATTTATTGTTAAAGTTTATGCTCCAATGTGGTTTTCCATCAAAACGAAACCAAGTTGCAATTATGGTGCAAAGCATTTGCATAAAACCATTCTTCTTTCAACATACCTTCCAGATCATCTTAAGACTGTAATAGATCCAGTTATTCAAAGAAATGGTTTCTTTGGTCACGCAGAGAACATTTTACTAGCAATGTTGACTGACGACAGAAAACATGTTAGAGTTTTAGCGTTGCGGAAGATACTGAAATCGCGAGATTCAGCTATTAGCAGCGTGAGGGAGTTTAGAGTTCCTAAATTTAATTTCAGTGCTGAATCCTGCTTGGATCCTCGTATGGATACTCTCATTAACCAAGTGACATACTTATCAGACTGTGTAGCTCAAATGCCGCAAATTTTCACGGCAATTAGTACGAGTAATAATAGTATAGAAAATAACCATGGCGGTCGTTGCGATTCCGTAAATTCTACGAATTGTAATATTTTTTTAAATAAACCACCTATTAATAACAATAATTACGTGTTTGGGGGATTTGAAAATAAGTTTTGACGAATCTAAAATTGTACCGTTGCCGACCTCCCAAAATTAGCAGAGTGAAATAACCTTCAATAATTTAATTCACATGCCTGAAAGGGTATTCGGTATATGAAGGACTTGCAAGCGCAAATAGCAACACCAGCTTTTATATGAATGAATTAATTGAATGCACCGACCCCAGCGTGGTTTGACCAGAGTCGGTTACTCGAATGAACATTAGCCCCTGCAGCCTCATGTTTCATGGGACTACGGAGGCCTTTGCATATTAAAGAGTAGACCGGGGGTAGGGAAGACGTGCCTTTGGGCTATGGAAGGATTATTAGAGTCGTACTGGATATGGATCCTATTGAGTAAGCATTGGAATTGTGGAGAGACGGGTGATATATATCTATGGGAGGGCTATCTTTTAACAACGTCTCCACCTGGTTGGCTACACAGTATTTTCGATAGATCGATATAGTTAGGGTCTGAGGATATGGTATACGATTCCTTCTAGCGGTTTTAGATCATCTGTAATTAAGATAAGGTTGTCCGGATATAGCAACGCCAGGTTTTATAGGGGTAAAAATAAATGAGGAACTGTACCATCTTAATAAGGTCCGGATTTTGGCTAGTATGGAACAATTTTTATACAAACTCTATATAATAGTTATCTGAAAAATTTGGTCCAACGTCTCCTTTATACAAAAATATGGAATCCTGTATGCAAGTCATATGTGGCCAGCGATCAAAATTAGACGTGACCGCATTCTAAAAGTAGTTAGTAACATCAATCTTAAGAGGAGGCTCCCTATTTTTATGTTAATTTGCAAGAATATTCAGAAACAGTCACACATACAAGCAAAATGAAACTTTAGTATATGATTTATTGGATCTTTTTATTTCCATGTTGGAGACAGTTACCTACGTAATTGTAATATTTTCTCTACATACATTTTTTATTCGAAAATCATGCCTTTTTAAGGATAATTATAAAAAAAACAAACCAGAATGTTTGGGTTTTTATATCTAAAATAAATATTCGCAGCAAGAAAATTTAGTTTATTATTTATAGATATTTTTTCTCTAGATCAGTTATTACTTTAGTTATAAACAAAATAAGAATTGAGACTTACGCTATTTAGTTTCGTGATCGAATACGATCAAAGAGCGCCCAAGATATTCAACGTTATTACTGGGGTGCGTCTCATAACGTATACACTCATTTGGTCTAATTTAATTTTATTATCGTCCATAAGATATAATCAAAGTGAGATATACCAACTGTTGATATAATTTCTTTACATATAACATTTATTTATTCTAAAACTTAATTAGTAATACGTTGTTTGATATAAACGTTTATGTAATCGAAAGTCATTTGGTCTAACGTTTAATATGTATATTGTTTATTTAATTGAAAATCATTAGGTATAACGTTTAATATATATAAAAACGTCATTATGGTTAACACCCCAACTCGGATAGGTTAGGTTAGAAGGCTAAGGCGGGAGCGAAGCGGAGCGGAGCTCCCGCCTTAGTCTTCGTGGTCATTTTTTTTTAAACTACCCAGAAATAGGAGCCCCGCCATGCGGGGCTCCGTCAACCTCTCTTAGCGCAGGTAGTAATCAGTTACTAGTTATGTTTAATATCTACTTAGGTTACTATTACCTATAACTACGATAGGACTTACAAAGAATAAAACAAAGAAAAAATACTTTTAAACATTTATTAAACAAAATACAAAGTTATTGTTTTTTTAAGCTTAAATTAGAAGCCACAGCTCGTAAAAATTCACACTCTGAATATTCCTTTGAACTTTTTTATGTCTCACACTTGTAAGAATTCATTTTTAAAGGAATACTTTAATGATTATTATTTAACTGAGCAAGATTACGCACACTAAGTGACAACTAACAATAACTTTTGTTGAGCTACCCACAGGCTACTACATAAAAATAATACTAAATAAACTAACCCGTGTCTATGCAATTTTGCTTTGTATTTTTAAGTAGGCGTTTTCATCATATTAGACCAAATAAGTTTCATATCTTTTGAGTGGTATGTCAAACGATTTTATATTTAATGTATGTTATGTCAAACGATGTTATATTTAATGTATGTTATGCTTATAATTTTTTTTTTTTTTTTAATTATATCAATCGTACATTATATTAACTAATCGCTATATTAAATAAAATTATAGGTTCCGTTGTTATATGTTGTTAATATTAGAGAATTTGTTGTTATATCATCTATTACTTACCCTTATTACTGGGGGCCTAAAATGGACGCTTTGGCAGAATCATAATATGATCTGCGTATAATTCATATCCCGCAATTCATCTGTTTGACAGTTTTGTATGGAGTTTCGTAAAATGGTCCACAAATTATGAATTGCTTTAATGAAGTCAAATAGCAGATGTTAAACAGATGTATGAATTGTACGCAGATCATATCATGATTCTGACAAAGCGTCCATTTTAGGCCCTCAGATGTGTTAGCGTTTAGCACATAACGGAATGGCGAGCAAGGGGCGAAGTTTGCGTGGAAATTTGATTTAGACTGCCTTTTTTTTTTTTTTGGGTGGGAAATCATCAAATATCTTCTCCCGCTCTGGGCGGAGCGGGAGGGAGTGTCAGACTTTTACTGACTAAAACCCACCCGTGTTCCTTCCGTTGCCTGTGTGCCAGGGCCACGATATCCCTTTCGGACAAACTCGAAACCCTGGCAGGCATTGGTCCTGACGGACCCCGTCAGTTTGTGCTGACATCTCTTTAAGGCGCGCGTGGAACACCGGGTCGACGGCGCGTTGCCGTCGACCCGGGCCTGGTCCTTATCGGACGGCGAGCTACCCATCGCTCACCGTCCGCAAGCCCGCGCCTACGGTGGCCGGAAATCGGCTTGCGACTCCTGACGCCCAGGGCGTCTCCTGCGGCGACTAGGGGCGTGAGGGCGCGAACCCTGCCTCTCCCTCACGCGCTCCGCCTCCTCCTTCGCGAGCATTACTTACTGCTTCGCAGAAGGAGGTGACGGCCTCCCATGCACTCTCGCTCCGAACCATGGCCTGAACCAGGGCCGGACGCGAGAGATCGCCGCCGCCGATCGCCTCCGTTAGGACACGGCGGTGCTCCGCCCAAGCTGGGCAGACCTCCACCGTATGCTCCACCGTGTCCTCCGGGCGATCTACACAGTGGTGACACCCGGGCGTTTCCTCCCGCTTTATCCTGAACAGGAACCTCCCGAAACAACCATGTCCGGTGAGGACCTGCGTCAGGCGGAAGGTGAGGACGCCGTGGCGCCTCTCTAGCCACTCCTCAAAGAGGGGACTTATCGCCATAATTGTGGCGTGCCCAGCGCTGGGTTGCGACAATCGCACTCTCCATGTCGCCATGAGATCCCGCCGGAGCTCTGTCCGCTGTGCCGTGATTTCTCGCGGCAGCGGAGCGCCCACACCGGTGCCCCGTAAAGGGCCATGGACCGCACGATCCCCGCGTAGAGCCTCCGGCAGGAGGCGTTTGGACCCCCTAGATTGGGCAGGAGCCGCTTCAAAGCAGCCCCGGCCCGCTCCAGTCTGGGAGACAAACGTCGAAAATGCTCCACGAAGTTCCACCGGCTGTCGAGGACGAGTCCCAGGTACTTCATCGACGCCGATGTGAACCCCTCCTTCCGTTATCTGGGAACCCGACAGTGGCGCGTTCCGAGGACCATAAAAACACATGGCCTCGGACTTGTGCAATGCCACCTCGAGTCCCAATTGCCGGATCCTATCGACGATTGTCGCAACCCCACGTGCCGCCAGTTCGGCCGCTGCCTGATGCAAACTCCCTTGTGCCAGGACTAGCGTGTCGTCAGCGTAGCAGACTACGCTGACGCCACTAGGGAGGAGGCTGGGGAGCACACCTGAACAACATCATGATGGAATCATCGCCAGTAAAATGGCATTCCAATTTGAAGGCAATTTTTTCTGTGTAGCTTTAATCAAACAAGGTGCATGAAGGATGCACACGTTCTAGTGCAGTTCAACAATTGGACCCTCATAGCTTACATAAGGAACGAGGTCCCGGTCCTTAGCCCTGTTGGGCCCATCAGACAAACTCCTTTACCTAACCGAGCAGCACAACATAACGCTGTCGGTATCATACCCCTCGGGAAGGATAAACGGTATTGGAGACCGCCTCTCGAGAGGAAAACCTGTTCCCGAATGGCAACTATAATCCCAAGCCAAGAACGTCATATTTAAAAGATGGGCCGTTCCAGACGTAGACGCGTTCGCGTTAAAAGAAACCGCAGGTGTCCCACAATATGTCAAGATTGGGACTTTCAGTTGGGCTGGAGGTCCTTCCCCCAACCTGATTCCTCTGGTACTGGTTCACCTGGACAGGGCCAAAGGAACATAAATAGCAATAGCACCACAGTGGGATCAGTGCTTTTGGTTGACCGATCTACAAGCCAGAGCCTTATTATACACACAAATACAATTACACACACACCCACACATACACTATAAAAAATACAATCGCGCAAAAGCAGAACCAAAATTATTGTCAATTTCTTTTTAAAAAAAAGTTTTTCTTTTTGTTCTTATTTTATACACGTTTAGAAGTACCTACATATTATAAGCTGAAGTCTCTTAATTTGTTTTTGCCTTGTCATAAAACAACAATTGTGTTTTTTATAACGGGAGGACGCTGGCTCCTGCAACACAGTTTTAACTAGCGCAGGAGTCAGAGTATTCTATTAATGTGATGTTGCATATGTTTTTTGGCAAAAAAAATTTTTTTCTTTTTCTTTTCTGTTCTTTTATTAAATACAGTACCGATGAGGGGTGGTAAGCCCGAGTAGCTAACTGGAGTAGGGATGCAATTATCTTTAATAAATAAGTTTGAGTAATAGTTGGCGCAAAAGCACTCTAAATACGAACTATATATTTAAAGAGTAAAGCTGGCTATAGTTTTGTTCCATAAATAATATTAATCACAAATACCCAGATGGCAAAGACGTTGTAAGATTTTTAGCAGATCTGCATTTAAAAAGAAATGTTTCAGTTAACACAATTTTATTACATAAATTGGCTATTTCTTCTTTTTGTGCAACAAGTTTTAAAAGCCCTGCATTGGCAAAACCTCAACCTTCGAAATCTCCTATTTGGTACACAAAATTGTTATTCAATTGAATGAACACAGTTCCAAGCACAAATTCACTTTTTGATATTTCAAGAAGAACTTGAATTATTTCATTGTTAGCATCAGACAGAGGAATGGACCTTACTTTAGTGGATATTACAATTTCATAGAAGAAGAAGGATTTTTTTAAATTATGGCCCAAATTTTTTATCAAAAATAGACTCAAGTAAATATAGATAATCTAAATGTTTTTTTATTAAAGCACTCAGATGCAATTAAATTATGTCCCTTGAGACATATTAAACAATTGATTCAAACTTCACAACATAGACGTCTTAATAGTAATGTTACTAGTCTATTTGTTTCAATAAAGGGCGATATAAATCAGCTACAAGCGTTATCATAGCGGGTTGAATTAAATCTATATTTAAAGATTTAAATCTAGAAACTACTCCAGGAAGTATCAGAGCTGCTGTAGTATTAAAAGGGTGGTGGGAGAAAGCACCTGAGGTTGAGATATAAGCTACCTGGAAGAGTGATAAGACCTTTAGGAAGTTTTACTGTAGAGAAATGATTATTAAACATTGATGATTTGTAACGATTAAAGGTCTCAGGTTATTAATATGAATAAAATAGTTTATGTGCCAAAGTTAATAGTTTAAGGTTTGAACTACCAAATTGTTTTTTGTGATTCTAAATGATTATATTTAGTAGTAATATTATTTTACTGATTAGGGTAATTAATAATAGTTGTTAATTAATCAAAATCAAAAGTCATTTATTCAATCTAGGTTGAGAATCAGCACTTTTCAAACGCCAAAAATTACATAAGACCGTCCCCCAAAAACTGCCGCCCTTCACCACTTCCTAGTGCTTTAGCTGGGAAGAAGAGGTGGCGCAACAAACTCCCCAGCAGCACAGCTCAGTTAGAAAAACTTGATTCTATACAATAATATGAAAATAATTTACATCACGCAACACAAAACATTAAATGAAATTATTTGCCATATGTCAGCTAGCACACGCCACTATACCGGTGTATAGTCTGAAACGAATTTCTTTCATTATTTAAACACATTTCTTTATTTCACATAGCGTTTATACCTTCCCAAGCAGATAACAAACAAGTCTTCATATTATCGCTGTCATTCTGCTAGGCATTATTTATTATTTATTTATCCATTTATTCAGTAGTACAGTTACATTTTTATACATATAAGTTGGCGCAAACATAAACTCATTAGAGTTTTACCGTGCACCAAAATCATCAACCACATAATTTAGAGAATAAACCAAACTTAAGTTCTTAATAAAATTAAAATTAAACAACAACAAAAATAACAGCGAGGGTATTTAGCGAAATATTTATCTATTACTAAACAAACGAATGAACATCGGTGACCGATTTGACTGTCCTTCAAACAAAAGTGGTAGAGGACAGATGGTGGTGGATAATAGGACTGTTTTACTGTTAAATAAAACAGTAATTATGTCCAGAAAGAAAGACACAGCGTTAGAGCAAGGGCCTTGCTGATGAGTGAAGACACTATGAAAACCTTAACAGTCGGTCGCCGGTATCAGGTAAGGTAATCAGGTATGTTTTTCAATATTTATGCTTCTAGAAGCCAGAATCATATATAGCTTCTTCATACTAACGCTGCACGCTGTGTCGTTCTTTCGGCACATAATGAATGGTTTATTTAGTGTAAAACAGTACTATTTTATTAGGATTCCGTACCCAAAGGGTAAAACGGGAACCCTATTACTAAGGCTCCGCCGCCGCCGTCTGTCTGTCTGGCCGTCTGTTACCCGTCTGTATCTCATGACCCGTGATAGTGTTAGACAGTTGAAATTTTCACAGATGATGTATTTCTGTTGCCGCTATAACAACAAATACTAAAAAAGCGAAAAAAAAATATTTAAGGGGGCTCCAATACAAAAACGTGATTTTTTTGCTCGTTTTTGCTCGATATTGATAAATATTGATAATAATATGAAATATTCACAGAATATTTAGTTATATATTCACTTTAAAAATAAATATTTAAATTAAAATAAAACAAATATTTTCAGGCTCCCATTCAACAAACGTGATTTTTTTGCCGTTTTTATAGATATATTACGGAACCCTTCGTGCGCGAGTTCGACTTGCACTTGGCCGGTGTTTTACAACTAGCGGACCCATTCAAACACACTAAATCTCATCAAAATCGGTCCAGTCGTTTAGGAGGAGTTCAGTGACATACGTACAAAATATTTTTTTCAATTAAATTTATTCATTAACAATTTTCATTGTGTTTGAAATAATTATAAATAAAAATTCGTTTGTTTATAATTTATCCGTGTCTTTATACACAATACTACTAGTATTTTCAAGCAAGCAACAAGAGCTTGTAGCAATAGAAGGACGCTTTGCAAGTCGCCGCCCAGGGACTACGGTGCTCCGGAACATTGTTACCTTAACTTATATTCGATTCCGTAATGGAATCGCGCCAGACGCAAACATCCAAGTTGAATCTATGCATAGGCAATAAACTTGTAGGTTTACACTGCTGTGTTCCAATGTTATAAATGTATGAATGTGTTTTGTGTGAGTTTTGATCGGGGATTGAAATGTCGCGGGAGGTTGACGCAACTGTCTAATCCGCAAAACTGACTAATCAACGAAACTGGCGAATTACATAAACTGACAAGTGAGGAAAACTGACCAGTGATACGCGAACTCGTTTATTGTGCTTAGGAGGCAATTTAAAGAATATTATTATATTATTGATTCATATAAGGCTACTTGGAAACGTATCGTCTCTGCAAAAAGAATCACAAAACAAAACCGGCAAATGAGAGTCGAAGGATTCAACAGGCAAGCTATTACGATATTATTAATTGACAGACAGACACAAGACGAAGGCCTTAGTCTAGGCCTTGATCGTAGGTTCTGGCCTACGCCTTGGCTATAAGCCTAACCCTAAAAATTGTAGCTTGATGTGAACCATTACCCTAATTAATAATCTATTGGTAAATAACATGAAAATGCGCGATGGCGGGCCTGAATAATACATACTCGTAATAGACATACGAACGAACATAGTCCCAGAGGGGCAACTCTTGCTCTTGAATAGCATACGTACTTCACGGGTAATCTCATGGCAACACTATAGGTAGGTATAGGGTAGCTACGTATTATGCAATCACCGAATCAAAATCAAAACATTTCATTTCACATAAACCTACATGGGCACTTATGAAACGTCAGAAACTAGGTGCACGGTTCCAATTGGTTACCTATGGAGAAGAGCCGGCAAGAAACTCCACGGTTACTTTTTTTTTTAAATTATTTGCTTTTGTGTTGTGTTGTGTAATGTTTTCAAATTAGAGTATTAATAGGTATGGTTGGACGGTGTACGCCCGTCAACAACTACTACTTTACAAAATAGAAAATGGTCTACAAATCTACAGTCTATTAAGGGGGATGCGTTGAGGCAGACCGCGAAATTAAAATTTTCTTAAGTTTTTTGCAATTTGCAGGTCTGTGTCAGGTTGTATATTGATTAAAATGAAGCTGAAGGGGGCTGAAGTGAGCTCGAGGCTGTCATGACACATGCAAGGGATTAATTGATACTAGACAGCTCACTACACCGAAGTTTTCAAGATAAAGATCGGCTGACATTCTAGTGATCTCATGTTTATATAAATAGGTATTATTATTATTATTAGGTTTATATTATATGTTATGATATAACATAACATCACGCCTTGTTTCCCCAGAGGTGTGTAAGTACACCCACATTTCGCCAGGTATGTTTACGCATCATAGACAAAACATTCACTCTATCGATCATTTGGCCTAAAACACTTGAAGTACAATCGAGTAAAATATTGTAACGTTCCCCCCCACTAGCGGTAGCCTTTATAAAGAGCTGCGCTGTTGAGTCGGTACGCAATATACCGATACTACAAGTCCCCTCTTGTACAGTAGCCAGTAACGCCCTAAGCCTAGGTTCGAGTCCCACTATGGGACGCCTTTAGCTGTGTTACTTAAAATATTTCTCTAACCCGGCGAGAGGCCCTTCCGGCCCCGCCAACGTTCGGTTACGCAGAAAAGGCACTCCGGAGCCATCTGCAATAGGTCCGTATCAAAAACAAAAAAAAAAAAGAGTCGGTACGAATTTCGAACGGATGCGTCTTGGTGCACGGACCACAGTCTCTCGACAGTCAGTACTGCCCGGTTATTGGATGTGGAACGCTGTCTCCGACAATTATTACTATCCTTATTGTATACAAAATAATTTGTGTATTGCCCGTATCTGAGTTTTACTTCTGATGTCTGCACCAATCCCGACAAATACATCTCATGTTTATAAATAATAGTCTCATGTTTACTTAAAGTTTTAGTTTTTCTTAAATGTAGGTACATTAAGTTCGATAACAATATCATAATTTAATGAATAGGTTTATGAAACTTGAATCGCCTTAAAATCTTGCACGAGAAAATTGGAAATTAAATAGAATAGTTTCCAATTTCGTCGAGGTGAAATTTGATCCGTACTCAAATGTTAATAAGGTTCCTTTTATTCCATCTTATTCCATCAACTTTCGTAGTACAAGTTTCCATACCTTCCCACGTAGTTCATTGTTAAATCGCGTGGTTGAGTTTTAAGTAATTGATGTCGGCTGTAATTACTCAGATGCCACTCATATTCGTGTTTACTACAAAATTACCATACACGAAAAAACGTAGGCGTTTTTAGTTTGCCATCTTGCGCTCTATTTTTGCTTTGTCACTTCGTAATGTGCCAAACTTTTGTAGCTTTCTGAATGGGATATTCGCTGCCAATTCTGCCGGTACGTCGCATAATCGATTGAGTGGAAGTTGAACTAAACTGACTCTCGAGAGTCGGCTACCATTCTTCTACTGCTGCCTTTTAATGCCTGTTGATGGATGGTTTGTGATGAAGAGAGTTATGTGTAGCGATATTCTTTTTTTTACGTTTTGCGATGTCTAATCTACTGACGCTGCATATCTGCTATAGTCGACTTTCTTGTCAATACCAATCTATAAATAGTATAAATAAAGTTGCTTTACGTGCATGTCTGTATGATCGTTTTGTTCTTCTAAACTACCTAAAGATTCTCAACATAATTTAGAGAATTTATTCCAGAAGGTGTAAAAAACATTAATATTAAACTTAAATGTAGGTAATAAAGAAGTCTCGATGTGCTTAACCGACTTCATAAAAGGAGGAGGTTATTTATGTACCTCTGTATGTATTTTTTATCGATATTTTCGTCAACTGTAGACCGATTTTCACAATTCTTTGATAATACGTTTTTAATCCACTTTGTGTATCTTGATAACGTTATAAAATACCCTGTCACTGTTGTTTACATAGCAATTAGTGGTGTACGAATTGGTGTGGGGTTGGTCCCATAGCTAAAAAGTGAATTACAAAAAAAAAAACAACCGACTTCCAAAAAAGAACACTACAAAGTGAAAAATATCTTTAATTTCGGAAATCGGTGACAAAAAACTAAAATAGAGATCCGAAGACACCGACTACCGAAATTAACGTTATTTTTCACTTGCGTCAATTATAATACTTACCTTATATTATGTGCAGTGCACTGCACATAATATTATTGCACTAATTTAACCACAACTGGTTGCAAGTTGCCACAACTGCTCTGCACTGTTTGTATTGGGATGAATATATCCCAAGAACAAACTTAACATTGTAGTTGAAAAACACGTTCTCCCATACATTCCCACTGCATAGGTAAGTCTATACGCACAATAATGAGATTTCCCATATTATTTTAAGACCATAGACTTCTTATATGTTTTCCTGTAATCTATAAGTATCTGTTTGCCTTTTGTGAGTGAGCATTCATCTTTTAGACATTTCGGGATTCTAGTGATGGACTCAGGTAGCTGTAACCCAACCCAACATTTCTTTTAGATTTTTTTATTTGGGTTCGGGGGACACAAGTGGGACGTCATTGTATTCTATTAACTGCGACTTATTACTACACCTAAAAACCAGAAACGGATGTTAACGAGACCTCGGATGAAGACATTTTAACCCCGCTAAAAGATTCACCATTCAAGATTCGGCGAAGCTGGACCTGAACTCAACCTGGCGGCGACGTCATTAAAAGATAGATAAATACACCACCCATAGATAAATACACGTTACTCCACTATTCCAATGCTTGCTCAAGGATGGATATCCGGGGTACGGCTCTAATAATCCTTCCCATATCCCAAGGGCACATCTTCCATACCATTATCGCGCCCCGTGGTCTACTCTTTGATACGCAATGGTCTCTGTAGTCCCATGAAACATGAGGCTCCAGGGGCTAGTGTGAATCTTTGTGGTTTATTCGAGTAATCGAGTCTGGTTTACCCACGCAGGGGTCGGTGCATTTCATTCATTTATTCATGTAGTGTATTTTTTGAGAGTCGGTTGTTTTTTTTTTGTTTTTTGTCAAGTTATTACAACCGTGCGATGCAGGGGCGGGTCGCGACACCATCTATCAATAGTAGGTATACTAAAGTTGCTTTCGTGTCTGTGACTGGTTTATTCTTCTAAACTACATTATGGATTTTGATGTGTTTTTCACCATAATTTAGATATTTTATTCCGGAAGGTTAAGTGTACTTATAATTTTTTTTTCTTAAACTTAAATATCATTGATCTAGATGTTTTGTCAAGTCTTAAAAACCGTTAGTTAGTTATAAGTAATTAAGTAATCGGTTGGCAAGCAGTAGCTCTACCATGAGTTTACACAGACAAAACTCGCCAGCGTCTCCGTAAATGATATGTATGAAATATTGTACAGCGCCTCTAGCGGTCACAGGAAGAATTAAAATTCGTAACATGAGCACAATAGATTTCAATAGGTAAGAAACCTAACGTAATCTATTTGATAGACACTAACGTTTTTCAGCGGTCAGCATACAAAACGGCACCATACCATGAGTCACTAATTCGGGTGTGCTCCATGAATTCGACAGACGCTATCGAAAAATACCTCACTAGCATTTTGATATATGAAACATATGTTTGCATTACAATTATAAGTATACGTTTTTAAGTTGATTGAGGTCAAAATAATGTCTGGAAGATCTTATTTAGCATAAAATATGTTTGTGGCCAACTTTACAGACTCTCTAAAGAAGCGTTTCAAAATTTGTGCTTATTATTGAATAATGTTACGGATTTGTAGTCAACACAAAGAGTTTCATTAGAACTAAAACAATAATTTTCATTTCTCTATAAACTATAGGTACTAAATTGTGACCCACTGGCCCTCATTGTATTATATACGTTCATTTTTTGTAAATTTATCTCCGTTTAAATTTAAGTCAAAAAGTCGGTTCACCTGATAAAATAGTGGTTACCTACATTATATTTTTTTCAAGTGGATGAATTTTATTATAACGCTATGACAGTCGATTGGAAACAGATGTCGTACGAATAATAAGTTAGACCTTTTTCCTGACAAAACCACCACCTTGTCTTAATCGTTTGAAGTGTCCTACGATTACTCCACAAGTCCACATGTATTTGACACTAGGTGTTGTTTTATCTCTTTCGCTCTCATAGTATTTAACACCAGGTATTTTCTTGTCTCTCTCATTGTCATTTATCAAGTGGATGTATGATACGTTATGGTAGTCATTATGGAACAGATGGCGCTGTTGCCGCTCGTGTAATGAGCAATGCTACACGTTAAGTGGTAGTCATACATTATGGCGGGACAATAATTATGATCTAGCAAAGTATCAAATTGTTTTGAGTTAATTGATTACGTAGTGTCGCGTAATTAAATGAAAAAAATCACTCACGTCACTTCGAAATTCGAATACGTATAATTTATATCATGAACTAAAAACCGCAAAAACAAAAAATATATTAAAAAAAAGGTAAAAATGGCTATCAAAATTTTTAAAGGCGTTGAGAAAAATTTGGTTGCATTCGTCAATTTACTTGTGGTTTGGTTGAAATCAGGCCGAAGAATACAACACACATGTACAAATGCATACATGTATTTGTTAGGAAAAACACTTAAACTTAATTTTCCGCGTTAACAACTACTCGTACCAAGTTGAAAGTTTGAAGAAATAAGTAAAATTGGATTATCTGGGCTTGATCCCAACGCGGCCTTGCGCAGTCTATTCGTATATTATTTAATGGTTTGAACGCAATACTGCATTTGCGATACAATCGTACTAATGTGAGTCCGTTGCATCCTGAGTAAGACTCCGTTCCTTTAGTAAGTACAACACACTATCTGATTGCCTTAGGTTTCTGATTGCCTTAGGTTTCTTACTTACGCGCTGATATTAGACCAAAATATTCTTATTATAACATTAAACATAACATCACGCTTGTTTTCCTCGAAGGGTTTAGCAGTGGTGACCCATTGCTCACCCACATTACGCCAGTTATTTAAGTATGTTATGTTATTATAATTATAATTAGTCTAAATTCTGGAATTAATGGCTGAACTGGGACCAAGGGCTCCACACTTGGCAACCTCATTACACTTATCGGTGTAGTGGTCGAGCACAACTAAACGAATCTAAAGCAACTGCCACCACAGGCAGATTACGCAAAATAATAATCATATTATACGCAGTTTACAGAATTGCCCACTGACTAAATATTTGTATACTTGTATACTTTGTTTTTTATCTAAATTGTAAGTTCAGGTGTCATTAACATTCACCATGATTGGTTTTATTTTAGTAGGTCGATCCATCAGGTCACCTAAGCTACGCTTGCCGAGGTTGGTCCGTGCATGGGTGATCTTTACATACCGAGATTCACATTAAGCCGTCGGTCCCGGCTGTGATTCGTGGATCTTTGTCAGTCGTTAGGGGTCGTTAGAAGCCCGAAAGTATGACAACCAGTCTTACTAAGAGGTATCGTATTACCCAGTTACTGGGTTGTGGAGGTCAGATAGGCAGTCACTCCATGCAAAATACTGGTATTCAGCTGCATCCGGTTAGACTGGAAGCCGACCCCAACATAGTTGGGAAAAGGCTAGGCAGATTGATACGCCTCATGAAAATTCAGTTTTTCGTCCAAATTGGAAGTTTTTTTTTTTAACTTACGTTAACAATTACTATGATTCGTTATATTTTAGTAGGTTGGTTTTAAATAGAATAGAATAGAATAATACGAGTATTTGTTGTTGCTGCAGGAACAAATAAAGTTAGTCAAAATTAAGAAAGCATCTCTACAACATACCTTTAGGGTGTACTGTAGAGTCTAACCTAATTTGGTTTAAGCATGCAACCTCCATGAGTTTAAGTTGATGGCATGAGTACGAGAAAACATTTGATTTATATTTAGAATAAAATAAAATATCCGTGTATTTCCGTTCGTTCCACTGCCGTCGTCCCACTGGTGAGACGAACGGGAATTTAATAAATAATATTAAATTTATTCCCATTCATCTAATTTTGTGAGTGGGACAAACAGGAATAATTTGGTAATTTAATTTTTAAGTCCCAGAGCGTTGGTTCACCGAGCGCATGTCATATGATAAAAATATAATCATTTAAAAATTATTCAAAGATCCAAATAATTGTCCTGGTTGTACTACAAACAGGCGCTTCATTTATTGTGGTACCGTCAGTGCTCCTCCAGTGTTGACAGTACCTATAATACTAAGAAAATGAATATAAAAAAAATATTCTAACATGGTTAAACAGAAAACTAAACTATGTGCAAGAACTATTTTACGCTACGTAATACACGGACAGGGTGCAAGCGAGACAAAACACTTGATATTCCCGTGTAAAGGCTCTTACAAACACACGCGATATCGCGGGCGCGACATGCACCGACAAAGGAATTGTCTTTGTCTGTGCCTGGCGCGCCCGCGATATCGCGTGAGTGTGTAAGAGCCTTAACGAATGTAATAAATGTTTTAGGTAGGTACCTACTTTATTTGTGCATGGTGATGCCAGCGGATTAATTTGTATGTTTTTAAATCATATTTATTCTTATATATTTGGTTGTATAGGCATTCTATTCTAAGTACTGTTTGTTTTATTTTATTTTGTTAGCTATTATGTACAACTCATTAAACCTGACTTGAGTTCCGTACGTATTTTTTGGGTGACCACTGAAAATCAGCGCTGTGCTGTGGGTCCCCCATAGCACAGCATCATGTTAAGTGCAAGCCTTCTTGCCACAGTCATGACGTGCAGCTGCCGACTATTTGTTTTACCAGTTTATGTTTTCATATATCCTTGGCACGTGTATCCGTGACAAATAAAATTATTTTTATTTCTTTTTTTTTCTAATATTTGTTCTAGTTTGTCTGTAAAGCAGGTTTTATACTAAGAAATGGCCTAGTAAAATAAAAACAGCAATATTAATACTTTAATTTTATGTTAGCTTCCAAAAATTAAATGGTATGAATTGTTGTCGATGTAAAATGTAGCTACATCAAATTAGAACTACCTCATTTCCCCCAATTTTCACTTTGTCTATTTTTTTTTTTTAATTAGGGACTTTTATTACCACAGTGCGTACGCCAGTCCCAACATACCCTAAATAAATAATAATAAAATACACGCTGCTATTGGACCAACCCGCACTGGGCCCGCGTGGAGGATTACGGCCCACTCCCTCTCACAGAAAGAGGAGGCCTGTGTCCCAGCAGTGGGAACTTTATAGGCTGATTAATATATATATACATATCTCTTCGCATCATCACCATTTGGTTGAGACAGAATTCTATAAAATGTGCCTTAATCTAGTCGGTTCAATCTCAAGACCCCAAAACACATCATTTCAATCAGACTCATATCGAACACAGTCCATCAATAAGTGATGTAAGTCTTCCACAACTCCAGACATGAACAAATAAGTAGGTACGAGTAATATTTTTTCTGATTAATCCAATATTTGGCTTGCTCCTAAGATTTCCAACGTGCCATTTATCTTTCGCGGTAACTGAAATCTGTCATTAAAAGATTGACTGCAGATCAGAAGGATCAAATTCCGAATTGGGATTGTAAATCGAATTTACTGATTCGATATAATGGATGGCTGGGGGATATTGGAATGACGGCCCCTTGGTAAGGAGCTTAAACTTATAATAATCTTTTCAATCTATTTTGTGAATTTTTTATTTGATTTAATACGCTTTTGTCCTCTTGGTTGGGGAAGTTAATGCGCAAGTAACGAAGGGATTAATACGAATTCCTGACTCTCAAATGCTGATAAAAAGTATGTAACACTACACTGACTTCATTGTCAGTGTAGCCATAAATATACACATAACATCACGCCTTGTTTCCCTGAAGGATTGGGCAGAGGTGTACCTGTAGTTCACCCACATTTCGCCAGGTATATTTAAGTCCCATGTAATAGCCGGGCACAAATCCAGACTCCGCGCTGCTACTGAGAAATTCAAGATAGAAAAACCCAATATCACTTTGCCCAACCCGGGAATCGAAAACCCAGGACCTCATGCTCACCAGTAGCGCTTGCGACTAATGGACCAAAGAGGCAGTCATAAATATAGTATGAAAATCATTTCAACTAAGGGAGTCAAATAATTAAAGATTTCGTCTGACAAATGCTCGAAGCTTTAACATAACTATAACATGAAGCATTCCGTCTCATTTCAGACGTCCAGCATTCTTCTTTTCAGACTTAGTTACAATTAGCTTTTATTATTTGCTTGTTTTAATGTGTAATATTTTAATTCATATATTTAATTTAATTGTGACATTGGATATATAATTCTAATGTGTATGTGTAATTTTATTGATTGATAATTATTTTAAAGTCATGTGTTTTATTGTATTTTAATTTTTATATAATGTATGGACTATGTCTGAAATAAATGAATTAATAATAATAATTAACTAGGTAGTCTAGGTAGTCTAGTTCTTCAGCTTTGATCGTAAACACCCGGCTAAATTCTGTAAGTACGTTTGTACAGACACTTTTACACGTTAATCATATTTTTTTTAACTAGATAAGGTCGGCGTTTCCTATCTAACTACGGCTTAAATTTCTAACTACACATTAAACAAAAGAAAGACCTAAAGGTTTTTTTAATATATTCTACCTACAGAATATAATATTATGCAACTTACAATACCGAAACATTTACCTACCCTTTCTACATTTTCTTGATACTGAAAAGAGCAGATTTACCTAATTCCTTAACGTATTCAATTACAACTGCAACAGAGTAAGCAAATACAGACACCATTACGGCAACGGTTATTTTAATCGTCTAGTTCAATGGTTCGAACGTAGCAGTTAAGTGGGGGCCCTGAAACCGGCGATTATTGGAGAAATTAAGGGTAATTACTTCCTTAGCTACAAAATTGCTGTTGGTTGATAACGTTGTTTGCTTTTCGGGATTTTAATCACTTACTCAAACTCAGAGCATTTATTTCAATTAAACCATTTACAGGCACTTTTGAATAGTACAGCAAATAGAAACAAACAAAAAAAAAACCGGCCAAGTGCGTGTCGGACCACGCACAATGAAGGGTTCCGTAGTTAGGATGAATTTATCCCTAAAACAAACTTAACATTGTAGTTGAAAAACATATTCTCCCATACATCGATAAACGCCACAGTCAATTTTCCAACTGAAAATTTAAGTTTGTAATCGCAAAAAAATGTTTTTTTATGTGATAAAACTACAAATTAAGAATGTTCGGACTTTTTCCTTTACTTGTGCTATGAGACCTTGCTTCTGCCCAAATTTCATGATTCTAGGTCAACGGGAAGTACCTATAGGTTTTGATATATGTGCGAGATATTCGCAATTTTTTTTATGTGCAAAAACTACAAATTTACAATTTTTGGACTTTTTCCTTTACTTGTGCTGTAAGACCTTGCTTGTTGCCAAATTTCATGATTCTAGGTCAACGGGAAGTACCCTATAGGTTTTGATTTATGTGCGAGATACTCGTATTAGCAATTTTTTTTTTTGTGTGGTAAAACTACAAATTTACAATTTTAGGACTTTTTCCTATACTTGTGCTGTAAGACTTTGCTTCTTGCCAAATTTCATGATTCTAGGTCAACGGGAAGTACCGTATAGGTTTTGATTTATTTGCGAGTATCGAAATATGTCGCAATAATGTCGCTTATATCGCCGTATTTTTTTATTGCGTTGACTTGGAAGCTTGATTTTTTTTAGAGCTTCAAGGGACCATAGACCTACGTATTTGATATTAATTTCAACTTGATACCTTCACGCATTCCTGAGAAAAATGGTCGTGACAGACTGACAGACAGACGGACAACGAAGTGATCCTATAAGGGTTCCGTTTTTTCCTTTTGATTTAAAATAAGCCGTAGCAGCTAAGAGATGACCAGTCCCAACTGACAGCGCCCGTTCACGAACATAACGCATGGATCAGCACCATTCAGCTCAACCATTTTGAAGGGAGCTAAATTATCCAACACACGCGCCACCAGCGGCGAGACATCTGAGTGAGCATGACATACTCTCAGCCGCCAGACCACATTCAAGTCAATGAAAGACATATTACCCGGTAAATGGTAGCTCCATTGTACAAAGTACTCACACCTGTGTGAGTACTATGTGTGTGATACTCATATCTACGCCTTACCAAGAACCTGTACGATGCAAACAATACCGTATTTAAGCGAGCTGTAATTTTCAGTCATAGAATTACCTATAAAGGCCAGCAAACATCCACGGACGGCAGGGCAGGGTATTTTAAATTTATCAACGTAAATTCGTACGTATCTAATGGTAACAAGTTATAGATTCCAAAGCTCAGAGATTGATCATGGAGCATCAAAGGCGATTTCTCTCTGCGGTTTCAAAGAGCGCAGCAGGTTATGACGGTATGTGCCGGAGTCCGCAAGCGGGAGGTGCACTCCGTATTTCCGCCCTCGGCATACTACTATTGGATGCTGCCAGCATGCCGCAGCATCCAGTAGTGCGCCGGCGGCAGCTGGTGGGGTCGCAAATCATCAGTGTGCACTGGCCGACGGCATATCCTACTTGATCCCGTCTCCCGCCGTCCACCGGTTTGTTCTGGCCTTAAGTCGCTTCGCAATCTCTGCATGGAATTTGGAAAATTCTAGCACTTTCCGGAAACTATTTGAGTTACCTATTTAAAAAACTCTTTTTATTACAAATCACGATCACATCACGCCTATTCTGAGAGTGTTAAGGCAAGTCTCCCCAACTCAAATACTGTTCGCGCTGACTTCATTGCCTAACCGTTTAAGTTGGCTCATGAATATTGAACGGGCAGGCGCGCCTCTAACGCTCGCACTTTTCCGCTTTCCGCACACCACATTAACACCACACTATTACCACAAAAAGTAGATTTGTAAACGGAAATCAATGGACTTTATTCCTGACCTGACCTTTGTTTGTGCGGTTAAATATTATTTTTGGCTCGAAACTTTAACTTTTTGGTCGTAGACTGTTTGAGCGGTCTAAGTCGGGGCATCTATTTATATTGTTAGTTTTTAGTTTATTTCTTGTTTATTAATTGTTAGCTTATTTCAGGGATCTGTTCATTGTATAGGTACGTACCAAATTCGAAAATAAGTTTTCTTCTCAATAGAATATACCACATTCTTTAGTGTTAAAATATGTTCATTTCCTATACAGAAATATTTGTAAAATCTATAAGTAAAGTAGGTACCTTTCGAATCTTTAGGGAAATCCTCGAAGAAAGTTCTGTTACATATGTTTATCTCTATGGATCCATTTCAAGGACCGAATTTGTCACGTGTTCGCGAGGTGGCGAAAGGGTGGAAAAGGAATGCTTCTCGTTCATTTTTTCCATTAGTAATTGTCTATGTTTGATATTGCAGAGTTTCTTAGCTTATTGCTTAAATTGGCATCAGTCAACATAGTTTTCACAAGAAATGGGCAGTAGGTATCTGCAGTACCCATCTATCGAATTTTATAAATCCACGCTGTAGAAAGTATATCTGTAATTCATAGTTTGACAGTTTCTTTCAAAAAGTTCATGTGTCATATTAAAGCTCGGTTACTGTACCTACTAAGTTTAGTCCCAAGTAAAATACTTTAATATTAAAAATGTATGGACTAACTATTCAAATATTATACACTTCGTGACTCCTAAATCGAGCCACCGTGTATTTTTATGTTTATAGGCCTAAAACATCAAACTTATGATAAGTCAGAGAAATTTTTTTTATGTAGTTTTGAAGTTGACATATTGGCCAACATTTCGGTATCACTATTGTTCCAAAATTGAAGTCACACATTTGTAAAAGAGAAGAAAATCGGAGATAGGTCGCACTTAAAGAAGCAACAAGCATTGATTGGAGTATCTTTAAGTCAATAGTTATTTCGTTCTTTGTTTTGTTTTTCATAAAAGAGTAGGTATCGAAATTGTTTTTCCTTATTTTTTAATCCACTCTAACGTTCAAATTATCGATACTGCACCTGAAGTAGCCGCGCAAGCTGTGTCACTTCTTCAGACTGGGCTTAGTCAGCGAAGCGTAAGTGCACAACTTCATGTAAGTCGTTCTGCCATTCAAAGAATTTATCATCGATACCTGGAGACTGGCGGCTTCGTGTGCCATCCAGGAGGACTACGAAACCGGGTTACTACAGCACCACAAGATCGGTTTATCTTTACCACCAGCCTGTGTAATTGATGCCTGACCTCAGTACAGGTCCAAGAATAGCTTTGAGACTTTCATGCACTGACTGTTTGCGCCCGAAAGAGACTCGAAGAACGTGGCCTGAAACCTCAGAAGCCAATGGTCCCAAATTGACACGGGCTCACAGAATGGTGACAGTTTGCATGCGAATATTTGCATTGGACTCAACGTCAATGGAGCCAGGTTCTTTTAACTGATGAAATCAAGATTATGCTGTATGGCAATGATGGACGTAGGAAAGTCTACCAAAGACAGGGAGAACATTTTCAGCATTATTGCATTGAAGAGAAGGTGAGTTATGGCGGTGGGTCATGGACAGTCTGGAGCGGAATTTCCATCAAAAGAAAAACTAGCTCAGAGGTTGTGACGGGACCACCACTAAATAACGACCAATACAGTTGTCAATGCCTAGAGGCTCTTATGATGCCATATGCTGAGTTTGTGGGCCAGGATTTCATTTTTAGGGCTCCGTAACTCCAAAGCAAAATTCGGAGCCCTTACAAGATCACTTCGTTGTCCATCTGTCTATCTGTCAGTCTGTCAAGACCCTTTTTCTTAGAAATGCGTGGAGGTATCTAGTTGAAATTATCACCTAAGGAGGTTTACAGTCCCTTGAAGCTCTAAAAAAATCAAGCTTGTAAGTCAACGCAATGAAAAAATACGTTAATTTGTAGTTTTCTCACATATATTTTTTTTTGCGATTACAAACTTACATTTGCAATTGGAAAATTGATCGTGGCGTATATCGATGTATGGGAGAACATATTTTTCAACTAGGTACAATCCCAACTACGGAACTCTTTATTGTGTCGCACGCACGCACTTGGCCGGTTTTTATGCATGATAAAACACTGCAAGAATTGTTCGAGAATACCTGCATGACATTCTAATATCGCAATAATGGAATGGCCAACAAAAAACCTTGCTAAGAATCCAATAGAGCACTTATGAGACGTGTTCAAACTAACCAACCAGGTCCAGAAACTTTGCACGGGCTAAAAACTGCCATCTTGGAAGCATGGGAGAATATTCCACAGCACGTAATAGTGGCATTAATTAATTCCATGCCGAACTGCATGACGGCCGTCGTAAATGCTCTTGGAGGTAACACATGACTAAATAAACGTTTTAATAAGTAAACCATTGTTTTCTTCTCAAAATCCACGCTAATTTACATTGTTTTTTTTTAGTATTCCAGTTTCTAGTTTTGAACAATGCCAAACGGAAATAATAGTGAGTGACTTTCTTCAAAACCGCATTTTTTTTTGTCTTTATACTACAATTATTAAAAACATAACAAAAATATGTAGGGTGGCTCGATTCAGGTGTCTGGGAGTGTATTTTATAGTATACTGATAATCAGATTGAGGTGTCAATTATCATTCGATAGAATCTTATTAATATTGTCTGAGCCTTCTTAATATTTCATGAATAAAATAAATTTAGTAAAACATAAATTTTCAGAACTTGCATATTGTGTGGATAAATTCCAAATTAATGATGATATATCATCTTTGACATATGTATCAGGTCAGGAAAGGAGGAGTGCTGTGCATCTGTCAAGTAGTTATACCAGGTTAAGCATGGCTTGTTGGAAATAAAGTTAATTAAGTATTGCTTCAGAATCTAGTAGGGTGTATTAATAAACGTTCCCCAACGAACGTACTCAAGTGCGTAATTATTTGATGCGCCATTATTACGATATCAGCATCTCAAGATCATTACTAATTAATAAACATATGAAAACAGTATCTCAGTTACCAAGATCAGCTAGAATATAAAACATTTGTTTTATATTCTTCGTTTTTTAAGATTCTCAGAACAATAACCCTGTTTTACAAGGGTTCACGGTATTGGCTTGAGCTTTAGCTCAAGCAAATGTTGTGATAATTAGCCTTATTCTGTCATATTATAAATATGACAGAATAAGGCTAATTATCACACCATTTTGACTTTTAATTGAATACTAGATAATAATAGGTGTTTTCATAAGGTAAGTAATAAAACGGGTGGTTTAATTATACATCGAGGTGTAGATAGCCAGTTATAACCATTTATTATGAAGGTAGAACTATCGATTCGAAAAGAAGACCGTCCAAAAGGCTACTCTAAAATAGTTACGCTATCATGAAATAGGTTAATTTAGTCTACATTCTTCGAATGAAAGCTTCCCATCTAATATTTGAATATTTAAAAAAAGAAAAGCTTAAAAATTTACGAGAAAAAACGTCTACTTAAGGTCAATTCTTCTTTGGTGAATTAACTTGAAGGAAAAACGCTTACAATTTGTATTCGACAGTAAGCACAATTCGCAATCAGCAAAGCCTATTTCTGTACTCTGAATACGCTTGTTTGTCGAACCATTAAGCGTATTGATGTAAAATATTCGATATTTTGTCTGCCATGTGTAACAACTCAGTTATTCTGTCGAGACGTTTTAAATTGTACGCCGGTAAAGATGAATATCTGCGTAATAGGAATTCGTGGTGATTCGCAAAAATGTTGGTACATTTTTTTGGGTGGCGGGCACAATGCGAAATCACTTCCTTGTTTGCTTGATGAAGTTACGAAAACGTGAAGCTCTTTTTGTAAATATTAAGGAATGTAAATTAAGTCACGTTGCCACGTTTTTTCGACGGCCGCAGAGGAAGGGAAGTTATAAGTATGCAAGTCGATGTGTTATTGTTTATGAGCGTTTTCCTCCATAAACATCTGTATACTCTGTGGAACCCATACAGTTTGGTATATATGGCTATATGGCTGGTGCGAGGTGGCGCGGGGAAAGAGTAAGCTGGAAGAAAGATGGGGAGGCTTTTGCCCAGTCACCTTACCTACTTGTAACAACAATAGGTATTCTGAACACTAATTAATACATATTCAGCCAGAGACCACCGCTATTAGTGGTTATAGCATCGAGATATGAGCGTACATTTAGGCATGTCGAAGAATCATCTAAGTAGTTGCATATTGTCTGTATGTGCAATTATCCTACTGAAGTGCAACCACTCTGCGATCATCATTTTTCTTGTTTGTTTGTTGTCATTTGCCAGTGTCGCAACAAACCTATTTATTATTCTAAGGTCGCAACTCGTAATGTGTATTGTCTTTGACCTGTCCTGACATCAAGCAATGGACAACATTGTCAAACTTTTAAGGTTTTGAATACTTACTAGGCGTTTGGCTACTTTTTTCTTATTGTTGTTTCTGGATAATATTTACGTAATTTAATATAGTCTTCAAAAAATAATAGGCATGTATTTAACGCGGCGTCAAACTAATCTGATTTTGGGATTAAAAATAATTAAAGCCGGTAGCCAAAACAAAAATTGTAGGTTGGCAGCTACAGCGAAGGATAATTTTAAGTAGAAGTAGCAGCTTAATAATCAGTTGTTAGCTTTGGTAATTTGGTTAATTTAAACTGGTATTGAGTTTTTGTTTTGGTAACTGAATTTACCAACAATAGAGGGGATCTGGCGATCACAGGCCGCTGCCGCGGCACGGTCGCTATGCTCACTGTTCTAATCTAACCTAACCCAAATGATTCAATAACAGTAGATGGTATCATACCAACCACAAACAATTTATTTTATATTATTAGTATCATAGAGTCCGCGTATCACTAGTCAGTTTCCCTCACTCGTCAGTTTATTTGATTCGCCAGTTTCGTTGTTTAGTTAGTTTCGCTGATTGGTCAGTTTTGCGGATTAGACAGTCGCGTTAGTTCGACAGTTTCCAGTGTTCGTCAGGTTCGTTGATTCGTCAGTTTATTACAGTCAACGAAAAATATATGTTGAAGTTTACGTAAACAAAAGCGGATCATGTAAGGAATACCTAACCCAATTAAAATCAATCTTAGGCCCGTATTAATAAACGTTACTCAGCCCAAGAGCTCGTACTTGATAATAGTCTTGAGATCATCATCGTATTAATAAACATAATAATTGATGTACTCAAGTTACGGCTTGGGTTTACGTTATCAGCCGAGTGATGGGCTGATTAATAAACGAAAATCGACACTTAAGTATACAATAAGTTCGTGTACTCGAGATGCTCAAATCTGAGTGTAGGCTGTCCGTGACTTGAGGTCGTGATTAGTAGCGCGAAACATGGAGTTTGAAAATGTTTTGCGTGAAAATAATTATTACGATGAGTTAGAGTAAGTACTATGACGATATTTTTGCCAAAAATCAATATATGGGATGCCTCGAATCCTTTTGAGTTACCAAGTGAACATTTAAAAAAAACCATCCAAGTGCGTGTCGGACCACGCACAATGAAGGGTTCCGTAGTTGGGACGAATTTATCCCCATACTTAACATTGTAGTTAAAAAACATGTTCTCCTATTCATCGATATACGTCACAATCAATTTTCCAACTGCAAATGTAAGTTGGTCGACTATTACTAGTTAACTTGTAGAGCCTACTTAGCTGTGATACCTTTCCTTTTATTTTTTTAATAAGTTAGTTTTAATAAGTTTTAAAATAATTTAAGTTTTCACAGATTCGCAATAAAAAAACAAAATCCACCATGAGATTAACGAGGATAAAAATATCATCCCTACTTAACGTGCAAGGGAGGTACTTCCCAAAAAAGGTACTTTTTTCGAGCTTTTCTATATAAACACATTGTCGGCGTGATTAATACGAGTCATAAGGAAAGACAGACAGACGGACATAGCGAAACTATAAGGTTCCTTGTTGACTTCAGAACCCTAAAAATGATCCTGATTTGTTCAAGAGTAACATTAATAAAAATACTCTTTGGTGAAATACAGTAACAGATGTCTTCCAATTTCCCTAGAAATATTTATAACGTGATACAGCGCTATACATTAAAGTTATAACAAAATACAAGTAATTCAATAAATCTTACGACTTACCAAGAACGAAATGTGATGAACGTCACTCTAAACTTCGGTCAATGTGATGTAATCGTTCATCAAGTATAGCTCCTTGAGGGGCTGATCTCGGTAACTGAGATACTGTTTTCATGTCTTTATTAATTAGTAATGATCTTGAGATGCTGATATCGTAATAATGGCGTATCAAATAATTACGCACTTGAGTACGTCATTGGGGAACGTTTATTAATACGGGCCTTAAAGTTGTATATTTAAAATCACTATATTTAAAAAATATATTTATCTTGTAACATCTTAAAACTGAAATCCAATCGGTAGACATAAATACATAATTTGTTTTTTATTTTATTTAGCTTTGTTGGTCGTGTGGTCGCAAGCGTTACTGTTGTGAATGAGAGTCTGGGTTCGATTCTGAAGTCGAAAAGTTGTATTGGGTATTTCCATTAGAAATTTTTCGGTAGCGGCTCGGTGTCTGGTTTTCAGCCCGGTGAAAGACAAAGATGAGCCTATTTGGTGAAATATGGGTGTACTCTAAGTTCACCTCTGCCTAACCCTTTTTGGAAGCAGGCGTGATGTTATGTTACGTAATATGTACATAATTCAATTAGCACAGGTGTGTGCAGTTTTCTAATGACTATACTTTGACTGACGAATTGAATAAAACTGACGAATCAACGAAACTGGCAAACACCGGAAACTGTCAAGTTGACGCAACTGTCTAATCCGGAAAACTGACCAATCAGTGAAACTGACTAATCAACGAATTAAATAAATTGACGAGTGAGGGTAACTGACCTGTGATACGCGGACTCGTATTATACTGTATGGGTAGTTACTATATTGATTGTGTGAACTAAATAAAATAAATACATAACTTTTGCGTCCTTTAAGTTGTTAGTCGCCTGGAAAATAATAAGCCATAATACTCGTAATATTTACAAGTATATTTTTGGCTACTTTGTATTAGAGTGTGTATTTTGTGTTTCTTTTTTGTAATGTGTGTCTTTTTTGTGCAAAAAAAACAAATTGTCTTTCTTTCTTTTTTTTCTTTCAGTGCTATTCTGTAAATATTTCACCGTGAAAAATTTGGTGAAGTGCGGCCGGCTGTCATCAATGTGAATGAACTGGGGGCCTAAAATGGACGCTTTGGCAGAATCATAATATGATCTGCGTACAATTCACCCGCAATTCATCTGTTTGACAGTTTTGTATGGAGTTTCGTAAAATGGTCCAGAAATTATGAATTTCTATATTGAAGTCTAATTTCAAATAGCAGCTGTCAAACAGATGAATTGCGGGATGTATGAATTGTACGCAGATCATATTATGATTCAGCCAAAGCGTCCATTTTAGGCCCCCCTGCATCCTCTCAAATAACCCCACTAGTGATCGCGGTTGATTATGCGTTCTGCCTCAGAAACAAAGTGGTCTACAAACTGTGGTCGAGTGCACGTGCCGCCGATTAAACGTGGTTACTGAGCCACTGCTCTACAGCTTACCCGCTGAAACGGCGACTCGAGCGCCGAGTGTTAGATGAGTTCAAAGAAAAGGTATTAAAAGAAAAATGCCAGACACGGGGACTGCCGACAGTAGTGAAAACTTTGAAATTGGAATTACATTACAACACACATAATATTACATTTGCATAATATTACACAACGTATGTTGGTGACGCGAACCCATAAGTTTGGCCCAACCTAAAATCGCTCAAAGCGGCTGAAGAAGTTTTCTCTTTAAAAAAATAGACCACTAGATGTTGCCCGCGGCTTCACACACGTGTTGTTCGGAAATTATTCCACGAAAACGTACAGTCGGTGACCAGCATTACCGGACCCCACTTCCATTATTCTTCTTTGTAAAAGGGGTCGGGTAATGCTGGTCACCGACTGTACTATCGGGTATGTCCTAAATGATCTATCCATGTTTCAAATATCATTCAAATCCGTTCAGCCGTTAAGGCGTGAAAAAGTGACAGACAGATAGAGATACTTTCGCATTTAATATTAAGTAGTAAGGAATGGATATTATTGGCCAAGTGGTGGCTGGCAACGTTGCCCAGGGTGCAGATACGCTAAAGGTTCGTGCAGACTGGCGCAATATCGCGGGTGCGACTGGCGGCAGCGCGACATTTTCCATGAAGTTTTTTGTGCTACTAGTGTCGCCGCAACGCGACACTAGTAGCACAATTTCTATTGCGGGATGATAAACAAGTGACCATTGATCAAACTGCATACACGTCAATATTTTACGAGATCTAAAACTGTTTCACAAAATGCTTCCAATTTTAAAACCTGCATCGTTACCTACTGCAGGCTACGACACTAGATCGATAGCTTATTTTCTCGTTCGCAGTACTACGACAATAAAGGTTTATGTAGGTAAATGTATTAGTAACATTGATTGATGTTCTGCCGTTCATCTCCCATCCCGCGGTTGTTATAGACACAACCGCTTTCAACGTACGAAGGTAATTAGTTAACACCTTCACTGAATGATTGATAGTTGGAGCACACCATTATTTATTAAAGCTACGTGTTGACTTGTATGAATATACCTACCTGTCGATACTAAACACACTAATATTATAAAGGCGAATGTTTGTGAGTGTGTGTGTGTGTATGTTTGTTACTACTTCAAGCTCAAACGGCTGGACCAATTTTGATAAAATTTTGTATGGAGGTAGCTGACACCCTGGATTGAGACATAGGCTACTTTTATCCCGATATTCTTACGGGATCGAGACTTAAAAGTGAAACCGCGGGGCGCAAATAGTTCATCATATATTTATGTATGTATTCTGTTTATGCAAAGGGAAAGTTTGTTTTATCTGCGATTCATACGATAGCGGGCTATTTGATTGATATAAAACGTTTGCGTAGGTATTGGATAGGATTCCGTGTTCGCACAAAGTTTTTATATCGAGGATTTTCTTTTTTTCCTGTTTTAAATGAAACTAACGTAGGTACGTATTTTATGGTTAAATGTTTGTATAAAAAAAACCGGCCAAGTACGTGTCGGACCACGCACAATGAAGGGTTCCGTAGTTGGGATGAATTTATCTCAAAAACAAACTTAACATTGTAGTTGAAAAACATGTTCTTCCATACATCGATATACGCCGCGGTCAATTTTCCAACTGCAAATTTAAGTTTGTGATCGCAAAACAACTTTATAAGTACAAATTAACGATTTTCGGACTTTTTTCCTTTACTTGTGCTGTGAGACCTTGCTTCTTGCCAAATTTCATAATTTTAGGTCAACGGGAAGTACCTTATAGGTTTTGATTTATTTGCAATTATCAAAATATAATATGTCGCATAAATAGCCGTATTTTTTTATTGCGATGACTTAGAAGCTTAATTTTTTTAGAGTTCCAAGGGACCGTAGACCTACGTATTATTGATATTAATTGCAACTTGATTCTTCCACACGTTCCTGAGAAAAAGGGTCTTGAGAGACTGACAGACAGACAGACAGACGGACAGACGGACAACGAAGTGATCCTATAAGGGTTCAGTTTTTTCTTTTGAGGTACGCAACCCTAAAAGCGAGTGAGCCTTACAGTATAGTCGCATATGATGTGTAACATCTGACATCTCAACTTGGTAACACGCAACTGAGCAGCGACAGAAATTAACCTCAAAATTTAAAATAGCTAAATACCTACTGAAATATTTATTTGAAATTTAAAATAGCTAAATACTGAAATATTTATTCGAATAATTATCGTTCTCGCCCACTAGTCGAAATTCAACCCCCCTCTTCTATACAAGTACTTACTAATTCCATGAGTTCACTAATTCCATGTTATTATAAAGTACGTACTTACTCATTTCATACTATTTAAAAGTACTTACTTATTACATGCTCAAGCTGTCACTTCCTGTTACACACTTCCGTCCCTTTTCACGAAATCACTCCCACAGAAAGCTAGAGGAAAGATCCATCCCGACATCAAAATGCTAAAACACTGCACGTTTACTGAAGTTCTGAAGACAAATACCAAGAGTGTTTATTAAGGTAAAAAAACACGCGTATTTTAGCCCAAGGAGTTTAGGAAATTTCAAAGGTTTCCTTTCACAAACTGAAAGAACTCGTAGAAATATACAGAAGTATATTCCACAACAGATTCATGATTTGACATCGGAGTTACTAAAATAAAAAATACACAGCAAACATAGGTACGTAATGTTATTTTAAGTACGTCGTCGAACAAACTGGCAGTCCAGCTGTCGTTACCTAAACAACACCCTAATATTTAGCCTGAGGATAACACAGGTAAAACAGAGTACTCTAAAAGTCAGACAAGCGAATAAAACTGTGAGAAGTACGGCACTCACCTTGTTACCGTACGTTGTTATTGGGTCTTGTTCCTTTTTCCCCAGCAAGGTGTTAGCTGATGCAGAGTTAGGGTAAATGTACCGACCTACGCTAACGTCGGTTTTAAATGGGTTGTGAAGTGTTAAAGTTCAGTTTCAAGTTGAGGTAAAAGGATTCCTGCCCGTGTTTTTGGGCTTCGTTTTAGACAACATACTGTATGGCAGGATACCAAAATTCTAACCTAGAATAACGAGAAAATAACTGTAGCATTTCAATGTTTTTTTGCTTCAAGCGTTTTATTAAAAATACAATCCGAAAGCTAAAATTTTGCATTCAATTCAAACTAAATTCGTTTAGGTAGTTCTAATTGTTTTTTTATGGACTCAGTTATATTCCCGAATGAATGCTTCGAATTATCAATTAATATTAATACTCTTATTGTTATGTAGTACCTGCCTAAGAAGAAATAGAGCGTTAATTCTCAGATGAATAGTTTTAGTCGATTTTAGCATTAGCACTGCATAGTCCTGCCTTACATATGGCGGTCGTAAATGGCTTCTAAAGGGATTACGTCACGTGGATGAGGCAACAGTGCTTTGAATTATCAATTAATATTAATACTCTTATTGTTATGTAGTACCTGCCTAAGAAGAAATAGAGCGTTAATTCTCAGATGAATAGTTTTAGTCGATTTTAGCATTAGCACTGCATAGTCCTGCCTTACATATGGCCGTCGTAAATGGCTTCTAAAGGGATTACGTCACGTGGATGAGGCAACAGTGCTTTGAATTATCAATTAATATTAATACTCTTATTGTTATGTAGTACCTGCCTAGGAAGAAATAGAGCGTTAATTCTCAGATGAATAGTTTTAGTCGATTTTAGCATTAGCACTGCATAGTCCTGCCTTACATATGGCGGTCGTAAATGGCTTCTAAAGGGATTACGTCACGTGGATGAGGCAACAGTGCTTTGCTGTGGTCTGCGATCACCAATCCATGCGCTAAGCGAAGCGGTCAAGCCAATTCCCCTTTGGATGTCCAATGATTTACATAGGTACCCAACTATATAGGATATGTTCGAGATTATTAGTAAAGCGTGTGACAGTCGTATTTGAGCCGTAATTAACAAATGCTTGACTGATTTGACTACTGGAATCTCGAGCGTTCGAATCGACTTAAGACGACATCAATCGTTCATCAACATCAACGTCTCAAAGTTAAAATCTGTCAAAGACATTTCATCGCTATATCGCCCCAAAATTTTTGCACAAAAACGCTTACCTATTGGCACCCCATTCTTATAATTACTTATTGCGCACAAAGCAGTTCGATTTCACTTTGGATCTGAATCATTTCGGTTGGGTGGTACAGTGCTTTGTTGTTCGCTAGTTCAACGAACTATACTCAATGTATTTTGGATAGGCAGTGGAATCTCAATTCTGCATTCAAGTGCACTACACCGCACGGGACTTGACTACTAGAGCGAGCTTTGAAATACATTTCAGGCTACATAATTAATATGGACTTGAAATAGAAAAATCACAGTTCAATTTTTATGTAGGCGTGGCGTGTACAATGTATTTTCGAGATAAAAAGATAAAACATTTTGAAGCAAAGGTGATTAAGTAAAGTAATCACACTAAGATTATAAAGGCGAAAGAGTGTGTGTGAGTGTTTGTTACTTCTTCACGCGCAAACGGGTGGACCAATTTTGATAAAATTTTGTATAAAGGTAGCTGACACCCTGGATTAACATATAGGCTACTTTTTATCCCGATATTCCCACGGGATCGAGACTTACGCGGGTGAAACCGCGGGGAGCAGCTAGTAATTAAGTAAAGTCATATTTTCCTATGCTCCATCATATACGCTCTCTATTTCGCCAAGCTTCTTCATGCCGAAATATCCTCTGAATGAAGGCAATATTAAGGAGATTCCATTCAAACAAACTGATAGGTGGGCGAAGCAAAGAGTAATAAGTTATAGTGTAGTATACTGGGTCGGAATAAGCTGCATAGTTTGTCTTAGTACTTCTTAAGCCTCTTATAGCCACAATCTAGTAAGTAGGTTCTGTACTGCGAGCATCTGTGCTAATAGCGTGCTTGTGTGAGTGAAATAAGACATTTGATACGTTGACTCATTCATTTCAATGAACGAGTGAACCATACATGAGTGAATTTACATTGTGTAAGTTCGCCTGAAAGCGTTATTCCTGCTACTGCAAAGGTACTAATGCGCTTTTGAAGTAAGCAGACAGGAATATATTTTTGCTGCTTATTTTAGGCCCTCTTCGAATCTAGCGTAGGTGATTATCGGGAGTATTCACTGCGCTAACGCAACGATTATTTCTATGAAATCAACTCCACGCGACTCTAACGCTGCGACAACGCGGCTTCAACTCGACGTCATCCAATGCCAGACGGGAATTGCATTAGTTATTTATTAATGCAATCGTTTGAGGACATAGTCAGCTAAACCTTGTTTTATTTCAACACAACTATCGATAAATTTTGTAAAAAAGTTCAGTGCATTTGCATTTTATTAATAGAAAATGGAATTTTATTTAAGTCTAGTTAATTAATGCGCCCACCAGCCAGACAGTTAAAAACCTTTCATAAAATAAACCAGCATTTTGCTATCGAGCAGTTTTTTTTAGAATTTAAATGTTTTTCACACCGTTTTCCAATTAAGTACCTGCTATTGTCACGCAAAACATGATTTAGCGCTAAACACAATTCACGTGCGTGTTTGTGTAGAATAAAAAAGAGCAGGAAAAAAGATCAACAAACAACATGTCGAATCCAGAGTTATTGTGTGCAGTAAAAACGCGGTAAGCAGTGGTCATACTGCGTTTATGCGGTAATTACGGCAGGCTGCAATCAGCCGCCTATCTGCCCCGGGCCTTACCCGGCCGGGCTCCCCGCATCGGCTAGAAATTCACAGGTGAACGATTCAAGTTAAACGGTGAAAACACCAAACAAAAGTTTTGCTTTTCGCCATTTGAAAAGCTTTTCATGTTAATTTGCATGGGGACTGGGAATTGGGATTAAATGTTGTTCTGTGAGTTGAAATGTTTCAAATAAACTTTAGGGTATGTTGTTTTTAGTTCGCCGATGGTTTTGAGGAAATAGATTGAACACTTTGGTTTACTTATGTTAATTTTATATCACATAGTATATGTTTCTACTTGTTGTCATATCCTCTTATCCTCTTTATTCTTACTCACAGAAAAAAGTGCAAGCTAACTAAGATACATTTTCTCTTAGTTGGCATTAAAATGTTTGGAATCATTATTATTATTTATTTACTATAACCCAGATACCTAGCATATTTGCCGGAACAAATTCATTTTATTTATATCGACAATGTGACATGTACAGAATAATCACCGGTCTTTGTTACATCATGCATGCTTTGTTTGATTTTATTTCTTCACTTTTGTGTATCAAATAATAATTTCAGTTGATGGTAACAAGCAACATTAGCATTATATCATTCTTAAACCGGCCAACATTTGAGTTAAATTAAATATCTACCCGTAATTAAACTAATTAATTACTCAGTTGACGGAACTATGATAATTTAACAATGTTCTCCTAGCTTCAGAAGTCAAGATCTTGTTAGGCTCGTACGGAGTCGAAAGTCGTGATCACATTTAACAAGATTTCTGTTAAAGCAAACACTTTTTTTTTTCAGTGCGTGTTGGCAGGCATATCCAACTTTCTTTTTTAGAAGCTGTCTGTCGTTTTTGGCATTTATATTACTAACTAACTGCACCCTGCGGTTTCACCCACATAAGTCTCGATCCCGTGGGAAAATGAAGAAAAAGAATCCTATGTCTTTATCCAAGTCATGGTCTACCCCATGGTGCCAAATTTCATTAAAATCCGTTCAGCCGTTTAAGCGTTAAAGCGTAACAAACAAACAAACTGACTTTCGCATTTCACGAATGAAAAGTCTCGGCAGCCACATAACCGGGTTACCTTTGTTTCATCGAAAAGAAATTGACAAATTATCACTTCCCAAACAATTTTCCGCATAATTTAATTTGCCAAATTATTACTTAGCAAAAAATCGCTTCACAAATAATTGTAACGCAAAGCTAATGTTTGACAAGTGTACGTTTAAACAATAACTTGTTTACCAACTAGTACTTTTACCAATTTTAATGTAGCCAAATGTTTAGTATCGTCAGTTTTCATTGTACCTTTGAATTTGAAAGAATTTGAATTTGAATACCATTTCTATTCAGTCAATTGCAACCTACTAAAGTAATTTTTATCTATATTATTCTTGTCGTTTTAACCTAACCTAACTTTTTTTTATAATAAATCTAATCTATCTAGTTTGGTTCCGGGTAGCCTACTAAAAATTATTAATACAATTATTTGACTAAATGTTTATTGTCTAAAGATTGTTTGCTGTAATAAATTATTTGATTAGAGACTAAATGCCTTAATGACATTATCCTTGGTAATATTCTGCCGAGTCAAAATTTGACCAAATGAAAATGTGCGTACTAAAATCATTCCAAATATTGCATTGGTATAAAAAAAGGTTGCTAAAATTTGTTTGGGTAGTGAAATTTTGTCAAAATCTTTTCGGCAAAACGGCAGGCTTCCCATGTAACCAGAATGTTATCATTTATTATTTTCAGAAATGTCACGCATTATAAGATACAAACAATTACAAAGACAAATATACTTCCCTGCACAACTCTCCGAATTTTCATTTACATTGTTTGTATTTTACGTACAATTTTCCCGGAACTTGCACTGTTTCTTTACGTAGACCGTGGTTGGCCTCCTTATTCAATTACCTTCTACACATGTTTTTAGAACAGAACATCGTATATAGATGCGTAAAGTTTCCCCTAACAAAGCTATACATAACCAAGACATTTACATTTATTAATCACCTCAACAATTTGTTCTCTCCAATTTTCTTGAGCTCAGAACTAGAGTGGCGTAAGGTTATCCCATTAGTGTACCTGACGGGCTTCTATAACAGTTAAATTGTTTTCAATTATGATTCGAGCTTACGTTTCGTGAATTAATTGCGCCAGTGTTCAAGGTGACAAGGAGAGACAGTGCCGACACGGAATGTGTTTATACGTTATTGTCCCACTAACAGGTTCGCAAATTAATCGGATTTAGCACTATGTATCAAGCCCTTCCGGCAACCGGAACTCTTCTGAGCTACTGCATGCGCTTTGCCAGTATTTCCACACAGATAACTATGCATGTAGTAACCATTTAAATGAATTAATTATTTTGATGTCGCTCTCGGATGGCAGCATGTTCTAACGAAACTATTTTATTTTTTGCGACTATTTCAAACGTCTTTGATTTATTTAAATGTTTTATTGTTACATCGTATTTTAAAATTCCAAACATGCGCTGAAAGATATAACGTAGCTACAAATCGTTTTATACGACATGAGTTATGTTAAACACCTTTATATCGAGTAGGTAGAATCGAGTGACTAAGCGTTGTCCCTCGCAGTTCGGGTCCAATATGTTTCCGAAGACGGGCCCAGATCTATAACAATACAATAAATTGTTTGTATTGGCGCGTGCCGGCTGCGCGTAATGTGCGTGTGACCGCCAACTTTATATCAACACTGGGCGGAGGTGAAAAACGTCCCTCTCGTAAACTCGAAAGGCAATAAGCAACACGCCATAAAAACCGGTGTCTCAGCGACGTGTAATCCGCCCCGAGGCTACTCTACAACTTTCTCACCACAACATATTGCTTTGAACATTTACAAGTGTTAATAGAAAAAGATCACCTTTATCCCTTTACGGAGAAAAAATATAATATTATTTTTTTGAAAAGGTGCGCCCATAAAAATGTGTGAGGAAGTAGCGAATTGCGGCGTTTATACTGTTAGTAAAATACTGTCTATTTTTATTACAGCAACTACATACAAAAAGGGTCCAGTAGAGGTATTGAATTAAGACTAGATTCGGTATCTAGAATAGTCAATTAATAAGATATAAGGATTAAAAAAAAACTAAAAGTGGCACATTTTTTTTATCAGACATTTGAAAACGCTCGATTTGAGAAAAACCATATGAACTTGTAGATAATTGAGCATTAATTAATAATCAAATAAAATCGCGAAATGCAATTTTTTCACCCAACTTTACAAAACTGCGTATATCTCGGAAATTAAATGCCGAGAACTGGACCCTTTTTGCTAGGACGCCCACATATGTGTATCTAATAGGTGATGTTCTTCAGAAACGTCAGATGCGTAGTGCTAGCTAACAACAGGCGTGCGTGTATGACCAGATGTATGAACGTAAACGAAGCACAAGGAATATGTAAGGAGCGTAGCAGGTGGCGTTCTATAGTTTCTGCCTACCCCCATGGGAAGAAGGCGTGAGTTTATTGAATACATATGTGTATAGTTCTTATCTTCGTTGTTATCCCATAAGTTTCCAAGTTCGGTACAAGCATACCTAGTCCTATACTAGTGCCTATAGTCCAAAGTCTGTCTGCTGTAAATACTGTGAAATTACGTCTATAATTAAAAAATATGGACTCGTATCACCTTTTTAGTGAGACAATGCAATATCTAAAATTCTAAACGTCTGGCATAACAGTGTGGGAGCACAAAAACGCTGCGATAGACCGATATATCACTGAAACACACCTGAACAGTAATAACGGAGAATAATAGCAATTGTTTCGCGCCAGTTTTTATGGGGTCTTCATTTCATTTGGGTTGCCAATATTTGGCATTTGGGCATGTTATTTACCTTACATCATGGGTATTTTGGAGTATTGCTTACGTTTTTCGGTGAATAGAGTTCTAATATTGTAATATATTTATTTTATTTGAACTACGCACTTAGCAGTTTATTGGTCTAGTTCGTTGTGTCTACGACAATTTAGTTAGGGAATGGGGGAATGTCTGTTTTCTAGGTCATTTAAGTGATTCCCCAAGGATTGGGCATAGGCTTGCTGTTGGTTATCCTTTTATATTAATTAACTATGGTAGATGTCTAAAACTTAGTATAGAATATGTCGTATGAGATTGGGACGAAGATTGTGCCAATACATCTGTGGATAATCAGAACTCCTAGCCAATACATTGAAACGATCGGGAGTTGAGCTTCTTCTTGGCTTTGTTCTTAACAGAGCATTCGTAGTCATGATGAATTTGTCAAATCGGTGGTGTACCTTCTCCTAGTTCGCCTCACAAGCTCACTACACGAAGATTTTTAAGGTGAATTCGCAGTGGTAGCTCGCGAAATTCAAATATTCTTACGTTTTTTGCAATTTGCAGGTCTGTGTCAGGTTGTAAATCTATCAAAATATGAGTTGCGACCATAACAAGTATGTATCTATAGAATTATAATCATTAATACAAATACAAGTAATTTATTTTCATTCACAAGTTAGTAGTAGTGTAGACTTTTCAGTATTGTTCTTCTGTCTTCTTTGTTTGAACATCTCTCTAAGTTAGATTTGTTCCATAAGAACAAATCTCTCAACAAATCACATTTTGATCAAGATACAACCTGACACAGACCTGCAAATTGCAAAAAACGTAAGAATATTTGAATTTCGCGTGCTACCACTGCGAGTCCACCTTAAAAATCGAGATTGTGAGGCGAACAGGGAGTTGGTACACTACCGATTTGACAAATTCATTATGACTACGAATGCTCCGTTAAGAACAAAGCCAAGAAGAAGCTCAATTCCCGAGCGTTTCAATGATGTGTTGGCTAGGAGTTGGCTGATTATTCACAGATGTATTGGCACAATCTTTGTCCCAGTATAATAATAATGCCGTTTATTTCAGGCGACACAGGCCCATAGAAAAATATCTTAACCTAAACATACATATTGTACTATAAACAAAACTTGTGTTAATAAAAAGGCTTATGACTATGTTAGTAGCTCTTCACTTTGCACTATATTAAATTGTGCTGATCAACTTGTCCGCGGAAGTGACGGAATACCACGTCCTGCGGCCAAAAGTCTTCTTCCATGACGAGGGACAGATAACAGTTCGGTACACGCACGACGAACGCTTTGAAGTTGACGTTCCGACGCGACTCCAGTAACTGCACCCTCGGTGTGTACCTCGTCTTTTGGCGCACGTACTCCACGATGTCCTCCGCCTTAGTGGTGTAGTGCAGGCGGGAGATGTACACCGGTGTGTTCGGCTTTGCGGCACGCAGGCTCACTTCGGGCCCCGTATTAGCTTTGCCGCATCGGTTCTTGTTAGTTCGCGATCGGCGCTTTCTTTTTCACGAAACTTTCATCATTAGCAGCCCTATTCGGCGCCTTTTCTGGCATGGGCTTGATACTAGGAGCGCCAGGGGCACCCGCGATGACGTTAGCGAAATCCCTTTGTAGGGGTTTCGCCTGGGCTGCAGACACTGGCAGCGGGATGGGGCTCGGGGCTCGGGCGGCGCTGTGTGGAGGAGCCGCCGTGGCGAGCACGGAGCTGCAGGGCGTGCCGGTAGCGGCGGGGTGCTCTACAAGCTCAGCAATCGACGGATGCGCTGGCGACGAAACTGCTGACGCGGAATTCGACGACGTTAGATCGAGGCCGGCTCCGCGACACGCGTTCACGTTAGACGCATCGACAGGTGACCTAATTACTGCCACACTGTTGCGCAACTCGCTAACTTCTTTGCGCAAATCAGCGACGGTTTTGGGATGCATCCAATTTCGTTAGCACGAAACGTTAGCCCACTAGGTGGGCCTTCAGACAGACAATTTACTTCAGAAGGCTCGTAACATCGACGTGGTCGAAGGTGACGGGAGGAAGCTTGTGGAGCTCCTTTGCCACAAACGTTGGCACGTCGTCAGTGTCGGTCTCCTTGAACAGCGTGATTATATCTTGCAGGCTCCTCCTAGTCCCGTCACGCCGGCGGGACACCATCTGATCGCGCTTATTCAGCACACTGAACAACAACAGCTTGGAAGCAGCTATGTCATCCTCGCTGAAGTTCGTTGCGCAGATCTGGACAGCAGACACCTCGTCCATCACATCCAGCTTCTGCTGCAGGAACGCCAGCAGCTCATTCGCCACTAGTTCATTACTCATGGCGGGTAATTTACGAGCGACAGCTTGCACCGCGTTTATCGAAATAAAGAATATGCGTCCGCATCGGAACGCAGCACAAGCGAGACTTCTAAGTATAAATGAATGCATTCATTTACAAGACCCCCAACCGTGGATTTAATTTGATCGGTCGTCCTCATCGGTGACCACCTGTATGGCGTATTATCCCAGGAGTTGATGGTCTGTGACAATTTCGCATTACCCATCGGGAAACGAAAGAGCCGATTATCTACTAAGAACTATCCATTATGGAAGCCCTTCAGAAACGATATCCATGATGTATAATATTCTACCAGTAATAACATGTTTCCTGTTCATCCTCGAGGGCCACCAGTGACCCTTCGCAGTCGATTAATTTTTACAACTAGCGTGAGAAGGCCCAGCTGACAAGGAATGTTTTTCCTAAAACATTATTCTAAGACATTTGTTTTCCTTTTGATTTGTGCCTACTTCAGTTAGGTGAGTTCTAGGTCCTAGTTTTGTAATTTATAATGATTTAAGGCGAACATTAAAGGTTCCTCTGCTGCTTTTATAAAAGCAAGACCTGGATCTATTTTTATTACCTGCGCGTTTTTTTTTTGCTACTGGACGAGAGAGTGGTCAATTTCCGATAAAAAATGTTTTTAACATAGACAAGGATTTTACTCCTGCTAAATAACGAGATCGGTTCAGAGATTTTATTTTCCAATATTTTTGTGAATTTTATTTGAGAATTCAAAATGCCTGGATAGTTGTTGTTAGGATATTCCTGATGAAAGGTATAAGGGTGATTGAGAGCAAATAGCCTGAGAATAGTTTAAGCCTATCAATCAATCAATCAAGTCTTTATTTATAAACCTAGGTTACAACAGTGTGCACGATGTTACAATTGTTATATTAGTTTCTCAATGCCATTTGGCGTACAAAGATAGTACAATGGGAGGCTTTTGCCAATTAAGTAAATTAATTTATAATAATTCATTAGTATCAACGTAAATAAAATAAAAAAAAATCAAATGCAATAGGTAATGTCAGGTAATGACAATATTCAACGAAATGCGACAATGTCCATAAGTGTCCATAATAAATAATTATAACGACTGTCTAAGTTAGATAAGAAAGCTGTTTAAAATTGATGTTATTGTCCACAGAATTACTATTAGTCGTCATGCAGAAGTAGTCATGTTACAAGTATACAAACACTATTATGTCAAAGAACTGTCATCAAAAGAGTCACTGAGACCACAGACTGCGACAATAGTTTAATAAAGTACGTTTCACGCTTGAAAAGTACTCAATTTAGACTTTTTATTAAGCAGGGTAACTTATTAAATATTCTTTGGGCCAAACAAAACAAAGCTTTTCCTCTTTAAAGCCGTACCTGCATATGGTACTTTAAGCTCAAACTTATTTTTATCACGTAGTTTCCTATATTGGCTTTTAAAAGCTATTTTCTATAGGATGATGTTGCTTTTAACACATATATTTACCTCATAAATAAACAGAGAAGCCAAGGTTAAGAATTTTAGGGTTTTAAATAGAGGTTGACAGCTGTCAATACTTTAAACCACGCATAGCTCTGATGCATCTTTTTTTGGGATTTGATAACAAACTCTTTATTTTCTGAATTGCCCCAATATATTATGCCATATAATAGGTTGGGGAAAAAGTTTCGTCGCATTTTTTAAGAAAATTCAAAACATTTTTTAATATAGTTTATTTATATTTAACTAAAGTATGTAGGTACCATTTTGTTCGATAACTTTTTGTCATTTTGTAGGTAGGGACATGATCCCATTGCTATAGAAATTTTGGGAGTTCTGATCAAAATACTGCGACAAGTGGTTTTGGCAGTCCTCTCGTGATGTTAACCTGGCACTGCCTAAATAATTCTGAAGAGACCGAAACAGGTGGAAATCTGAAGGTGTAGTAGAATTGATGGTCCTGCCTGGTGGTAACAGCTCATAATGAATAATGCCCTTCCAATCCCATCACACACACAGCATCACCTTGTTGCGAGTTAACCCGGGTTTCGCCACAGTCTGTGAAGCCTGACCGGCCTTTGACCACGACATTTTTCGCACGTTCTTGTGGTACATGATCCACTTCTCATCACCAGTTATCAGCTTCTTCAAAAATGGTTCGGTTTCATTACGTCGTAATAAAGAATCACCAATGAGTACACGGTTCATTTTTTCGGTTTCTTTCAGTGAGCTCGTGAGGTACCCAAATATCGAGCTTTTTTGTGTACCCAGTTTGTTTCAAATGTGCCAAAACTGTATTGTGGTCAATTCCCAATTCTTCAGCTACATCGTAACTACTGATATGCCGATCTTGCTCCACTTTTTCAAAAATGGCATCCATTTTATCCGTAATAGGGCGACCAGAGCGACGTGCATCTTTGACATCATAATTTCCAGATTAAAAACGCTTTAACCAAATTTGTGCTACTCTCACTAGGTCCATAAATATCGCAATTTTTTTTCGCGGCTTGCGGTGCATTTTTACCACTTTTGTAGTAAAATTTTAAAATGTATCGAATTTCTTCATTAGATTCACTCATCTTGACAGTACGAAAACAAATGAAAATCACACATTATCCTAATTTGAATTTGGAATTATGTTCTTTAAAATTTAAACTTTCAATGATACCAAAACCAGCCAGATACAAATAGTATAGCCAAAGAGATTTTATTACAAGTTCATCATCAGTATACATACTATAATGCGAAAAGACTTTTTCCCCAACCTAATATTATACATTCACTTACCCTATTTTACAGTTTGGTTTTAGCCACACAATGAACACAATGACAACCTCTCTTCTATCATAAACTTGTCAAAAATAATAGGCCCGTTTTGACATTTCACTAGTTACGTCGCGATTGATCATCGCGACGTAAATAGTGAAGTAACCATACGACTCGGTACTCGATACTCACGATAAATCGATTCAAGTTAAATGTCAAAACGGGCCTATTATTTTTTGACAAGTTTAGTGTGGATGCAACATAGCCATGGTAAGCCATTAAAAGATATTCTAGGCTTACAATTTTAGCCAGTTTATAGAGGGCATAATTTATTTATTTATTTTATTATTTATGTACACACAGTAAAATACAGAGAGATACGACATAATTATAATATTAGTACAAAGGTACTGCTTATTTCTTAAGAAATTTCTTCCAGCAGACCTGCGAAAGGAGAAATGAAAAAGAAATGTAGACAATAGTGTGTGAGAACAAGAAGAGAAAAATATTAATATGCGAAGTCTTATACTAAAATGTTAAATATACCTATACTATACCATATCTATATATATACTTATAAAATTTACACACGTATACGTACACGTACACTTGTGCAAACAACTTACATGTACCTAAACAAATACATAAAGCACATATGTATATACAAACATATATATAAAAATATTCACAGTTGACAGGAAAGGTAGTGCTCTTTTAATTGATATTTGAATGAGGAAATTGTTTTTAAATCACGAATGCTAGGCGGAAGTAAGTTCCACAATCTTACAGCATGCACCGAGAAGGAATAAAAATAGTAGCTAGTTTTATGAGGATGAGATTTAAAATGGATAATAATTTTCCAGGCGACTAATAACTTAAAGGGCGAATAACTATTTAGCCGAGCGCCAGATCCCCTCTATTGTTGGTAAATTCAGTTACCAAAACAAAAATTCGATGCCAGTTTAAATTAAAATAAAGCTAAAAACTGATTATTGAGCTGCTACTTTCTACTTAAAATAATACTTCGCTGTAGCTGCCAACCTATTATTTTTGCTGCCAACCTATTATTTTTGCTACCGGCTTTAATTATTTTTTAATCCCAAGTTCAGATTAATTTGTCGCCGTGTAAATACATGCCATTTAAAATCCCTCCTTAAATCTCATCCTAAGGTGCGATCTACATGGAGCGTCGCTAGGACGAGCGTAAGAGAAACGCTCCCGCAGGTAGGAAGGATAAGACGGGTTGTGTAAGATGTTGAAGAGGAGACATAAAATCCGAGTGTTCCTGCGAAGGCGGATTGGGAGCCACTTGAGTTCCTTGCGAAGGTGAGAAACATGGTCATACTTTCGAAGACCAAAAACAAAGCGAATGCACAAGTTTTGCATGCGCTCAAGCTTGTTCAGTAGCTCCTCAGTAGCATCCAGATAGCAGGCGTCGGCATAATCTATAATCGGCTGAATAAGTGTTTGCGCCAAATGAATTTTAGTCTTCAAGGGCAGGAGACCTTGAAGGTTTTTCAGCGAATGAAAGGAGAAATGTACCTTTCGACTGACCTCGTTGACCTGATTACGCCATGAAAGATTGGAGTCAATAATGACACCCAGATCTTTGACGGTTTCGGTATAGTCAATGCGAACACCATCGAGATATAAAGGCATCAGAGATGTAACAGCAGCCACATTGCGAACGAATCTGCTACCTATGATCATGGCCTGGGATTTAGTTGGGTTAATTTGCAAACCAAAAGACTTAGCCCAAACGCTGATGCAAGCCAGATCATGATTCATAGCAGCAATTGCAGAACCCGCGTCAGCTACATTAAAATGTCGGTAAAGCTGCAAGTCATCTTCATAGAGATGAAAACTAGAGGAGATTACTCTGGTAACAAAGTTTATGAAAATAGAAAAAAGAAGAGGAGAGAGGACGCTACCCTGGGAACACCCTCCGTGAGGCTACACCAATCGGAGAAGGATTCCTCCAGGCGAACACACTGAGGGCGCTCCCGTAGATAAGCACCGAACCAAGCTAAAGCGGAAGAAGAGAAATTTATAGATTTGAGGATACCCAGTAAAATATCGAAATCCACTGAGTTGAATAATTATGCAAAATTATTAACTTTTTTTACATATATCGTCCGTCATCCATTATCACCATCACCATCTACCATTTACAGGGTGGTAGGGTAGGTGTATTATTATTATTATAAGAATGAGCCTATTGTCCCACTGCACGGAAAAGGCCTCCTTTCCCTCTTTCCATTTTTATTGATTTATTCTGACTTTAACTTTTTTTACTCTTTATACTAACTTAACTTTTATGTATAATAAAGAACACCAACAACATATACTATCAAAATTGGCTTACAATAGTAATTAGGAAAGGTATTCATCATCATCATCAGCCGAAAGACGTCCACTGCTGAACATAGGCCTCCCTCAAAGGGGGTAAGCCACTATCGCCACGCTTGGCAGGCGAGGCGGGTTAGCGTTCGCAGTGTGGTGTTAAAATGCATAGAGAACGCTGTTGCCCATTCTCTAGTAAGTCCCTTAGTCGTATTTTACGACACCCACGGGAAGAAATAGGATGGTGCTGTTCTATACGTCCGGCACCACACGGCACAGAACGGCGGGAAAGGTATTAAAGAAAAGAATGAAAGAAAGAAAGAAAACTTATTTATTCTGCACAAACAAAACGCACAGTACAACAAAAATAGTCCAAAAAAAAAAAAAAACATACTAAGTAGCCAAAAGCCTCGCATCCAATACTTACCGCTACACTTTTCCCGGTCTACAGTGATTGCGGGACAGGCCTTTCAGAAGGAGTCCAGGTCATCCCACCATCACCTTCTGGGCCGGACGCGTTGTCGTTTCCTGTTATTAGGGCCAGTGAATGGTGTTTCTTGCCCATTTGGTATCTTAACCAACGTAAATATAAGTAAAATTGTAAGTACCTACTTACTACTAATACTTAACTCACACACAGTTTTTTTTTTTTGGAAAACGTATATTTTTACAATGTTTGTAAATATGTGAGCACCATGTATCTATCACATAATTAATTTATCTGTCATTGCTTCATTCTTAATTCTTTTTACCTATTGTAAATTTTGACGCTCAAAAGTTGCTTTTTATGAGCCTATTTGAAATAAATAATTTGACTTTGTCTTTACTTTAACAAATCTGTCGTTTCTGAATTTAACTTTAATAATACCATACCTACTGGAACTGTCTGTAACTAAAAAAATTGTACGCCGCTGGCAAAACATAGAGAGTCAACTGAATTGTTACTGAAGACAAAATGTAATGTAGCTGTGCAAATAAATATTCATTAATTCACAAATTATAGACTTTAGATACTACATAATGCGGCCTATCCACACGTTATTAATTTATTGAATGACGCATAGTGATAATCAATCGTATGTTCCTAATTGTGATCAAATAAGCGTGAGCAATAATTACATAACTAGGCTATATTCAATTGATTCCGGAGATACAATTATTGAATAATAATTATAGCTATGATCAGATGATAATAGAAGATGATATATGTATATTATGGTTATATTATGATGATGAGAGAAATGCTCACTTTATATTATAAAATCTCCGTAAACCATATAATTAATTATCAGGTAATTCATTGAAAACACTGATTTGTTTTAATTATAAAACAACTTTAAATTAAAAATGCAGACAGATTAGAAATGGATTTTAATAATATTTGTATGAAAATGATGAGCAAAAAAAACCAATAACAATAGATACCCTAAGCACCCACTTGAACATGTAAACCAAAAGTTAATGGATTATTTTATCACCTACTTAAATAAAAACCGGCCAAGTGCGAGTCGGACTCGCGCACGAAGGGTTCCGTACCATTATCTATAAAAACGGCAAAAAAATCACGTTTGTTGTATGGGAGCCCCCTTAAATATTTGTTTTATTTTAATTAAATTATTTATTTTTAAAGTGAATATATAACTAAATATTCTGTGAACATTTCAAGCGTCTACGTGTTGCCGTTATCAATATCGAGCAAAAAAATCACGTTTGTTGTATGGGAGCCCCCTTAAATATTTATTTGATTCTGTTTTTTAGTATTTGTTGTTATAGCGGCAACAGAAATACATCATCTGTGAAAATTTCAACTGTCTGACTATCACGGTTCATGAGATACAGCCTGGTGACAGACGGCGGAGCCAAAGTAATAGGGTTCCCGTTTTACCCTTTGGGTACGGAACCCTAAAAACTATCTACAATTCATAAAGGTTATTTTGTAATCCATCATCTGCCTAGCTTTTTTCCCAAGGCTGTTTTGGTCGGCTTCCAGTCTAACCGGACACATCCGAATACCAGTACTTTACACGGAGAGACTGCCTATATCTGACCTCCACAACCCAGTTACTGGGTAATACGATACCCCTTGGTAAGACTCGTCATCAAGCTTTCGGGCTTCTGACGACCCGTAACGACTGTCAAAGATCTACAAATTACAGCTGGGGCCAACGGTTTAACGTGCTTTTCAAGACCCGGTGGGGTTTGGATATGTAATGGAGTGTCACCCATCCACGGACCGACCTCGGCTAGCCTACCTTAAGTTTCGATGGACCCGTGCGGGTGTTATAATTTAGGCACGAACTCATTAAAGGTTATTTTGTAATTAATTAAATAAAATTGCCGCTAAACTATTAGTCGTACTTAAGGGTCAGATAATCGCCATTGTCCTTGGCCATACAAATGTGCGTCGCGCTCACGACCCGCCACCATTAACTTTCATAGTGAATATTTATTTTTAGTAACGAAACTATGAATATTAGAAAAAAATCACTGATAGAATTATAGAAAAACCAGCCAAGTGCATGTCGGACCACGCACTATGAAGGGTTCCGTAGCTAGGATCAATTTATCTCTAAAACAAACTTAACATTGTAGTTGCAAAACATGTTCTCCCATACATCGATATACGCCACGGTCAATTTTCCAACTGAAATTTAAGTTTTTAATCGCAAAAAATGGTTTTTATGTGATAAAACTACAAATTAACAATTTTCGGATTTTTTTCCTTTACTTGTGCTGTGAGACCTTGCTTCTGCCCAAATTTCATGATTTTAGGTCAACGGGAAGTACCCTATAGGTTTAAATTTATGTGCGAGTTAATCGCATTTTTTTTTATGAGATAAAACTACAAATTTACAATTTTCGGACTTTTTCCTTTACTTGTGCTGTAAGACCTTGCTTCTTGCCAAATTTCATAATTCTAGGTCAACGGGAAGTACTCTATAGGTTTTGATTTATTTGCGAGTATTGAAATATGTCGCAATAATGTCGCATATATCACCGTATTTTTTATTGCGTTGACTTGGAAGCTTGATTTTTTTAGAACTTCAAGGGACCATAGATTTACGTATTTAATTGTTAGTTCAATTAATTTCAACTCGACACCTCCACGCGTTCCTGAGAAAATGGTCTTGACAGACTGACAGACAGACAGACAGACGAACAACGAAGTGATCCTATAAGGGTTCTGTTTTTTCCTTTTGAGGTACGGAACCCTAAAAAAGGTTGAAAACATCTTAAGTAGTTTGAAAGTAATATCGTTTTGTATGCTTTGGGTAGACATTACTTCCTGAATTTATTTCATAAAGTATTTTACTACAATACTTAAATATTCACATATAGAATTGATGTGTATTCGTTCTAGTTTAACATACATATTTTGCATAACATACTTGCATTATATGAAGGCGTAATAACAGATTTAAAAGTCACTAAAATCATATATCTGCGCCTTAACCACATAAATTCAAATATTACTAATTAGTTGCCCATGTTTTCTCTAATGACTAGATACCTACTGCAATCTAGTATTAGAGAAAACAAAGAAAGCTAATTAGTAACATTTTAATTTACGTAGGTAACTAATTAGGACTCTATTGGGAATTTACTTTTCATACCTGAAAGAAAGAAAATACGTTAAATATAACGCAAAGAAAGAACATAAACACGAAAAAACAAGTTAGGGGAAAATATGCGTCACTGCATCTAGGCAAAACGGCCATCGCTCAGAAAAATGCTGTGACCCTATGCGAGTCAGAGCCCCAGCGCTGGTTTTCAGCACCTGCACTAGCCCAGAGCATATTTTTATTCTTCTGAACATATGTTTGCAATTATTATGTATGTACCTAATTGATTATTAGTTAAGTAAAGATAAATGACAAAAAACCTCGTGGTTTATTTGGGATAATAATTTTCCAGGCCACTAATAACTTAAAGGGCGACTAACTATTTGCTACTAAAATAATAACTTGGCGACTAATAACTTAAAGGGCGACTAACTATTTGCTACTAAAATAATAACTTGGCGACTAATAACTTAAAGGGCGACTAACTATTTGCTACAAAAAAATATTACCTTGGCAGCGATTAAATATTATTTCTTAATCGCTGCAAAGTCATCTACTGTTATTGAATCATTTGGGTTAGGTTAGGTTAGAACAGCAACCATTAACAAGCGAAGGCGAGCGAGCGAAGCGAGCGTGCCGCGGGAGCGGCCGCCGAGCGCCAGATCCCCTCTATTGTTGGTAAATTCAGTTACCAAAACAAAAATTCGATGCCAGTTTAAATTAAAATAAAGCTAAAAACTGATTATTGAGCTGCTACTTTCTACTTAAAATAATACTTCGCTGTAGCTGCCAACCTATTATTTTTGCTGCCAACCTATTATTTTTGCTACCGGCTTTAATTATTTTTTAATCCCAAATTCAGATTAATTTGTCGCCGTGTTAAACACATGCCGTTTATTTGTCTCACTCACTGTGTTCTTTGTGTCGCTTGTGTCTTTGTGTTTGACTTACTCAATTATTTTGCTAGTTGGTAATAGTTCTCGTGAGCATTACCTACTAGCAAAATAATTGAGTAAGTAAATAACAAAAAACTTAAGATGATCTGTGGTATTTACTCGTACAACATATTGGAGATTCGGTTTTCTTCATCTCACAGGATCTTATTGTAAAAAGTAAAAAGTTTACTGCCACAAATTCACAAGAATTTGGTACATATACACTATTTATTTATCTTTACATAAGGTACTGACACTGATTCCCAAACTAAGCCAGGGCTTGTATTTTGGGAGTCAGTCCTCAAACGTGGAGCATTACTAGAAAATCGTGTCAACATGAATGTTGTAACGTAAATTATTAAGGCTCGTGCAGACTGGTGTGATATCGCATGCGCGACAGGCAGCGCCCGAGATATCGCACCAGTCTGTATGAGCTTTTAGGTATAATAACATATTAGTTTGTGCGAGCGAACGTTTATGTGTGATGTCATGACTAACGAATAGAAATAAAAAAGAAACTCAAAATAATAGATACATACATGAACCCTTTTTTTTTGGGTGGGAAATTATCAAATAACTTCTCCCGCTCTGGGTGGAGCGGGAGGGAGTGTCAGACTTTTACTGACTAAAACCCACCCGTGTTACTTCAGTGCCAGAGCCACGATATCCCTTTCAGACAGGCTCGTAACCCTGGCAGGCATTGGCCCTTTCGGACCCCGTCAATTGGTGCTGACTTCTCTTTAAGGCGCGCGTGGAACACAACGCGCCTTCGACCCGGGCCTGGGGGTCTACTCCCTAAGCACGAAGTCCGTTGTGTCGGCCTTGGTTACGGGCGTTTCCTACTCCTTATCACCTCCGGACGGATGATTCGTTCCGGACCCGAACGAAGAATGAATGACAACACGATTTGACAGTTGTCCCTACTCCCGATGCGTTTTTGCCCGTCCGAAAAGTTCAACTTGACACTTGTTTTGACGCCTCGTTATGTCAGTTGATACGACATCAAAAAACAAAATAGGCAAAGGTATCAACAGGATAATGCCGGTTTCGGAACAAAAATGGCAAAAATAATTCAATTCTGTATTTAGACATAATAAAAAGTATATTGTTAAAAAAATGCGGTCATTTCTAACGAGAAAAATATTAATTTTTGATTATTTAAACCTGAAAACCACAAAATAAGTAAGCCGGTAATCGACCGGTAAAATTGCGCAAGTCTATAGTCATGCGTCATTCGTTCACGAAGATTGTCTATGATTCCGTTGGAAACTGATGAATCCGAAATCATTAGGGAGTATGGTTCACTGCGACGTATCGGACTACTGTCGGACGGGCCCGTTGCTTCGTTAACGGACTTAGGGAGTAGACCCCCTGGTCCTTATCGGATAGCGAGCTAAATACATTACACTCCTTTTTGGGCAGCCGTGTAAAAACACGATACGACATTATACACATTTTACACTTGCATATCTCATTGCTAAAGAATGATAAAATTCGTTACAAGCCCGCATGTGTATACATTTGCATAGGCCGCTACTAAACGATCCCCGATTGACATAGTTTCACGACTGCGCTATTTCCACCGTATTTCAATCAACGTGGAAATTTATAATCGACTGTTAAAAATGTATATTCGGAGTGAAACATTTTGTTTGCTATGTTGTGTAGCGTTTATTCAAAGTGTTGTTTTACGCTCTTTTTAAGTGAACTGAATAAGTATCTGTAATGGTAAATGTAGGTACTAATGTTCCTTTAAATCTTCAATCATACAAATTCTCTTGAAAAAATAATACTTGAATAATCTCATTATTAAAATTTTGCTGGAAAAATTTACAATTCATTACAAAGAATCATTCGTGTTTGAGTTACGATTTTCCATCAATTTGGCCTAACAATGTGTTTTGACAGATCAGCACATCGAGAAAGTTCAACAAGCCGGAAAGCATCATCAAGATTCAGGGAAACTCGACGGTGTTTGTTAAAATTATTGAAATCATCGCCTTTCTCAATTCAATTAACAATTTGAGAGAAAAGCCAGCCAAGATTTTCACTCCCATTTACCGTTATTCAACGACTAAAGGGGTTTAACTACCATTTACTTTGTAAATAAAACGCGACAATTGTTATTTACCTTCCGAGTATCGCTAGGAAATACTCGGAAACATTTGCATAAAAGTGTTGTTTAAAAAATAATAAAAACAAGCAACTCTTAATTTCGAATAATGGAATCCCCGAGGATCACACGGGCCTGCATAGCCTTTGATAACGCCCAGCCCCGACATTCACAAATTTTATTCTCCATCTGTACCGCAAAGCGTTCATTTAAAATTTAAAATCTTATTATGTTTTCTAACGACCGCTCACACACAAATCAGGTCAATTTATTCATTTATGTTTCCCAAACATTGCAAGACGAACTGCGGCAATTTGATCGTAATCTCGGAAAAGTGGGTAAAATTAATCGTAACATTTGTAATGAGTTTGTCTGTTCATGTTTCAAGTAAGTTATGGTAATTTCGACTCGATTCCCAGCTGACCGCGTGTTAACGTTTGTGAGTTATGCTCGCATTTAACTTAGAAGTTAATACCTACTAATGCTTTCATCGGAGTTACCGGGCTTAGCTTTATAATTATTAAGTGCGTATTAACTTTATCTCTTTTTCATGGGTCACGCTCTAAATGTAATGAGGTCTTTTGAAAACCTAGAGTGTGGACGTACCTACGTCTCATGTTCATGTTTTTCAGACATTTTATTGGATTGAGACACTTAATTATAAATTGATATTTTTTCAATACACTTCCTAGAAAACTGGTTCATATCGCACTACGATTAGGTTCACAATAAAAATATTTGAATTTTCTATTTTTCATATTAGGCTGTTTATTGGCTTTATACCTTTGCTTCTCCTTCAACCTGGCGAAAGCAAAGAAGCGCGGAAAAAAAAGAAAATTAAATCGTAGTTTCCTAATAATTCATGACAATAATATTTTTCGTTATTTTATTTTATTTCTTCAAAGGTGTATTGAAAAACGTCGTTTGATACACGTGGGCTTTTGTTATTGCATTTGAGGCGGAATTAACACCCGAGCCGTAGGTGAGGTTGTTTTTGAGCCGAGAACTGAAAAACATTCTCCATTTGTATCAAAATGTACCATTAAGTTACCAGCTACGTGCCAAGACAAATGAAAAGCGAGGAGAGACGAATTCAGAAAATTCTTAATCGTCTTGTAAAAATATTATCTCTCCAAACGCAGGGTATTTGAACGTCTAATGAAAATCTCGTTTGAACGGAACTGTGTTGTGGTCAGGAAATTGAAAGGGTGGCCGGAAAACTTGATTTACAGCAAAGTGCCTGAGAAAAGGGATGTTTTATTATGAAAATTATCTTTGGGGACCCGAGAGGACCGCTCGTCCGCGCTGCCCGCTGCTTTGTTATCACACATGAATTATAGTATCGATTAAAATTTGTTTATTTGTGTAGTCAAATGAAGTGGGATTCAGAAAATTTAGTAGGTAGGCTGTTGTGTATTCTGGTTGTTAATTACTGCCTTAATAATTAATAGGGATGGGCCGAAATTCGGTTCACATTCGGTTCAACCGAATTTCGGCAGCTTGATCCGAACTTCGGCATTCGGCCGAAATTCGGTTCAGATGCCGAACATTCGGCACAAAAAAAAAATACAAGAACTCAACTCAACTTGCAATATTTTGACTGAAATTAATAGAATTAGAATAGCATTACTGTAAAATAAAATTAATATGTCTTTTATTCACTCATGGTCATTTATTTTAGTTAGGAACATTGTAATGTAAATGTAAACCTTAAATTAAATCAGTTCTTCTTATTAGTCTTGATAATCTCTGCCTAATTAATTAGACATAAAAATTAGACATATCTACTATTAAAAAAATGAAAAAGCTTAGTATTCTTCTAACAAACATCAGTACAATTAGTAAATTGAATAGAAAAATCACGTTTTTGGTTCACAAACTAAACATTCATTAACATCAATTATTTTTTATTACAATTAAAGGGTATTTTTTTTTCAACAATCAAATTAAACAAACTTTTCTCTTCTAACTACTCAATCATATTTAAAATTTACTAGAGGCAGGTTATGGTGCAAAAACACCAAAGACTCTGCCTTATCTGGCAGCAGTTGGTTACGTTTTTATATTAAATAATAATAAAAAAATTATATTAATGAATTTTGTTATATTTTTGTTGAATATAAACAATTGCACGCGACAGGCCGATGACGTGTTTGCTAATGACCGGCCGGCTCCGGGCCACGCGGTGGGAGCGCGGTGTGCGGGCGGCGGGCGGGGTACATCTAGCATTAAGTGAAGTAAATGCGTAAACAAGTCACGACGTGTCGCTCTCGAGAAAGAGCGCAAAATAGAACCCAATTTCGGCCGAACTTTTCATTTTAGCCGAATGTTCGGCCGAAGTTCGGATTCGGTTCAAACCACATTCGGCCCATCTCTAATAATTAATGATAGGACGGAAGACAAAGAGGGGGTAGGTAATATCATTAGAATGCCACTCAATATCATGCAGAAGAGATACAACTAGAGTATCCTGTCCCTTTTAATTTTTTACTCACGAAGAAGTCACCATATCGTATTTTATTCTCCCACAGAAAATAAGAATAATGATATTACAATTATAAAGGCAATAGAACTAAAAAGTTCATAACTGTGGTGTTATAATAAAAGTGCAGTTATTTATTCACGAAGACATTTGGCTAGACATGCTAAACCAACTTTGGCTCCGCCTGGCCCAGTTTATTTCCGCACCAACTAATTGCTGGCGCCACAACTTTCTACACCTGTAATTGGGAATGCCAGGTGTCATAGTTTTCGTAAAGTTCGTGACTGCTAGGTCAAACACCTTTTCAGCTCTTTTTTGCACATGAAAAATGTTATGCCTTTTACAATTAGAAAATGTGCTCGATTACCTACCGATACAGATTGTGGATTCGGAATTGTTACAGTTGAACTTTGGTTTGACGAAATCTAATGCCGAAGTTACGGATAGATTTCTACCTGAAAAACTGAGTATGTAGTACTTTTTTTAACCGAAATCCAAAAAGGAGGACGTTATTATGTTCGTCTGCATGTTTTTTTTTTTTTTTATGTATATGCACCGATTTCTCCGTCTATTGTGGACCGATTTTGAAAAAATACAACACACAACACACATACGTACATTTGATAAAAGTGGAGAATGTTTGTTATTGAATTTGAGGCGGAATTAACACGAGAACTCTAATAACAAAGGTCCACGTGTATCAAACCACGATTTTCAATACACTTTTGAAGAAATAAAATAATATAATGAAAAATATTTTTGTCATGAATTATTAGGAAACTATAAGTATTTATTTACTCAAAAATGAGTTGAGTAATCGAAAATACAAAACAACCAAGTTCTGCATACAAATAAGACGTTCTTGGTATTAATTAAACACCAACCGTATGTTGATATTTAATACAGATATTTTGGATTGAAACTCAAAGTAAAAGGTTAGTCTACCGTTCATTTGTATCGAGATTTTTTTTTCTAATCGTGTTTTGCTTACAACCGACTTCTGAGAAATATGTTCAAGAATAACATATATTTTTTCCGCTACCATAAACTATATAGATTTGGCATTTTTTTTGTTTACGACAAGCTTACTTTTATCACTTGCCTCTTGTCAGTGCCTTAATCTAATAACACCGTAGTTACTTATAAAATATCAAATAAAATTAAGTACCTATATCAGTGAGAGTATGACTCGAGTGTGAATACCTGGTGGGTAGCAGTGGCGAAACCACCGTATAACACGATTCCTCCCGGCTTCCCTTCGGAAATTCGGAACACAACCATACTCTATCGTCATTGAAAAATGGCACAATCAGTAGTGTTTAATAATGCCAAATAATATGTATAATCACTCAGTAGGTATTTAATAGACCGTACAATTAAAACATTACAAAACGCCTACATTACACTTTTGTCCTTATAACCCAACAACAAAACATTTTGCTCTAAAATAACTCGCAGGTGCGTCCGGCTTGCTGTGAGTTTCTAAACAAAATCGACGTCGTCAGGAGGAGTTTATTTTATATGGAAAATATTTTATTGCTTCGGCTTATCTCTCTTATAAAATCACCCTTCGCCACTGGTGGGTAGTGTATCTGTAAGTAAGATTGTATGTGTGAGTGTATGTGAGAGTGTATGCGAGAGTGTAAGTGAAAGTGTAAGTGAGGGTGTATGTGCGAGTGTATCTGCTACTAAAGTAGCACATATTATGGGCTCCAAATGTGGTCAAAATTATTTTTATTATTTTATTATCATTCTTTTTA